>VOQZ01001312.1:0-600000 GCA_008079305.1 Phytophthora palmivora | reverse complement strand
TATGCCTGCTGGTGTGGAAACTCAGTCAGGACTGGATGATAATGGCCCTCTCACCGAGGAAGATTTGCCATCGACGAGTTACGTGGAGAAACTTGTGATCGGAAGTGAGGAGACTGCCTTTTCTGGAGTGAGTTATCCCGTCGTCGACATTACTGCGAGACGAAAGAAAAACGGTGAAGAACAGTTCTTAGTGTGACTAGCCACCTATGAGACCTCTTGGTGCTCTCGTGCTACTCTCCTGTCTACTTACAGTGTTCTTATTAAAGCATTCGAAGATACTCAGCGAAAAGAGCGAGGGCTTCCTGAACTCCGTAGGAGCTCGCGACTGGCCGACGCTAACGTGGCCGTCGATGAAGATGAGATACTTTTCTAGTGTAGAATGACTTAAGAGCTACCTATGGAATGACTTGATGATGAGAAGCCTCGTGCGAATAGTACATTCGGCACGATTTTATATTTGAACTCTATTTTACGTATATGGTGTTAGTGATGAACTGAGGATGCTCTAGCTACCTCACTATGGATTAACGATGAACGCCTGTGATGATTCTGTAAGAACTTGAATGGCGAATATCCACTGGTCTTCTCTTCTTTGCGATTGAACGGCTCCACAACTGGAAAAGGATACTTGCCTGCCTCTAGCTCATCACTGATCCTCTTGCCCAACTTTTGAAGACGTGTACAATGGACTAACTTCGACCAAACGCCTCTTGACAGATCTCCTACCCAGTGATCACTCTGTGGATCTACCTTGGAACAGATATCCAAACGCACTCGAGCTAAAGCACGCTCACTAAGACGATTTTCTGGTTTGCCTTGACTGGGGTTTAGAGCGTCCGTTTGCACAAGTAAATCAGTGATATTGGAGAAACCTCCATCATCAATTCGGAACGGTTTGAGAGAATCTTTGATCTTGAGGCGGTACGCTTGCTGGTCGTGGCGAAATAATTCACTCAAATTCTGAATAATGGGTCCATGGTAACTTTTCGCGTCCGGAGAGTTCTTACCTGGTTGGCCTCCCCACCACATGAGCAAGCGAGAACTGTTCACGGCTTCAATCCTCTTGAGAAACTCGTAGTATCCCCATGTCTCAATGCAGAATGAAATGAAATCCAGTCTCTCGATGATTGCGGACATCTTCGCCTTTCGACGCTGCGTCTGTGCGCTGGACCCTCTTAAAGGAACATTCAGCTGCCAATCCCAGAACTACGGACGGTTCTTCATCCAGAAGCGCCAATGATATAAGTGCAAGTCACTGAAAATTTCAGGATCATACCACACGATCGAACCTTCCCAAGGGTACGCTCTTTCATAGGGAGATACTTTCAGACTGGCTGCTTTTCGGTAAATCTTCTCAACATCTCTCTTGACTTGATCGGGGGTACGGTCTGCAAGCTCGTGTGGAAAGTACTTGCTGGATTTAGCTGGTGGTGGGTCCTTCCTTTTCTTGGACGTCTTAGTGGGAGATGATCTCGGGGGCGATGAAGAAGGACTCGAAAAATCTGTGTAATTGGAGAACCTGTGGTGATCTGCAGCTTGTCTACTCATACGCTGACGAGACGGTTTCGGCAAGATCGTGATCAGACCACTCAGCGCGTCACTCGCATTCCCTGTCTTGTCGATTATAGCCTCAGCTATATCATCAAGCACTTCCAATCCCACGGAACTCTCATTGACACCAATAATTTCGCGCATTTCACTCCAAAAAGAAAGCTGAGCGAGGCGATTCTGTTGAGTCGTATTCGCAGCTTGCTCTTCCTCTTGTTCCTGTTCGAGCAGAGCCGTAACTTGCTTGAACTGTTCCAACAGAGCAGACTTGCTAGGTGTCTTCACCATGACTAGAACCAGTTGTCGTGGTCTAATCACTGGAGGTCGAATTTGCAACTGAGCTTTTCTGTCATCGAAGCTAACTCGAAAGAATGCTTCTCTGTTGATGATTCTTCTGATGGGTTTTGACAACTGCGACAAGGTGACGAGAAAAGAGAAGGATATTTCTGTGAATGTCAACACTGATGGAGAAAGAAGACCTCGTGGATCGTAGTCTAGAGCTATTCTCAGACCTTTCCGGACAAGGCGAGGCGTACCTTGTCGAAGCATTTTCAGCTCGACTGCACAGTGAGTTCGCGCCGACGAGGAAAAACTTAAACGCTTCCAGATGGATGAGTATGTCCGCCTGGAACTGTTACCTGCCTACTTGGGTGCTATCGGTGTATGGGTGTTAACGACCCCGTTAAGACAAGTGGCATGGGCTTTCTTAACTCAAGTATGGCGAGTGATTAGTATGAACGGGAATTTGCTGTTGGAGTTCGTCGCATGTTATCAGGCCGTACTGCGAGACCGTGAATTGCGTCGACTCGAAGGACCTGCTTACGCGTATGCACTGTGGAGTGCTGTGTTCGCTATGCCTGTTCAAGTGTTACTTGATAACGAAGATGAATTTGGACGATACGGTCGGATGATCAGAACCTGGTGGACAGCTCTACAAGTCACTTACGGCGTTTACCTTCCTGATCTGGTCGTGCGTACTTGTTGGTCTACTGTCAGATACTATCGGGCCTTAATTGGTGCTGCTATTGCTACTTGGATGCGAATGTTGTCTGTCGTGAAAGGTCTTTGCTGGGTCCTATTATTACTGCTGTCAATGGCGATACGCTTACCAATGGCGAGTTACGACCTCTTGGATTTCGTGTCCTGCGGTACAGTTGGAGTAGCGTTCCTGTTAGTTGTCACGACTATGCTTTGCTACTTCGTCGGTTGGGTTCCCGAGGGTTACTACACTAGTGGTACAGTCATCATTGTAGGAGTAATCACCCACTGTTGGCGTCTCGGAGATGGTGACGGCAGCCTCCGCGGAGTTACTCCAGACACTCTGACTAACGAAGCCCTACGTAGTGTCAGGACGGACGCTGCTACACGAAGGCGCAAAGAAGCCGCCAACTTGACTCGACTTCGAAACACTGAGGCTGAAGAACTACAAGACTGTCGATGCGATAATAATGGTGAGCGGAGACCCCAAGAGACACAAGTTCGGAGATCTGAGCGTGAAAGGACAATTAGAACAGGTCCGTTGGTGGACGCTGTTACCTCGAATCTCAATGCAGCTGAGCAAATGGTCGTGCAACTATTACGGAGCATGGCCCAGGTTCCCGACGTTCGCCGAGGACGGCAAACTTCTAGTTGGGGAGAATGTCCCGTGCCGGGATCGGATGGGGTGGTGCCAGGGGGTGGGACCCTGAGCCATGGCTCCGATACTGCTACTGGGTCTTCTGAACGAGTCAAACAGGATGGAACCAATAACTCAAGCACCAAGGCGGGGTATCAGGCTTGAAGAAGCGGGACCGTTCCTGGGTGCATAACGGAACAGTGGACTTTCATTGATGGCGCGAGGTCATCACGACGGATGACCGCGGCGAAGCATCCTGTGAGAAGGATGAGCCTACTAGTATCTCATTAGTAAGTTTGATGAGTGTATCTTCGCGGGGAAGATACTTGGTGCATGTCATTGCTTTGGAGGACGGAAGGCACGTCGTAGAGACCAGGTCACCCAAGTGGAAGGGGTGTCCTGCTCATGAGCGTTCCTTGTCTTCCGTGGAACACTTTTATTTTTTGTCACTCGTACTTTTACCTGGCCTAACACAAGTGGAAACAAGTTCTTTACTTTTGGTTTATCTCACACATCTAATCCTCCTACACACCCCTCTCGAGACCTGTACTCTTTGATAACAACCCGCGAGATACTCGACCCAAACAGGGGAAGTACGGGACATTGGTGCACTGGCGGAAGTTACGCCAACGGCTAAAGTTGCTAGTGAAGTTGCTATTGCTATACCCAAATAAGGTCCTCACTCCTATGTCGTTTGTATTATGGATGCGAGCGTGGAGTGTGTGAGATTCCCGATTACCCCATCTGTACTTATGGCCGTATTCATCGGGAAGTTTGGCTCTCGTGGCCTTGTATATTTTTATTACTACATTTTCACGAAGTTTCCGAACTGGAATCATTAGAATTCGCAGTAGGAACGACTTAACCATCCGACCGGCCGCGAGAAGGTGCGCTTGAGGTGGGTTATAAGCACATTTCGCAGGCTTGGGACCCTCAGGAAAATCTGACGCACGGGATATGGCGCAGTTCCTGTGGGGGAGGTCGCCTTTTGCATTAGGCGCGGTCACTAATGTGTTAACAGTGAGCTGGGTTCGGTGTGCATCACGCGACTGCAATAAGCCACGTTACCTTGTGATTTCTTCTTTTAGAGCGAGCATCGTAGCAACATCGCCAGAAATATCAGCGGAGTCGTCGCTCGGTGAGGGGGGCTGGGTGAGTATCACGACCGGTCTGACTGATATTAATTGATGCAAGAAAGACTTCCAAATTGAAGCCACCGCGGTGAGACGCGATGGCGCGGCGCAACGTACTCATCTGCTGTGGTGAGGGAGGCTGATGGACAGAAACACGCGGCTGTATCGGTTCCGGGATGCCAGCAGCCGCGGCACTCGGTTGCCGGGGGGCGGATCGGCCGTAGGCGGTATGTTGGTGTTGACACCCCGCTCGAAGACGTGTCGTAGCCGAAAGGGTCAGACTGCTATTCGTGCTGAGCACTATGCGGGGCTCTGGTAACCGGTACATGACGTTGTGGCGTCGCCGAGGAGGCCGTCACACGACACATTCGTGTCGACACCGAGGGCAGGACCGGCACCTTTTCCTCCAGATTCGAATCATCGTGTCGTTGGGACAACACGTGAGCAGCCTTGCGGCGTGATGACACTTCTACATTACTGACAGCTCCGCATTTCGCCGGTTTCGTGTTGGGGGCTGAGGTGGTGGATGCATGTGACTTCTTGGTCGCGCGCTTGCTGACTCGGAGAGGTGGTGTGTCAGTCTGTTGACGGGCTGAAAAGTGGCAGTACATGGCTCTTCTATGCCTGTCATCAGGCGCCCTTTCAGTATCAGAAGCCGTTGCTCCGACCTGGAGCGAAGCGGACGAATGTGTCTTGGCGTGGTTGTTGGTGGAGGAGGTTGACAAGCTGGACTGCGGTAAGGAAGCTCTTGCTTAGTCTTGTTGCTAAATGACGGTAGACTTGAAATGCACTGGGTGGTGCAGCGATGCTCCAGAGCTTCGATATGTTTTGTGGGGAAAACACCATTTCAGATGCGAGCCGTGTACGCTATGCCTCCGAAACATACCGCTCCATCAGAACCAACTTTTGCAAGTTTTACCGAGTATATTAATCAAGTCATTTGACTCATGGAAGACGTTCTTCACGTTTTGGGAAGAGTTACAGTGCTTAAACCTTGTCGTGTATCGTACCCGAGCCTGTCAGTCTACCAAGTTGTATAGCAGTAGACGGAAGAACTACCCAGGGCGTCACGTACCGGGTCGATTTGGTTTGTTAAAAATACTGGGGAGTTTCCCGCGACCATTTGTGACCAACTTGACCAATTTGACCAATTTGACCACTTCCCGTTTTCTTGGTGCTTCTTCCCGGTATTATTACGACCAAGCAGAGATAAGTATACTGTAGGTTGATCTGGCAATGATCTACACGCATCCGCTTAGTAGCGAAAACTCCTTCTCTTTGTGTCGAGCTCTACCGCACGATCTCGAGTACACCACTGTATTCGAGTGCTATTGATGGTGAACGAATCTGTGAACATTGGCTTGTACTTCGATCTAACCAGTTTTTGGTGTGAAATAGCTATCTAATGTGTTGGCCTGCCCTTGGTTAAGCTTTGAGCAGTCCGGATTCTCCTGTGGGTCTCCACATCTGACATGTTTCTTTCGACAATCGTCACATGAAGTAGACTTCCTCTTTCGTGCCTTTCGAGGTGCTGACGTGACAGGGAAAGTGACACAGAATGAATTGGTAATGCATTTGATGTAGCTTGTGATCTGGGCGGTTTGGGCTGTCTGTTTCTGATTCTCATACTCAGTTGATTGGTTGTCAATTCAGATTCTGGGTAGAAGCCTTTAAACACTTCCATAAGGTGCTTTGATTTCCCATGTCTGTGTGGTGTAGCGGGATCAGCAAAATCTGCGAGATCGCTAGATCCAACTTCCCACGAATGCCCGGACAACGACTAACGAAGGGGGTCCTCCGATGATTCGTGATCTGCTGAACTTGCTCACCTTGTGTACCCGTCGGTTGGGCTGGATCTTCCTCTCTTGGTGACTGCAAAGTTGCTCGATCTGTGCTGGTTGAACGTCTTGGCGTGACGTTGGGGTCGTAGAGTAGCGTGGGAGTCTTCACACCACTCGCCAGTAGTAGATCCGGGGTCCAAGCGATTAGATCAAGCTTGGATCCGGCGGCCTAGATCTGGATCTGGCCTTGTAGTAATTCCTTTAGTGTCGATTCCCTTTACGCGGGGTCCTTTGATTGCTTGGCGCTTCCTATAGCGCGATCTTGATCGTTGAGAAACCGAAGATCTACCGGCTAAGCAATTAATACCGGGATCTTGGATCTGCACTTAGGGTAAGATACTAGGAGGTTGGATCTAGCCAATATATTATCTAGATATTATCAACCACCCTAGATCTATACACCTAAATCGCTATTAATACCGTAGGACCAATGTAGTTCCCGTTTCCAGGCGCGTAGCGAAGCACTTTTGTCGTACGATGCAAATTCGGTTCTGATTTAATGTTAAGACCTATCCCATCCTGTATCTTATCCTTAATGACACATCGACTGATTACGCTATCCTGATTCTTGTCCTTTCTTGTCCTCACCATCATGGCAGTCGACATCTTTGCAGATCACCCTGGATCCGAACCATAAACATCAGATTTCTAGTCGCAATATTGTGATCTGGACTTCTCCTTTCTCCAATATCGTAATCATCCCCCATAATATCCAGATCAAGCGTCTCCTGGGTCAGATCACGCCTTAATAGGCTAGATCTCCTTGATCTAGGGTTCCCATGGCTGATCCAGTGATAATACTTCGTAATAAGCATAACCATCGCATATCCAAGCTTACTCCATGCTGTTAATCCTCCAATCATCGTCCAGCTTTACCGTAATATATCTCGATCCTGGATCACTCGGATCCGCCTATGGATCTAGGTCCACAAGCCTTGATCCAAGTTCCCTAAATGGAACCTGATATGAGAACCGTTCTGGACTTCACGGATATAACTTATGGCTTAGATCCAGGCATCTCGATCTAGACCACCAGTTTCCATAGTGTATATAGACATACTGCCACACCCATCTTGCAATCGCACCAGTCCCACATCATCCATATCCACATGCGATCTTCCCAACCAACCCTTCGGGTCTGGGTATATATGTAGATTGTATGCCAATACATCTATCACGTCCCACCCAATGTGTCACTAATCTCCATCAATCTTATCCATCAGCTAGATCCATAACCAGATCCACCCACATCAGCTCGTCATCTACTCCAATCACATCACGTCAGGTCCGATCACGTCCAAATCGGATCTTTCCTGGATATCCCAATGCCAAATCTTTCAAATCCACTTCACCACAGCCGCCTTTGTATTTTTTATGCTAGTACTAATACGTGCATGTGCTCCTTGGAAATGGCTACAGGAGGTGTAGACTTCGTGTGTGAATACTGCGATTCTGTTGTGATAGCAACTTCTCTATCATCAATCTGAAGCGAATACTGTGTTGCAGTATCTGCTACAAGTGGTGGTGCTGCGCTAAAACTTTTTTCGCTCGACATGCTAATCGCCGGAGCGTCTGAGCTGTTAGCGTTAGCTTCCGTTTCTGCAGAGTCAACGAGAGGCAGCAATCTTCGAGTGATTTTAAACTTGATTTTGAACTCTCCGTTTGTACTTGGAGATTTTTTGAGCACCTCCCACCTCCTAAGCAAAGGCCCTTAGAAAATGCACGAACTCCATCGCATACACAAGCGGCAAAATCGTAAATTTTGCAGAAAATCTTGCGCTTCTGACAAGAAGCATATAACTTACGAAGTGTAGTGAAGAGAGCACGTTGTAACTCGTGTTCACAAGTTAACTTGGTTTCCCGTACACTGATACTTGATGTAAAGTACGTTGTACTTGCAGTCAACGTCTTCAATCATACGCAATTTGCGCGCCTTCAAACTTGGATCGCACCTGCAGCCAGAGCCAACACACGGTGGTTTTCTAGACTCTCGTTTTACTTCAGGAATCCACACTAGAACAGGTCGAGAGTGTGGCGAAGTGGTTCTGCGAAATCGCAAGATCACAGGAGTCCTCTTACACACTGCGCCCGAACTGCCGACTAACGGAGGGGGTACTCCGATCTTCCGTGAAGTTTCTTGATCTCACCTTGTGTACCCGTCGGTGGGACTAGATCGCTCCTCGGGTGATCTCGATTAGACGCGCTTGTTGTCGATCTTGCTGTCTGACAGGACAGCGGGAAAGGTGGCAGCAGCGGGGATACTTCTACTCGCTGCGCCGCGTAGTTATTGAGCTTCGATCTTGGTTGTACTCGATCGATCTTGCCTCGACCAGTGTCGATCTTAGCTCGGGGGGTCTTGTAGTCGGTGTGTGACCTTTATCCAATGGTTCCAATGCGTGCTTGCCGCTTCCTATAGCGGGGTCTTGGGATTTGAGGGTTGACGAACGTCCAGCCAAGCAATCTGGGCGTAGGGGTTCTACTTAGTGTCGATCTTGATCCTGCGTGGCGTCGGGAAGGCCAATCTTGTGTATCCCTACCCGGAATAGCGTAGATGAAGGAGGACTTGTGTAGTAGAAGGTAAAAACAACTCTGAATTAATGGTTAATATCCTATGCTTCCCATCTGTGGCTATCCGTATTGCACTGGCTCCCTAATATCCATAATAAAGTTAAGATCGATATTTACCTGTCAGGATCGATATCGCGTGGGTACAATCGTCTTGGAAGGGGATGATGGCGCACGCATTCACTTGGTCATTATAGTGAGTGTCACTATATCGAGGATCACCGTAGAGAGGGATTGCTCTTGATCTCGATTGACGGGACGAGATCGAGATCGGAAAACTTCTTATCTGCTTCACCACAAGAGAATAACGCCACCAGATCTGAGTCATTGCGTAAAATTTCAGGATAAGCTAGTTGTGGAGGGAACGTGCGTACGTCCAGAGCTTGCTCTATGAGCCTTTTCCTCTCTTCCCGAGGTATATCGTCTGGGTCAGGCGGTGCCCATCCATTACGTTCAGTCATTTATCCGTCGCCATCAGCGTCTTTGTCTGCTAATTCTAGATTGAGTCACCTTCGGAAAAACCGTAGATAAGAGACGATTGGTCGGAGATACCGGGGTTTACGGCCCCCGGCATCTCCAATAAACCGTCGATTTGTGTACGCGTTTCGGAAGTATGTGTGCACTCTCATGCCAGCAGACGTCGCGTTCAACTGGAAAAAAGGTCAAACGTGTAGACCATTACCATGACTGTAAGACGCTGTTTCGAGTTACAGTTGTGCGTAGTGGAGGCTTGAACGACCAGGGAAAACTCGAATGGACGATTAAAGTTTGTTTTATCACGATGATTTTGTTCATTATTCTCTAAACGTTGATACTGCTGATGTCATAGCATCGAAGCTACAACTATTTCATGAACGATACAATCTATACTGCCCTAAAACATTGCAAGTATCTAGTCAGCGAGGCTGCGTTGTCGATGTTAGATTCTTTTGGTCAAACAAACGCTGAAACATATCAGATTGCGAGTTTCGTTGCTGCTGTAACTGGTATTAAGCGAAAAGTAGCAATTCTATGATTCATTCACGCTTCTAACAGGATGGCGTGTTGTTACAGGCTTTACTGTTACCACGCAACAAGTACGCGATTTGAAGAACGCAGGATAGGACATGCAAGTACTGAAAGTCGGCTCAAGTCTGTGCTGGGCGAATATAGTGCCGATACTAGCAACAAGTGCGCAATTCTTCAAGGAGAATGAGGCCAGTTATTGTACAAACGAAACCTCAACGCGAGATTTTTAGCCGATGGGGCGACACGCTTGCACTGGACTGGACTCACAATTACACCAATCTTGGCTTCTACGTCTGTACGGGCCGAAGCTGACCAACGTACAGTCAGTGTATGCAGCTTGTCATGGATATATGCCCTGTATTATGGACGTTGCGCACCTGCACAATATATAATATGCGGTAACGTGAGTAACACAATGGTATATCCACTTCTGCTTCTATAGGTAGAGCAATCTGGGCGTAGGGATTCTACTCAGTGTCGATCTTGATCTTGCGTAACGTCGGGAGGGCCAATCTTGTATATTCCTGACCGGAATAGCGTAGATGAAGAAGACTTGTGAAGTAGAAGGTAAAAACAACTCTCAATTAATGGTTAATATCCTATACTTCCCATCTGTGGCTATCCATGCTGCACTGACTTCATAATACCCATAATACGGCTAAGATCGATTTTACCTGCTGAGATCGATATCGCGTGGGTACAATCGTCTTGGGCGGGGATGATGGCGACACGCATTCACTTGGTCATTATAGTGAGTTTCACTATATAGAGGATCACCATAGAGAGCAGTTACTCGCGACCTTGATTGACGGGACAAGATCGAAGTCGGCAAACTTCTTGTCTGCTTCACCACAGGAGGATTGCAATGAAATATCCAGTTTGCTGCAATAAGGCAAACATGCTATCTCGAGCACCTTCTACAATGCGTTAGACGTCATAGACGAGTACCGCAAGGATATATCCTGGATTGAAGGAGAAAATATGGAGATCTCAAACATGAATTTCTGGAGAAAATAACCATGTCTCGACTTGATAAACTAGCCAGCGAAATTGTACAATTTTACCGGCAATCAACACTTTTAAGAGAGCTACACATATCGTCTTGCTCTGCTGGACACCGTATAAGTCTACATTTGGAGAGATTGTGGGAATGTTGGCTCGCTATAAAATGCTTCACGTTGTAGTGATGGATGCGGCATTATGGCAAGTATCCAAGTACAGATCTGATTACTACATTATAGACGCAGTGTCCGTAACGGAGGACCGGTCTTGGTTGTTGCTTCCAGTCATGTTTGCTTCCTCATTCCACGCAGTCACTGTTTTGGCTAGCTGAGCTAATGGAAATTGCATCGAATTTTTAGACAGACGTGTATTCCAGAGAGAAAAAGGAAAAGTGAAAGTTGGATTAGTTCGTTAACTCTTACCAGCTCTTAAAGCCCTATACTAACTAACATGCAGTAACCCGCAGCACTTAGCTTCTCGAAGCTTCTTCTCAGCTGAGTCTTACCCCTGGAATGGGTCTCAATTCTGACCTTCAACTTCGTCTCCGATGTGCATTCTAACATGATCTACTCTCTCCTCGTTCTTTTGGTACAGTTTGAACTGTAACAAAAGCTGAAAATGAGCTCTGATACAAATGCAAGATCTTTGAGATTGTGGTTGTGGGACTTCACTTCTCTCCTCGACTACGGAGACACCGATGGACAGAGCTTCAAGTAGTTTAACGCTTGCCATGATAGCACAGGCACAAGCTGCGTAGTTTATCTGATACCTATTACAATTAATAAAACAACAAGCTACTATGTATGATACTGATCAAAGATAACAACCAGAACCCATATCCACTGGTGAACTGTTGCTGTTGCCAGCTCATTTTCGATTGGCAGAGGACCCAAGCCAGGACAACAGCCCTAGTGACAGCCATCAGCTTCTTGACGGGTGTGGGCATGGATTGCTAGGGTCGTTCCCAGCTACCATTTTTTTATTTATTGCGATATTTATTATTGGAACTCGTGTTATTGCAATAACTTATTACGCGTTTTCTAAAACCAATACAATTTTTATTTTATTTTCCGAGCACTGCATGTACCTGCACCATTCATCTCGCCATACCTCCGAAATGGGCACTTCCAAAGCTAAAGCGAAGGATGAGAACACTGCTCCTTTTGAGCACAGCGTAGAGTGCGAGTCTCAATGGCACCATCAGTACCTTTGAGTTGGAGAATGAACTCGTCGCAAGTATCCGGAACGAAGACGTGAATAATCTTGACGTCAGGATACTCTTTGACATTGTACACTGGTTTGGTTCGCGACGAATGACTTCGAGGAACAAAATTAACCATGACCATCGTCGTGATATCGAGTAGTTTCCTGTAGTCATCCGCTTGTTGTACCGCAGCTGTGATCTCAGTTTCTTTCAATTTATTCGACTTGATCTCGTATCCATATTTTATTCCATTGCTGATAATGATGTCCAGTCTTCGGTTTTGCTTATCATAGGGATCTCGAGCCTCAGCGAGAACAGTTTTGTCTGAAATATTGTTCGCCTTGAAAATCCCCCGAATCGATGCGTATAGCTCAAACTGGAACACAGACTCGCAGGCAGATAGGTTATTCTTCACATTCACATGTCGAATCGATTCCGGATTCATAAACTGAAGTGAGGCGGCGAACAACTTGAACGGATCATCAACACTTGCAACAACGCGAATTTCGCGGATGGGTAAAGCTTCTAGACACAGTCGCCGCATCATTTCGGATGAAAACTCCAATCTCGTAGCATTATGAACACCATTCATGATAATCCCCATTCGCAACAATTTTTCACGGTTGGTACTTAATTTAGCGGTAGATCCACAAGCATCACCCTTTAGCAACAGGTTGAGTAGCTCCAAATCTGACTCGCTTAAGTTTTGTAAATCCTCCCGTAATCGTTTGTAGGCCCAGTTGTGTGTATCGAGATAGTTAGAGAAGCTTTGGATCTTGAACCAATGCTCCCATTGATGCCGCTCTTGATTGCACTTGTCAAAATCGATCGAGTACCGAATTAATGACCCAAAGACGCCTGGGGCACCAGAAGAATACCCTATGATAGCCTGGCGTATTGAATCTCGAAATGGATACCTTCCGTTGATCTGTTCGAAAAAATCACTCATTTGTTTGGTGGAAAAAGGCTTGATCCGAAACGGTTCGCCCAGATTAAAAGGACTGACATAGGTACTTCCTTTGAGCTTTATTGGCATATTCAGCAGGTCATGACTTCCAATTCCAAGAAATCCCAGGAAGCAGGGACTAGTTTGCCATTGGCGGAGACAGTTCATGAAATCGGTGGTCAGCTTTTCGTTTTCAAACATGACAACCATTTCATCAATCGCCAGCCACACACGTTTCTTCCGACACCAAAACATATCGTTAAACTCTTTCGACGACCTCATTTCTTCGCCAATAGATTTGCTGATGGCAAGCCAAAAAGCCTCCTCTGTTTGAACAATTGATGGGACTAACGAGAAATAGATGACGAGAACAGAGGGTCCTCAGCAAGGAAATTCCGAAGTCGATGTGCAATTGTTGTCTTTCCAAATTGGCGAGGTCCATAGAGTAGACACAATCGAGCAATACTAGGCGACAAAAACGCCGCTTGCAACTGTTGATACGTGTCAATCGTTTCCAATGATACCGAGAAGAAATCCTTGGGGACTGGGTCTTGATAGGCCACCTCAACCTGCGCAAGCTTGACTCGCTTCGCAGGTGGCAAGTCTTCATCTTGTGTTATGTCGCGACTGACAGTCGGGCGCCCCGGAATCACCACCAGCACGTGAACTTGGCCTTCACCCGGTTGAAAATCCGCTCCGAAGTGTTTGCGGTTCTTAATATACAGCGTAGGATTCATCTCCTCGAAGCCTTGCGGTTTCCAGCCCCATCGAGCCACTTGCCGTCCTCCTTTTTTGCCACGAAGATCTGCAGCTTCGTTGAAGGAACAGTGATTGCTCCATCGCTCTGGTCCTTGATCGCCTTCTGAAACGCAGACACCGATTTACCATCGTCGATCTCCACTTCGAACGTGCTTCCCTTGTCACCAATGATTTTGCAAAACAGCGTAACAGCCACCATCTCTCCTTGAAGTGCCAAATTCTGCAATGAGGTAGGGAGGGGAATTTTGGTTTCGTACCTAATCGATATTAATGTGATGGAGTGATGTTGAACGAGAACACATCAACATCATTTCCCGCACCTATCCTCTCAACTGTCGTTGGCGCAATTCTTCAGGTGTTCCCGTCATAACAATTACAAGTTATCCTTCACTAATCGAATAACACTGCGTAAATCACTCATTATTTTAGAACATTCTTCATCTAATATAGTGGGTATGGCAGTGATCGCAAAGTATTTACAATAATAATTCGTGTATTGTTTTTCCTCTTCTTCACTCACTTTGACCAACTCATTACCCGCCAACCCGACAAGTCGTTGTTGGATTGTGCATCGAGACCTGGCGCAGTTTGAAGAAAGCTTGAGAAGCAGAGAACCAGGTCACTATATGAGAGAGGGCAAAGGCCCATGAGTGTTGGTCAGTGCTCAGGTAGGAGCAACTAACACCAAGAAATTCAGTCTTCATATTTTCCCCTCTTCGTAAGGAGCTTGTCGGAGCTATTGCAGCTTGTCGGAACAACAACAGGGTTATGAGCCCAAGTGGTGGTGGTAACGCAGGCATGAGTAAGCCGATGAAGTACACGAGCGAGGGAGTGCCGAAGAACTGGCAGGGTAAGGATTGGCCAACGTACAAATGGGCGATGATAAATGTTTTCAAGGAGAACGACCTGAAGACGATTGCTGATGGGACTTTAACTAAGGCAATGCTCTCCACGGCAAGTGCAGAGGATCAGGAGAAGTTCGAAAAGAAGCAAATTAAGATCATGCGCATGATTGGGACGTCTGTGCCACCCGAAGTTCTTCAGCAGATACGCGACAAGGAGACCGGATCGGAGATGTGGGCAGAGCTTTGCAACCTTTTTGAAGGGAAGCAGAACGAAGCGATCAAGGCCTACACGATTCGTCGCTTGGAGAACGAGCTCTGGGACAAGAAGCTCGCTCCTGGAGGAGATGCAAATCTCCATCTTTGCAAGATGTTCAGCATAAAATCAGAATTGGTAGGCTTGCAGCACACTATTGAAGACAGTACGATGGTGGACATGCTGTTGGAAAGTTTGCCGGAATTGACTGAGTTTGAATGCCTGAAATCTTCCATTCGCTATGGGGCTGACCCAAGTGTGTATACACCGGTACGAGTTCGTGAGTTAATTCTTGCAGCTTCTGCTCGTCAGAAAGAATTCAGAACCAAGCGCCAGGGAAAGCAAGGGGGCCAAAAAGTCGGAGGTGGCAAAGGTAACGATCCGGATAAAGGTGGAAATGGCAATCAGCAGAACAAGACCAATGAACAGCGGAAGATCCGGCTGTGCTTTGTCTGCGGGAGTGATAGTCATATTAAAGCAAATTGTCCGGAGCGTGAAGAAAAGAAAAGCGGTGCTGGGGATGGTGAATCCAAACGGAAACCGCAGGGGAACTTGACGCTCAGTCAAGGAAAGAAGAGCGGTGCTGGGGATGGTGAATCCAAGCGGAAACCGCAGGGAAATTTGACACTCAGCCAAGTGGACAATGTACCGTCACAGATAGTGCAGCAAGCTGCAGATCACGGAGTAGTGACGGGATTGATGACTGCTGAGGCTCATCTGGAGCACGAAATAATGTACGAGTTGAATGATCATGGGGCAGGAGTTGATGAGAGGCTTCCGGAGATCAGTGATCGAGAGCCAGCCGAGGACAACTTTAGCGGTTGGTGGTATTTTGACACTGCATCGAATTCTCACGTGGTTGGAGATCGCTCGTGTTTCGTGAGCTTCACTGAGGACACGTCGCAACTACGGAGTATACGAGGGATTACACCGACTATTGCAGCGCGTATTGCTGGTGTCGGAACTGTTGAAATGACCACTGAAGTGAATGGAGAACAAACTGTGATGTATCTGGAAGATGTTTTCTACATTCCAGGTGCTGAATTCGGACTATTTTCACCCGGATTAGCACATGAACAAGGGTTTGACTTCACGTTTGATCATGATACTCAGGACTTCACTATACTTTGGGAAGGGAGCGCTGTGGCTCTAGCGAAGCCACAAGAAGCAACTTGGGGTTTCTTAGGAGTGCATCCACGACAGTCAAGAGTGGAGAGACCGGTTGATCGTCGTCCACTGGTAAACTTTACAGTAGCCGAAGGAGTTGGTACTTTGGCATTATGGCATGAGCGCATGTGTCATACTTGCCCTCAATACCTGAAAACTATGGTGGATAAGGGGCTAGTGAAGGGCATGATGCTGACTCAGCGTCACCAGGAAATCTGCGATGCTTGTCACTTAGGAAAGCAGAAGAAGAAAGGTCATCGCAAGAAACTTGACAGAGCAACTAAATGGCCGAATCAAGTGGTGTATGCGGACCTGCTAATCCCTAGTAAGGACAATCGGACTCGGTATGAAGCCGTACTAGTTGTAATGGACGGATATTCGAGATTCGTGAAAGTGTACTTGTTGACGAGCAAGAAGAGCCCCACCGTGAATAAGCACTTGCAGGAGTACATACTCTGGGCCGAGCGCCAAGCCGGACGGGATGGAAACGGTGCTGCTTACAAAGTGAAGCGAGTACTGACGGACAAAGGTGGTGAATTTATCAACAGAGGGATGGAAAACTGGTACGCACGGAGAGGAATTGAGCACATCCAAGTGGGTCCAAAGAGTTCACAATTGAATTTGTGTGAACGAACTCATCAATCCTTGGTGGATATGATGAAGACCACGATGTTGCATGCGGGATTACCTCGAAGTTTGTGGCCAGAAGCCCTACGGAATGCTGTATACGTGAAGAATCGAGTATACAATCGAGGAACTCAAGGAGTGCCATATGAGATGATGTTCGGAATGAAACCTGACGTGCATCACATTCGGAAGTTTGGTTCGTTGGCGTACGTGCACGTGCCAGATACATCGGGAAGACGCAAACATGACAACAATGCCAAGATTGGTTTTGTGCTCGGATATGAAGAGGATGTTGTAGGTTGTAAAGTTTACTTTCCAGAGGAGCACACCGCCAAGTTCGTGTCTGACCTACGTGTGGCTGAAGATGTAGTGTACAAAGACCGTCATGATAATGCCGTAGACGAAGATGATCTGGAATCGTTGCAATTCACACGTCGTGAGGATCAGGACGTCGAGCAGGAAACCACCCTGGAGATGGCTACATCCGGGACACAGTCCATGTTTAGCGAGCAAAATTCCGTACGGTCTGTTGAGCTCGTGGGAGGCGAAGTGGATGTAGTGATTGACAGAGAGCTCGAGAAGGGCGTCAAGCAGGTAGACACGATCTCGAAAGAACAGGAGACTCGGCAGGACGACGTTGGAAGCACAAGAGAACTTAGTAGAGAGGTTCTTGCACCCGAAATCAAGAGTGATGGTCACGGTGATGAAGCTTCACGTGGTGAGTCAGTTGCTAATGCTCACAACCTGAGTACTAGTGTTCTGGAGAGTGATGTGGCAAGTGATTCTGGAGACCAGAGAACGGATGACAGTCTTGGGAACCAGAATGATGACGTTGAATCTGTGGCGGGAACGCGTGGTTCATCGGTAGCAGACAACGTGGGGGATGATGAGGAAGAAGGATCGCTGGTTGATGATGACATTACTGTCGCAAGTGTGTTTTCGTTTGCTGAGAAGGCTATCTCAATGGAAAGCGACAACATGTCAAGTGCGACTGGGCTTGAAGAGGACTTGGAAACAAGCAATGGTTTGGAGGATGAATTGAATGAGCATCACCATGTAGTTGTGGACAATGATAACGCGCAAACCGTGGACACTAGTGCTCAAATTACTCCAAATGCTGCCCGAGAAACTGGAAAACGTGCACACCGCGACGAAACTCAGTCAGAGGAGGATCGTATCGAGCAGGAGGCTGATAAACCGGAGGTAAAGAGGACTCGAACTGGACTTCGAGAGGCACACGAAAGACGCCGACCTCGACGGTTTGATGACTTCGTGATGAATGCTACGACATCACGGATCCTGGACGGAAACGGAAAGCCTATACGCGCATGTGAGGTGAAAGTCCCCAAGAACAGACGTGAAGCACTACGGTCAAAGTGGGCAAGCTTTTGGCTGGAAGCAGAAGCAGAAGAGATCGCTGCACTGAAGGCGAAGGGAGTTATCCAAGAGATTCCAAATGAGGAAATTCCTGAAGATGCTAAACCTGTGAGCACGATGTGGGTCTATGCATTGAAGTCGGATCACCAAGGATACGTGATCAGATTCAAGGCTCGCATTGTGGCGTTGGGGAATCACCAGCGACCAGGCATCGACTTCAAGGAGACCTTCGCGCCTGTAGCCAGAATGGCATCGTTCCGATTGTTGTTGGGATTGGCTGCACTACTGGAGTTAGAGGTTTATGGAGGAGACGTGAACACTGCCTACCTCAACGCCTGGCTAGGGATACGCCAGTACCTACACTCCATTAGTGGATACCCGTGCAGACTGAGTGGACATTCCTATGTTGTACTCAAGGCTCTGTATGGACTAAGACAATCGGGTCGAGAATGGAACTCGGAACTGAATGATTGGTTCATCCAGCGTGGATACCAGAGATCGTTGACGGAGCCGTGTCTGTACTACCTGTTCGAGGATGACACGATTGTATACGTGTTAGTATACGTTGACGACATCTTGGTGGCAACAAACAGCAAGCAGTTTAAGGACCAGTTGTTTATGGACTTGGACAACACGTATGGACTTAAGGATCAAGGGCTGTTGACGCAGTACTTAGGTGTGGAAGTGACACACACGCCGGAGTACATAATGGTTAACCAAGGCAAGTACGCAAGAGAGATTCTTGGAAAGTTAGGTTTTGAAAATGCGCATGCAGTGGGGAATCCAATGGAAGTAAACTCCCGGCTTATACCTCTTGGAGAGAAGGAGAGTGCTGACAGCAGCTTTCCGTACCGTGAGGCTATTGGCATGCTCATGTACCTGGCTACCAGTACCAGGCCAGACTTGGCTTTCGCCTTGGGCCAGTTGAGTCGCTTCGTAGCGAATCCTTCGTCGAAGCATATTGGGACTCTAAAGAGAGTGTTGCGCTACTTAGCAGGGACTCTGGACTATGGAATTAAGTACGAAAAGAAGAAGAACAACTCAAAGGAGTTGGTGTTGCAGGGCTACTGTGACAGTGATTGGGCTAACGACCCAGATCAAAGGAAGAGTACCACTGGATTCGTGTTTACGCTTGCTGGTGGAGCTGTAGCGTGGATGTCACGACGGCAATCTGTCATCGCTTTGTCGACCGCAGAGGCGGAGTACATTGCGGCGTGTGAAGCCACGATGGAGGCGGTTGCTGGTAAAAATATTTTACAGGAGCTTTTACCGCAGCACAAGGTGAAACTGTGTGTGGGAATTGACAATCAAGCGGCTCACGTGATGGCAACTAATCCTACCTACAGCAGACGGACTCGCCACATTGAATTGCGGTGGCACTACGTTCGTGAACAAGTGCAAAAGGGCACTGTGGAGTTGCACAAGGTGAAGGGTGAAACTAACCCGGCTGACACGTTCACCAAGCCCCTCGACAAGAAGCGACTGAAGGTGTTGTTGCAACTTGCAGGGATTGAAGAAGCAAAGTAGTCGAAGACCAGTGTTCGGCCTCGAAAACCGATCTTCGAGAAGGGCGTGTTGGATTGTGCATCGAGACCTGGCGCAGTTTGAAGAAAGCTTGAGAAGCAGAGAACCAGGTCACTATATGAGAGAGGGCAAAGGCCCATGAGTGTTGGTCAGTGCTCAGGTAGGAGCAACTAACACCAAGAAATTCAGTCTTCATATTTTCCCCTCTTCGTAAGGAGCTTGTCGGAGCTATTGCAGCTTGTCGGAACAACAACAGTCGTATCTTTGCTCTTGCTACATCCAACAACTTGACATCATTCGCAGCATCTTTTCCGTCGTTTTCAGTCAGCCACGAGTCTCCTTTCTTCACCAGGAAGAGCTACAGCTGGTCAGCGTCGACTTTATTCATGTCATTTGGCTCCTCCTCTTGACCGTCTTCTGAAACGCGGACACCGATATACCATTGTCGATTTCCAGTTCGATCGTGCTTCCCTTGTCACCAACGATTTTGCAAAACAGCGTAACAGCCACCATCTCTCCATGAAGTGGTGTTTAACTAACATAATAGTTTAGATACATAATACATGTAGCAATAAACGCTTATGTCAGTAAGTGCAGCATCAAGAGACCACCAATTACCGCTCAGATGGTTACTGAAGAAGGTTTTCGATATACTTCCATTCAAATCTCTCGGTGTGCAATGTGTCGACTTTTACGACGACTAGGCTATCGCTATACACTTCATCAACGAAAGAACGCTTCCAATGTATTCAAAAAGAAGAGGGACAGTACCTTCAAACATTAGAAAGCGGTGAAATGGAGTGTGCGGATGCAGATGACGAAAGTCATGGCAGCTACAATCAGGATAAAGACCCAGAAAATATTACCAGCACATATTGATATGTGCGATCAGATTTGCTGTGTTATCATGCGGGTCGCGAAGGACATTACCACATCGCCCCTGTCCTAAGCGCACGGATAACTCACACTCTTATGAATTAGTTGTTAAACCAAGGAATTATCTAGCTTACGTTTGGTAATGAATCGACGTATGAACTGGTGGCGTACTACTAACTGTAGTCGTTACAGTTACTAGTGCATCTAGTTTGACCAATAGCTCAGTGATTTGTTCAGTATCTGCCAACTCTGAATCATCTTTAAATTGTTGTGAATCTTGAAGTGGAGTGACCTCTTGGCGCTACTCACTTAGAGATGAAAGCAACAACAACACTTAGCTGGGCGGCAAAAGCCACCTTGTTGGCACTGCGTATATTCTCAACTGCTCTCAACCGTGGTCTAGATTCTTCTCTGTCTCCTTTTGTCTTACGCCAACTGCAAGAGGTATAGTGGGGATCAGTATACTCCTCAACAGCCCCACCTACGGATTCCCATCAACTTGCAGCTTCAAATCTTGCCTTTGGCAATAATCCCATTGCTGCTCTGTGTTTTTCGAAGGCAGGACGTGCCAATGGCTTTGTAAAAGCATCGGCCACGTTATCAACCCCTGGTACCCGAAGCACGTCAATTTCCTTTAGATTAATGCGCTCACGCACAAAGTGATGTCGTACATCGATGTGCTTGGTCCGGGAGTGAAACACAGGGTTGCTAGCAAGCTTCTCTGCACTTTCATTGTCCACAAAGATTTGCGATGGCTGTTGTTGTTGCACTTGCAGCTCTTTCAGCATTTGGCGCAAGTGCACGACTTCCTGCACTAGTAGACTCAGGGCCATATATTCAGCTTCCGTTGTGTGCAGCGCGACAGTCTTCTCTGTTTGGCTGTTCCACGAAATAATACTTCCGAAAAATGGAGTGACATAGCCTGCAACCGACTTTCGATCGTCAACTCTGTTAGCGAAATCAGCGTCTGCATATGATCTAAGATGATCAGTCAGCTCTTGATTTGACCACACGAGTCCACCAAGCTGGATGCCCCAGTCCACTGTTTCTTTTAGGTAGCGTAATCCACGTTTCAGAGCTTTCCAATGCAATAAGCCTGGGTTCTCCAAGAATTGACTGCACTCTCTGACCAGGTAAGCTAAATCAGGTCGAGTAGCCAGCATCAGGTACATCAGACTGCCAACTGCAGCACGATACGGCTTCGATCTCATCAGTTGCCTCTCATCATTTTCTGTCGGGCACATAGCTTTGCTCAATTTCAAATCACCTGTGCTTGGTGTCTTACAACCATTGCAGTTCTGCATGTTGAAGCGGTTGAGCAGTCTCAGCATACTTTCGCTGACCAATGAACATCGTCTTCTCTGATCGATTCCGCGTGATCTCCCAACCTAGTATGTAGTGTAGTTCTCCGAGATCCTTCATCGCGAACCGATCTTCAAACATCTTCTTCATCTTGCTGATGAGCTCCATGGACGGAGCAAACAGAATTAAGTCATCAACATAGAGAGGGATGAAGACCAACTGCCCATCAATTACTTTAACTGCTACGCAGGCCTCCGATTGCAACATAGTGAAGCCCTGTTCCTCTAAAAAGGACTTGAGCAGCTGAAACCACACACGGGGTGCCTGTTTTAAGCCATACAGACTCTTCTTCAATCGGCACACCCAATTATCTTTGCCTTTTACTTTGTAGCCTTCAGGCTGCTCCATATACACCACCACGTCTATCGCTCCATTTAAGAACGCAGGAGTAACATCCATCTGATGCACTTCATAATCCCAAACAGCTGCAAGTGTTAGGAGAACTTGAAGAGTATCTAGTCTCACAACAGGCGAGTATACCTCTAGGTAGTCGATACCATAAATCTGCATAAAGCCCTTGATCACGAGCCTTGCTTTAAATATCTCGATCTCTCCGTTCGCAAGATACTTGACACGAAAGATCCAGCGATTTTGCAGCACTTTCATATGCTTCTCGCGTGGTACCAACTCCCAGGTATCATTCTTCATCAATGAATCAAACTCATCATCTGCTGCATTTTTCCATTGCATGGAGTGTGCACTCTCCATAGCATCACCAAACGTATCTGGCTCTGTGAACTCACCGGTAGCCATGCAGCAGTAATCTTCCCACCATGCCAGAATCAATTCATTTGTCATTGCACGCTGCAACTCAGCTCGTGCCTTCCTCCATCAATCAGGTAAGGAGCTCACATCATCATCTGGATTTGTATTCTCATAAGCAATGTAGACATAGTTACCGAACCACGTTGGCGGTTTACTCACCCGACCGCTCCGTGTTACTGGACGATCATTGGGACGAGTGCCTTTCGTGTATTCCCGTAGTGCTCTGCAAGTGGGCGTAGTTAGACTCTCCTCACTCGCAGTATCAACTGCCACTCGGCTCTCCAAGTTGGCACGCTCGGGTGATAACTTGTTGTCCACTTCTGGACTCCCTGATAGAGTCTTAATACATTAGCAGCCGGTGCATTACACCGCTCACTGCTGCGTTTCCTCTTCTTCCTTCTTCTGGAATTTCCTGACACGTACTCACCTCGCAGGTGGTCCGCCACATGTCTATCAACACGTTCCTTTTCACGTTCTGCCACCTTGCTAGAACGATTACATTTAGATACCGCAAACTGCACTCGCTTTTGTGGAGACGCTGCAGTATCACTACCGGCCTTCCTTTTGTTACACACACTAGCCCCACCTGACCGGACAACTCTCTCAATTACCCCACCTGGCCGGTCATTGTGTGGTGTGTCATCGGCTTCAATAGGCTGATAATCACTGCCGTCTTTTGCGTCACTGGCCCCACCAGTCCAGCAATCTTCTCCATCGCTTGAGTCCTCATGCATCTCATCTAGCATCGGCTCAATACTATCCCTCACCGAACTATCAAGATCAAAATATTCCTTTGTAGTGACATCACTTGGCTGCGATGCTGAATCAGCAAGCAATCGTCCACCTTTATTCTCATAAAACACGACCGTATGGCTGTAGAAAGCCTTGTTGGTCTTGTTATTAAGCAAGCGATACCCTCGCTTCTCTCGTGAGTAACCAACAAAGACCGCCTCCTGTGCTTTCGCCTGCATCTTCCGTCGCTCCACCTTATCCACATATGACAGGACTGCACCGCCGAACGTTCGTAACTTCTAGTAAGCAGGAGTGTGACGGTGCCACACCGCGTACGGAACCTCCATACCTCGCACTAAGGTGGGCATTATATTC
Source organism: Phytophthora palmivora (assembly GCA_008079305.1). Lineage (NCBI taxonomy): Eukaryota > Oomycota > Peronosporomycetes > Peronosporales > Peronosporaceae > Phytophthora > Phytophthora palmivora. Next base: position 576,476 of record VOQZ01001312.1, on the reverse strand, counting down.
ACGTAGTGTGCAGCTGTCATCGCTGCCTCAGCCCACATCGCTTCAGGCAGGTCAAAATGTACTAACATGCATCGCATTCTCTTGGTCAGTGTACGAACCATCCTCTCCGCAACGCCATTTTTGCTCCGGCATATGCTTAATACTGCTGTCAAACTCCATACCATACTTCGACTCACATGTAGTTTAGAGCTTCTTGAATTCTTTTGCATTGTCCCATCTAAGAGCTTTCATTCGAACATGTTGTTGCGTTTTGATGCATTCATAATACTCTTCAAATTTCTGATACACTTCTGATCGATGCTCCAACAGATACACGGTAACAAACCGGCTCGCATCATCAACGAACACGGCAAAGTATCGTTTACCGCCATAGGACCGCTCTGCGTATGGACCCCAAGCATCAATGTGAACTTTTTCACCTACCAACCACTCACGCGTCTGTGGTCGACGTTTCTTCATACTTTTCCTCGTAAGTTTTCCTTTCACACAGGTCTCGCAATTGAAACCCACTGGAATGCGCAAGTTCACATGTAACAGTGGCCACTGATCACGGCTAAACAGTGCATTAAATGCATTCTTGCCTGGGTGCCCCAATCTCTGATGCCATAGATTCAAGTTTCTCATTTGAGCTGGTAGCGCCATCATGGCTACCTCTCGTGGTCTATCCAACTTCAAGTGATAGAGGTTAGTATTGTCGACTTCAGCGGTAGTCACACCAGCGTCTAAGATAACATCGGCGCGATTTTCCTCATCAAAGTGCACTTTCACTCGGTCACAATCTCGAAGAGATTGGTCTAATTGCCGTGGCACAGAGTAGAGGCTGCATTGTAGCTCAGGCGCATAACGAACACCACGCAGCGTTAATGAGCACCTCCCTCCAGATGTCTCAATATCTTTGACCACCGTGCCAATGCCTTCTACGTTTAGTGAGTTCTTTCCTCCAACTCGAATTCGGGCACTAAGAGGCGTGAACTCTACAAAATCTGTTAGCTGGTTCGAGATATGACTCGAGGCACCAGAGTCCAGATACCAGTTATCATGGGCTTTGTCTGCGACCGCCTTTTTCATTTTCATCACTTGAAGAATAACATACGCGCTATCATCATTTTCATTAGCGTAGTTACCCTTTTCTGTAGTAGTAGCACACTTTCCACCACTCAACTTCACGTACTTCTGCCTTTTTGGGCCACTGCGATCCTCGGCTGGAGGCCGCTTGCCCAGGAAAGGACAATCAAACACATGGTCTCCAGTGTTATGTCAGTGAAAGCAGGCACCACCAGGACTCTTCCTACTGCTGGTTTGTCCAGCGTCACGTCGTCCACTTTGATTCCCGCGACCACCAGAACCACGTCCGCCACTAGAACCGCGACCATGTCCTCCATAACGACCTCCACCACGGCCACGGCCACGACCGCGTCCTCGACCGCGTCCTCCACTAGCAATGTATGCCTTTTCTTCATCTTCGGCACCCTTAGTGCCTTCTGCTTTACGACCTTGGCGATGGTCGAAAGCCATCTCCAGTGCTAGCTCAAGTTGTTCATAATTAGGCGGATCATCAAGATGTTGAGGCTTGTGGCTGGCGAGAAAGGTCTGTACCACGTGATCGTACTCACGCGGTAGCGATCCAATCAGTAGTGCAGGTTTCACGTACTCGTCCACAGGACGTCCGACTGTAGCAATAGTTTCCATCAGTCGCCGCATTTCACTTAAATGATCGGGAACATTGCCGTTAGATGTAAGTCGAAGACGACTGAGCTTGACTCGTTACTCAGCGTACTTCAAGTATGTTTTGCCCATAAATCTCATTTTCAGGCGCTCCATGACACGAAACGGGGTGGGTTCATATTTCACCGTCTTCATTATGTTGTTTGTCATCGCGTCATAGATGATCTCCTTCGCGTGGGCCATCTCCCTCGCCCACGTTGCATGTGTCTCCGCCTCCTTGCTCACGTCCGGCTCGGCCAGGTCCTCCTTGCAATACTTCTACAGATTCTTCCTCTCCAGCTTTAGCTTCACTCGCTCCTGCCAGACCTCGTAGTCTTTTCCGTCAAACGGCGGAATTGTTCTCTTCTCCTCGTTGGACTCCTTAGGGACTTCCTTTTGCTCCATCATGATGTCCTAGTTGTTGTACTTCCCTAGGGTGAGCCTTGGGCTCATAACCTGAAGTGGAGTGACCTCTTGGCGCTACTCACTTAGAGATGAAAGCAACAACAACACTTAGCTGGGCGGCAAAAACCACCTTGTTGGCACTGCGTATATTCTCAACTGTTCTCAACCGTGGTCTAGATTCTTCTCTGCCTCCTTTTGTCTTACGCCAACTGCAAGAGGTATAGTGGGGATCAGTATAATCCTCAACAAATCTCCTAGAAGGGCAGCATTTGCGAAGTCGACAGGAAGTGTTTTTTTCCAGCTTTCAGAAACTAACGAAAACAAAGCGTTTGTGGGTGTGGTGAACAGCAATACGACTGTAGCGCATTGTCTTGTTTAACTGCCAGTGATGCGAGATCTACCTGTTGGGATTTTTACTGTGCGTGGATGGCACGTCCAACAGCACAGTCCAGAATGTACTTATTGAAGGTGTTCTAGCGAAGGCCAAATGGACAAAATAAACTGCCGTCATTGGCTATAATAAGAATCCGCGTATTAAATACGGTTGAGGTTACAAAACTTTGATGGCTAGTTTTTGATACTTTTTAGCATTTCTTTTGACCCAATTAACGCGGGATTCTGTATTCGGCAATCTTACAGGTGGTAATGTGTTGAGAGCTTATAAACAGGAAGAGAAAAAGAAATTTCTGCATATGCAAGTTTGTATAGTTGGGAGTTAGGCATTTTATCCTTAAGGATCAGCGCTGGTTAGATAGACGGGTATTATTCGGCAGCCATAGAAAGTCAGTATAATTTTCGTAGACGAGTACTTTTCGGCAGCCATAGAAAAGTCAGTATAATTTCGAAGAAGTTTGAAACGCCGTTGCAAACCAAATTTGCCCCCCTCTCTCGCCATCCAACTGCTACTCATTTCTCGAAGCGACGGACGCGCTGGAGTATGTGGACACAAAAGAGTTCAAGAAGCTGTGGAGTAGGCTGCTGAAGGATGGCTAGAAGGCAAGCAGCCGACAGGGCTGAACATCGGCCACATTTGCGTCAAGTCTGGCATAAAAGGCCGACTTCGTAAATATCGTGTCAATGAAGACTACTTATTGGTAAGTTAGATGGCTATTTATTTTGAAATCGTTGATACTAAATGTTGTTTGGGACAGGTCCTCAAACCTGTGGCAGTACCCCTGTCGTTCCGGCTTGGTAGCTGCTACCATTTATGAGCGACCCGTATGTGTAATCCGGTCGCCCATGAGCAAGCAAGTAGCATACGCAGCCCCACAGCGGCATATGCTGGTCCCCTTTGATGATGACAACTGGGCAAGTGCAGAACACGGTGCTGAGTCTGGTGGTATCGTTCCGGTGGATACAGAACAAGATCATACTGCTTCATCAAGTGACGATGGTGACATGAGTGGCTTTTGTGAGGAAGCAGAGAAGATCAAGATGCTTTAGCTGCCTTTGATCGTGATTACTTTATGGATGCAATGCGAGCAGAGAATTTGTTTACCCCTTTTGACTCGGACGAAGGCAACATTGTCAGCGAATTGTTCTCAATTAGCAATGAGTCGGAGGATGACGACTCTGCTCTCTACGAAATCGATCCTAATCAAGATCAATACGTTGATGATGTCGAATCTGACTCTGAATTTGAAGACGAAGGTAAACAATTTCGGTAAGACGACGAAATGCGCGGTCTTGAGTGGGATATATATGATCAAGGACATTGTGGTAAGTCTGCCTCCTACAAAATATCCATTCTCGCTTGCTAACATATTCTGTACTGTTTTGAATTTAGCTGATTTGAAGTTGGATGGAGCTCCATTGTACGGTGGAAGATGGGGACCCACGGTATCTGCGGCAGCTTTTATAGAATCTCTGATCGCAATGTTTTTTATTTCTTGCCCAAGACACTTTGGTTGAAAGTTGCGGCCGAGTCTGAAGCCTACCGAAAAGAACGCATTCCCGTAATTGCACAGAAAACCAGGCAACTACAGAATGCCGCTCAGGCTAAAGACCCCAAGAACATTGCTGATGATCTGGAAATTATTATCGACAGGTTGGAGAGGCAGAAATCGATCAAGGAGTACGAGTTTCTCCATGTCGTTGGACTGCTAGTTGCTCGAACGCTATGTGGTCACACAGATTGCCTGGAAAAGCATTGGACTGTCGGCGAATATGGAGGTGTCTCGCGGGATACTTTTGGAAGGTATATGAAACGCGACAGATTTAGGATGATAACAAGATTTTTTTACTGTAAGGGTCAGACAAATGGCAAGGCATGCAAGATCCGTCCTGACTTACAAGTGATACAGAAGATTTTTCGTCGATGATATCGTCTTGGTCCTGTTGTCAGCTTCGACGAAGGTACCATTCTGAATCGGAGTCTGTATTACCCGATCCGGGTGTACAACAAAGACAAACCTCATAAGTACAACACCAAATGCTACATGAGATGCTGTGCTGACACGGGGTACTGTGCAAAATTGGTTGTTGATTCTGTGCTCGACAGAATAAGAATGTTGTGTTCTGTCTACTTCTGTATCGATGCTGCCACCGTTACTAACTAAACGAGTTTTGGTATTCTGTATATTACAGAGTTGAGGTTTATCTTGGTGCTGAATCGGACAAGAAGAAAACCCCCGGCTCACAGCAAAAGGCTGTCATCCGCAGCGATTCAAAAATATTCGATGGCCAGGCGAGGCAGCCGCTCATCGTGACCGACAACTTCTACAGCTCTGCGGCTTTGGCACTCGCGCAACTGGACATGGGCTTTTACTATGTCGGCACCCAGCGAGCTGATCGGCTAGGTTGGCCATCTACGCTCATGTTCCCGCAGAAGAAAAGGACTCAATATATACAAAGGGGGGCTTACAGGATTGCGCAATGCAGACAGCATCCAGCTCTTGTTGCCACCACTTGGATGGATTCAAGCCCCGCCCACATGATAGCAACGGGGTGCTCAACGGTGCTAACTCACGTATCGAGGAAGGACAAGAAGACGGGAGATATCACGCAGGTTCCGTGCCCGCGACTGGCTGCTGACTATCATTCTGGTATGGGCGGCGTTGATACACACGATCAGATCCGTCTTCAGCGGTATCCTGTCCAGGGATGTGTGGTATTCAAGAAATACCATCGGCAACTTTTTCTTGCCTTCGTAGATATGGCAATTGCCAACGGTTTCATTCTTCATAAGATTATAATGAAGCGGAAGGATGAGCGTGTTCCAACATACGCAGAGTACATGCGGCAGCTTCACGTAGAGATGCTTGCTGTCACTGCGGTAAGTTTCCGTACAAACCAACGCAGAAGATCTAGCAAATGTGCCGACGTGCAATCGTGATCACGTGCTGCGTAGCACCACTGAGCTTTACAAGGCAAAGTCAGGCAAGTCCAAAAGGAAAGAGTATAACCCGGCAATTTTCGTGCAAGGTCTGCTACACATTGAGCCCTCCCAAGGTGAAGAGCTACGCTAGTCGATTCTATTACCGTGAAATGCAGCGAGGCACTTGGAGGCTACATTCCCCTGTGCAATACAGTACGGTGTACAGAAGCTGGAAACACATTGACGTGTAGCCAAATATGGTACAGCGCGTGGGGAGTGGACTGCAATTCCTGGGCATGTAAGGAAGCGAATTCGTATCAGAAAACGCAGGCGCACGGAGTCTAGTGAGGAAGAAGACAATGAGTAAAAGCTAAGCAAAATAGCTAACTCAATGAAGCGTTGAACATATCACCACCCGACGCAACGTTCCCTCCATTCCACACTCACCAAAGTCGACCAGTTCTATCCTACTATTTCTCTCTAAGTCTAGAACTGATAGAAAATTTGGTGAGCGCACTTCACAACTCGTGCTCACCGCCACAAAACGGACACAAGCTTACTGGGAGAAATACGATTGTGATGAGAAGGAGATCAAAACAGGGAGGCTTACTAATCATTGGAATCTCTATCTGGCCAATTGAAACCGTGGAAATCTCCATGTGGTGGATTCATTGCCAATCCTTTCTTCACTTTTGCAGCGTTTTTGCTTGAGCTCGTAGCGTCTAGCACGGATTGGACTTATATCAGATAAACTGTCGCAATCTTCCAGCAATACTTTAACCAAGTTATTTCATTACTCTGTATTCTACAGATTAATTCTACAGAGTAATGTCCCGCGTTAATTGGATTAATAGGTCGTGCCTACAGAAGAGGCCAACATTTAGAGGGTGGTCTGTCGGTCGAAAATTTTCTCTATATCCGGTTGAATAATTTGATCCTATCGCACTGCAGCATATCGTTGGAAATCATTACTTGCCAATTTTCAAGCCAACTAAACGTCGAATCGATATTAAGCTTCAATTTCAGAATTGGAGTAAAGTTAGCGGGACAGATCTCATTCACCATCTTTCAGGATCCACTCCGAAAATTAAAATTTATTTTACTTGATTAAAGTATGGAATCATGTCTGTACCACTACGCGTCCAGATATGAAGTACAATCACGAAACGACCGACCGGCCCGTTTGTCCCGATAGCTACTACAATAATAGGGATGGCCTGTTAACACCTCGGGCTGGAAAGTGAGGTGGAGGACGAACGTGCTGCCGCTCGCTCCACTCACGACGTGAATATGTTGCAAGATGGAGAGGACAGCAGTGACTACGAGGACTACAGCTCCGACGAGAGTTATGGTGTTGATATCTGTGATGATGACCATGATTCTGAAGAGGGAGAGTTCATTGACGAGGTTGATCACCTCTCTGACTGTGACACAGCCGAGCTTTCCTCACGTCACTACGTGTGGATTATAATGCACTGAGCAAGCAAAAGTGAAGGTACGAGAAGAAACTTTGCGGGCAATGAAATGGACTCCGGCCTCGACGGAGTTTGAGACTGATGCGCATCCGTCCCCTGGGTTAGGTACGGAGGAGTCTAGACCTGTCAGCGAGCTACTAGACGTGTGGCGATCGCCACTCCTGACATTATTCTACTTCGTGCCAAAATCCTTGTGGGTCTCAATCACCACCACGGCTAACCGCTACAGTTTGCAGTAAGTAGATACGCGAGCGGAAAGGATAATGGAACTGATTTCAAGACTAGACCAGCAGCCGTAGTGCGGAACCTGAAGTGTGCACTCACTTCGAAATCTCGTCGCAACTGGCATGCTGTCGCCATCGACCGGTACTATTCTTCTGTGCTACTCGCTGTGGAGCTGCTCAAAATGAACATTTATGTACTGGGCACTATTGCGACGAACAGACTGGGTTTCAACAAGAGCATCAAGCCAGACAGTAAAACTCGTCCGGCAAGCATACCCCGTGGCTCCTTCGTCTCGCGCTCCGCCGCCGTCCCCACCATGATCTCATTCCTCTGGTGGGATCGGAAACGTGTTTAATACCTTTGCACAGGCTCTGTGATGACAGTTTCTACGATCGAGAGGAAGCTGAAGCGAGTAGGTGCATTTCAAATAGGGTGTCCGAAGGCCGTTAACGACTACCAGAACTGGATGGGAGGAATTGATCGCCACGATCAACTCCGTCTGCAGAGTTACTCGCTCCCGTTGTCTACGCAGTTTACCAAGCACTACAAGGGCTTGTTCTTGATGTTACTTGACCTGGCGCTGATGAACGCGTACTTGTCCCACAAGGAGGCGGACCGGATCAAGGAAACAGCCGCCATGAAACGGTCGGAGTGGTTTTCCGTCCTCCAACACCAGCTACTGCAGCTAAATGCTGAAGGCTTCGAAGGAGTGCAAGCAACAACATCTACCCCCAGGCAAAAGCAAAAGCGTTCACCCGTCTGTCTGACACACGCCCTCCAGCAATCAGAAGACTGGGTCACCGTCAGCGGCGTTCAGAAGCGCCGCCAACGGTCGTGCAAGGTCTGTGCGTTCCTGCGCACCAACAAGAAGAAGTTCTTCGCAACCACGTACTTCTGTGAGCGTTGCTCCATCGACGACGCAAAGTGCTGGCTGTGCAATAAAATCCGTCGGGACTACAAGGGCGTCGCCAAGACTTGTTTTGAGATTTGGCACGACGACTTTGGCGCAGGGCAAGACATTCCTGCTAGATTAAGAAAGCACGCCGTGCTGCGCCGACCCGGCAAGAACACTGGAAAGCGCAGGATGACACCGCGGAAGTACCAGGTTTGCCGCGGGAAAGGAAGTGATGGTTGGGACAGAGGCGACGGTGACAGTGAGGACAACTGCATGTAGGTGTCTATGCTGCGTTTCAGTTGATGGCTGGTGGGCTTCGTGTGGTTGAATGTAAATTTTGTTGAGCCGATGCATCTGCTATCGTTTGTTTTCTGAAATGAGGTGCCAGGTAGAGCACCTCTTCAGCCATCTGCTATATGAAAGTGGAGTTAGTTACGACATTGAGCGGCGATTGCTCTATGCGAATGGCGTATCACTTACGACATTGGCGGAAAAACCTGCTGAGAATTTATACACCTATCCCCGGTCCAAACACATGGTCTATACAAATACCAAGTGTTGTTGTATGTCGTATCTTACGACATTCGCTTACACGTTTGAGGCGAGTACCGTTCATGCACAAGGTGTTAAAGGTTTCTAGAAACATTCTCTGGTAGTGAAGCCTTTCACTACCAGAAAATGCACACAGGCTCTCATTCCATTTCGTACGCCGTCAGCACTCCTACCATGGAGACTTAGATCATCCCTAGCAGGGCGCCCCGCTCCTACTGGTGACCCCAGTTCCCCTGGCTCTTGGGTCATTATGACGAAGTGCCTTCGAATTTTCTAGGCATACCCACAGCTGCTCAGCCGGGACAACCCGAGCAGACTGATTCGGACAAGAGATGATGGTTTTCAGAATGGGTATTACGTGGGACACCTGGGCGAATTGATAGTTTGGACTATGGGGATGCCGATATTCGGTTACGGAGAGGCTCACAGGTTGGAAGCGTCCGCCCTGAATGGGTACCACATTCAGGATGCAACATTGACGATCAATCCGTCCGCCGACTCCTTGACTCAGATATCCATGAGAAGAAAGCGAGTGCCCTCGGTGAGCGTATCCCGAGGAGCAGCCTACCTTGACGAGCAGAACATCACCCAAAACACCCCGGAACTCCAAGGTTTCCACAATTTAGACCCAACCTACACATATAAACCCCAAGACTGTCTCCCTCATCCTGAAAGTTCGATCGCCTACCGGATACGAAGACGCCATCCGAAGTTACGAAGTACACCCTGAATAGCCGTACATCCTGAATGACAAACACCCCGACTTTCCAAGAACAAGACCGAAGATCAAGTTGCTGAAGATAAGTTCAGTCCGGAAGTCAGTTTACTGACATTCAAGCAGAGTCAAGACAGTACGACCCAAGAGTATCGCAATCAGATGATTGCACCGTGCAAGGACCAGGCCCGTGCTGCCGATCCCAGACGAGACAAGACAACAATGATGAGTGTATGCAGATCCAAGTTCGACGTGGCATTTCAAGTATACTGAGACCGAGTCTACCCGAGCGTGACCTTACGAAGTAAAGGAAGAAAGTGTCTATCTTAGGAATACAAATACCCGGTGAATCCCGGTCCGCCGAATTAATCGACACCTAGAGGGATTGCACAAGTTCAAACGCCAACCTGGATCGAGTCTAGCACTTGATTCAGGACCTGTACTACCCGAAAAGCCTGTTCTTCTCGAAGGCCCCCCCACGGGCGCGCTATACTTTGGGCGGTAAAGTGTTCACCCACTTCGCCACAACTGGTGCGCATGCCCGGATTTGGTTGCCGTGGGTTTCGCCGATATTTTGTATTAAAGTTAGATCTAGAGGGTGCTGAGAGCTACTAACCTTACTAAGCTTGGGGTTATGAGTGAAGTTGAGAGCACACGCGGAGGAGCACCAAGACAGTCGCGTCGGACTCGTCGGATGCAACCCGAAGCGCAAAAGCCTCTCGACGTTGTCGAGAAAGAATCTCGCGCTCGGAACGCTGCGAACCGTCGAGCAGCTCGTGAGGAGAAGGCAGCGGAGCCGATGGACGCTCAAGAGCAGTCGGATTCGAAGGGCACAATTCAGGGGGCGCACCATGTTTCCCTGGATGAAGTCACCGAAGATGGCCAGAAGGAGAGCGCGCCGGTTGGCTCTGGCTGAGACTCCAGCTCGGATTCGAGTGTGGAGGTTGTGGGTATGTCCGTCCCGGATGCACCCGTTCAGGCGTCTGTGGGAGGCGCCGTCGGGTTGAGTGCCCAGCTGAAGAGGTTTTGGTAAAGCCCCACGATCCAGTTGGAAGGCCCGTTGTCGACGGTCAAGGAAGAAGTGGTGCTTGAGGCCTCTACCGTCCGCCACGCAAGTGTTGACGTGAAGCTTCGCAAGTACACCCGAAGTCCAGTCACCAAGTAGATTCCGAATGGAGATCGACTTGACTATGAACGAAGATCCAGTGGAACGCGATGCACCATTCAACGTGGATCAAGGGAAGATGTACATGGCCGACCAAGTTCGGCATTGGGAGCAAGCCACTCTGGAATTCGTGATATTCTCGACGATTGAGTACACCTGGCCGAACCCGAATCCAGACTTGAAGTCGTGGTACGGGGCAGTGGTGAGGACGTCCGAGTGCGTCGCGACCGAAATGTCAATGGCTAGTCGGTCGAAAGTGTGGATCTCCGAATGGAACCTCGTGAAAGTGGCACCAAATGCTGTTGTCGACTTCACTTCGGTTGCGGTGTGCCTGAAGGACTCGTCCCCGATTGAATGCGTTGCGGTGCTCCAGACAATGTTCTTCGACGTCGGATTCAGGTTTCGCAACCTGATCCTGGAGTGGTTTCGAGCTCATGCGTCTCAAGTGGACCGGAGCTTAATCCGAGCGGTAGCTGATGACCTTCAGCATCTACTAACGATGGAGCTCCTGGGATGATGTGAAGTTAACTCGGGTGTATCGCCACGAATGCTGTCACCTCTGGATGTGCGAGCTTTGACTAACACTGTGGAAGACATGAAGCCAGAAGACGCAAAAGGTGATTCATTGATATCGAGTTATGAAGCTGGGCTACTTGGAAGCGAGTGTGTCGAGCGGTTGAAGAAGGCGGGAGTCCGAGTGACTTGGAGAGCCCGAGCTGAAGCGGCCCCAACACTTACCGCCACGTCCAGCCTCGATTCCATCGATGAGTTCTCTCATGTCGTACGGGACGTCTGCTCAGGACAGTCGAAGCACTGCGATCCCGAGTGAAGTGTCTGGAACTCGAAGCGCATCGCCGATGCCGAGTTCTGGATACGGATCGACGTTGTTCGGATCGACCGCTTCTGGATCCGAAGAGTCCAACCTCAGCGGACCCGTTGAGTCGCAGTCGTCCGGGAATATGTCATCTTCCTCATCACTCTGGTCTATGGGAGGAGCAGCGACGGCTCACATGCCGTACTCTTTCGTTGCTCCACCCGGAATGGTTTTCGCTGCCCAAGGCAGCACTGCACAAGTTGACGGGAACGTGAGTGTCCAAGTAACGGAGGCCGTCCTCCCGAGATCACCAGCGGTAGTGGGCCATGACGATGTCGTTATGTCGGAGTCGGGTCGCACTAGCGTTCGGAGTGATCATCGGTCGAGGGCATCCCGAAGTCATACACGCTCCCGGAAGCCGAGTCCCAGTGAGTCGCCTAGCGATTCAGACTGGAGCGCAGGAGAACAGAAGCGACGGAGTTCCAAGCGATCCACTCGATCATCCAAGCGATTGTCTAAGTCGAGAAGGTCACCAAGCCGGTCGATCAAGTCGGAACGGATGTGTCGCTCAGGAAGGACGAGTCGATCTCGCATGTCTGGAGCTTCCCAGGTTGCGTTGAAATTGCTGATTACAAGACGTTTCTGAATAAGTTAGCTAGTTCAGCTACTTTGGCATTTCCAGATGATGAGGCTACTGTTTGCCTCAGTACAGATGCATCAGACTGAGGTTGGGCAATTGAGGTGGCCCAAGTTCATGATTGGAAAGAACGTGTACCAATTAATAAGCAGAATCACAAATTACTACTCTGCAAGGGAGGATCATTCAAAAGTTCCCAATTGCAGTGGTCGGTTGTCGAGAGAGAATCTTTTCCGGTAGTGTTTGCAGCCTAGGAGCTCGACTATTTGCTCCAAAGGCGACTTGGTTACTGTATCTACACTGATCACACATATCTGATCCATATTTTCTGCCCAGATCACGAAGTCAAAGAGCATGTCCGTGGGAAGCGGCAGAGATGGGCGTTAAAATTATCTAGCACTCGCTACACTATTGAGCACTTAAAAGGATAGCAGAATCACTGGGCTGACATCGTGTCTCGTTGGCCAGTGCGTGAGGACATTGACGTGGTTACCAAGGTTAAAGCTGTACGAAAACTCGCAGTCAACCTTCAGCAAGTTTGCTGCGTCCACTCCAGGTCGATTCGTTCGAGTTGCCATCGAACCAAACCATTTAAGATGTTCAGGAACGCTTTCGGAGTTCATTGAATGCTGATTTTGTTGAAATTGATGATTTAATTTTGGTGAATGACAAACTGTGGATTACTCGACAAGCAAAGGATTTGCTGACCCGAGTGCTGCTGGTAGCTCACTGTGGTATTCAAGGACATCGGGGTCAACAAGTCATGATAACACAATTGGAGCAGCATTTTGCAATTGATCGCCTTACTGAAATAGTAACTAAATTTCTCAGCAAATGCCTTTTATGCAAGTATATCCAAGGTGGGAAACTCATTCAGCGTCCGTGGTCTAACACAAATACTTCCACGGAGCGCAACGAACTGCTCCACATGGATTATCTCTCCATGGGAGACAGTTAAGCTGATGCAAAATACCTCTTTAGTACTCAAAGATGAGCTCACGCATTATTGCGAGCTGGTCGCATGCGATTCACCAACCAGTGAAGTCGCAGTATTTGCAGCTTTGGACTGGTATATAAGATTTTTGCCTTCCAACCGAATGGGTATCCAACCAAGGAAGTCAATTCACGAGCGCTCTTATGGCGGATCTTGCCGTTCGGCTACGAGGTCTCCAAAGTTTTACGCCAGTCTACTCGCCGTGGATAAATGGTACGGTCAAGAGACTGACTCGGGATATCCTCCAAGTTACCCGTGCATTGCTTCTTGAACTACGTTTGGACACTCGCAATTGGGAATATCTACTTCCTATCATACAAGCCAATTTAAACCAGTCACCGGTGGCATCATTGGGTCACAAGACGCTGTTGGAACTATTTACCGGTCCCCCGGCTACTACATCACTGGACGCTTGTTTCTTTCCAGGCCACAGTTCAACGCTGGTGAAGGTTGATTTGAGCAAAGTCGACGAAGTTTTGCAAAAGCTCCGGCGAAGTCTACATGAGATGCACATGACGGTCGTTGATCGCAAAGAGCACCGCCGTCTATACCAACAAGCTCGCAAGAAAGGCACTCTATGCAATTTTTCTACCGGAGATTCGTGTTGCGGTCTCGTGTGGACTCACGTCTCGTTAATGGGAAGCTTTTGGTGAGATGGGTTGGTCCATTTCAAGTTATTGAGGCCAAATCCCACGCTTTCATCGTTCGTCATTTGCTGACGAACGCAGTGCATGAGGTGCACGGCTCGCGTTTAAAATACTACCATGAGGGTCCAGCTCGGTGTTGACAGTATTTGCAAACACCGTTATAACAGCATGACACACAAGTACGAATGGCTCATTTCTTGGACGGGCCTTGCGTCTATTGAAGGCTCCTGGGAACCACTTTCCTCCATGCTAGCCGACATTCCTTTCAAAGTCCGAGAATATGCCGCCCAGCAGGGCGATATGGAATTGAGGAGCTTGTGTGCTGTTACATCCGACGAGTAGCAATATTTTCAAGTGGTGGTAGTGAGCCTGGAGAGCGTTTTGGAGGGCGGTGTGGCGGTAGTCATCAAACCGATCCAGTTTCACCTCCTGAACAGACATAATGTAACGGGGTTACATGAGGGGTACCTTAGAAAGGATGCCGCCTCTAGAAGTAGATATACTTCTGTGAGTATCAGGTTTAGGTACTCACTCGTGGGTGGTGTGGACCACACTACTGCCACGTAGGTCTAGTGGCTGAGGACCAACCAATAACATTTGAGCTACCTTTTATATGCATATTAAGGTTAAATTATAGTTAATTAGTAATTTGTATTACAGACCAAATGACCTAATTAACTATAAATACATCAGTCTAAAACTTACGCTAAACTGGCTATTAAGTCCCCTCAGACCAGGGACTAGTGAACCGCCGTTCACTTAGAGTTTGTATACTCTTGATAGCAAGCTTCCTCAAGCAAGGTGCTCGTGTGACCCCGTCACACTTGGTAGCACTTGTAGTCAATCCACCCTACGCGTGTAGATTGGCTACCTGAATCCTCTGTGGTTCCTACAAGATAAGCAAGATGGATAGAGGGGAGTTCCCCCATTTGACCTACTCTCAGTTTGAGTCGGTCCGGAAGATGGTGAACATCTGTGGAGGAGATGCCCTCCGAAGCTTGGTGTTTGCTACGCCGGCCGAGCAGGTCGAACGAATCGATGCGTTCGACACGTACGAAAGAGGGCTTATCGCACACGTACAGGGGCTGCAGACCCCCGTGGCTGAGATGAAGCCAGCCCAACCTAAGCCGTTGAGGCTTATGGTTAACCGTTATGAGGGGAAGGAGGGAGAGAACCTCCACTTCTGGGTCCAAGAGGTCAAGCTCGCGATGGACGCGGCTCTAATCTCGACCGAGCAACTTCGGGTCGCTTTCGCCCTGTCCAACCTAGGAGGTCGGGCGAAGACCTGGGCGTACACGCACAAGGTGACAACGCCGGGTTGTTTCACAACCTGGACACAGCTGTGTCAACAGCTTAGAGCCGCCTTCCTCCCGGCGAACTATGGGTATCGTCAGCGGTCACGCTTGTCTGTAAACAAGGGAGCGTGAGCTGCATGACTATATCTAGGAGATGCGAGTACTCGCTGCATCTCTGGTGGGGAACCCCCTACCTGAACACATCAATGTGACAGTGTTCATGGATGGCCTGAAGGTTGGCCCATCCCGCACACAGTTGTTCCGCGTGCATGCGAACACTATGGAGGAGGCGATCCAGATCGCCTTCAAGAGGAGTACAGCCACCGACAGGCTCGTACTCCTACGTCGGTGTGGCAAGGCCACAATGCGTCGTCAGGCGCAGTGCAAGGAGCTCCAGCTGCTGGAGCTAGCACCGGGCCGGTACCCATGGAACTGGGTACGGCCGTACAGAGCTCCATCCGTTGCTACGGATGTGGGAAGCTCGGGTACTTGCAACGTGCCTGTCCTGCGGGAGGGCAAAGGAAGTTCCCTTCCAAACCTAGGGGCTCGAGGGGCCCGTGGCAGCAACCACGACCCAAGAGCCAGGCGAACTGGGGTCACCAATAGGGGCGGGGCGCCCTACTGGGGAAGATCTAAGTCCCCACGATTTGAGTGCGGACGGCGCACGCCATGGAGGCTTCGCCTCTGAGAGCCTGGGTGCTCTCGAGACGAGGGAGAGCAGCGGCGGACTGCTCGTGGTACGCGCGAGTGTACGGGGATATGGATATCCCTTCAGAATCCTGATTGACTCTGGGGCGTCGACGAACTTTGCTCGACGCCAGACGGTCGCACAGAATGGCGACAAGTATGCCGATGCTTTGCGTGAAAGCAAAGGCAGGAGCCAGGTCTCGGTGAGACTGGCCGATGGTACGGTGGTTAACGTACCAGGGGCCCGGATGGACCTGGCTGTAGAGTTCGAGGAGTTTGACAGCACTAAGTCGTTCCTTGTCCTAGACATGGACAAGTACGACTTGATCCTGGGCATGTCGTGGCTCGAAAAGCACGAGCCCTGGATCGATTGGCGCGGCAAAGCCATTGGATTAGCCGGCCTACAGTCTCCGACAGAGCTTTGATGAGTAATGTTCCCACCTCTGTTCGGGACTGGGGCGCCAGAGATGGTCGTCAAGGCACTTGGCGTCCGACGAAGTACTGGGAGTCAGTGACTCCAATGAAGATGATGATGCGATGAGTCTCGCAACCGGTCGTGAGACCAAGGCTCATTGCCAAGCGTGTGGGATTGCCACGACGGCAAGTCCCAACGCTGAGAGTCATCGCGCCGTATGGGCTTCGACAGTGGCAGTGCTGGAAGGCACTGACCAGTAACATTTGTCCGCAAGCAGCAACGTCTACTGAGGAAAGCGGTAATGGCGTCTCCTATGTGGGTAACATAGGTCCACAGGCGGGTAACGTAGTTCCGCAAGCAGAGTCTGCTAAGGAGGACGATGAGAGCGCATCCGCTGTGGGTAACATAGTTCCACGCGGGGTCGAAGAGACCGAGAAGAAGAACGAGAGCGCAGTGTGTGTATCTAGCGTGGGTAACCGAGTTCCACGCGGGGTCAAGAACACCAGTACGAGGGCGGAGGCGTTGTTGAGCACCTCCCGTGTGGAAACCAAGTACCACACTCGGAGTCTGAGACTCCACCGGTACGGCCGGTCGAAGGGCAATTCCATGACTTTGACGTCGTGTCCGGTCGTCAAGTGAAGGCAGGTGCCGTCCATCTGGAGGCACTGCCTGAGGTGTCAGCATTGCTGAACGTCGAGGAATTGTCCATGAAGGACTTCCTGGTCGAGGTGAAGGCCGAAGAGATTGCGGAGTTGATGCTTCTAAAGCAGGAGACCTCTCCTGAAGATTTGAACTCTTCCTCCGTAATGGACGAGGATATCCTGGAGGGGTTCACGAAGCAGCGTGCAACGCGCTTGGGTTCCGAGATTCTCAAGAACCCGGAGGATCCAGTGTATCCTCTTGTGAAAGAGTACTCGGATGTGGTGTCGAAGCACCCACCATCCCAACTCCCGCCGGATCGGGGAGTACGGCACGAGATTGACCTCGTGCCTGGCACAAAATATTGTGACACGAGGTAGTGGCATCTACCTCGCGAGTAGTGCGAGGACATAGAAGCCTTCTTCGCCGATAAGACGAAGTCGGGCATGGTGCGGGAGTCGAAGTCCCCGCATTCGACGCCAACCTTCTGCGTTCGTAAACCGAACGGGAAGTGGCGTCCGGTTCACGCTTACAACAAGCTGAACAATGCGACGGTACCGGCACAGACGCCGATCCCTCGCAAAGACGTGTTGTTGAACAACACGTCGGGTTGTACGCTGTACAGTGCCTTGGATCTGGTAGATGGATACTACCAGATCCTGATGCGGGAGAGTGACATTCATCTCACCCCGAGTGGGATGCTCTGGGAGTGGCTAGTGATGCCACAAGGGCTATTGAATACCCCAGCGACGTTCAATCGCTTGGTCACACAATTGTTTAGACCATTGCGTACGTTCGCACAGATGTACTTTGACGACATATTCATCCATAGCCGCGCCGAAGGTGGCCAGACGGATATGGAGATGCATTTGAAGCACCTCCGTCGAGTGTTTGAGGTCATGAGAGCTAACAAGCTCTATGCCAACATCGACAAGTGCGTCTTTGCAGCTGAGGAGATAAAAGTCCTCGGCTGCTTTGTCAGCAGGGTCGGCGTGCGCGCCGATCCAGGGAAGGTCAAGGCCATAGCGGCTTGGCCGACCCCGAGGTCGCAGAAGGACCTCCGGAAGTGGTTGGGCTTAACCAACTATCTTCATTAGTACAGCGCAGGGTACGCTGAACTAGCTCGACCCTTGTCGGATCTCTTAAAGAAAGATGCCGACTGGGTCTGGGAGCAACAGCACCAGGATGCTTTTGACAGCATCAAGGCGAGCTTACAGCAAGCGCCAGTCCTGGCTTTGCCGGACGAAAACAAGTCATTTAGCGTCGTCTGTGACGCTTCTGACTATGCAATGGGCTGTGCGCTTTTGCAGAAAGACGATGAAGGACGCGAACGTGTCATCTCCTTCCAGTCCAGACAGCTGAAGGCTGCCGAACGGAACTATCCGGTTCATGACAAGGAGGTACTTGCAATGAAGAAAGTTTAGAGGTCATCTCTTGGGCACAAGGCCCTTCGGGATCTACTCTGATAATGCGTTCTTGAGGCCTGCCACCAACTCGCCGCATCTGTCGCAGCGGATGGCGAGGTGGCTGTCATTCTTCGCGGAATACAACTTCCGCGTTGAATACAAACCGGGCAAGCTTAATGTGCTTGCCGATGCATTATCGCGTCGACCTGACTATGAGCTAGCTCATGTCAGTCGGGTCACGACTAATCTGTACGATCGGATACGCTTAGCGTATCAAGGGGACGAGAACTACACACCACTGGTGCGATTCCTCTCCGATGGCAAGGACGTTAAAGTCGATAGACTTTCGCCTCGACATCGTTATGAGCTGGCCGAAGGGTTACTCCATTACCGAGTAGACCCTAGCGATCCTCCTCGGGTTGTCGTTCCAAACGACGAGGATCTGAAGTATGACATACTTCTGGAGGCGCATGATTCGCCGATGAGTGACCATCTTGGCCGGGAGAAGACCTACTAAATGGTCTCTCAGACATTTTGGTGGCCCCGAATGTATAAGCGGGAGGCACACTATGTCAAGACATGTAAAACATGTCAGAGGGTGAAGCCTTCGGGCCACGCCTCGGCTCCACTGCAGAGCCTACCTGTACCAGCGGACTGCTAGAAGTCGAGGAGTCTCGACTTCGTCTTCGGCCTGCCGGCCGATGACAAGGGCAACACCGGCATATTGGTGTTTGTCTGCCGCTTGAGCAAGATGGTACGGTACATCTTGCTCCGGTACGTGACAAGGTCACTGGGAAACAGGCTGCACAGCTGTTCCTAGATAGCGTGTTTCGTTATCATGGTCTACCAGAGACCATAGTCTCGGACAGAGACCCGCGTTTCACGGGTGCGTTCTGGGACACCTTGTTCCAATTGTTAGGAACTAAGTTGACGATGTCAACTACGGACCATCCGCAGACGGATGGTCAGACTGAGCGCGTCAACCGCGTGCTCGAAGATACTCTGCGCAGTATCTGTGCGGAAGCACCTCGGTCCTGGTCGGACCAGCTTCTTATGGTTGAGTTCGCACTCAACAATGCGGTACACACATCAACAGGGTTTACCTCCTTCCAATTTGAATGGGTTACGACATCCCCAAGTGCCGCTACCCTTGCGGGGAGGCACCGATGCCTCCATCGTAAGTGGGGGAGAGGCTTGGAAAGCCCCTTCCTCCCTGGTCTCTGAAATTGAGCCCGAGTCTTTGCAAAGACAATTGTCGTCGTTTATAGATGACAGGCTGACGTTGATCAGCCGGAGTAGAGTTGCGATGTCATCGGCCAAAGATAGACAAAAAGAGTACTCAGATAGGAAAGGAAGGGGAAACTTGAGTGTGTTTAAAAGAGGTGAATTGGTCCTAATAGACACTAAAACCCTACCGCTAATGGTGGTTAGCTCTGTATAGAGCAACAAGTTGAAGCACCGCTTCATCGGACCCTTTAAGGTTCTGGCCAGACATGGCGCGGCATACATCATTGACCCCCCCCAAAGTCAATGGCGACGCACCCGACGTTCTACGTGGGGCGTCTTAAGCGGTATCACGATCCGCTGGGTCCTCCTTCTCAGACGGAGGAAGACCAAGGTGAGAACTCACCTCCTCGAAACGAGGCTGAATCCTCTGGACAACCGGAGCAACCGGTGTCGGAGCCTGTGACTGATACACAGGCTGGTACCCACGCAAGTCATACGAAGGTAGTATGACGTTACCGAGTGGGAAAACTCGGGTAAGAACTATACCCATAAGCCGAGTGGTACGAGTGCCCCTGCGGCTCATAAGAGGGCATCCAAACATGCACCTCGTGGCTTAGAGCGTCAAAGGCTCGACGGAGTTCCTTCAGGGCGGAAGCCGGAACTCGGCGGTCAACACGCCCATGGAGCTCATGAGTCTCACGATCAAGAGCGTCCAAATCTCGACGAAGGACCTCAAAGACCCCTGGCTTGCCAGCCTGAGCGGCATCCCGACCGCCTGCTCCAAGCCCAAGGGCAATCTAGATCACGTACACGCGATCCCGAAGCTGACGGACCTTGTCGCTTAACAGGGACCCCACAGAGTCCCGACCCGAAGTTGAGGGTCCAGGAGAATGAGGCTGAGAAGGATCCTCGTACTCAAACGCGTGCGAGAGCTCCTCCTGCCCACCTTGATCGGAACGGCGAGCTCCACTCTCAGGTGGAGCGGGTCATCCAAGAGCGGTGGCGCTCTGGGAAGTGCCAGCTGCTTGTGAAGTGGCAGGGATACCCCTCGTCACAGAACTCGTGGGAGCCGGAAGACCGGCTTCGGGTAAACTGCCCAAAGGCCGTTGAGATCTGGTATCAGCAACAGCCGGGGCGTAAGTAGTCCGCGGCTTCTTAGCCACCTAACGGTGTACGATTCCTGGGTTGACGGAACGGTACCCGTGCTCGTCTTGAGCACCGGACTTAGACTGCTGTCTAAGTCCCTCCATGACGGAGTGGAGTTGCAGCTTAGCGATTAAGTGAGCAAACTCAATGCGAGATCGCGCTGGTCCAAGACATAGGACAGCAGACGATCTTCTCGGAGTTCTTTCAACTCCTGAACTGTAAAGTTCTTTAGAGAAACCCATCTCCAGAACAGGTCTTCTGCCTGGGTCTGGGTAGTGGTGTTCTCGAGCTGTATCCAAGGGTGGCCCCACACGGAGAAGAGCCCACCACGGTCTTCCGGTTTCTTCCGAAGACTAGTGAATTCCTTAAGAGGAATTCGGTGTGGTGCAAGAAGCACACACCTAGCGGCCTCAATGTCGTTGACAAAGAGTGGTTCGTCTTGAACCAAAGCACGCTCATAGGCGCCGCGAGAAGTGCGTCCATGGTTAAGGCCACGAGGGGCCTTGAGGTGCTCCAAGAACATAGGAGACCCAGACCCCGCATCCGGTGGATAGTATCCGCGAGGATACACCGGCGTGGGAGACGCAGGAGTGCCTTGCAGTTGAGCAGCTTGATAGCGCTCCTGCTGCTCATCGAGATCATTGGAGATCTCTTGGGGCTCAGAGACGGCCCCCTCCTCTTCGTCTTCGTCTGAGGAGTCGAACAGGGATCGAAATCACTTAGCGATTGAAGGCTCTGACGTAGGAGAGCCAGGGGCTGCGCGCTTCTTAGCAGCAGCAGTACCCTCAACAGCCCGTTTCGAAGAAGCTGCTTTCGCAGCTTGGGCTCGAGCCTTACCTTCGGCTAAGGTAAGGCTCTTGGCAGGCGAGATCGTCGAAGCTGCCTTTGCCTCAGACGATTCAGCATCATCAACAGGAGCGACCTGTGAAGGAGCATCCTGAAAAGCAGTTGGATCCTTGGTGGATCCAGGAGAGTCCCCATCAGACTCTGATTCCGTGATCATAGGGATATCAAAATCGGGGGACTCTGCCCCAGGACTGTGGTCCCAATAGGTGAACCGAGGGTTCGGTCGGTCGTCGGACGACAAGGAGCGCAAGCGACTGCGTCGCGGGCTCCCTCCTTGTTTAGAAGCAGCAGCGATCGGCTTGCCGCCTGATTCGGAAGCCGCCTTGCGGACTTCCTTGCGCGGAGCGGCCTTGTCTTTCGACTTAGCCTGAGCAGTCTTCGAACTCGCGGTCTTAGATTTAGCAGGTACTGATGCGCCATGGGTACTTGCCTTTTTCGGCATCTTGGAAGAGGTTGACGTGGAAACCTCGGGTGCTATCGTTAGCGCGAAAGGCTTAATGAAGCCTCAAAGCAACAACGGTGGCTCGTCGATGGGTATCGACAAGGAAAGGAAAGAGAGCGGCGCGCTATTCCTAACTCCTCATTGGTTGGGGGTGTTTCCAACCTAAGTGGGGGATGATGTAACGGGGTTACATGAGGGGTACCTTAGAAAGGGTGCCGCCTCTAGAAGTAGATATACTTCTGGGAGTATCAGGTTTAGGTACTCACTCGTGGGTGGTGTGGACCACACTACTGCCACGTAGGTCTAGTGGCTGAGGACCAACCAATAACATTTGAGCTACCTTTTATATGCATATTAAGGTTAAATTATAGTTAATTAGTAATTTGTATTACAGACCAAATGACCTAATTAACTATAAATACATCAGTCTAAAACTTACGCTAAACTGGCTATTAAGTCCCCTCAGACCAGGGACTAGTGAACCGCCGTTCACTTAGAGTTTGCATACTCTTGATAGCAAGCATCCTCAAGCAAGGTGCTCCTGTGACCCCGTCACACATAAAGGATGGATGCTGGCGTCAGAGCTGGCGTCAGGATTCTCCCAGATCCACTTCCTATGTTGTTTGAACCTTTGTCAAATCGTAACCAAGTGCCAGCACGGACATCGGAATCTAATGTGCCTTTAGCAGTCGAATTACATCTTCAACTTCAACGTTGCATTTCCAGCGGAACAACACAGCACTTCTACGTGGTAAAGAGTGAAGCAAGCGTGTTCGGTGAACGAGGGCGTAGGGAGTAGCTGTTGGCTGCATTTCATTTTCAATCAGAATTCAATTTGCTTTCTCGCAAGTACTAGGCCGTCATACCAGTCCAGAAACCGCCATCCGTGAGTTGGCTTCCGTTCATCGTACCGACTTGACGCTGCACGTGTCAGACTTCGAGCATGATCTACTAGCCTCGCGCTTCGAGGTGCATGATGTGAATTTGCATCGATGTGGCTTCTTCTACCCTGATATAGACGTTTCTAGCCTACGTTCTTTCCATGAGCGCAAACATATTGCTTTTATCGGTAGCTTCAAACACGCACCCAACTTTGATGCTGTGGAGTGGACCAAAAGTACTATCCTTCCGGTTTTCATTGGAGAGCAAGCAGAAATTCATATCTATGGTTGCTACGGTAAAATCAACCGCTTCGCAAAATTGGATAATCCCCATCAAAGTTTCTTCATGAAAGGCTTTTCACCGGATGTGCACGAGACGCTGAGTCAATATCGCCTGAGCATCGCACCGCTGCGTTTTTGGTACTGGCATTAGCCCCTAACTTCCCGGCCTCAAATCTCAGAGGTACATGTTCCTTAATGTTGAAGGTCCAACATAAGAATGTGTAGGATTTAGTATATCTCAATGTTAAGTACGATATTTTGAAGAAGGGATAGGGGAGAAAAAAAAGAGCCTTACTCTGTGTAGAGAGTGACGTTTCCAACTTAATGAGGTCATATGTAGGCAAAATAAATAGATCGGGGACAATACGATGATAAAATAAACATAAGAACTGTCCCGGTTATTGGGTAGGACGTTTTTTAGGGCGTTACATATCTGATATAGTCATACATCCATACATTTGACCAATGAGTGAAAAGAAGTAAGTTCGTTTCAATTGATTGCAAGATGCATAGCTATCCTCAGAGCGCCTAGACAAAGAAGCTTACTAGATCTCGTCAGCTGCCATTTCCTCACCACCGTCATTTGAAGCTGTACCCGTTCCTACACTTACTTGCCCCTAGTCCGCTTCAGCATTCCTTACCTCCTCTTGGTTTTGCTGTTGACGATGCCTCCGCTTCTTGCCTGGCCGTGATGCGGGTGGTTGATCGCGCGTCTTGTGTTCCTGAAGCAGGAGCTGGGGAATATCGTTGCCATTATTCCACTCGTTGTGCGAGATCGTAAAGCAAGTGTCCAACCTTCCATCGCGTCGAACGTTGCACAGATTTTTTCTGGGCCATTACGCAGTATGTTAGAGTAAGCTTTCTCCCACTGGGATAAGACTATCAGGCTGATCTCCGGGCGATTTACTGCCGCGCTGGCCTACGTCTCACGCCTGGCTCCGTCTTCTGGTCGTTCTTAGTGTGCCTGCCTTCTTCTTCGGGCCCACTTCCCAACTGTGACAGTGACTCCCAGCTATACCAGCCAACTTGGCAAGCACTACGTATATTCTGACGGCTCTTTACGAACGATCTCGGCATTAGCTCGCCCGGTCCTGCCTTTCAGCTCTTATTTCTGACTGACCCTCTTCACTCTGCTGCTTTAGTGACCGTTCGACTTCTCCTACCTCGTTAGCGTCTCCGGGTGTTTTGCACCACTCATTGCTACAACCTTCGTCTTCGTACACCTCCCAAGACCCGTTACACGTGTCGACATTCCTCATCCACTCTCAACGGTCCAGTGACCGATGTTTACTCGCCATTCCCGGCAGTGCCGTCCTCGGCACCTCTGTGAAAGGTTCGCGCGACTCTTAGATAGGTGTTGATTGGCTTAGTCGTCATTCCCGGAAGTGCCGTCCTCGGCACGTTGTTCGTGATCGCTTTGCTCGTCGATGTCTTCAATTCTATCAGCTGCCCAAAGTGCTAAAACCTCGCGCGTAGATAGTCATCGTACTTCGAGTACTTGTTGTTACGACCCAGGAACTCGACTTCGAATTCGAACACGTATCGGCCAGCATGGTTACGAACTTTTTATCGTCGTCGTTCTCTGAGCTTAACACCTTCGGGTGTAGTTAAAATACGACCACTTCGTGCGACAGCCACAGCAAAAGAGTAAATGACTTCATTGTCATCGGTTATACATGGCTGCATCATTGTTGCGTCATCCATTCTGTTCTCTATCGCACCATCTTTGCTGATTGTTTGATTATTCTTTTGGAGGGATGCGAAGCGTTTCGTATTTGGCTGGACTTCCGGAATCTCTGATGACGCCGAACGTTTACGACCTCGTCGGCGATGAGTTACATTTTGTGGTGGTTTCCACCGCTCGTTCGCAGTTGCATTTGCAGCGGAGACATATTTTCGAGTGCGGGCAGGGACGCTATTGTACGATGATGATACGTGTTGCACATCGCCCTGTGTCTTGGTCTGATTAATCCCGCATGTTGAACTTGCGCGTTCTTTGTCCGCCAGTTCCTCCATAATTTGTTCAGCGACTTCGCCTAATAAGTGAGTGGGGTAAAAGTAGCTGACCAAGAATGAGCAGTGAGCAATGACTTCAGCTCGGGTGTCCAACCTTAACAGCCGGAAATTATCGAATCCTGCGTCCTCCAGTATTTTTGCCGGGCCGACCCAACGATGGACTAACTTTGTAGCTCCTGCGCCCCGTGGAGGTTTATAAAGCCATACTAACATTCCGGGTTTCAAGTGTTCGAACTTGCGTACATTCCGCTTGTTGTAATATTTCGCTTGACGTGCCTGTTCTTGGGCGATAACCAAGTCAGCCAGTTCTCGTGCAGTAGCCATATGCTGGATGAGAGAGATATGGTAAGCATCAAAATTTCTTATCGCTGTAACTCGGTGTCGAAGTAGTAGCTCGTTAGGTGACCGGAGTTGCCGTCCCATCATTAGTTCGTTGTGGCTGAATTTAGTTGTTGAGTGTTTTAATCCGTTATTTGCGTACACTGCTGATGGCAACCACTTGTCCCAGTCCTATTGGGTTGTTGCGCAGTAGATACTCACCATATCCTTCCATGTGCGATTCCACCGTTCAACTAATCCTAGGAGTGCTGGGCGCTAGGGAACTGGGGTTACTTGCTCCGCTTCCAACAATTCCACTAGCGTCAATATCAAATTGCCGTTTAATTCGGGTGCCCCATCCATAACTAATTCTCGACATGGTCCAAAGACTAAAATTATGTGTTCCATTAGAAAAGTAGCTACGTCCATCGCGGTATGATTGCTGACAGCCTTAGCGACTGCATACCTCGTAGCATAGTCCACTGCGGTGATGACGTAGCGATTACCTCGAGGAGTCCGTGGTAATGGCCCCGCGATATCCAGTGCCCATCTATCGCCTGGGGACCCAACCTTCAAGTGTCTTAGAGGTGGACTATTGATTTCGGTTTTACTTTTCTCGTTGCACAATCTCGACAGGACATGACCCAATTCCGTATAGTATCCTTCATCTTTGGCCACCAGTAGTTCTTTTCCACTCGCGCGCGCGTGGCTGGTACCCTTAAATGTCCACTGTAAATTGAATCATGAGCTTCCGTCAGAACTTTTGGCCAGAGCGATGATGGTAAAACGATTTGTTTGTTGTTTCTGGTCTCATCCCCATCGATGTAGACGAGTCCATCAGCTACTTTAAAAATTGCACGGTTGTTATGAAACCCGGCCGACAATAACTTTTTCACCATTGGGCTTTGACGTTGTTGTACTTTTATTTCACGATGGGGAAGTTGTCCTCCAGCTGAAATGAGGTAGATGCTTGCTCGTTCGGGTGTTGGTGCTCTCGAAATCCCATCAGCCACGACGTTTGCTTTTTCTTTTCGGTACTTGATCGTAAAATCTAACTCTTGTAGCGCTAATGCCCAACGATAAAGGCGACCAACTGGTTCTTTTTTAGTCATGAGCCACGTTAACGCGATATGATCAGTGATAAGCGTAAAGTGCCGTCCAAACAGGTAAGGTCGAAATAGTTTAATGGCCCATATCACAGCAAAACACTCCAAATCTGTGATTGAGTATTTGGATTCAGCGACACTATTGACCTTGCTCGCGTATGCAACTGGTTGTAGACCTTTTCCTAGGTTCTGCATGAGGACTGCTCCAAGTCCGATAGCACATGCGTCTGTTTCCAGTGTGAATGGTTTTGAGAATCGGGGTACACTAAAAGCGCTTGTTTTGTCAACTCCATTTTGATATTATCGAATGCATTTACTTCTTCCGATTCCCATCTCCATGGAGTAGCCTTTCGTAATAAGCGTGTTAACGGCGACATCTTTACTCCAAAACCTTTGATAAATCGTCGATAGTAGCCTGCAAGATGGACAAATCGGCGGACTTGATCTGTGTTCAGTGGGACTGGGAAGTTCCGTACAGAGTTTACCAATTTCTGAAGAGGTCGAATTCCTGACTTCGTTAGTTCATGCCCTAAATATTCGAGTCATTGTTTGGCAAAAGAGCATTTCTCAGGTTTTGAGCTCAAACCTGCGTTGGCCAACCTCTCCAAAACTACTGCCAGCTCGACGATATGACGCTCAAAAGTCCCTTTTGTATAGATGATAATGTCATCTAAGTATACCATGCAGCACTGCCAGGATAATCCTCTCAGGACTGCATCCATGAAGTGCTGAAAGGTTCCTGGTGCGTTAGCTAGCCCGAACGGCATGCGCCGAAATCGAAGAAGTCCCTTGCGAGTTGAAAAGCGGTCTTATCCTTTTCTGCTTCTGCTACTCCTACCTGCAAATAGCCAGAGTGTAAATTGAGAGTGGTAAAGTAGCGAGTTCCGCGTAAGTGATCCAAAGTTTCATCGATGCGGTGAAGTGGATAAACATCTTTAACAGTCACCGCGTTTAATGATCGATAGTCTAAGCAGAATCGTATTGTTCCATCTTTCTTCTTGACTAATACCACAGGAAATGCCCAAGGATCATTACATTCTTCGATTACTTGGTCTGCTAGCATTTTCTCCACTTGCTCGTCAACGACAGTAAGTTCGGATTGGGCATAACGACGCTGTCGACATCTAATTGGAGGATTGCTTCCGGTGTTAATATGGTGTTGTACACCCGTCGTTGTCATGGGTGGGCATTCTGACTTCTTTTCCAAGAGGCCACGATAGTTTCTTAATAATGACATCAACATTTTGCGCTCCCCCGAGTTAAGACTGTCCTCGATATCAAGCTCGTTTTCCCCTACTGTGGGGTCGCGACTCTTGTGATGCGAGAGTTCGGACAACCATTCGATCACTCTCGAGGGTTTTAGTTCTTCACTATTCCATAGGATGTCCATGTCCTGTTCACTTGGCGACCATGTACCAAGCGCGGTTCGTTTTAGTAAGTTTCTTATACTTCCCATGAGATTGAGAATCGGAACCCGAATTACCCCGTTTCTTACAGTTGGCATCGTAGGTGTCAGCAATAACCCAGGCGATTTGCCGAGTACTTTGGGAATAAAGAGTCTTTCTGTCCCTTCTGGACCTGCAACCGGAAGGTCAAGTGTTCTGCGCGTTTGGGTGCTGATTTTCGACTGCCGAATTAGCCTAACTTTGCAGCTACCGGATTGGGGTTGGCGTTGCCAGTGTGGCCCAGCTCCTACGAATGGAATAATTATTCTTGTTTCTCCATCGTAATATTTAAGTTCGGAGGTGACAAAGTTAATCTTCGCTCCCACATCATACATCCAGTCTTCTCCAATCAAGAAGTGCGCTGTAACGTCGTTCACCACAATTGCGTCTATCACCACGGTTTGGTTGTATTGCGTAACCATTTCGAAGCGCCATAAACCCAATACTTCTCTTTCTCCTCCTCCAAATCCCTCAACGATATCTGCCGGTGGTTGGATGTCCAGTTTTGTGCCAAATTGGCACCAGCTAGATCCAGTAACACTAAATTGAGCGCACGTATCCAATTTCACAGGTTTTAAGCTCCCTTTGCAGCGCATCATAGCTGTAGGTAGTTGTCCTCCGTCTGGTGCTGCCCCCACCGCTCGAAGTGTTACCGCAGTTTTGAGTAAAACATTTGTCGTCGGTTTCTTGTTAACGTTTGTGGGATAGACATTTGAAGTCTGATACTCGTATTGCTTGTGCTGGACTCCTTTCTTGGACGACTGCTTCCAGTGAGTTTTGGCTGGTATCACTGATCCACTAGCTTGTAGTTGCTCTTGGGATGCCACATCTTTGGTCAAGGCGTGGTAGTTGTGGCGACAACCGATTGGGATGGTTCCCGCAGCTAGCCGATGCATTTGTTTTGGTGGGTGATTGGGCTCCGCTATATCTCGTTTGATGTGACGCCTTGACCGCCTCGTTTTGGAGTGAGTGTATTCGCGAGCAGGGCGTGGGTGGTGTTGGTATTCATGTGACGGTCCGTGATCAATCTTATTCGCTGATTGCATTTTTCCCAGTTGTGCTTGGAAGTAGCGACAAAATTTGGTCGTCATGGGACCTATTTCTTGCGGGTTAAGGCTTTCGTCTTTAAACCCCACTTGGTCGAATCCTACTTCGGTCGATTCCGCTTTCTGATTCCCCGAGGCCACGGTTGCGTTATTTCTACCCTTTTGGAGACCAGTATGAAGTCGAGGAGCTTCAATCGACACATCTCTTTCCTGGCTAATTATTCTGTCACTCTCATTTCGGACCTGGTCGTCGGGTATAGGGATTGATACGCTCGACAAAGTGTACCTTGGTTGTCGGAGCGCATTACCCTCGTGCTTTTCACGATTGCGACTTCTCAGTATCACTGATAGAGCTTTTGCCAGCAGCTCCTTTGCAGTTGCTGAGTTCTGCAGTTTTATTTCGTCATCGAATATTGCGCAACGAACATTCGGTACCTGTTGGTTGGAGCGTGCTGCGCGTCTTGAATCCAATTGCCACTCTCGCTGTACAGCCATTGAACATTTAACCTCCATAAGATGTAGTTTCGGTGATGGTCGCGGGGTAGCTGTCATTGGGGCACCATTCCCAGTTCGTTGCTGCATATATGCGGTCTTCTGTTCTGCGCTAACCTTCGGTTGCTGTTGCTGACCAAGTTTTTTAACGTTACCGCTAAATATGCCCGCGCATTTGCTGCTACCCTTGAAATACATGATAGTTGGGGAAAGATTTTCACTACATCCCCAACAGTACGCATATTCTTCTCCATTCGCTCAAGATCAGATTTCGGGTGCTGGAGTGCTCAGTCCCGGTGTCCCTTTCGTACGACCCCGTTGTGATGTGACTACAGGAACGTAGAGTCGGGGTCTCTACGCTCCCCCCATTTTCCGGAGTCGGTTTGTTTGCATGTGGGCTAGTGGGACTTGGTATTGCTGGAGCGTTTGTCGTTTCGTCCTCCTTCTTAAGTGCGCATTAATACGCTAAGTGACCCTCATAACCGCAATAGTAACATCGCCTTGTCTCGCTGTATCGCTTGGCGTTTTCGATCGTCATACCGTTGTTGATTTGCGAGCCGTTCTTCTCTAGTTGTTAGAGGTCGCTGTGGTGGTGTGCGTTCGCGAAAGTGAGCCGCTGATCGAGCTTGATACGCTGTAGCCCGCCGCAAGTCGTTGCGGGCGGCTCGATTTTGCTGTTGAGGCCGCTTCTGCTGGCCAGTTTGACCCAATGGGCAGTATGACAATTGCTGAATAGTATATGGACTTTGTGTTGCCTGTTGAACTCCTGTAGTCGGTTGCGAGGCCAACACAAGACATGGTTGCTGATGGTACTAATTTGTCGCGAAACTCGCTTGTGGTAGGAAGGGTGATGGAAGCTGGTGAAACGGAGGCGGCTCTTGCTTTGTTTCAGATATTCCAAGTCTCAAAGGTTGACCGAGATTTGTTATCTTCGGCAGCACTGAGGTCCATAAGAGATTCGGGGTTACATTTGCACGTGGGGGTACTATCGTGCTGGGACTAACAGTCACGAGTGCCCTCCCTTCAGCGTCGTATTGGGGTGGTCTCGCTGTAGTCAGGACTTGGCTTGGACTAGGCAGCGTCATCCGTTGTCTAACTACTAACTGTGGTAGTAGTGCTGCTGTCGATGCCGCGGACGTGACATCCACCGTCAGTGGTGGTGTTGCCGCCGCTGGGGTCGTCATTGTTCGGACCCCACCTCCAGGAATTCTTAGCATTCCTGAATTTCGCGAGTGACGAGCACATGCATCTTCCCACCCCACTTGAGTGCCTTCGCCGTACATCCCACAATCATGAATGGCCATTTGCGTTGCTAATAGAAGATCAGATGGGTGTTGTGCTTTTACGAACTGTGCCATCGCTTGGTTATCCATTCCATTTAGGAAAGAACTAACATACCAGCTATCGTCAATGTCTTTATCTCCGCCGAGCTCCAAGAGAGCGCTTAAGAAATCTGATAACCCTTCACCTGGCATTTGTCGTCGTTCACGAATACGATTCATCACCTCT
The DNA here is from genome assembly GCA_008079305.1 of Phytophthora palmivora. Lineage (NCBI taxonomy): Eukaryota > Oomycota > Peronosporomycetes > Peronosporales > Peronosporaceae > Phytophthora > Phytophthora palmivora. The sequence goes on along the minus strand of VOQZ01001312.1, from coordinate 545,734 downwards.
GTGGCATCCAAGTGATTCCCGTATTTAGTTTGCAGTAATGCGGTGAGGTTTTCTAGTGTTTCGCCTTCCCCATGTACAGTGCTACTGATCCTGTGGAACCACGCTGCTGCTTCGCTTGCAGTTTCGCGGACACTTCGAGGTAAAGGTCACCAGTTTCCCAATGTCGACCGAATTTGCTTTCGCTTTGTGTAATAGCCAAGTAAACCTGCGATAACCAGGATGCTAGGGAAAGTCTACCATCTCTGCCTCGGAACTCTTTTAGATCGAGACCTTTTTTCTTCATTTCAAGTGTTTGCTCATTGGCACCTTCCAGCTGGGTTTGTGTCGGGTTGATGATGTATTGCATTGGCTGTGACGGGACGGGATCAGTGTGTATACCATGCATGGTGACTGATGGAGGGCGCCATTCAGGGTACAGTGGTGTTCCGGAAGACGAAGGTTCTCCTCTTACTGTTGCCGGTTGACTTATGCTGGGTGCACTAACCCCATCCATTGGACTTTCGTACTGATGTACGTAACTTCTGACGTTGTCTCTGAGGCGGTGTGCCTCACCAGGGTACGCAACCGGTAACGATATTTCCACCAAATTCGGATCCACCGACTCTGGCTCTGTGACTGCGCTGTTGTCTACCGCTTGCGATTGGCGCGCCACGTGTTGCTGAGCTGCTGTGTCCATTCTAGCAGCTAATCTCGCTTGCAATCTCGCCGCTCTGGCAAATACTCCCGTATTCCTTGTCATATCTGCTTGTCACACTAGGAAAAGATCAGAGTCGTTCCTACCAGGGTTAAACACTCAATCCCCTGTTGCTCTTTAGGTACTGAGGAACTGGTGATTGTATGACCACCAAGTAAGCTTTCTCCCACTGGGATAAGACTATCAGGCTGATCTCCGGGCGATTTACTGCCGCGCTGGCCTACGTCTCACGCCTGGCTCCGTCTTCAGGTCGTTCTTAGTGTGCCTGCCTTCTTCTTCGGGCCCACTTCCCAACTGTGACAGTGACTCCCAGCTATACCAGCCAACTTGGCAAGCACTACGTATATTCTGACGGCTCTTTACGAACGATCTCGGCATTAGCTCGCCCGCTCCTGCCTTTCAGCTCTTATTTCTGACTGACCCTCTTCTCTCTGCTGCTTTAGTGACCGTTCGACTTCTCCTACCTCGTTAGCGTCCCCGGGTGTTTTGCACCACTCATTGCTACAACCTTCGTCTTCGTACAACCTCCCAAGACCCGTTACACGTGTCGACATTTCCCATCCACTCTCAACGGTCCAGTGACCGATGTTTACTTTAGCTTACTTTCATCTAAACAAATAGTGTGTAAATTTCACTCACCGCTTGTTGCCACTCGAACACTCAGGACAAAAATACTTCGTAAATTTTCGTGGTTTGGACTTGTGTATGACACAGACATTGCATGATCGATGGCGCCGCTTCACGCCTTGAGCACCCTCCGCCATGTCTGGATTTTCTTCTAGTCGATGTGCGATATCCACTTCTACAGCCGCAACAGATTGCCGCTGCGACTCGGTTCTCGAAGGTGACAGCACCGTTCTCTCTAGGTTTTGAATTACTATTTTTGGTATGGGTCTAGGTCGGGCATGAAAACAATTATATATTCGCTGCAAAATATTCGGGGGTCTGGGTCGAGGTAAGACGGACCCGACACCTTACCAGACCCGCAAAAGACCCGAAAAATAATCTTCCGTGTGTGAATACTTCTATTGGTGCCGAGGGCATGGCCTCGAACGCTATTCCGTGGGGTGGTGCGGTCGCCGACGATCCGCAAGCATTCGTGTTGGAGATGCAGCGGCTGTACAACGATAAATTTAGTTGGAATCCTGCAAAGAATTCTGCTGTATCGGCATGCTCCGCACAATATGATCGTTCCCGCAATACAATGAGTCTAATGGAGCGATTAGAACGTGCAGTTTGTGAGAAGCATCCGCTGAGAGCAAAAATGGATAGGACGGATTTTGTAGTCCGAGAAGTTTCGTGCGACGGAGTACAATGGCTCGGTACATTTGCGCAAAAAACAATGACTAAAATTCGTTGTTATGGGCGAAGGTTTATTCTGAGTAGATGCGACATCGCTACTAGAAGTTATACGCAGCGAAGTGAAATATTAGTGCCGTCGTCATAGTGAGTCCGTGCGCTAGAACACGGAAGACATAACTTGGAACGTTAACTGAATTTATGCTTATAAAATTGATCGTAAAAGCTACCCATTGCAGATCGGCGGCACATGCATGTCAAGCAAGCTGCTGGCAAGACCATTTAGTCATCGTCTACCCGACTGCTGCAGTAATGGCACTTTCAGGTTTACCATTTGCAAATAAAATCTGTACTTTCTTGAGAACCTCCTCACCTCTCTGCTCCTTCGCAAACTGCAAAGTATACTCCTTCAAGGTTCGAAACCTGGGATCCACCATCTGCAGTCGAAACGGGTAGAGAGTCGCTAATGAAGTCCAATAGTCGTATGGTTCAAATTTTCTGTACATCAATTCCTTGAACAGGGTAAACTGCATACCCTCCCCAATGTTCTTTAGATCTGGAACTTCTTTAATCATTTGAAATAGTGCCCAAGATCACCGTAGTTCATCGTGAATTCTGTTTTCGAAGCCAGAAACTCGTACAGTTGCGCGTTTGAAAACGAATTGTACTTTTCAGTCCTGTACAGCTTGATATACATGAGCCACTGATAAAGTTTAGCGTTATTTGAGAAGGCATCCATTGGTTTTTTTTCCAGATGTAAGATTTTGTACACTTCCTCAGGTCTTTCTCCAGCCTTTAGCCAGGTGTTTCTCATAAATTTGTGACTGTTCTTCGACTTCAAGAACAGGAGATTCTGCATCCCATCGGCATCATTCTTTATGCCAGGGACTTGTCGAAGCCGATGGGCAAGCTTCACAACATCTTCTTCTGGCATTGTCTTCAGAAACAAGTGAAGCATGTCCCGATCGTAGAAATGTGGATTTTCATATCCTTTCCGAGCTCGGTACATCTCCACATACTTCAGCCACTGGGGGAACATCGGAGTATCACCAAGTTTAGCTCCAGCCGATTCAAGTTGTAGCATTTTATACACGTCTACGGGGTCTTCCATTTTCCGTAAGCTTTTGTTGACCCATGACCCAGACAGCGACTTCTGCATACTGGCAGCAAGCTGTGTAAGACCGGGAGTCTTCTTGAGTTTTTGAAAAAAGGTAGTCAATTCGTCAACCGAGTTCGTCTTCAGCAACAGAAAATACAAATCCAAGTCTGAAAATGCCTGCTCCCCCTTCTTACTCCTGAGGGCCACTATGTATCGAAGCCATTCGAGAAGATTCGCATTATCATCCACCCTCGCAGCAGCATTCCCAAGGCGCAAAGCGCCGAAAAGTTCTTGTGGATGGAACTGGTACTGCATCCACCGTTGGACTTGATATTGAGGAGACGAGTTGGACTTAAATATTTTCGACGTCAGGGCCGCAACTTTAGATGCGAGGCCTTGTGTGTCAACTCGTTCTTCATTGTGCGCTACTTCTGTCTCATGGGATCTCAGTAGTCCTTTCGACGAATCTATCATGTTCGATGTATTTATTGATTGGACATCACGAGAATGAACTCCATGAAAGACGGCAACGGCCAACATGATGAAGGTGTGTAAGCGCATACCTCAGGTTTGATTTTGTGGTCTTGAACACTCGAGAGCGAATTGACAAATGATTGGTCTTGAACAGTAATGAGGCTTGCAACATCCCTTCTCGTCGCCTCTGTGGAGTATTGGACCAGACGACGACGGCAGACAAAGGACCGCCGGCGCCGACGACAATGCAGCGCAACCGACACAGGGGGTCGCGAAAACACTGTATCTTCATATTCGTAAACCTACATCTCCATAATCGATGCCGCGTCAACCGCGGTACTTCACGATCAGCACTGATGCTGGAGAGCTGGAGGACACTGCTAAAGGGGACGACCACCTGGACGGCAAGTTGTGTTAGGGAGTTTGTATAGCTGCTCAATGAACTCACTTCGCAACTTACTATCGAGCGCGCAAACGTCATAGCCTCTGAGCTAAGCGAAGCTTACTCCTAAGAGCATCCCCACTGGTGAGGCTACCCAATTGTTAATGGCTAGAGTTGGTATTAGAATAGTATACAGTTGAGCCACCGTCGCGACCAAATGAAAATAGATGGGTACTCACGGCTATTTTCTGGGCCAAATTTGGGTACGGAAATAGAATCGTGCCTCAAACCCTATGATAGCCTGGCGTATTGAATCTCGAAATGGATACCTTCCGTTGATCTGTTTAAAAAATCACTCATTTGTTTGGTGGAAAAAGGCTTGATCCGAAACGGTTCGCCCAGATTAAAAGGACTGACATAGGTACTTCCTTTGAGCTTTATTGGCATATTCAGCAGGTCATGACTTCCAATTCCAAGAAATCCCAGGAAGCAGGGACTAGTTTGCCATTGGCGGAGACAGTTCATGAAATCGGTGGTCAGCTTTTCGTTTTCAAACATGACAACCATTTCATCAATCGCCAGCCACACACGTTTCTTCCGACACCAAAACATATCGTTAAACTCTTTCGACGACCTCATTTCTTCGCCAATAGATTTGCTGATGGCAAGCCAAAAAGCCTCCTCTGTTTGAACAATTGATGGGACTAACGAGAAATAGATGACGAGAACAGAGGGTCCTCAGCAAGGAAATTCCGAAGTCGATGTGCAATTGTTGTCTTTCCAAATTGGCGAGGTCCATAGAGTAGACACAATCGAGCAATACTAGGCGACAAAAACGCCGCTTGCAACTGTTGATACGTGTCAATCGTTTCCAATGATACCGAGAAGAAATCCTTGGGGACTGGGTCTTGATAGGCCACCTCAACCTGCGCAAGCTTGACTCGCTTCGCAGGTGGCAAGTCTTCATCTTGTGTTATGTCGCGACTGACAGTCGGGCGCCCCGGAATCACCACCAGCACGTGAACTTGGCCTTCACCCGGTTGAAAATCCGCTCCGAAGTGTTTGCGGTTCTTAATATACAGCGTAGGATTCATCTCCTCGAAGCCTTGCGGTTTCCAGCCCCATCGAGCCACTTGCCGTCCTCCTTTTTTGCCACGAAGATCTGCAGCTTCGTTGAAGGAACAGTGATTGCTCCATCGCTCTGGTCCTTGATCGCCTTCTAAAACGCAGACACCGATTAACTATCGTCGATCTCCACTTCGAACGTGCTTCCCTTGTTACCAACGATTTTGCAAAACAGCGTAACAGCCACCATCTCTCCATGAAGTGGTGTTTAACTAACATAATAGTTTAGATACATAATACATGTAGCAATAAACGCTTATGTCAGTAAGTGCAGCATCAAGAGACCACCAATTACCGCTCAGATGGTTACTGAAGAAGGTTTTCGATATACTTCCATTCAAATCTCTCGGTGTGCAATGTGTCGACTTTTACGACGACTAGGCTATCGCTATACACTTCATCAACGAAAGAACGCTTACAATGTATTCAAAAAGAAGAGGGAAAGTACCTTCAAACATTAGAAAGCGGTGAAATGGAGTGTGCGGACGAAAGTCATGGCAGCTACAGTCAGGATAAAGACCCAGAAAATATTACCGGTACATATTGATATGTGCGATCAGATTTGCTGGCTATCTCATCATGTGTTTTTTGTAAAAAGCGGAGTTATCCTAAACGTTTTTGCATTTGCAACTTTTTGTTGCAAAAAGCGGAGTTCTTGGAATCTTTGTTGAGACCGCGGAATTCCAACGGAGCGTCCTTCGTCATCCAGCACACCAAGGGAGTCAACAACACACAGGCACACACTGACTTCAGACAAGCAAACGTGTAAACATCTAGCCTGCTATTCATGCCAACATGTAGATCACGTTTACCGCGTTGGGCAGCTCCGCATGTTGTGGCCACTTTCGTCAGAATCAGGTTCGCCCCACCTTGCCGACTTTCCTGGTAATATTCCCTGCTGTGTTCGAGGTGACCTTCGGTGGACGATTTTAAAAATTCTTGATTAGCCCTTGATTAACAACTAACTGGATCCCGGAGCCAGCATCAGCTCCATACAGACCTGAGTAGAAACTGTGATGGTGGTAAATCACATCATTCGTCAGCTCCTCCAACCCGCAGCCATGGTTGCTGGAGTTGACACTGTTCAAACATAGTTAAGCCGATCATGATTACCATCGCGTTGCATCCTTCAGCTGTGTCAGTAGAAGATATCAAGAGTGCATCTGGTTGCACTTGAGTGCATGCAGCACGAACTACAAGGGCGCTCCCCCTGGACTGCCAAGTCGGCAGGAGGGTACACCCGCAAGTTAGATTAGATAGCTCACTTCGCTTTTTACATCAAGATCGGCAAGCAATACAGAAAGACCTTTACTGTTAGTTCCAGCTCCCAATTTCGTTGTTAACACGTCACAAAGTTAACTTTAGCGTCAAGTGTAAACGATGAAGACTCGTAGTGGCCGATCAGGGTTTTGACCACGACACTTCTCGGAATCGATCGACTACTACTACGGCGACGAACCTAAACAGCAGAACGGTCTCAGTCCAGACCAACTCCCCTGCAATGGCGATGACCGCTTCGGAGATCATGCCTCCGATGGTGAGAGACATCTCTCACCCTGCACTAGTCAAATGGAAACAAGAGCGACAAGAATACGTGGATGCCATTGAGGCGTACAGTGCAGTGACTAGTGAGGATAAAATCAAGGCCCTAAGAATCGTAAAGAACTCCTTCGATACCCGCCTTCTCGAGTCACTGTGTTAGTATGAATGGGGAACCACAGTCGACTTAGTGACGGAGGAGCGTATCAAGATCGTAGGAAGCGTCATGAATGACCAAATTGTCGACATTGACGCACTATTCAACGATAAATTAAAGATTGATTTATGAGAGCGTGACGTCAAGGTCCGGGTTCTAAAATATTTCATGTTGTGCGAAGAAATCATTTTGCACAATGGTTTGACAAGCACTTTTTCTACGTCGACGGGAAGTAAAGAGAAGTGCAAACTATTGAAAAAACATCTCGAGCCTGTAGCTCTACGCGATTCTATTGATGCGCATCAACGCATTGTCGATAGCTCGTCGAAGAGCGATGAACAGAAGCTGTATCACCTGGTCAAGGAAAAAGCTTTTGAGCAGGAGAAGGTGTTTTCCTTACTTACTAAAAGGAAGCAGCAGCAAATCAATTTCGCAACTAAGGGCGAGAAACCAAAACAAAGCCAGGAATAACGGCTGCGTGGAGGTGGAAGCGGAACAAGTCGTGACCATGAGTCGAGTCATGAGTCCGGTGCAAATCGCAATACTAGTGGAACAAATCACTCAGTCGGTGGTAGAACAAATCGCACTGTCACTGCATCGGGAATCGGTTCAAACCATGTGATAAAGAGCAAACCACGGTCGGGCTGCTTTTATTGTCACAAAGACCATTGGCTCAGTGAATGCCCTGACATTGATGAGACTGAAAAAGAGGCAATCCTAGCCAAGCGAAAGAACAAACATTCTGGTAGTACTAGTGTCAGCAGCAATCGCTTCCGAGCCAAGCGGGTTGAACCTATCACAATTTACAACGGGAACGGAAAACCAACTGTGATACTCAATGGAGTGTTTGAGCTGCCATATTGCGCAGATAGCGGCTCAGATTTCAACATGGTGTCTCGACGTCACGTTGACCAACTTTGTCAGCTAGACAATAGTGTTCAACTTGTGCGACTGACTGAACCTGTTGAATCACGGGCGGTTGGAGGTACTCTACTGGTATCCACGCATGCCATCGATATCAGCATCACTTTGAACACTGCAGCAGGACCCGTCCGATATCAAGACGCAAAGCGCTGTCTTATCGTTGAGTCGGAAGAAGAAGAGTTTTTGGGAGGCAAATACTTCTCGCAGAGCTCGGCATAGACATTGACCGCCAGCTTGAATATCTTGCGTCACGTGGAGATGATGATGAGACGTTCGACGACCCAGAGGGGATGCCGGTTTGCACACCAGTCTCAGATGAGATTGTGATGAACGTGGTAGATGCTTTAGTTCATGATGCCGTCGGACGTGGTGTTATTGACGACTACATCATGTCCAAACTAGACACAACATTACGTCGGTTTGGCGGGTGGAGGCTAGAATTAGGGAATGATCCCCCGGCTCGTGTTCCTCCACTAAAACTCTGACTAAAAATGAATGCGGCATCATACCAGTGGAAAGTTCGCCAATACAGTCCGGAAAAATCTGAATTTCTAGAAGCTTTTAACAAGAAGCTTGTAGAACTGGGGTGGATATACGAGAACAGAGAGAGTCGGTGGTGCTGTCCAGCTCTCCCCGTAAAATAACCAAGCACCAATGACTATCGTCAAACCGTGGACTATCGACCAGCTAACGCACTCACAGAACCAATCGCTGGGGTAATGCCCAGCATTGAAGTGGCATTAGAGCACTGTTGAGGAAAGGCACTTTACGCATTGTTTGATTTTTTGAAGGATTTCTGGCAGCTTCCGTTGCACGAGAGCTGCCGTGAGTTTCTGCCGCACATGATAGACAAAGGTGTATTCACGCCGACCAGAGTTCCACAAGGAAGTACCGACGCGGCTATGCATTTTCGGTCAACTGCGGAGATGGTATTAGAAGATTTGGTGGGCTAGTGTGTCTTTGAATGGATCGACGATCTTTTAGTTTTTGCGGAGACCGTTGACCAATTAGTGGAATCGATCGATGCTATTCTCCAAAAGTCGAATGAGCATGGATTTATTCTCAATCCAAAGAAGTGTTCTCTCTACCTGACTGAAGTTCGTTGGTGCGGCCGCATTATAATTAAGGACGGGATCGGCCATGATCCCACTCGCATCCAAGCATTGCGAGATATGCCACCGACCTCCACAGATGCTGAACTTCAACAGTTTCTTTGTGCGAGCAATTCGATCAGGTGAGGATTCATCGACTACTCCCGTGTCGCGAGACCGCTGCAGGAACGCCTAGATATTGCATTGACTGGTACTAAAAAGACTAAGAGAGCACCAGAGATTCATCTCGAATTGACACAGGAGGAATTGAGTAGCTTTGCAGCAGTGAAAGACTTGTTGGCAAATTCCGCAATGTTAGCATACCCCGACACATCTAAGCAGATGATTGTGATGTCAGACACATCAGATGTCGGGTGGGTTAGTCATCTCCCAAGTAAAGCAGTGGAACCAGCATACTCCGATCCATGAACAAGACCATGAATTACTCGTTTGTATGGGTGGCAGCTTCACTGGGTCTGCGCTCAACTGGAGCGTCATAGAAAAAGAGTCGTTCCCGATTGTTCATACTTCTGAGCGTCTAGAGTACTTACTATTACGACCACAAGGCTTCAACCTGTACTGCGACCATCGAAATATTGTTTATCTGTTCGCTCCCGGGAAAGAAGAAGCATGTTAGGGGAAAACTCTTACGGTGGTCCACGAAGCTCTTGGAGTACAGGTACTCAATTGAGCATATCGAGGGTGTCCATAACGTGTGGACCGATCTGTTTTCGAGGTGGGGAGGCAAACCGCTACCCACGGCAAGAATCCACTCCGCCAAATGCGTCATACGGCACAAACGGAAGCGTAGTGACGCTGGTAAAACCATTGGAGACTCGAGTAACATGGTCACACCACTAAGGCCACTGGATCAAGACGGTTTCGTGTGGCCTACTATGGATGAAATAGCGCCTTGCAAGCATAATACGAAGTACCACACCATGCAACCCTCAAAAGTGATGACTTGTGGCGAGTGAATAATTTGATCTGGATCCCTTCGGAAGGCGCTGACTTCGTCCAACGACTGATAATTTTCGCTTACTGTGGCCGACATGGGCACAGCGGCATGAACGTAACGGAAAACCATATTCGCAGAGGGTTCGTTATTGACGGTCTCAGCGGGATTGTGCGCGATTTCTGTAAGAAATGCCTACTCTGCCTGCACGTGAAGGGACAGGTAGTGATTCCTCGTCCATTCACTGAGACGCATTATACTGTGGCGAAGTGGGTGAACACTTTACCGCCCAAAGTATAGCGCGCCCGAAGAGTGGGGGTTGGTCCTTAGAGAAGAACCGACTTTTCGGGTAGTACAGGTCCTGGATCAAGTACTAGACTCGATCCAGGTTGGCGTGTGACCTTGTGTAATCCCTATAGGTGTCGATTAATTCGGCGGACCGGGTTTCACCGGGTATTTTGTATTCCTAAGATAGACACACAGAAAATGTAAGAACTTCCAGGTTGTACGTATCCTGGGGGTCCTGAATGTGGGTTGAGAGATCACGAGTAAAGACCTTCTTCCCAAAAGATAACCTAAAATAATGCAGAGTTTGAATATACAATATGCAGCCAGTCAGTTAGTTAGCACGACTAGTGATCTAATGTTTATGGTCCAGATCCAGGGTGATCTGCAAAGATGTCGACTGCTATGATGGTGAGGAACGAGAAAGGACAAGAATCAGGATGGCGTAATCAGTCGATGTGTCGTTAAGGATAGGATACAGGATGAGATAGGTCTTAACATTAAATCAGAACCGAATTTGCATCGTACGGCTCAAGTGCTTCGCTACGCACCTGGAAACGGGAACTACATTGGCCCTACGGTATTAATAGCGAGTTAGGTGTGTAGATCTAAGGTGGCTGATAAAATCTCGATAATATATTGTCTAGATCCAACCTCCTTGTATCTTATCCTAAGTGCAGATCCAGGATCCCGATATTAATTGCTTAGCTGGCAGATCTTCGGTTTCTCAACGATCAAGATCGCGCTATAGGAAGCGGTAAGCAACTATAGAACCTCAAGGAAAGGGAACCACCTACAAAGAAATTACTACAAGGCCAGATCAAGATCTAGATCACCGGATCCAAGCTTGATCTAAACGTTTGGACTCCGGATCTACTACTGGTGAGTGGTGTGAAGACCCCAACGCTACTCTACGACCCCAAGATCACGCCAAGACCTTCAACCAACGCAGATCGAACAACTTAGAAATCACCAGGAGAGGAAGATCCAGCTCAACCGACGGGTACGCTCGGTGAGCAAGTTCAGCAGATCACGGATCATCGGAGGACCCCCTTCGTTAGTCGGTGTTCGGGCATTGGTGGGAAGTCGGATCCAGCAACCTCGCAAATTTTGCTGATCCCGCTACACCACAATGGTGCGCGTGCCCGAATCACACACTTACCCAGGAAAAAGCCACAATTGCGACGAATGGATTGCTAAGATATCAAGTTCCGCTGCATTTGGATGAAAAAAACAAAAACAGCAAAAATCGAAGAGAGAGGAATGTTGTCGAGTATCTTTGGGAATGAAAGTACAGATCGTCTCTTTGAGTCGTTAAACCTTGGGAAAGAACTAGACAAGTCAAAATTTTCCAAATAGCCAACTAGTTGAGGGCACACCAGAAGAAACACTTAGATTATGCTTTTTCAAACCTTGAAAATTACTTCAAGCGGAAAGAGGTTGTACCGGACATTACACCGGCAAAAAGCTGTAATCCCTCAAGAGTATGTCGGGTAGCGACATGTCATGTCCGCGTCTGGCTGCTTAGCAATCAGGCTAGATCGCATGGGCACGAAGGCTCTGGCATGCTTGCTAAGCAGCCAAAAGCACTTGTCACTGCGACGGCTGCCTTGACGGGCCAGCAGTCACAGTAACCATGTATTTAGCAGTAAGGGACATGCATTTAGTTAGATAAACATGAAGTGCCACAGAAAAAATAGAAAAACATGCAGAGTAGCAACAAAGGCACGAAAAGAAACAGAAACAAGCAAAAGTGCTAGGAAGCCCCTGTAGAACAGGAAGACATGCATGTTTAGGGAGACCAACGTAATTCATTATTAAATATACATACTACCCCGCATTCGAGACCAACGCCCAAGGCTTCACTACAAGACCTACACTCCGCAACTTCAACATCGACCAACACTCTTCTCCGGCAAAAACCCGAGAGTGCAAAATTCTCAGTTTGGTGACTGGCTTGACCAAAACATGCAAATTGCTGACGTCGCTAGAATGCTGGGCGTTGAATCAAATCTATCACCTCAAAGGGTGAGTGGAGTCAAAAACCAGTAGGCTTACCTGGTCTTACATCATTTTAACATCAAGTGTAAACTTCTCAAACCATAACTAATGATCTCCACGTTTATAATCTATATCAACTATATTGGGTATCGCGCGGTGAGCGTGATGCTGACGTTAAACATTTAGGAAAGCACCAAGTGACCACGAAGAACATCATTTCACGATGATAGATGATACCGAGTATACGAGGAAAGAGCTGTTGGAGCATGCCGCTAATACGGCAGTAGACTTGGTAGTGTGAATTGTAGTGGTGCCGTTAGTGCAAGAAGCAAGAGGGTTGGATTCTGAGAATAGTTTGGTTCATAGGATCAAGTCCATAGGGAATACAGCGTCGGCAAAAGTGGTGGAGCATATTGTGTTGGAGAAACGGGATCATGTCTGATGTGGAATGACTTGCCTCCAACATATCACTAAAGTGCAGAGGAGAGAGGAAGATCAAGTGACGTATTTTCAAGAATTGGTGCTGCGGTTATTTTTCCAGATGGACTACCTGGTCCGTGTTATGTGGAGGCGAGACATGCTGCTAGCATGGGGACACAATAGGGGGTTTCAATATTGCAAATTAATGAGACTTTTTTCGACAAAAATCAGACTAATCTTTAGTCGGCTGTCTACTTTGAAACGACCCAAATAATTGCATCGGCCGTGACAAACACACAATCTCACCTAAAGTACGGGCCACAAGTCTTTGGTCTAAGTGGTGATTTCGTCGACTGCAGCTGTCCCCTAGTCTAAAGTCGAGTTCTCGACTACGTTTTCCCCTCCGTCGGATCACCCTCATTGGCAATTGGTGCAGTAAAGCCGAAAACTTGTCACGAACGTGTTCAACAACTCTTCTCGGTCTCGAACGAAGCGGGAGAGCAAATGGTCACTATCATTTGGCTTTCTCTCAGGAAGTCTGTCCAGGAACTTGCTCTCGCCACCAAAGCAGGAAAAAGTCCCTAGTGTGACTCCATTCTTCGCCACAACAGCAGACCCGTCGTACCGTCTTAAGCAGTTCTACCTTGATTGCAACAGGAGTAGGAAGTCTGGCTCGTGCTATTATTGAAACATTTTCGCTCCTGCGAGGTGCTATCAGAACTGTGTAAGGTATTCGCAGCAAAATGCCTTCTAGCGTTCGCAAGAAAATGCTCACGTGGTTAAATGATCAACTCTTTTTGTTGGGTGTTGACGAGATGACTGTGGATTGGAATTCAACTGAGGGTGAATGGATTGAAGCACAGGCGCTCGACTTCATGGCTTGGATAGCATACTTGTCGAGTGTACGAACGTTATCGTCACCCACCTCCATCGCAAAGAGTATTAGTTACTCTGAGTTAATATTCTGTCTTCCTGAGAGCGAGTTCAGACAAGCCGTTCGCGTCGAGAAAAAGGTTTTTGTTGAGCTTAGTGCCCTGATTACTGGGGATGAAGTGTTCCACAGTCGTAGCCACAATTCTCAGAGGCCCATACACATTCAACTTGCAGTAACACTAGAAAGACTAGGAACCTACGGTAACAGTGGCTCAATTGGCAAGATTGCTCGAGCTTATGGAATTGGAGTGGGGACTGTCACATTATATGCAAAGCGGGTCGTAGCAGCACTGCTTCGTTGTTATGACCAATATGTGTCCTGGCCTGGCACTCTAACTCGTCGAGTGACGTCGAAGTTCTGTAGCGAGCGGTATGGAATGGATGGGACTGTAGGATATGTGGATGGTACACATTTCAACTTCAGTCAGAAACCTGCAATCGATGGAGAAGCATATTTTAATCGAAAAAAACGCTATTCGATCAACGCGATGATCGTAAGCGACAAGGACAATCGTATAATCTACGCATTGATAGGTTGGCCAGGATCATCAGCAGACTCAACAGTCTTTACAAAGTCGCGCATTGCTGCAGAATCGACACAGTTTTTTCTCATGGGCAGTTTTTAGTAGGTGATTCAGGATACCAGCTTACTAGACGTATGCTAGTCTCCTACAAAAAGCGCCAGGCGTTACTCCCATACAATGCTATTTTCAACACCATCCTGGTATCGGCTCGTGTTCTCTTGAAAAACCGGTGGGCATTCTTAAAAGGGATATCCACGCAAATTAAATAAAAAGGAGATTTTAAATAGGGCAACAAGCAGTGTATGACGTGCGTGATGCTGCACAACTTCGCATTAGCGTATCACGACGTTGATCCGTTCGACGACGCCGAAAGTGATGAAGAAAATGCGAATAATGATGAAAATGCGGAACTTACGTCAAGAACGGAAACACAAGACGGTGAGTACTTACGACAGACATTACAGGCGGCTATGTTAGAAGGCATCACATTTAGCTCAGAATAATTACCAGTTATGTCTGTTTGAAATGTCTATACGACAACTATGACCAAACTTAAATAGAAGGCCACTTACCATCGGAAAAACATTCCAGGTGACGATATTAAAAGACATGTTTATATATCTCTGACTAATCACCAGGATGTAAGCTAGAGAAGCAATGTTGGGTTAGATCATTTGAAATTTATTTATGAAGTTGCACTACATCGGCGCAATCTTGTCTACAGTAGCTATAGCTTCTTCGTCGGTTTGTCCGCGTTCTAGCATCTTCAAAAAATGTCCTTGCGCAACGCAGATTGAGATGCTCTAAACTGTAATTCGCGTTCTGTCCTTCTCTCTTCTAGCTCTTGTTGTTTCAATTCATGGTCAGCCTCTCGCCTTGATTTAGCTTCGTCCAGTTCCTCCCGACGCCATCACGACTCACCCTGAAGTCTCTTTTCGCTAAATTCTCAAAAGGTGGATGCAATGTCGCGTTTTTTTGCCTGATTTGCTTTCTCCATCCCGATAACAGTAGCTATACGTGCTGCTGATACCGATCGGATCGTGGTAGTGCTACCCTGGGTTGTAGGAGCCGTGCGATCAACGGAAGGCCTACTAGCGGGTCCATCGGCTGCAGTTTCAGCTGGCGCCGTCATTCTTGGACTTGGTTCTGTGGTGAAGCGGATAATAAGTTTTCCGACTTCAATCTTGTCCCGTCAATCAAGGTCGCGAGTAACTCCTCTCTATGGTGTTCCTCGATATAGTGACATTCACTATAATGACCAAGTGAATGCGTGCGCCATCATCCCCTTCCAAGACGATTGTACCCACGCGATATCGATCTTGACAGGTAAATATTGATCTTGACTTTATTATAGGTATTATGAAGCCAGTGCAGTATGGATAGCCACAGATGGGAAGCATAGGATATTAACCATTAATTCGGAGTTGTTTTTACTTTCTACTACACAAGTCTTCCTTCTTCTACGCTATTCCGGGTAGGGATATACAAGATTGGCCCTCCCGACGTCACGCAGGATCAAGATCGACACTAACTAGAACCCCTACGCCCAGATTGCTTGGCTGGACGTTCGTCAACCCTCAAATCTCAAGACCCCGCTATAGGAAGCGGCAAGCACGTATTGGAACTATTGGATTAAGGTCAAACACCGACCACAAGACCCCCCGAGCTAAGATCGACACTGGTCAGAGCAAGATCGACCAAGTACAACCAAGATCGAAGCCCGATAACTACACGGCGCAGCGAGTAGAAGTATCCCCGCTGCTGCCACCCCTCCCGCTGTCCTGTCAGACAGCAAGATCGACAACAAGCGCGTCTAATCGAGATCACCCGAGGAGCGATCTAGTCCCACCGACGGGTACACAAGGTGAGATCAAGAAACTTCACGGAAGATCGGAGTACCCCCTCCGTTAGTCGGTAGTTCGGGCGCAGTGTGCAAGAGGACTCCTGCGATCTTGCGATTTCGCAGAACCACTTCGCCACAATGGTGTGCGTGCCCGGATCTTTGGGTGACTCGGGATTTCACCGTGAGTCCCATGAAGAAGCGCATGCTGATCTTAGATCAGGGAAACCAGCGTCGTTGGAGATCGGATCACCAACGACACCGCTGAATCAAGATCGATCCGCGGATCGGCAGAGCTTTGGGAGGAGCTCTACCGACGGAACAGAGGATGGTCCGCCTACGGACCTAGAAGAAAAGCCTCTACCTCCTCCCCAGGTCCCTTGAGGACCCCAGCAGATTCCGACTTGCGTCGCGATCTGCAGGACGAAAGTCCATCGGCGAAAGCCATCCAAACGCTCGTCTCCAAGTCAAGCACAAAAAAGAAGTCAGCAAGATCGAAGCCTCTACGGAAGAAGATGAAAGCACCAGGATCGGACGCTGATGACCAAGACGATCTTAAAACAGCGTGGACTGACGAGTCACTCGAGATCGCATACCACAAGAAGGAACTTCACACCTTCTTGATCAAGAATCCCGTTATGCAGATTATCAAGCCAAAGATCATCAGCGATCTAAAAGGCCCAGTGCAGAAACCAACTGCGAGATCAAGCAAGCTTGAAGCTGCGAAGGCGTTATTACATCTGATCAAGGAAAGTGGGATTACCGCAGGATCGTTCGACGCCAACGATCTATTCTACACGAGGCTCAGTACGATCAACACAGCTTTAATGTCGATCTTCGATCTACTGAAGCCCTTGGTAGGTGAGAAGAATGTAACCTCCAAGGTCGCGACCAGATCAACCGACGACATGCTAGGATCGTTGCCAGCACTCACATTGGAAGATCAGACAGGAACATCCTCACATTACGAGTCGGCGACTGAAGAAGTAGACACTGACAGTGCAGATGGCCCACCTCGGATGACGCTAGGCCCTTCAGGAGCTGCCATGTTACGGCAGCGTGGAGATCGTGAGACCAAGCGAGTGACGGATGTCATCGCGCCAAACATGACACAAGGATCGAATGCGAAGCTGGAATCGTACTTCCAGGCGGCGATGAGCAGATTCTTGAAGGAACAACAAGGCCCTAGCAATCCCGTGATCTTAGCACCAGCAGAGGACCGAGATGTGGATATGGAGTCTGTGGGGTCGCTAGATCGAAATCCAAGTCCTCATGAATACGACCCAAATGATCTCGATCTTGATCCTCCCAGCGTGCGGCCGTAGCATCAGCATCAGCTACGACCACCGGAAGATCGACAAGTGTTCCACGTATACGAGTATCTGCCATGTCTGAACTCAAGGAGTTCGCGGGGAGAGAAGGGGACGAAGATCGAGCCAGGGCCTGGCTTAGCAAGGTGAAGTCTGCCTTTATGCGAGATCAAGCCCCAGACGAAGAAAAGTGTCTGGTGTTCGGCGATCTCCTCGCAGGATCGGCGCGAAACTGGTACCGACAGCTTAGTCGCACAACACGCAGTACCTGGAAGAATTTGCTCCGCAGCTTCCAGGTTCAATATTGTGGACGAGGAGTGTCAGTCGCGAGGCAATATTACCACGCGCGCAAGAGATCGGACGAATCTCCGCTGGAGTATTTGTATCGGCTCAATGTAGCAGGGCTTAGTGCCCGCCTCCAGATCAAGGATGGACCTTCGGAAGTTCGACGGGAGCATGTGGAACACTTCATTGAAACTCTCGATGACCGCGATCTTGCAGATCACCTGGCTTTATTACGAATTCCAGACGCTGACACCCTGGAAGAAGCACTTCGAACTCGGCAACGAGCGAAAGCACGACAGAGCAAGGCTGTTTATGGATCAATCAAGCCTCGTCAGAAGAACAACAGTGCAGCAGCCCCGTCTGCTTCAACTCGGGCCGTCAGAGCCGTCAAGGCGACCTCAGACAGCAGCGAGTCTAAAGAGGACTCTAGTGGATCGGATGGCGAAGCAGGATTACGTCGTGTCTACCTCGCAGCATCTGGAAACAATGAAGGGCAGCAAGATCAAGATCAAAGGAACCAAGATCACAGCCGCTCGGAGACCGGAAACAATCGCACACCACAAGATCGACATGATATAGGGTCGCCACCTAAGCGATGCTCGCACTGTGGGTCGCGCAAGCATAGCGATCTTGGGTGCTGGGGACGTCTAACGTGTCAGAAGTAAGGTCGTAAAGGACATCCCTCAGATCGCTGCCTATTCACATGCAAGGCATGTGGTGACATCCACGAAGCGGGAAAGTGTACCATGGAGGAGTTTTACAACTTGATCCGACAATGGTACAATCCCACCAAGCACGCCGGCATGTTGCCAGAAACTGCGGAGAAGATGTTAAACTAGGACGCTCGCCGGTTTGGAAACCGGTACGAGACGAGCGTTCTAGCTATTGCATTTATGCATATGTCGAGAAACAATCGGAGGCAACAGTTAATCAACTGATCGATCCGATCGACAATACATGTGATCTTCTGGAGAAATACACCGCTACAGTGTCAAGTCTACGCCAGATCGATGAATATGCAAGATCGAGTGTGATGATGGCTCTTGAGATTTCCCCTGGGGAATCGCGGGGTTACTGGAAGTATCATGTTCCAGACAAGAAGTTCAAGCAATCTAAAGCTATGGGGAAGATCAACAACAAAAATGCAACTTTGCTATTTGACAGTGGTGCTGAGGTGTCCATACTGGATGCCACCTTTGCTCGTAAGGTCGGGTGCCACATTGATGAGAATCAAACGTTGGAATGCGAAGGTGTTGGACGATCTCCATATAAGATCGAGGGACGTACTCGTCTCAAAGTCACGCTGGCAGGATCGCTAGTGTACTTCTTTGATGTATGGGTAGGTCCGCCCACTGGAGGTCAAGATCTGATACTAGGAATGGATTTCATGGTGCCAGCGGGTATCCGCCTCGATCTCGCTGATGGGACAATATGTCTGCCCGACGAAGTCCGCCTTCAGATGGCTGGTAGGCGTCCTCTCTATGGTGACAAGGTCGAACATGTGTGTTGGAAGGATCATTACTAGATCGATGTCGGACAGACGGCCGAGATCAGGCTACCAGGTCAGAGTATAAGCTATGGGTTACCAGGGGAGATCGATGGGTACCAATGATCACAGTCGGACCAGGAAAGACACGTTACCTACAGGTAACCAATGTGAGTGATCGTGCACTAACTCTTCATGAAGGATCGAGAGTCGCAATGTGGTTGAGTGGAGATCGCGTTCCCCGAATTCCGGGATATGTATCTGTAGGATCGAGGGGATACGCCGAATGGCAGAATCTCGCATATCAGGCAACTACGGATGAAATCAGTGAAGTGAATATCAACGAGCAGATCACCGAGCCAGCGGTGGAACGTCCTGAGTACGTAACACCAACTGCGATCTTACCACGGCCGGTAAAAGCCATCCAGAATGTCGAGATCGCAGGGGACGGGGA
The DNA here is from genome assembly GCA_008079305.1 of Phytophthora palmivora. Lineage (NCBI taxonomy): Eukaryota > Oomycota > Peronosporomycetes > Peronosporales > Peronosporaceae > Phytophthora > Phytophthora palmivora. Next base: position 526,457 of record VOQZ01001312.1, on the reverse strand, counting down.
CGCAAGTCTACCATTAAGCAAGCGTACATCTGACCAAGGCAAGATCGATCCTGTTAAGAGTAATGATCTTCACACCAAGATTGAGGCAAATCTTGGCGATCCTACGATGGATGATGAAGTTTATATCAAGGAAGGGGGGAGCTTATTCGCCGAAGATGTGGAAGATCAAATGGCTGTGCTACCAGAAGTAACCGCGACCACGGAGGAAGTCAAGATCGAAGATCTCCAAATAGGTGATGCCAGTATCAACACCCAGGAGGAAATCGAGCGTCTCGCGCAAATTATCTGGAAAAGGAAGCACCTTCTTATCGGAAAGGGCAATGCCTTACCACCAGCGGCGAAGGGAGTGGTATGTGACATAGATGTGGGGAATGCAAAGCCAGTCGCTCAACGTTGTCGCAAAGTGGCGATACAGTCCCGCGAAAAGTTGTATCAACTCATCAAGGGACTACTATCTGCTCGAATGATCCGACACTCGACCTCTCCTTGGGCGTCACCCATAGTTGTGATCATCAAGAAGAATGGGATCGACATCCGGTTATGCATCGATTATCGCCTGGTTAATAGCCTAACAAGGCTCATGGTATATCCCATGCCTCTGATCAATGATTTGCTGGATGATCTCGACAAGGTTCTCTGGTATTGTTCTTTGGATATGGCCAGCGGTTTCTGGGTAGTGCCCATGACGGACAGAGCCCGATCGATCTCGGCATTTATTACTCCATTTGGATTGTTTGAGTGGAATCGAATGCCGTTCGGACTTAAAAACGCTCCCCAGATCTACCAGAGGCTCCTAGATAATGCACTATATGGATTCGTAAAAGTGACCCAAGATCAAGGTCGATCTGACCGAAAGGACGTATTCGAGACAGGAGAACCTGATCTAGCAAGAAATGAGTCAGTGTTGGGACGTCGATCTTACATCGACGACATACTGGTAACTGGAAGATCGTGGGATGCGTTATGCGAAAAGGTAGAAAAGCTGCTGGATGTCTGCGACGAGTGGAATCTGTCCATCAGTGTCGCCTAGAGCTTCTGGGGTCGGCAAAAGGTGGATTACCTAGGTCATCGAGTATCAGCTGAAGGTTTGGAGACACATCCAAAGGATTTGTCGGCTTTACAAGAATTACCGTTCCCCACCAACCTAAGATCGATGCAATCATTCTTGGGGAGTCTCAACTACTACAGTCGATTTATTGAAGATTTTGCGATCTACGCATCAGTTCTGTACGAGCTACGTGAAGCGGATTTCTACGAGATTGCTCGGAAGATAAAATCGACTGGGGACGATGAGGGTGTCATGGCAGAAGAGGATGACAGGTGGACCGAAGCTAAGGCAGCGTTTGCTACACTAAAGAGCAAGATCGTGAATGCTCCGATCTTACAACATTTCGATGTGGATCGACTACCGGTGGTAGTAGTATACGCCAGCAAGTGGGCGATCTCAGCTGCCCTGATGCAAGAACATGACGGAGTGTATAAGCCAGTGACTTTCACTAGTCGCACACTCAAGCCTAACGAGATCAACTACGGTATGGTCGACAAAGAAGTGTTGGCTCTGCTCAGGATACTAGATATCTGCTATACTCAACTCGTGACAAGATCGATCAAAGTATTGACGCGCCACTCTACATTGGCGTGGCTACTTCACTCATCTGGATTACAAGGACGGTTAGGACGATGGGCTGCACTTCTATCAAGCTGGACTCTCGAGATCGTCAAATGTACCAGAGAGGAGGACGAGATCTTAGGCGTGATCGCGGCAAGTATTACACTCCGCAAGGAAGTGGACTCGATCTTGATGTCGATCGCTCCCAGGAAACAACCGCGACAAGTGATCTCGATGTCACCTCCAACAGTGGAGCCAGACGAGAGATTACTAGTTGTTAGCTTTGATGGATCAGCCCGTGTGAAACGTAGTGGAGGAGCATACAGTGGAATTGTGTGGAGCTTACCAGAATGGACAGTGATCTCAGCAGCATCGAAGTACAAGCTCGATCTTACAGTGAACGAGGCCGAGTACCATGGTCTGCTTTTTGTGCCTCGATCTCCTGTCCGATATGGACAGGGGACGCCTGATTATTTGTGGAGATTCTAACTTGGTGATCAGGCAAATGAAGGGTGAGATAGAACGCAAAGCCCCGGGGTTAACGTTGTTACGACAGCAGGCACTGGAGCGTCTCCGATCTTGGTCCAACCATGAGTTCCTTCATATGAAGCGAGACTGGAATCAAAGTGCAGATAGTCTGGCGAGTGCCGCATTACGTCGCGAAAGTGGAGTCGTGATAGTCACGGAAGAGGAGCGCCAAGATCTTGTGACTCTCAATAGATTGGATGAGTTGCTAATAGCTAAGGATGATGCAGCTACAGTCAAGATCGCAGCTGTCACAAGATCACGTAAGAAATGTCGACCGCAGGTGTTACAAGAAGAAATCGTGCAGAGAATGAGGATGGAGCGTATTGGTCGAGCTCAAGATGAGGAGAAATGAATCGGCGATCTTAAAGCTTACCTGCGAGGGGACGTACAAGATCTTACTTCGGTTGAAGCGAAAAGCTGCGCTAAGATCGCAGATCGCTATGAGACAGATGAATCAGGGTTGTTGTTTTATTTTCCGCCGACCAAGCAGTCCGACGAAGATCGCGATCTTGTGGCCAAGCTCGTAGTGCCTGAAACATTGCAAAACGATCTTATGCACCACTATCATTCGAGTCTGGAAGGTGGTCACCAAGGTATCGGACGGACATACCACAAGATCAGAGCTCATTTCCACTGGCGCGGATTATATCAGAGTGTACAACGCTACGTGGGTCAGTGCACAGACTGCGAGACAGGAAAAGGACGGCCCACGATCCATGGGGAATCGCCGGGTAATTTACAAGCTACGTACCCGTTCCAGATTATCGGCATGGATCACATACCGTCGTTACCAAGATCGTATAAGGGCAACACCGAGTTGCTGATCTGGATCGATCTATTCACGGGATATGTGGTCGCGAAAGCTAGTGCATCACGGACAGCCCAGACCGTCGCCGAGAATTACGAAGAATGTGTCTTTCGTCGATTCGGTGCAAGCGAGGCTATCCGACATGATCGAGAACCCGGTTTTATGTCTGACTTCTTCAGATCGTTCAACAAGATCGTGGGACAGAGACAGCGAGCAACAATGGCGTACCGCCCGCAAGCAAACGGTACAACCGAACGGATGGTGGGAACGTTAACTCGTGCAGTCAAGATGTATGTTGAAGATATCGATCAGCGAGATTGGGACGAATATGCGGAGCGCCTCACCTTCGCGCTCAATACTGCCCAAGATCGCGTCCGAGGAGATACCCCATTTTATCTGTTACACGGCTGGGACCCTCGATCTACGCTGGAAGCAATGATACCATTAGGATCAACGAGAAGACGAGATCGTGAACCCCGTCGGTGGCGATACCGCATCCAGAAGCAATATCAGCAAGCACGTGAGCAGGTGAACGAGAAACTACGAGATGCGATTCAAGAAAGGGCAGATCGACACAATGAAACGGTCCGACCACATGAGATCGAAGTTGGAACTCAAGTGTGGTTATACCTAGATCGAGTCAAGGAAGGATATGCGCGTAAGCTGGCGCATATGTGGCATGGCCCTTTCCGTGTATTGGAGTTGGTGGATGAACACGCAGTACGTCTTGAGATCGCCGGTACAGAATATCGACTCTTCCCGGTGGTGCATGTCTCTAAGATTAAAACTGTACGACAATTTCCGGACCGTCCCCAGATGCGGTTGACAATACAAGATCAAGATCGATTCGATTTTGATGAAGCACTGTTACCTGAAGATAGCTGGGTACGAGATCTAGATACCGACGAATATGAAGTCGAAAAGATCGTTGATATGCGATCCGGGAAGCGTACGCGATATGGACGTACATTACGTGAATTCTTGGTACACTGGAAAGGATATGACAAACCGACATGGGTAGATGAAGCCGATCTTAATTGTGGAGCTCTACTGTATGACTATTTGCGAGATCGAACGAATCGAAATCGATTCGAGGTCATGCAATCACATGAGGAGCCATAAGGAGGCGAGATCGTGAAGTGAGCTGGTCACATCACGAAGGAACAGGTGGAGGATCTATCGGACGGCGGTAGATCAGGTGGACAGTGGTGTATATGATGTGTGTGAACCGACTAGTGGTCATGCGACACTAGATCGAAGACGTTGATATTTCAAGATCGACGTACAACAAAAAGGATATCACAACGAAGGATATGGAATGTTTTGCACGAGCATGGAGGTTATTGGCCAAAAAGATCCTAGGTTATACTATTTCAACGTTAGATCCCGTCGCAGAGGATGTCGCATTAACACCTCGTCTCAGAGGTGTGGAATATGTAATGCTGGAGGATCAGCGAGAGTTCGGCGTCATTATTTTGGCCACCAAGGTTTTGCTAGATCGACGGCCGATAGTGCATCCGTTAATTTAACGACGGTCACGTTGTGATACCAGATCTTAAGGTGACGAGGCTTCAGAAAGTGGAGGTGCGATCTTGCAGAAGTTTCTAGATCGATCTGGGACGATCCAACCTCTGAGAAGGGACGAGCTAAGTCGCCGTGAGACATTGAGACAAGACCAAAATGAGAAGGGGTATAATGTCGCGAACTGGAAATTCCATACCAAGTACTTACCACAAGCATGAAGATCTAGCGCGACTTTTATCTAGACGCTCAGAGGAGGAGTTTATCTCGCCGCCGATTGATCTCGTTCAACCCGAGCGGCAGGATTGGAATTAATCTCGTCCCTCCTGAAGTGAGATGATATGGCGATCCTGCACGTTGACCTGACATTGAAGCCGACAAGCCTAGACTCTGAACCGGCAGCTGCCGTTGGGACACCGACAGCGATCGATCCTGATCTTAAACTTGGTGACTGAGATTGATGATCCCGTCCTAGTGGACTGTGCTATGGGAGGTTGACTGCAGTTGGTCATAATCTCCACGCGATGTGGAAGTAGCGGGTGCTCGAGTTCATGGGCTAATTCATCGCGTCGATCTTGGCGAAATTGGGCGAAAGGGATGACGTACGACTATCCGACGAACTCGAAAGCGACGGCAATGATCTTGCAGAAGAAAATAGACCTGGGACAGGGAAGATCGACGTTGGGCGAAATGATTGACGTATGACTATCTGACGATCTTGAAGGCGACGGCAATGATCTTGCAGGAGAAAATAGATCTTGGACAGGGAAGATCGACGACCGTTTAAATCTCCCGAAATGGCGAATAATCTATATTTGTCAGACCTGGTCGATCTTGATCTTAGGCATGGAAGATCGACGACCGTACCAATCTCAGGCGCCAGTGACGTCGAACGAGGAGACAAGTCTTGATCTTACATCAGCAAAAGATTATTGGAAAGTGTGGCTCGAGGCGAGATTGGCATGGAACCGATGCAGCGAGCGAAAACCGTTGTGCGGTAGTCGCTCATGCAGGGGACAGTTGTGGTGAAGCGGATAATAAGTTTTCCGACTTCAATCTTGTCCCGTCAATCAAGGTCGCGAGTAACTCCTCTCTATGGTGTTCCTCGATATAGTGACATTCACTATAATGACCAAGTGAATGCGTGCGCCATCATCCCCTTCCAAGACGATTGTACCCACGCGATATCGATCTTGACAGGTAAATATTGATCTTGACTTTATTATAGGTATTATGAAGCCAGTGCAGTATGGATAGCCACAGATGGGAAGCATAGGACATTAACCATTAATTCAGAGTTGTTTTTACCTTCTACTACACAAGTCCTCCTTCATCACCGCTATTCCGGGTAGGGATACACAAGATTGGCCTTCCCGACGTCACGCAGGATCAAGATCGACACTAACTAGAACCCCTACGCCCAGATTGCTTGGCTGGACGTTCGTCAACCCTCAAATCTCAAGACCCCGCTATAGGAAGCGGCAAGCACGCATTGGAACCATTGGATAAAGGTCACACACCGACTACAAGACCCCCCGAGCTAAGATCGACACTGGTCGAGGCAAGATCGATCGAGTACAACCAAGATCGAAGCTCAATAACTACGCGGCGCAGCGAGTAGAAGTATCCCCGCTGCTGCCACCCCTCCCGCTGTCCTGTCAGACAGCAAGATCGACAACAAGCGCGTCTAATCGAGATCACCCGAGGAGCGATCTAGTCCCACCGACGGGTACACAAGGTGAGATCAAGAAACTTCACGGAAGATCGAAGTACCCCCTCCGTTAGTCAGCAGTTCGGGCGCAGTGTGCAAGAGGACTCCTGCGATCTTGCGATTTCGCAGAACCACTTCGCCACAGTTCTCTTTCTTCATACGAAATATGGTCCTGGTTGATGTTAGGGGTAGGAGAGACAGAAATATCATCATTTTGCTGAGTTGTAGAGCTGTGTGTTAGGGTGTTTGGAGAACCTGGTAGCGTCGTGTTTTGGGCTAAATTGAAGCTGAGAGACGGGGTGAAAGAGACCTGAGAGATCTCTGCGAAATCTGAATCAGTATTTTCGCCATTGTCTTGATCATTCGCATCCTTCTCTCGAGTAGCAACATTAGAACTATCTAACACCGAATGTGGCCTCACATTTTGACGTTCACCAAACAAGATATCCAATCGGTAAAAGTACGGTCAGGCCTTTCCAACAGCCTCTTCCAATGTTTTAACCTCGTCAACTTCCTTCTGCGTCAACCCGAATCCGGTCTGTGAGTCTACCCGATCTTTGATTTTCTTGTACAAGAACACTTTAAAATATGATGTCCATCGACTCTGACAAGTGTAGGAATCCCATTTTGCTGTATACATTGCAGGCACTGCGCTCCCTTCAGTGGTAAAACCGATACATGACGTGTATACGTAATTAGCCATTATACCAAACCCAGCAATCTTTGTCTGCGCAGCACCAAACGACTTCGAACGATCTTCGGTGGACCTGCCAACAATTATGTTAAAGTTCTCCGGATCTTCTAGCCACTCTACCATGAACTGCTTTTGCAGCAAGGTGGTGTGCCCACCACTAGACCCACCAGCTCGGTGTCGCGCCATTTCCCCAACTGACAGTTCAGACCTCTGCGCTCCTAACCATTCAATTCTAACTTCTCGTAATTACGTATCTCGTAAAATCCCCTCCGTGAGAACTAAAAAAACTTCCCGCAAAAAAATTAGCTCGAAAGATGCGTCTCTGGAGGCCCATCTTTCGGCTCAGCAAATCCTATTTTTTTGCAAAAGAAAATCGTTTTATGGCTACATTGAAACCCCCTAATGGTATCAAATACTGGAGAGCAAAGTCGGTCATTCGTCTTTGTCTCAGCCATCAGCTGCAGATACGACGAGGAATATGACACAGGATCAGAGTGCAAGTGTTGTGGCTTTCGCTGCTAGCAACAAGAAGGTGATTCTGACTGGATCAGTGCGGCCCAAAGACACGAGATCTGCTGCTGGGGTGCAAAGCACCGACATTATTAGTGTCCTACAAGAGCGGGAATTCCAGGTAATGTTTGTATTAATACCTCCAAGTCGTGTAAATGAACACCCTGCGCGATTGGAACAGGAACAAGGTGTACGGTGCATGCAGGCAGATGCCAATATGGATGTTTTCCAAAAATTACTTCTGGAAACAATGCCACAATTCGTGATTTGAACAGATTTATTGAGGAGGAGATGTACGGATGGCAAGCAAAGAAATATGCACCCGATGTATTACGAGTGTTGGACCTGCAGGATGTACACTTCCTTCGCCGTGCTCGTGAATTTGCTGTGAAGAGACGTGGCGTAAAGTTTGAAAATACGTTAGATGGAGGGCGGCTGAAGATTGATCCAGTCCAGAAATCGCCATCCGTGAGTTGGCTTCCATTCATCATACTAACTTGACGCTGTGCGTGTCAGACTTCGAACATGATCTTCTAGCCTCGCGCTTCGAGGTATGGTGATATCAAACGCTTCGAAAAATTGGATGATCCCCATCAAGGTTTCTTCATGAAAGGCTTTTCACCGGATGTGCACGAGACGCTGAGTCAATATCGCCTGAGTATCGCACCGCTGCGTTTTGGCGCTGGCATTAAGGGCAAGATCTCCGACAGTTGGTTCGTTGGATCTCCCTGTGTGAATACTTCTATTGGTGCCGAGGGCATGGCCTCGAACGCTATTCCGTGGGGTGGTGCGGTCGCCGACGATCCGCAAGCATTCGTGTTGGAGATGCAGCGGCTGTACAACAACGATAAATCTAGTTGAAATCCTGCAAAGAATTCTGCTGTATCGGCATGCTCCGCACAATATGATCGTTCCCGCAATACAATGAGGCTAATGGAGCGATTAGAACGTGCAGTTTGTGAGAAGCATCCGCTGAGAGCAAAAATGGATAGGACGGATTTTGTAGTCCGAGATGTTTCGTGCGACGGAGTACAATGGCTCGGTACATTTGCGCAAAAAACAATGACTAAAATTCGTTGTTATGGGCGAAGGTTTATTCTGAGTAGATGCGACATCGCTACTAGAAGTTATACGCAGCGAAGTGAAATATTAGTGCCGTCGTCATAGTGAGTCCGTGCGCTAGAACACGGAAGACATAACTTGGAACGTTAACTGAATTTATGCTTATAAAATTGATCGTAAAAGCTACCCATTGCAGATCGGCGGCACATGCATGTCAAGCAAGCTGCTGGCAAGACCATTTAGTCATCGTCTACCCGACTGCTGCAGTAATGGCACTTTCAGGTTTACCATTTGCAAATAAAATCTGTACTTTCTTGAGAACCTCCTCACCTCTCTGCTCCTTCGCAAACTGCAAAGTATACTCCTTCAAGGTTCGAAACCTGGGATTCACCATCTGCAGTCGAAACGGGTAGGGAATCCTTAACGAAGTCCAATAGTCTTTTGGTTCAAACTTTTTGTACATCAATTCCTTGAACAAGAAAGACTGCATACCCTCCCCAATGTTCTTTAGATCTGGAACTTTTTTAATCACTTGAAATAGTGCCCCAAGCTCACCGTAGTTCATCGAGGATTCTGTTTTCGAAGCCAGAAACTCGTACAGTTGCGCGTTTGAAAACGAATTGTACTTTTCAGTCCTGTACAGCTTGATATACATGAGCCACTGATAAAGTTTAGCATTATTTGAGAAGGCATCCATTGTTTTTTTTTTCAGATGCAAGATTTTGTACACTTCCTCAGGTCTTTCTCCAGCCTTTAGCCAGGTGTTTCTCATAATTTTGCGACTGTTCTTCGACGTTAAGAACAGGAGATTCTGCATCCCATCGGCATCATTCTTCATGCCAGGGACTTGTCGAAGCCGATGAACAAGCTTCACAACATCATCTTCTGGCATTGTCCTCTGAAACAAGTAAAGCATGTTCCAATCGTAGAAATATCCTTTCCGAGCTCGGTACATCTCCACATACTTCAGCCACTGGGGGAACATCGGAGTATCACCAAGTTTAGCTCCAGCCGATTCAAGTTGTAGCATTTTATACACGTCTACGGGGTCTTCCATTTTCCGTAAGCTTTTGTTGACCCATGACCCAGACAGCGACTTCTGCATACTGGCAGCAAGCTGTGTAAGACCGGGAGTCTTCTTGAGTTTTTGAAAAAAGGTAGTCAATTCGTCAACCGAGTTCGTCTTCAGCAACAGAAAATACAAATCCAAGTCTGAAAATGCCTGCTCCCCCTTCTTACTCCTGAGGGCCACTATGTATCGAAGCCATTCGAGAAGATTCGCATTATCATCCACCCTCGCAGCAGCATTCCCAAGGCGCAAAGCGCCGAAAAGTTCTTGTGGATGGAACTGGTACTGCATCCACCGTTGGACTTGATTTTGAGGAGACGAATTGGGCTTAAATATTTTCGACGTCAGGGTCGCAACTTTAGATGCGAGGCCTTGTGTGTCAACTCGTTCTTCATTGTGCGCTACTTCCGTCTCATGGGATCTCAATAGTCCTTTCGACGAATCTATCATGTTCGATGTATTTATTGATTGGACATCACGAGAATGAACTCCATGAAAGACGGCAACGGCCAACATGATGAAGGTGTGTAAGCGCATACCTCAGATTTGATTTCGTGGTCTTGAACACTCGAGAGCGAATTGACAAGTGATTGTTCTTGTGATGTGATGAGAATTTCATCACCATCTCGTCGCCTCTGTGGAGTATTGGATCAGACGACAACAGGCAAAGGAGCACGCGCCGACCGCAACCGACCCAGAGGATCGCATAAACACATATTCGTAAACACTACATCTCCATACCGTAATCGATGCCGCGTCAACCGCGGTACTGCACTATCCGCACCAATAACTGGTGCTGGAGAGCTGGAGGGCACTACTTAAGCGACCACCTGGACGGCAAGTTGCGTTAGGGAGTTTTGTATTGCTGCCAAATGAACTCACTTCTCAACTTACTATCGAGCGCGCAAACGTCATAGCCTCTGGGCTAAGCGAAGCTTACTCTTAAGTGCATCCCCACTGGTGAGGCTACTCAGTTGTTAATGGCTAGATTTGTCATTACAATAGTATAGAGTTGAGCACCGTCGCGACCAAATACTCAACGAAAACAGGATTCATCTACTCACGACTATGTTCTGGGCCAAATTTGGCTACTGAAATATAATCGTGCCTCAAACAGTTAGCGAAATGAGCGATAAACGAGGAGCAAATTACACCACCTTGGAAGAAAAAACATTGTGTGAGGCGTGGCTTAATGATGCTGTACCGGAAACTAATCAGACTGGAGATGTATACATGAAAGTGTTTTTATATTTGGTAATTATTAAGTTGTAGATAATGGAATAATTGCAGTTTTTGGTAATATGAATGGTGTTTTGGTTGGTCTTTCGGGGAGACCGTTCCAAGAAAACATAGCAAGCTAGCATTCTCGAAAGTTCCAAAAATGAATGGGAAAAAGACCCAACTAAAAGTCGGGAAACCAGTTTTCACACTGATTAGAACATATACTGCACTTGACCTTAGCCAACAGGCAGAGAAGGTATATGAAAATGTTATCACTCGTTTGAGAATGGGTACATGACTCGTTCATTCGTTGTAATGACTAGTGTCGTGTCACGGAGCTAGGAGTCACTCATTTCCAAATTAAATAGGATTCCTAAAGGTAATTATAAGGTTGTATTGCAGGCAAAACTTGTGATGGGGTCACACGAACACCTTGCTTGAGGAAGCGTGCAACTAAGAGTTTACAAACTCTAAGTGAACGGCGGTTCGGTCTTAGGGGACTTAATAGCCAGTTTAGAGTAGTTGTTAAGGAGGTCATGTATTTACGTTAGAAACTAACTATACATTCCTGAAATCGCTGTGGGCTTGTAATCCCTAATTTCCAAGAGCTATTTCCCATAGCTACCTATTACCTGGCAGGTTACTAGAGTCCTGATATTCTTGAAGCAGTTGCCTGATTGTGGCGGGGTCACACGAGCACCTTGCTTGAGGAAGCGCGCTATCAGGAGTACACAAACTCCTAGTGAACGACAGTTCACAAGTCCTGGTCTTAGGGGACTTAATAGCTAGTTTGGAGTAGGTTTAAGACTGATTTATATTTATAGTTAATTAGGTCATTTGGCCTGTAATACAAATTACTAATTAACTATAGTTTCTTCTATATATGCATATAAACGTAGGTCAAATACTATTGGTTGACCGTCAGCCACCCGACCTACGTGCATTGGTGTGGTCCACACCACCCACGACTGAGTATTCAAAACCCGAATACTCCCAGAAGTATATCTACATCTAGAGGCGGTACCCTATCTGGGGTACCCCTCACGTAATCCCGTTACATTCTCCCCACTTAGGTTGGAATTTCACCCAATCAGAATGAGGCAAATGTGAACCCTTCACATTTCACTCGAAGAGTCGAAATTCTTCGACGGACCGCCGAGCTCTTGCGCTACGGCTCCCTGCTCTCACAGAGCTCCAGGCACGTTGCTATTAAGTTCCCAAGGTCTCCACGTCGGCCTCAGAGCATGCTCCGAAGTGGAAGATCAAGTGGCGCCTTTGCGCCCACACAGACAAAGGCTGTGAAGCCAAAGTCAAAGACGGCTAAGCCTCGCGGCAAAGCCAAGACATCATTTGATGCCATTGCGAAAGCAAAAAGGTGCAGGATGCACTGACTCGGCAGCGAGCACTAGCTCGCTCCGCAGACGATCTATTTCGTCATCATCGGACCACTGCAAGAACCCCAGGTCCATCTGCAGGTCCATGAGAAAGTCCCAAGTCAGCTTGACTGACGACACCCTTGTCGCCTGCCCTGGCGACGAGGGTGAGGACTAGAACACTGAGCCCAAGTCCGCGATTAACAATCCGGACACAGACACCACAGCTGGTGGTGCCGATAACGTCCACGTTGCCGTGGACGCCAAGGAGGCTTTACCTCCTAAGAACCTGACGTTGGCAAAGAGCAAACGACGTACCCTGGTTACCAACACGGCTAACCATGTCAATGAGGCCAGCACCAGGAAGCGTCTCTCAGTCGCTTCACATAAGCGACCAGGAACTTGATGAGGACCATGACGAAGAGCCTCTTGAGGTTGCGAACAACCTCGATGAGCAGCAAGAAGAACTACTTGCTGTTCGACTGGCTAGACAGCCAGTCCATCGTGAGCGTACTCACACTGAGCGTTGGGTTCTTACCCACACTCCAGGGTATTCCCCCCATGAGGACCATGGCTCTCTGCTGTTCCTTGAGCAGCTCATGGACCCACGTCCATTGGCAGGAGGTCATACCACAATGGGCGCGTACGAGCGTTACCTCATTAAGGACATGCATCTATTCATCGAGAACATAGAGGCCGCTAGGTGCGTGCTACTTACACTGCCCCAAATTCCCTTAAAGACATTTACTGGACTACACAAGAAATCTGGGACCAAGGGAGGTCTCCACCCCGTGTGGGGATTCCCTTCGGTGCGGCCGGAGAATACTTCCTCAGTTGTACAGGTCGAATCCTTATTCTGGAGCTGGGTTCCTTACAAGGGTTGCCCAGTCAAGGAGCTCCAGGATGAAGCTCAGACCGTATTCATATTGATCCAGCGGGACCTTCGGGTCCAATTCACTCACCTCGCGGCGAAGCGACAGCTCGTCACTGAGATGGAGGTACTAAGGAGTAGCACCCAGCCTTCCTCTCAGAGAGATCAAGGGTATGACGTTTAGCGTCAACCATACCCCGTGCAGCTGCTAAGAAACAGCGCACTCGGACGGCACACTCCACATGAAAGTGGAGCTTGGCACTCCGATCAAGAAGAGCAGGCGAAGCCCTCACTCGCATTCGAATATGAGGCTCGTGATCTGTCTCTTCCTTTTGGACTCCATCACTCGGGTCCTGGTCCTGCAGAGTCTATTCTGCAGGACGAAGAGCATCAAACCCGTGGTCGAATATATGCGATCAAGATTGCACTTGACATTGGGCTTGGCGGTCTGGCCGCCACCCAGTCTGGTAAACCAACTGCCCTTGATGTCCTACGTCAGGAGGTGGACGCTCTCGGTCGCGAGACTCGGGAGCTCCACGGGCGAGTTAACCGCCGAGTCCCAGCTTCCGCCTTAATGGGACTCCGTCGGAGCCTTGATGCTCTTGCCTATGAAGCGCATGGTCAGATACCCTCTTATGAACCGCAGTGGGTCATCCCACTCGACTTATGGGTATAGCTCTTAACGGAGCTCATACCGTGCGGCCCCAGCGTACCCTTCTTGTGATGCCAGTCTGTGTTCCGTTTTACAGGCTTTGACAACCCCTCCGCGAGACTCAACCTCGGTTTACAGAGGGGAGCTCACCCACTCTTGATCTCTTCTGTCCTCTCAGGGGGGGAAGATCCTACGGACCATCGTACCGTTTAAGAAGCCCCACGTAAGACGTTGGATGCGTCACCATTGACTTCACTAAGTCGATGGTATAGGCAGTGCCGTGCCTGCCGAGGACCCCAACGGGTCCAATGAAGCGAAGCTTCAGCTTGTTACTCCCAATGGAGCGAACCTACGTTAACGGTAGGTTCTTAGTACCAAGTCCCCAACCATAAATACGGATATGTTTCCTCGACCATTCTTGTCTGAGTACTCCTCTGTCTGTTCTGGGCCGACGCCATTGCGTCTCTAACCCGGCTGATCAACATCAGCCTCTCGTCTATAAACGACGGCAATTGTCTTTTTAAAGACTCTGGCTCGATCTCCGAGACCTGGGAGGAAAAGGCTTTCGGAGCCTCTCCCCCACTTACGATGGAGGCCACGGTGCCTCCCCGCAAGGGTAGCGGCACCTGGGGGTGTCGTAACCCATTCAAGTAGAACGGTGTAAACCCCGTTGATGCGTGTACCGCATTGTTGAGTGCAAACTCAACCATAGGAAGCTAGTCCGACCAGGACCGAGGTGCTGCCGCACAGATACTGGGTAGAGTATCTTCGAGCACGCGGTTGACGCGCTCCGTCTGACCATCCGTCTGCGGATGGTCCGTAGTTGACATCGTCAACTTAGTTTCCAACAATTGGAACAGGGTGTCCCAGAACGCACCCGTGAAACGCGTGTCTCTGTCCGAGACTATGGTCTCTGGTAGACCATGATAGCGAAACACGCTATCTAGGAACAGCTGTGCAGCTTGTTTCCCGGTGACCTTGTCACGTACCGGAGCAAGATGCACCATCTTGCTCAAACGGCAGACAAACACCAATATGCCGGTGTTGCCCTTGTCATCGGCCGGCAGGCCGAAGACGAAGTCGAGACTCCTCGACTTCCAGCGGTCCGCTGGTACAGGTAGGCTTTGCAGTGGAGCCGAGGCGTGGCCGGAAGGCTTCACCCTCTGACATGTTTCACATGTCTTGACATAGTGTGCCTCCCACTTATACATTCGGGGCCACCAAAATGTCTGAGAGACCATTTGGTAGGTCTTCTCCCGGCCAAGATGGCCACTTATCGGCGCATCATGCGCCTCCAGAAGTATGTCATACTTCAGATCCTCGTCGTTTGGAACGACAACCCGAGGAGGATCGCTAGGGTCTACTCGGTAATGGAGTAACCCTTCGGCCAGCTCATAACGATGTCGAGGCGAAAGTCTATCGACTTTGGCGTCCTTGCCATCGGAGAGGAATCGCACCAGTGGTGTGTAGTTCTCGTCCCCTTGATACGCTAAGCGTATCCGATCGTACAGATTAGTCGTGACCCGACTGACATGAGCTAGCTCATAGTCAGGTCGACGCGACAATGCATCGGCAAGCACGTTGAGCTTGCCCGGCTTGTTTTCAACGCGGAAGTTATATTCCGCGAAGAATGACAGCCACCTCGCCATCCGCTGCGACAGATGCGGCGAGTTGGTGGCAGTCCGCAAGGACGCGTGATCAGTGTAGATCACAAAGGGTGTTGGGCCCAAGAGATGAACTCTAAATTTGACAAGAGCGTACTTCATTGCAAGTAGCTCCTTGTCATGAACGGGATAGTTCCGTTCGGCAGCCTTCAGCTGCCTGGACTGGAAGGAGACGACGCGTTCGCGTCCTTCATCGTCCTTCTGCAACAGCGCACAGCCTATTGCATAGTCAGAAGCGTCACAGACGACGCTAAATTACTTGTTTTCGTCCGGCAAAGCCAGGACTGGCGCTTGCTGTAAGCTCGCCTTGATGCTGTCAAAAGCATCCTGGTGCTGTCGCTCCCAGACCCAGTCGGCATCTTTCTTTAAGAGATCCGACAAGGGTCGAGCTAGTTCAGCGTACCCTGCGTTGTACTTGTGCAGATAGTTGGCTAAGCCCAACCACCTCCGGGGGTCCTTATGTGACCTCGGGGTCGGCCAAGCCGCTATGGCTTTGACCTTCCCTGGATCGGCGCGTACGCCGACCCTGCTGACAAAGCAGCCGAGGACTTTTATCTCCTCAGCTGCAAAGACGCACTTGTCGATGTTGGCATAGAGCTTGTTAGCTCTCATGACCTCGAACACTCGATGGAGGTGCTTCAAATGCACCTCCATAGCCGTCTGTCCACCTTCGGCACGGCTATGGACGAATATATCGTCGAAGTACGTCTGAGCGAACGTACGCAATGGTCTAAACAATTGTGTGACCAAGCGATTGAACGTCGCTGGGGCATTTGATAGCCCCTGTGGCATCACTAGCCACCCCCAGAGCATCCCGCTCCGGGTGCACACTGCGGTGAGAGGAATGTCACTCTCTCGCATCAGGATCTGGTAATATCCGTCAACCAGATCCAGGGCACTGTACAGAGTACAATCCGACATGTTGTTTAGCAACACATCCTTGCGAGGGATCGGTGTCTGTGCCGGTACCGTCGCATTGTTCAGCTTGTTGTAAGCATGAACCAGACGTCACTTACCGTTTGGTTTACGAACGCAGATGGTTGGCGTCGAGTGAAGGGACTTCGATTCCTGCACCATGCCCGACTTCGCTTTCTCGGCGAAGAAGGCATCTATGACCTTGTAATGCTCGCGAGGTAGCGGTCACTGCTTTGTGACACAGTACTTTGTGCCAGGCACGAGATCAATCTCGTGCCGTACTCCCCGAACCGGCGGGAGTTGAGATATTGAGTTCTTGGACACCACGTCCGAGAACTCGTTAACGAGAGGATACACTGGATCCTCCGGGTTCTTGAGAATCTCAGAACCCAACCGCGTTGCGCGCTGCTTCGTGAACCCCTCCAGGACGTCCTCGTCCATTACGGAGGAAGAGTTCAAATCTTCAGGAGAGGTCTCCGGCTTCAAGAGCACCTTCTCCGCAATTTCTCCGGCCTTCAACTCGGCCAGGAAGTCCTTCATGGACAATTCCTCGAGGTTCAGCAGTGCTGACACCTCTGGCAGTGCCTCCAGATGGACGGCGCCTGCCCTAACTTGACGACCGGACACGCCGTCAAAGACATGGCATTGCTCTTCGAACGGCCGTGCCGGTGGCAAGCTTATCCCAGCGACAGAGTCATTTCAATGTCGTTGGGCCGTTCGGCTTACGCCCCAAGAAGTGATGACAAAACCGATTGCAAAAATTGCTAAAATAGCGTTTTAACATGATGCTTAGGTAGTTTTGTTGAGCCAGCTTATGCTGTTTCCTTGCTATCAGCCGGGTTAGAGACGCAATGGCGTCGGCTCAGGACAGACAGAGGAGTACTCAGACAAGAATGGTCGAGGAAACATATCCGTATTTATGGTTGGGAACTTGGTACTAAGAACCTACCGTTAACGTAGGTTCGCTCCATTGGGAGTAACAAGCTGAAGCTTCGCTTCATTGGACCCGTTGGGGTCCTCGGCAGGCACGGCACTGCCTATACCATCGACTTAGTGAAGTCAATGGTGACGCATCCAACGTCTTACGTGGGGCTTCTTAAACGGTACGATGGTCCGTAGGATCTTCCCCCTGAGAGGACAGAAGAGATCAAGAGTGGGTGAGCTCCCCTCTGTAAACCGAGGTTGAGTCTCGCGGAGGGGTTGTCAAAGCCTGTAAAACGGAACACAGACTGGCATCACAAGAAGGGTACGCTGGGGCCGCACGGTATGAGCTCCGTTAAGAGCTATACCCATAAGTCGAGTGGGATGACCCACTGCGGTTCATAAGAGGGTATCTGACCATGCGCTTCATAGGCAAGAGCATCAAGGCTCCGACGGAGTCCCATTAAGGCGGAAGCTGGGACTCGGCGGTTAACTCGCCCGTGGAGCTCCCGAGTCTCGCGACCGAGAGCGTCCACCTCCTGACGTAGGACATCAAGGGCAGTTGGTTTACCAGACTGGGTGGCGGCCAGACCGCCAAGCCCAATGTCAAGTGCAATCTTGATCGCATATATTCGACCACGGGTTTGATGCTCTTCGTCCTGCAGAATAGACTCTGCAGGACCAGGACCCGAGTGATGGAGTCCAAAAGGAAGAGACAGATCACGAGCCTCATATTCGAATGCGAGTGAGGGCTTCGCCTGCTCTTCTTGATCGGAGTGCCAAGCTCCACTTTCATGTGGAGTGTGCCGTCCGAGTGCGCTGTTTCTTAGCAGCTGCACGGGGTATGGTTGACGCTAAACGTCATACCCTTGATCTCTCTGAGAGGAAGGCTGGGTGCTACTCCTTAGTACCTCCATCTCAGTGACGAGCTGTCGCTTCGCCGCGAGGTGAGTGAATTGGACCCGAAGGTCCCGCTGGATCAATATGAATACGGTCTGAGCTTCATCCTGGAGCTCCTTGACTGGGCAACCCTTGTAAGGAACCCAGCTCCAGAATAAGGATTCGACCTGTACAACTGAGGAAGTATTCTCCGGCCGCACCGAAGGGAATCCCCACACGGGGTGGAGACCTCCCTTGGTCCCAGATTTCTTGTGTAGTCCAGTAAATGTCTTTAAGGGAATTTGGGGCAGTGTAAGTAGCACGCACCTAGCGGCCTCTATGTTCTCGATGAATAGATGCATGTCCTTAATGAGGTAACGCTCGTACGCGCCCATTGTGGTATGACCTCCTGCCAATGGACGTGGGTCCATGAGCTGCTCAAGGAACAGCAGAGAGCCATGGTCCTCATGGGGGAATACCCTGGAGTGTGGGTAAGAACCCAACGCTCAGTGTGAGTACGCTCACGATGGACTGGCTGTCTAGCCAGTCGAACAGCAAGTAGTTCTTCTTGCTGCTCATCGAGGTTGTTCGCAACCTCAAGAGGCTCTTCGTCATGGTCCTCATCAAGTTCCTGGTCGCTTATGTGAAGCGACTGAGAGACGCTTCCTGGTGCTGGCCTCATTGACATGGTTAGCCGTGTTGGTAACCAGGGTACGTCGTTTGCTCTTTGCCAACGTCAGGTTCTTAGGAGGTAAAGCCTCCTTGGCGTCCACGGCAACGTGGACGTTATCGGCACCACCAGCTGTGGTGTCTGTGTCCGGATTGTTAATCGCGGACTTGGGCTCAGTGTTCTAGTCCTCACCCTCGTCGCCAGGGCAGGCGACAAGGGTGTCGTCAGTCAAGCTGACTTGGGACTTTCTCATGGACCTGCAGATGGACCTGGGGTTCTTGCAGTGGTCCGATGATGACGAAATAGATCGTCTGCGGAGCGAGCTAGTGCTCGCTGCCGAGTCAGTGCATCCTGCACCTTTTTTGCTTTCGCAATGGCATCAAATGATGTCTTGGCTTTGCCGCGAGGCTTAGCCGTCTTTGACTTTGGCTTCACAGCCTTTGTCTGTGTGGGCGCAAAGGCGCCACTTGATCTTCCACTTCGGAGCATGCTCTGAGGCCGACGTGGAGACCTTGGGAACTTAATAGCAACGTGCCTGGAGCTCTGTGAGAGCAGGGAGCCGTAGCGCAAGAGCTCGGCGGTCCGTCGAAGAATTTCGACTCTTCGAGTGAAATGTGAAGGGTTCACATTTGCCTCATTCTGATTGGGTGAAATTCCAACCTAAGTGGGGAGAATGTAACGGGATTACGTGAGGGGTACCCCAGATAGGGTACCGCCTCTAGATGTAGATATACTTCTGGGAGTATTCGGGTTTTGAATACTCAGTCGTGGGTGGTGTGGACCACACCAATGCACGTAGGTCGGGTGGCTGACGGTCAACCAATAGTATTTGACCTACGTTTATATGCATATATAGAAGAAACTATAGTTAATTAGTAATTTGTATTACAGGCCAAATGACCTAATTAACTATAAATATAAATCAGTCTTAAACCTACTCCAAACTAGCTATTAAGTCCCCTAAGACCAGGACTTGTGAACTGTCGTTCACTAGGAGTTTGTGTACTCCTGATAGCACGCTTCTTCAAGCAAGGTGTCACCCCGTCACACATTGGTTCCAACGAAAATATAATCTTCTTCCAAAAGTTGCTATTACCAGAGCGTTTGTATTGCTCCTTCAGTAGCATCTGGCGCAATGTCTTTAAACGATCCAAGTCTCCCGAAAAGTGCTTTGGAATGGACATAACGGCTGTCCCATATATATGGGATGTCTTGTGTTCTGGAATTACACATCACTGGCCGACCAATAATGTTGACGTCGGAGGTCGTGTCGGGGCAAAAAGGAACATCCAGCACGCCGTTGATCACAGCACTGCGGATCGCAGGTTTAACATCGGCAGTGATCCTCTTGACCCGCTCCTGTGGACGGTTCCTCTTCTCACGGAGCGTCTTCTCCACATTCGCCTTCTGCTCCGCCGTTGCCGTCGGGCAGTCTCGGGCCCAATGGGGACCCTTACACACCAGGCACCCGTCGCGAGGAGATTTCCGGGCGCCCAGGGTACTCCGGCCACCACCTTGGACACTCGGTGGTTTGGTCAATTGCTTTGCAGGTCGGCTGTGCGATTTGCTTACCGCACCGCCGTTCTCCTTAGGCCGCAGCGTGGTGTTTTGCTCAATTTCACTCTGCTTCAAATAGTACTAGAAGGCAAGCAGCAGACAGGGCTGAACGTCGGTCATATTTGCGTCAAGTCTGGCGTAAAACACCGACTTAGTAAAGATCGTGTCAATGAAAACTACTGATTGGTAAGTTAGAAGGCTAATTATTTTGAAGTCTTTGATACTAAATGTTGTTTGGGACAGGGTCTCAAACATGTGGCAGTACGCCTGTCGTTCCGGCTTGGTAGCTGCTACCATTTATGAGCGACCCGTATGTGTACTCCGGCCGCCCATGAGCAAGCAAGCAGCATACGCAGCACCACAGCGGCATATGCCGGTTCCCTTTGATGATAACAACTGGGCAAGTGCATAACAAGGTGCTGAGTCTGGTGATGTCGTTCCGGTGGATACAGAACAAGGTCATACAGCTTCATCAAGTGACGATGGTGACATGAGTGGTCTTTGTTAGGAAGCAGAGAAGATCAAGATGCTTTAGCTGCCTTTGATCGTGATTACTTTATGGATGCAATGCGAGCAGAGAATTTGTTTACCCCTTTTGACTCGGACGAAGGCAACATTGTCAGCGAATTGTTCTCAATTAGCAATGAGTCGGAGGATGACGACTCTGCTCTCTACGAAATCGATCCTAATCAAGATCAATACGTGGATGATGTCGAATCGGACTCTGAATATGAAGACGAAGGTAAACAATTTCGGTAAGACGACGAAATGCGCGGTCTTGAGTGGGATATATATGATCAAGGACATTGTGGTAAGTCTGCCTCCTACAAAATATTCATTCTCGCTTGCTAACATATTCTTACTGTTTTGAATTTAGCTGATTTGAAGTTGGATGGAGCTCCACTGTACGGTGGAAGATGGGGACCCACGATATCTGCGGCAACTTTTGCAGCATCTCCGATCGGAATGTTTTTCTATTTCTTGTCCAAGCCACTTTGGCTGAAAGTTGCGGTCGAGTCTGAAGCCTACCGAAAAGAACGCATTCCTGCAATTGCACAGAAACTAGGCAACTACATCATGCCGCTCAGGCTAAAGACACCAAGAAAACTGTTGATGATCTGGAAAATATTATTGTCGTGAAGCAGATAAGAAGTTTTCCGACCTCAATCTCGTCCCGTCAATCGAGATCAATAGCAATCCCTCCTTATGGTGATCCTCGATATAGTGACACTCACTATAATGACCAAGTGAATGCGTGTGCTGCGAAATCGCAAGATCGCAGGAGTCCTCTTGCACACTGTGCCCGAACTGCCGACTAACGGAGGGGGTACTCCGATCTTCCGTGGCCTAATCCCTCGTGTCCCGAATGTCATCGGTTGTCTTCAGCACCGACGGCGAACGTTCATCGATCTTACCTGGACCTGCAGGTCGTTCGAGACTCTTTCCAGGACATCCTGTCTTCTCTCCGGGGAGTAGAGACCGCCATCAACCAAGAATCGATCTTCCGGCAACTGCAAGACGACCACGAAGATCTCCAGCATGCCCACACCGCTTCGATCCACCACCTGGGCGATCTTCATCGTCATTTGGATCACTTGCGATCCCAAGCCAAGCCGTTCGCCAAGTTTTGCCAAGATCTCTACGACACGCTGATTGACGAGCTGGAGAACTCCAACATACAGCTGGTGGAGAGCAGGTCGGCCGTCAAAGAGCTTGAAGAGAAACTGGACAGAGTTTCTAAACTCCGCGATGATTACAGTGAGCTGCAAGCCACTTCCAAGAGCACGATCTTGTGTCTGGAAGACGAGATCGACACTCTGAAACGCCAGGTTCAGAATCTCCAGGCTCAGCTGGCGGCCTTAACCAGTCACCCCAATCTTGGTTCCCCGCCTCCGCCTGCACTCGCTCGACTTCTGTTCAACCAAGATCAGGAACTGGCCGCTGCTCGTCAACGTGACCAGACCCAAGATCAGTCGCTATTGGACGTCCGTCAGCACTTGAAAGACCGAGATCAAGAATTATCTACGGCTCAGCAGCGATGCCAAGCCCTGGAGCGGTCAGAAGCTTCACTAGAAGCGGCGGCTCTCCAGCGCCAGCGTCAGATCATTGCGCAAGATCGACGGATCACACGACTTCAGGAGGGACGAGACCAGTTCCGGACAGATTGTCATGAAGCTCAATCTGAGCGAGATCAGGCGCTAGCGAAGGCAAATTCCACGTCCGAGCGTCTGGACAAGGCTCGGGCCGAGCTTCGTGCTCGTGGGAACCATGTTGACTCTATAAGGGCCAACATCCTCCGCTTAGAGCAACAGGTCGCTGATCTTCAGACTGCCCGTTCCCAAGTTGATCACCAATTCATGAGCCAAAAGCGGGAGCTTGCTGCTCTACGGGTCGAGCATGCTGCTCTATCGGCTCATTACAAGGATGCTTATAGTCGATTCTGGGTTGCGGCTCGTTCCCTCAACCAAGATGTCGCTCTTCCGACTCCTGCAAGTCTGACGCGTCCTCGGTCTGGGTCAGAATCGTCGCCGACCCGATCTCACATGACCCGACGGCTTGATCTTTCACCCTCCAATTCCCCTGACGATCGTCCTGACCCTGAGGACCAAGATCCCGAAGTTCCTGAACCTGAGTTTTCCGATCTTCCTCAAGAGTCCGAGATCGAGCAAGAAGGCGGCTCTCCTGAAGATGACGCGGACAACCCCGAGATGTTAGCCGCCTTAGCTAAATCTCGTTCGGATCTCCGTCGATCCAAGCCGTCTGATGGAGATATGGGTGCGTCGGGAACTGCCGGCCATCCTATCGACTTGGGTGGAGAGGGAAGTGATCATATTCCTTCCGACGATTTACCCGAGCAATCTCCAGACATTGATCCACCCGTTGACAACCCCGATTCTATTCACGATGACGGTGATCTCGCGTCTGGTGCGGGTAAGTCGCTTCCTGATATCCAGCAGTCCTCCGAGGCCATTACCCTGACTCCACCCTGTCCCAAAGTTCCAAGATCAGAGTGGATTCCCAGTTTGATCACCAGGCATCTTTTTCGCTCGACGGACGTCTTTCCTTGGGACGCTGATCGCGTGAGTCACTTGAGCGTCTCCACTTTGAACACACAAGTGCTAAGTCACCTTCTGCTCGGTGTTTCTGAATGTTTTTTTCCTGACGTGGTCCCCTCTGCAACACCCTCTCGGATCGAGATCGAGGATTTTATTACGGGACCTGCAGTGGATGCCCTGATGTTTCTCAATCCTCCGCCGTGGGCGTCTTTGGAGTCCGCCGAGGGACCTCTTTCCTTCATGGTTGATTTTATGCCTCCTGGCTTTGTGAGAAATACCTGGAGTATGAGGAGAAGCATCTTCAGGCGCTCTGTGAGTCCAGTCATTTCCTGCCGATCTCAGAAGACATGTGCGTTGCAGACGCAGCTCTGTCGGCCTACCATGAGAGTCGTCGCCAGCGTCGATCTCGGGCTGGAGCCGCCTGGAAACAGTTTCTGTTTCGACATCTCATCCCTGCCCTGCGTCAGCAATACTGCGATCTGGATGTCTTGCTGGACCCTTTCTTCCTGCACTTCTCCAAGCCGCGTCATCCCAAGATCTGGTATCCGGATGTGTCTGCTACGTCGCTTGAGGACGCGCTGTCAGTCGTTGATCTTGCGGAGCCTTGGCGTCTACAAAATCGCCGATCTTCTGCGGACCACCCAGCGACACGTATTCCTCGTCTTCAGGACAAGTTCGTCAACACACTCTGTTCTCAGTCAACCTCCAACACAGCGGTGCTATGATCTTCTGATTAATCCATTTCTTCTTTGTGATTTCTTTCCTTTTATGCGTCGTTCTTGAGATATTGGCGCCTTCGATCTTAGTGACACATAGTCATCTAGTCGGTTTCACATGTATCATATTCACCACCGTTCACCTGATCTACCGCCGTCCGGTAGAACTTTCACCTGTTCCTTCGTGATGTGACCAGCTCACTTCACGATCTCGCCCCCTTATGGCTCCTCATGTGATTGCATGACCTCGAATCGATTTCGATTCGTTCGATCTCGCAAATAGTCATACAGTAGAGCTCCACAATTAAGATCGGCTTCATCTACCCATGTCGGTTCGTCATACCCTTTCCAGTATACCAAGAATTCACGTAATGTACGTCCATATAGCGTACGCCTCCCAGATCGCATGTCTGCGATCCTTTCGACTTCGTATTCATCATTGTCTAGATCTCGTATCCAGCTGTCTTCAGGCAACAGTGCTTCATCAAAATCGAATCGATCTTGATCTTGTATTGTCAACCGCGGCTTGGGGCGATCTGGGAATTGTCGTACAGGCTTGATCTTAGAGACATGCACCACCGGGAAGAGTCGATATTTTGTACCGGCGATCACCAGACGTACTGCGTGTTCATCCACCAGTTCCAACACACGGAAGGGACCATGCCACATATGTGCCAACTTGCGCACATATCCCTCCTTAACTCGATCAAGGAATAACCACACTTGAGTTCCAACTTCGATCCTGTGTGGTAAGACAGTTTCATTGTGTCGATCTGCCCTTTCTTGGATCGCATCACGTAGTCTCTCATTAACTTGCTCACGCGCTTGTTGATACTGCTTCTGGATCCGGTATCGCCATCGACGGGGTTCACGATCCCGCCTTCTCGTCGATTCTAATGGTACCGTTGCTTCCAGCGTAGATCGTGGATCCCAGCCATGTAACAGATATAACGGGGTATCTCTTCGGACGCGATCTTGGGCAGTATTAAGTGCGAAGGTGAGACGCTCTGCATATTCATCCCAATCTCGCTGGTCGATATCCTCCACATACATCTTGACTGCACGTGTCAATGTTTCCACCATCCTTTCGGTTGTACCGTTTGCTTGTGGGCGGTATGCCATTGTTGCTCGCTGTTTCTGTCCCACGATCTTGTTGAACGATCTGAAGAAGTCAGACATAAAACCGGGTTCTCGATCATGTTGGATAGCCTCGCTTGCACTGAATCGACGAAAAACACATTCTTCGTAGTTCTCAGCGACAGGCTGAGCTGTTCTTGATGCACTGGCTTTCGCGATCACATACCCAGTGAATAGATCGATCCAGATCAGTAGCTCCGTGTTTCCTTTGTACGATTTGGTAACGACAGTATTTGATCCATGCCGATAATCTGGAACGGGTACGTGGCTTGTAAATTGCCAGGCGATTCTCCATGGATCGTAGGTCGTCCTTTTCCCGTCTCGCAGTCTATGCACTGACCCACGTAGCGTTGTACACTCCGGTATAATCCGCGCCAGTGGAAATGAGCTCTGATCTTGTGGTATGTCCGTCCAATACCTTGGTGACCACCTTCCAGACTCAAATGATAATGATGCATAAGATCGTTTGCAATGTTTCAGGCACTACGAGCTTGGCCATAAGATCGCGATCTTCGTCGGACTGCTTAGTCGGCGGAAAATAAAACAACAACCCTGATTCATCTGTCTCATAGCGATCTGCAATCTTAGCGCAGCCTTTCGCTTCAGCCGAAGTAAGATCTTGTACGTCCCCTCGCAGGTAAGCTTTAAGATCGCCGATCCATTTCTCCTCATCTTGAGCTCGGCTAATACGCTCCATCCTCATTCTTTGCACAATCTCTTCTTGTAACATCTGAGGTCGACACTTCTTGCGCGAACTTGTGACAGCAGCGATCTTGACTGTAGCTGCATCATCCTTAGCTATTAGCAACTCATCCAAACTATTGAGAGTCACAAGATCTTGGCGCTCCTCTTCCGTGACTATCACGACTCCACTTTCGCGACGTAATGCGGCACTCGCCAGACTATCTGCGCTTTGATTCCAGTCTCGCTTCATATGAAGGAACTCATGGTTGGACCAAGATCGGAGACGCTCCAGTGCCTGCTGTCGTAACAACGTTAACCCCGGGGCTTTGCGTTCTATCTCACCCTTCATTTGTCTGATCACCAAGTTAGAATCTCCACAAATAATCAGGCGTCCCCTGTCCATATCGGACAGGAGATCGAGGCACAAAAAGCAGACCATGGTACTCGGCCTCGTTCACTGTAAGATCGAGCTTGTACTTCGATGCTGCTGAGATCACTGTCCATTCTGGTAAGCTCCACACAATTCCACTGTATGCTCCTCCACTACGTTTCACACGGGCTGATCCATCAAAGCTAACAACTAGTAATCTCTCGTCTGGCTCCACTGTTGGAGGTGACATCGAGATCACTTGTCGCGGTTGTTTCCTGGGAGCGATCGACATCAAGATCGAGTCCACTTCCTTGCGGAGTGTAATACTTGCCGCGATCACGCCTAAGATCTCGTCCTCCTCTCTGGTACATTTGACGATCTCGAGAGTCCAGCTTGATAGAAGTGCAGCCCATCGTCCTAACCGTCCTTGTAATCCAGATGAGTGAAGTAGCCACGCCAATGTAGAGTGGCGCGTCAAGACTTTATTCGATCTTGTCACGAGTTGAGTATAGCAGATATCTAGTATCCTGAGCAGAGCCAACACTTCTTTGTCGACCATACCATAGTTGATCTCGTTCGGCTTGAGTGTGCGACTAGTGAAAGTCACTGGCTTATACACTCCATCGTGCTCTTGCATCTGGGCAGCTGAGATCGCCCACTTGCTGGCGTATACTACCACCACCGGTTGCCGATCTACATCGAAATGTTGTAAGATCGGAGCATTCACGATCTTATTCTTCAGTATGGCGAATGCTGTCCTAGCTTCAGTCCACCTGTTACCCTCCTCTGCAACGACATCTTCATCGTCCCCAGTCGGTTTCGTCTTTTGAGCGATCTCGTAGAAATCTGCTTCACGTAGTTCGTATAGAACTGATGCATAGATCGCAAATTCTTCAATAAATCGGCTGTAGTAGTTGAGACTCCCCAAGAATGATTGCATCGATCTTAGGTTGGTGGGGAACGGTAATTCTTGTAAAGCCGACAAATCCTTTGGATGTGTCTCCAAACCTTCAGCTGATACACGATGACCTAGATAATCCACCTTTTGCCGACCCCAGAAGCTCTAGGCGACACTGATGGACAGGTTCCACTCGTCGCAGGCATACAGCAACTTTTCCACTTTTTCGCATAGCGAATCCCACGATCTTCCAGTTACCAGTATGTCGTCTATGTAAGATCGACGTCCCAACACTGACTCATTTCTCTCTAGATCAGGTTCTCCTGTCTCGAATACGTCCTTTCGGTCAGATCGATCTTGATCATGGGTCACCTTCAAGAATCCATATAGTGCATTGTCTAGGAGTCGCTGGTAGATCTGGGGAGCATTTTTAAGTCCGAACGGCATTCAATTCCACTCAAACAGTCCAAATGGAGTAATAAATGCCGAGATCGATCGGGCTCGGTCCGTCATAGGCACTACCCAGAAACCGCTGGCCATATCCAGAGAACAGTACCAGAGAACTTTGTCGAGATCATCCAGCAAATCATTGATCAGAGGCATGGGATATACCATGAGCCTGGTCAGACTATTAACCAGGCGGTAGTCGATGCACAACCGGATGTCGATCCCATTCTTCTTGATGATCACCACTATGGGTGATGCCCAAGGAGAGGTCGAGGGTCGGATCATCCGAGCAGATAGTAGTCCCTGGATTAGTTGATACAACTTTTCGCGGAACTGTATCGCCACTTTGCGACAACGTTGAGCGACTGGCTTTGCATTTCCCACATCTATGTCACATACCACTCCCTTCGCCGCTGGTGGTAAGGCATTGCCTTTTCCGATAAGAAGGTGCTTCCGTTTCCATATAATCTGCACGAGACGCTCGATCTCCTCCTGGGTGTTGATCTGGGTATCACCTATTTGGAGATCTTCGATCTTGACTTCTTCCGTGGTCGCGGTTACTTCTGGTAGCACAGCCATTTGATCTTCCACATCTTCGGCGAATAAGCTCCCCCCTTCCTTGATACAGACTTCATCCTCCATCGTAGGATCGCCAATGTTTGCTTCAATCTTGGTGTGAAGATCATTACTCTTAACACGATCAATCTTGCCCTGGTCAGATGTACGCTTGCTTAATGGTAGACTTGCGTCCCCGTCCCCTACGATCTCGACATTCTGGACGGCTTTTGCCGGCCGTGGTAAGATCGCAGTTGGTGTTACGTACTCAGGACGTTCCACCGCTGGCTCGGTGATCTGCTCGTTGATATTCACTTCACTGATTTCATCCGTAGTTGCCTGATATGCGAGATTCTGCCATTCGGCGTATCCCCTCGATCCTACAGATACATATCCCGGAATTCGGGGAACGCGATCTCCACTCAACCACATCGCGACTCTCGATCCTTCGTGGAGAGTTAATGCACGATCACTTATGTCGGTCACCTGTAGATAACGCGTCCTTCCTGGTCCGACTGTGATCGTTGACACCCATTGATCTCCCTTGGTGACCCATAACTTATACAGGTTTGACGTTTGACCGCGTAGCCTGATCTCGGCCGTCTGTCCGACATCGATCTAGTAATGATCCTTCCAACACACATGTTCGATCTTGTCACCGTAGAGAGGACGCCTACCAGTCATCTGAAGGCGGACTTCGTCAGGCAGACATATTGTCCCATTAGCGAGATCGAGGCGGATACCCGCTGGCACCATGAAGTCGATTCCTAGTATCAGATCTTGACCTCCAGTGGGCGGACCTACCCATGCATCAAAGAAGTACACTAGCGATCCTGCCAGCGTGACTTTGAGACGAGTACGTCCCTCGATCTTATATGGAGATCGTCCAACACCTTCGCATTCCAACGTTTGACTCTCATAGATCTGACACCCGACCTTACGACCAAAGGTGGTAACCAATATGGATACCTCGGCAACACTGTTGAATAGCAAAGTTGCGTTTTTGTTGTTGACCTTCCCCATAGCCTTGGATTGCTTGAACTTCTTGTCTGGAACATGATACTTCCAGTAACCTCGCGATTCCCCAGGGGAGATCTCAAGAGCCATCATCACACTCGATCTTGCATATTCATCGATCTGGCGTAGACTTGACACTGCAGCGGTAGATGTCTCCAGAAGATCACATGTATTG
Source organism: Phytophthora palmivora (assembly GCA_008079305.1). NCBI lineage: Eukaryota > Oomycota > Peronosporomycetes > Peronosporales > Peronosporaceae > Phytophthora > Phytophthora palmivora. The sequence goes on along the minus strand of VOQZ01001312.1, from coordinate 497,167 downwards.
TCGATCGGATCGATCAGCTGATTAACTGTTGCTTCTGATTGTTTCTCGACATATGCATAAATGCAATAGCTAGAACGCTCGTCTCGTACCGGTTTCCAAACCGGCGAGCGTCCTAGTTTAACATCTTCTCCGCAGTCTCTGGCAACATCCCGGCGTGCTTGGTGGGATTGTACCATTGTCGGATCGAATTGTAAAATTCCTCCATAGTACATTTTCCCGCCTCGTGGATGTCACCACGTGAATAGGCAGCGATCTGAGGGATGTCCTTTACAACCTTACTTCTCACACGTTAGACGTCCCCAGCACCCAAGATCGCTATGTTTGCGCGACCCACAGTGTGAGCATCGCTTAGGTGGCGAACTTATATCATGTCGATCTTGTTGTGCACGATTGTTTCCGGTCTCCGAGGGACTGTGATCTTGGTTCCTTTGATCTTGATCTTGCTGCCCTTCATTGTTTCCAGGTGCTGCGAGGTAGACACGACGTAATCCTGCTTCGCCATCCGATCCACTAGAGTCCTCTTCAGACTCGCTGCTGTTTGAGATCGCCTTGACAACTCTGGCGGCCCGAGTTGAAGCAGACGGGGCTGCTGCACTGTTGTTCTTCTGACGAGGCTTGATTGATCCATATACAGCCTTACTTTGTCGTGCCTTCGCTCGTTGCCGAGATCGAAGTGCTTCTTCCAGGGTGTCAGCGTCTGGAATTCTTAGTAATGCGAAGTGATCTGCAAGATCGCGGTCATCAAGAGTTTCAATGAAGTGCTCCACGTGTTCACGTCGGACTTCCGAAGTTCCATCCTTGATCTGGAGGCGGGCCCTGAGTCCTGCCACATTGAGCCGATACAGATACTCCAGCGGAGATTCGTCCGATCTCTTGCGCGCGTGGTAATATTGCCTCGCGACTGACACTCCTCGTCCACAATACTGAACCTGGAAGCTGCGGAGCAAATCCTTCCAGGTACTGCGTGTTGTGCGGTTAAGCAGTCGATACCAGTTTCGCGCAGATCCTGTGAGGAGATCGCCGAACACCAGACACTTTTCCTCGTCTGGAGCTTGATCTCGCACAAAGGCGGATTTTACTTTGTTAAACCAGGCCCTGGCTCGATCTTCATCCCCTTCTTTCCCCGCAAACTCCTTTAGTTCAGACATGGCGGAAACTCGTATACGCGGGACACTTGTCGATCTTCCGGTGGTTGTAGCTGATGCTGATGCTACGGCCGCACGTCTGGGAGGATCAAGGTCGAGATCATCTGGGTCGTATTCATGAAGGTTTGGGTGTTGATCTGGCGATCCCACAGACTCCATATCCACATCTCGATCTTCTGCTGGTGCTAAGATCACGGGATTGATAGGGCCTTGTTGTTCCTTCAAGAATCGGCTCATCGCCGCCTGGAAGTACGATTCCAACTTCGCATTCGATCCTTGTGTCATGTTTGGCGCGATGACATCCGTCACTCGCTTGGTCTCATTGATCTCCACGCTGCCGTAGCATAGCAGCACCTGACGGTCCTAGCGTCATTCGGGGTGGGCCATCTGCACTATCGGTGTCCACTTCCTCGGTCGCCGACTCGTAATGCGAGGATGTTCCTGTCTGATCTTCCAGTGTGAGTGCTGGTAGCGATTTTAGCATGTCGTCTGTCGATCTAGTCGTGATCTTGGAGGTTACACTCTTCTCACCCACCAAGGGCTTCAGTAAGTCGAAGATCGACATCAGGGCTGTGTTGATCGCGCTGAGCCTCGTGTCGAATAGATCGTTGGCGTCGAACGATCCTGCGGTAATCCCACTTTCCTTGATCAGATGTAATAACGCCTTCGCAGCTTCAAGGTTGCTTGATCTCGCAGTTGGTTTCTGCACTGGGCCTTTTAGATCGCTGATGATCTTTGGCTTGATAATCTGCATAACGGGATTCTTGATCAAGAAGGTGTGAAGTTCCTTCTTGTGGTATGCGATCTCGAGGGACTCATCAGTCCACACTGTTTTAAGATCGTCTTGGTCATCAGCGTCCGATCCTGGTGCTTTCATCTTCTTCCGTAGAGGCTTAGATCTTGCTGACTTCTTTTTTGTTCTCGACTTGGAGACGAGCGTTTGGATGGCTTTCGCCGATGGACTTTCGTCCTGCAGATCGCGACGCAAGTCGGGATCTGCTGGGGTCCCCGAAGGAACCTGGGGAGGAGGTAGAGGCTTTTCTTCTAGGTCCGTAGGCGGACCATCCTCTGTTCCGTCGGTAGAGCTCCTCCCAAAGCTCTGCCGATCCGCGGATCGATCTTGATTCAGCGGTGTCGTTGGTGATCCGATCTCCAACGACGCTGGTTTCCCTGATCTAAGATCAGCATGCGCTTCTTCATGGGACTCACGGTGAAATCCCGAGTCACCCAAAGATCCGGGCACGCGCACCATTGTGGCGAAGTGGTTCTGCGAAATCGCAAGATCGCAGGAGTCCTCTTGCACACTGTGCCCGAACTGCCGACTAACGGAGGGGGTACTCCGATCTTCCGTGAAGTTACTTGATCTCACCTTGTGTACCCGTCGGTGGGACTAGATCGCTCCTCGGGTGATCTCGATAGACGCACTTGTTGTCGATCTTGCTGTCTGACAGGACAGCGGGAGGGGTGGCAGCAGCGGGGATACTTCTACTCGCTGCGCCGTGTAGTTATCGGGCTTCGATCTTGGTTGTACTTGGTCGATCTTGCTCTGACCAGTGTCGATCTTAGCTCGGGGGGTCTTGTGGTCGGTGTTTGACCTTAATCCAATAGTTCCAATACGTGCTTGCCGCTTCCTATAGCGGGGTCTTGAGATTTGAGGGTTGACGAACGTCCAGCCAAGCAATCTGGGCGTAGGGGTTCTAGTTAGTGTCGATCTTGATCCTGCGTGACGTCGGGAGGGCCAATCTTGTATATCCCTACCCGGAATAGCGTAGAAGAAGGAAGACTTGTGTAGTAGAAGGTAAAAACAACTCCGAATTAATGGTTAATATCCTATGCTTCCCATCTGTGGCTATCCACGCTGCACTGGCTTCATAATACCCATAATAAGGCTAAAATCGATATTACCTGCCAAGATCGATATCGCGTGGGTACAATCGTCTTGGGCGGGAATGATGGCACACGCATTCACTTCATTATAGTGAGTGTCACTATATCGAGGATCACCATAGAGAGGGATTGCTATTGATCTCGATTGACGGGACGAGATCGAGGTCGGAAAACTTCTTATCTGCTTCACCACAGGAGTTATTACGCAGGTTTCGTGCCCGCGACTGATTGCTGACTATCATGCTGGTATTGGCGGCGTTAATACACACTATCAGATCCGTCTTCAGCCGTATTCTATCCAGCGTTGTGTGGCATTCAAGAAATACTATCGGCAACTATTTCTTGGCTTCGTAGATATGGCAATTGTCAACGATTCCATTCTTTATAAGATTATAATAGTAACGGGGTTTCATGAGGGGTACCCCAGATAGGGTACCGCCTCTAGAAGTAGATACTTTTAAGAGTATTCGTTTCGTGAATACTCTGTCGTGGGTGGTGTGGACCACACCAATAGTATTTGACCTACTTTCTATAGATGATTGAAGAAAACTATATTTAACTAGTTAGGCGATATGACCTAATTAACTATAAATAAATCAGTCTAAAATCTACTCTAAACTGACTATTAAGTCCCCTCAGACCAGGGACTAGTGAACCGCCGTTCACTTAGAGTTTGTATACTCTTAAAAACACGCTTCCTCAAGCAAGGTGCTCGTGTGACCCCGTCACACTAGATGTCAGCTGAAAGTATAATTTTGGTGTAATCCCCATAAAGTCGGGTGTACCCTATTTATACCTATTTTTGCGATCAGAAAAAAGGCACACAACCATTCCGACTCAGAATGTTGTTTTGCAGCTTGCACTAGTTGCCTTCCAGCAGTTGTCAACTTGCACTCTCCACACCACAGCAGCTACGAAGTATGGTCGAGACGTCCAGCTACAACAGTCGTCTGTACCCGGACATCGAGGCTCCAGTTGATCCCAGATACCACGCGTCCTACCTCAATGCCCACGCACCTCCGATGACCACGGCGGAGTCCGAGCGCAGGCCTTTAACATCGGATGCTCCATCGGGGTACACTCAACCAGATCCTTATAACGCCTACTACGTGCCACCAACCTACGGACCTCCACCTAGTAATCAACACTGCCGTCACCACAGCAACCACTGTCACTGCTACGACCATGGCACTTGTAATACTCGAGGATTTGTCCTCTCGACACTGAGACTTGGACTCTTCCACGTACTCAATGCACTTCTCGGTCTCTTTGCTTTTGTTACTGTCATTACCGGTGTGCACGTGGCTGTCGGGTTGATTCCGTTGTGTTGCGTGGGCCTGTTGGTATTCCGCGGTGTGGTGATTTTGGTGCAGTGGCTAGCGAAGCTCGACGTGAAGCTGAGCAACTATATCGCTTCGCCTGGAGACGAACGTGTCATTATAGTCGACGCTAACGAGCCACTTGGTGGATTTGAGGGATTGCGACTCGCACCGGGCTTGGCGTATTTCTCGCCCGTGTCACTACTAGGAGCGCTGTACTTCTCGACGGTCAAGTTTGTGATAAGCATCCTCAGCTTGGTCATCTTGTCGGTGTTTGCTTCATTGCCAATGGTTCTTCTTGGTTTCGCCAACGACGATCACGACTGGCTCGTCAAAGTTCATCACCACAAGACAGTAGATCTACGTCAATATCCGCTCGCATTCTACGTTCTGTGGGGCTGCTTCTTCATTCTCGCCATTGTTGCCATGCACGTGGTGGCGTGGCTGTCACGAGCATTAACGCACTTCTTCTGTTGTGAACGAGTGTCTGCGTCTGAGTACACCATTCCGATTGCTCAATATCCAGCCTCCGCCACGGCGTACGGTTCCAACGATCCCACCAGAATCAACTTCCACGCTTGATGTTACTATGTACTAGCAATTGTTGTGGTTGACTGCGTTCTCCCCACAAATACAGTACACAACTAAAGAAATAGAGGAGCACGTGTCAGTTCGATAGATTGCGGGTTTAAAGAATAAGTTCTCATCATGTCAACCAACGTGGATCTCAAGGGGTCTTCAACATGTAGTTCCGATTCGGAAGTTCTCTGCAGATGTCGTTGCAACAACGAAAGCACGGTCCTATATACAGCTTCGGGTTTAGTTTGGCCGTACAGCAAACTAGATGCCTTTTAATGCATCAAGTTTACAGAAATTAAAACCAGACTGCATCAATCACTCCAGCGTATTCCAAGCTCGCAACTACGTGGAGGTCAAAGTATTTACATACAGTTGTAAACGCCTAGCTCCTCGTTGCAGTTGTTCCATAAGAAGTTGTGTTGTTGGTGAGAGGCTGATACGGCCCAAATCTCGACGTCATGGCGAACTTCTCGCAACAGAAAAACCATGTGGCTCCAAGCGAGATCTTCGCCACGAGCTGCATGAGTGCAACACCCAGGAGAGTTACGCAGATTGCACCTACCAACGACAGTCCTGGGTTGCGAGTTATCGACGTGGGGCCCACACCGTATATCTGTATCGAGTCGTAGTACTCTCCATCATAATGTGGGTTCAGCGACGTGAGAAATGACAACGTCGGTGCAACAACCAACAGCATCGACAGGAAACTCAGAGCTCCTATCACAGGTTTTACCAGCACGAAATACAGCATCGCCATGAGTGATAACGGCGAGAAGAACGCCAGACTCGGGGAAATACGGTAGCTTGGTAATCCTCCTCTTCCCATGCGTCTTCCAGAAGACAGCAAATTCGGGTTAGCGCGCTCATGTGCTGGTGTAATGTAGTTTCCCAGTTTGATATCCCACTGCGCCAGCGAAAACACAATATACACTAGCACTTGGAAGATCAGCAGTCCAATGCAGCAGACCGGAATCAACGAAGCAGCAGTGCAAATACCTGCTACTAGAATACCACATCCCACCAATGCGAAGATCACATTCAGCACATGATAGACACATAGCTTCAGCGTAGCCATCACGAATCCAGGAGTTCTGTATCCCGACGAGGTCGAACGATGTCTTCCCCAGTGCCTATGTCTCTCATGAAGCTGTAGAGCTTCGTCTCCTTCCATCCAAAGTCCTTCATGTCCTTGTTGATTGAGTGCCACCCACTGGCCACGAACGGACGTTGACTGCTGCCCTGGAGCTTGGCAAGGGGCAGAATCTTGATACGTCCACTGACCCCCGAACGCCGTGGGGTTGAACCGATCCTGACGTTCTTGGACGTCGCTAGGGCGTCCTATATATCCATGAGCGGGTACGGGAGGATATCCTGGGAAGTGTTGAGCTTGTGTCTGTTGATGCGTCCAGTTATTGTGCGACAGCGGAGGTTGTGCGTGTCCAACACGATCAGGCGGAGCGTCCGCCTTCTCTTCATAGCCAAGTGATGGTGCAGTTGCAGTAATACGGCGAGCTGTAGCCTCTTCCTCACCTGGATAGCGCTGCATATTGGAGCTTTTCGATTGTAGCAATTGATTTCAGCCAATCAAATGGCGAATCGCAAGTTGAAGTGGAGCTGACAATAACGGTTATAGTTGCATGGTCCCCTATTCAGGAGCATTAGAGTCGATGGCGACCATGGACTTGCTGGAGGAATTCATGCCCGATATGGCAGACGTATTAGCGGCTCAAGAAGGTGCATTGATGTCTGTGATTTCCGCTTTAACGACTCAGTTACAGCAGTTGGTAGCGACGAATGAGTGGCAAGCCCAGAGGATGACACAGCTTGAATCCACTCAAGTTGCCATGCAACAGACAATTAAAGAGCTGCAGGACACCCCCGCACCTGCTCCAGTGGTTGTTGAGGTGCCGTCGGAGCCAGATACGGCAGTAGTGGATGCAATGTTGTCAAGTAGGATGGACCAACTACAAGAGAATGTGCAACTACAAGTAGCCGAGCAAATGCAACAGAATTTGCAACAAGTTGCCGAGCAAATGCAGCAGAAGATGCAACAAGTAGCAGAAGAGATGCAGCAGGTGATGGAGGGTATGCAAGGTTCACAAAGTCCTGATGATGGCTCTGCAAGAGCGTTTCTAGAGCTGAAATTTCGTGAGTTAAATGAGAAAGTGAATGCTCAGATTGGTGAGCTCCGAAGTGAAGCGACAGACAGTTTGGTGGAGAAAACTAAGCAGACAGAGGAAGCAATTCAATCGCAGCTAGAACAGTTTGAGAAGCGGTTTGAATACTTGTCGAGGGTGAAGATGGAAGTGAAGGATCTGATGCGGAGGGCAGATCGACAGGAACAGAGTCTGGAGGATGTTCGGGTTGGTATCGAGGTGCTGGCGAAATCTCTTGGTAGTGAGGATGTCGAATCGGAGACAAGTGAGGAAGAAAACGAATCTGCAGAAGAAGAGGTGACCGAGGAGACCCCACCACAACAAGTCCGGAAGACAGCACTACACTCGATACCGGTTATTCGCGAGAAGTCTGAGGCACATATCGTTGTTGATGCGAGCACACCGGAAACAGCTTCCGAGTCTGTTCAAACCGAAATTCCAAAACCAACTTCTGCAAACGCTGACAATTTAGCTGTTCCTACACAAGATCATGTCGTCATAGATGTAGCAACACCGCAAAGTACGCCACTGCGATCGAAATCCGTAACGCAAATGTCGAAGTATGTTCGACGTTCACTTCGACGTCTGCGTCACGCTACGGAGCCGTCCATCCCTGCATTAACTTCGGTGGATGTTGTCGAACCACTTATACCTGAGGCTGTTGTTGAACACCCAATAGACGAAGTTGATACACCTGAACCAGAGACACAAAATGAACCTCTTCCACAACAACCGGAAGATGAGCGCACGACGGAAACTGTTGCTGCTCCAGTTGAACCAGTCATTATTCCAGAAGCTCCTGTCGTTATTCCAGAAGCTCCTGTCGTTATTGCAGAAGCTCCTGTCGTTATTACAGAAGCTCCTGTCGTTACTCCAGATGCTGACAACATCCTCGCAGATGAAAACCAGGTTGTTCTAACACCAGAAGACCAAGGTAAAATTGAGAAGGAAGTCGAGCAAGAAGTGCCCGAGGATTTACCACAGCAATATCGTTCGCAGGTGGCCTCGCAACAGAAGGAAATGAGCGATCATGTGGAGTTATTTCGTTCCCCCTCGTCATCAAGAAATTTAATGGGACCGAATGTGGTTACTCCTGTCGTTCGAGCTCGCCGCCAGCGTCGCCAAAGCAACCGGAAAGAATCGGACGCTCAGTCAAATGATCAACAACCCTCCACACCACATGATCATTCGCGTAACACGGTGCGAAAATCCATTAGCCCTCCTCCTCCATTGCCCGTCGAGCCACGTCAACCACTGACCAAGGCGAGGATTAGAGAACTATGGATGATCTTACTTGGGAGGCTTGTACAAATGGTGCGCCTTCGCCAGCTGAATGGTATCAACGCTGAGAAAGCACTATTTCGACAAAAGCAAATGTCGATGGGCTCTCGGGTAAAGCGCTTGGAAGAAAACACCACACGGTTGGATGAATCGCTGGAGTATCTAGAACGCCACGTTCAGGATAACAGCTCCGCCATAAATGCGCTGGATGAAAGTATCCTCGAACTTCAACCAGTTGTTGAACGAGTTCAAAAGATGGAGCGGACGCAAAAGGCACAAGCAAGAACCATCGTGGATGTCGAAGAAAAACTTCAGGAATTCGATGTGGAGATTCAGCGCTTGAGAACCTCTACCCGGCGAACCAGCTCCATCTCTTCAAACGTGACAAGTGCAGTAACAAACGCTATAGCCGCACAGCTCCAAGACGTCACAGCTAAGTTCTCCAGTCAGGCTTCTGCCTTTGAGGCGTCTGAGAAATTACTAGCACAGGTCAGTGGAACTGAGATTCCCGCGCTCCACGATAAATTAGAGCTCTCGCTGTATACGCTACGCCAAGAAGCTGAGCAACGTACCAGCGAGACAGCACAGGAGCTTCGGAAGATAGTCGAGCAACTCCAAACATCGCAACGCAGCTCCGACGGGAACCTTCTTCTTCGTATCACTGAATTTTGCAACCGTATTTATCACACTCTACTGGGAATGAGTGGCGCTATGCTTCAGTCGGTTGAACTCAGCAAGAGTGAGCAGTCAGCGAAGATGCCAACGCGTTCTTTGGTCGATGTGGGCATTGACTTGCTGCACGGAATTTTTGCACACTTCATCACGAATTGTAAAACTCTCTTTTCCCAGGAGGTTGAATCCGAGATCGATTTTCTAGTAGAAACAGCAATGGACTTCCAGCAACAACTCAACAAGTTGAAGAGTCAAGCAGCGATAGCAAAAGTTGCAGCACAAGCCGTTGATACTAGTGACAATAATGGTAGCGCTGCCACACCGGCTGCTCCGACTTCAAGCTTTGACGATCATCTCGTGTTTATCACCACCACGAAATTGAAAGAGCTGGAGGGTGCTCTAATTACTCGGGAAGCCCAAAAAGAAGACAATCAGACTCCTCAGTTGATTCTCTTCATGCACGACGCGGTTATTCAAGTTCGCTCCGTTCTCTTCTTGCTTTTATTGCACACTGAAGCCACGAATTCACGACACCAGGTTGAAGACCTTCGATCCTCTCATGTTCTAGTTCAGAACAGGGTTGAGGAGCATGGCTTCGCACTTGGTCACCTGGACTCAACCATTGCAATGGTGAAAATGATGAATTCGCGTCTTGATTCTTTCATGGAGCTGTCGTTCTCGTACGCCAAAGAAGATGATGTCAAAAAATCCATTGAGGAGCTGATGACCGCTAATAATGACATGCGTGAGCTGCTAACAACCAGTCTTGACGCCACACGCAGTGAAACTCTTGAACGTGACGGACTACTGGGTGAAGAAATGAACCAGCTCATTGCACGTGTTAGCAAAAAATTGGACAAGGATGAGCTGCTCTGGACCCAAGAGGTTCTCGAGCGGCAAGTTCAAAATGTTGCGAATTCATCGCTCGATGAGCACGACCTAGTCGATATCCACCGCCGACTACGACGCAAGGTGGATAAAAACCAACTGAAGTCGCTTCTGCAGAACCAGCCCGGATCCAACTTTGAAGGAAGTATGACCAACATTACCACCATTAATCAAGATGGTCAGAAGTCTGTGCCACTTATAGGCGCCAAGTGTATTTCGTGTCAGGGTGAACTGCCTCCAACAAAGGCCATGATCAAGAACGTCGTTCGCGACGAAGTTCAACAAGAACTCGCCAAGACTCGTGCACAGAAACTGCCGCCGTCATCCCTTGCCACCTTCAACGCATCCAACCACCGCAGCCTGGAAACATTCAAGAAAGATCTTCTCTTAGCATCGCTACAACAACAGAAGCATGCAAACAAGTAACAAACGTGTACGCAGCATAACAGGTGTCCATTCCAAATAAATTAAACATACTGTCACCCACCACTTTCCAATTGAGCAGTGCGCTTGTTGAAAAAATGGTATCTCCAACTTGTCACGACAGCACTCGAGTTCTTCCATTTAAAACACCCCTGCAGCCACCAGAATGGCTTGGAGTAACTGAGACGCAATTTCTTTCACAAGGATCATGCTGTTCTCGTCTTGTGCGAGTGCATACACGATAGGACGGAGATTGTACTCCACGAGGAACTGGATTGGTGATGTATGAGACTCGAAAAGGCTCTTCAGCATTTTCAACAAATTCTTGCGTACAATTGCCTTGGGAATGAGTCTCAATCGCTTTAAAATTTCGGTCACGAACATGCCACTGCGTCCAAGTGCTTGGTTCAACCTTACTGAGCGGCTCATCATCTCCAATATCGGTTCTAGTAAGTTTTCAAGTTCCGTGTCCAGAGAACTATGAAAGCATACCATGATTTTCATCAGGTTTTCAGGGACGAGTAAAACGTTCTCCATTTTAACTGTATCGTGCACAAGCCAAACGCTGATGGACTTGATTGCATCGATCTGCCAGTATTTATCCTCCAAAAGCTCTAAGAAGAGAGTGACACTGTCGTACGTCCACAAGTGAGCTCGTGCTGTAGGAGACGCATGAGCCAGGTCACACAGGATAGGGAGAGCAAACTGCTTGAGAGGGCTCGAGTTACGGACCACCTTGATAAGAGACGGGATGACACCAGCCTGAGCCGCGTGAGTCTGTCTGTTGCGGTTAATCCGGCATAGGTAGAACATGGACTGGAGCACAATATTTTCGACCTCTTTCCGCTTCGCATCAGAAATTGACGGGCCTTCTATCTCTTGTTCACCCAACAATCGAACGAGTGTCGGAATTGCTCCTGCTCGATCAAGCTTTTCAAGTGTTAATGGCTCCATGCTTAGATTTCGAATGCACTTCAGTACTTTTAACATCGCCGATACGAACTCATCTGAGTGCCGAATCAGTGGTAGCATTTGATTGCTTTTGTGTGGTCGCTCGCCAGAGCCAAACAGCGGTGCACCCGGGTGAATTGCTTCCAACAGGCCTTCCAAGACAGCTCCATCGCACATGTGTTCCTTTACCACAGCATCACCCTGAGAAAATAATACAAAATGTCACAGGTCCTGTGTAGCTCCTTCATAGTCCATTTTGCTACCGATCGACGCTTGACATCTCCCGTTCTTGTATTTGTTTTTCTCGAAAAATGTTCCGCATTGCCATCTTTTCCGGGGCCGCGCGTGTCATTTGTTGCCACTGAGACCACAATCTCGGTAAACACAACCACAAACTTCTTCAAAAGGCCAGCCTTCACAAAAAGCCGGCAAATATCATTCTTCGGGATTGTCTGAATGCTGAAGACGCTGAAAATTCCATCCAGGGCAATCCGAAGTAGATCTGCATCGCCATCAAGGTTGGATGACTTTTCCTCAAGCGTTAAGAAGTCCACAAGCACAGGTAATCCGCCGCAGGCAATAAACATTTGTAGCGTCAGTGAGCTTGTCTTGCAACACTGTCGTACAAATTTTGCTGCTTCCATCCTCACACCGATCGAAAACTCATTGTGCTCTAGGTTATCCACACGGAATCCCCTGCCACTTTCTCCCGGAAAATAGTACGGATTGTGCTGCTTTGTGAGCTTAATGATTACTGGCACAAGACCAGCCAGCGCTAAGTTTTCCTGGAACTTTTTATTACCCTCGACAATCTACAAAAGATATGTAGAAGTGAGTGACACAGATTACAATACAGTAACAGGGAAATCACGTACAATATTGATAACTCTGAGCACAGCGTGCAATACGTCCATTTTCTTCATTTCGAGAGCTTCCATGATATTGGGTACCACCCCAGGTTGTGACATCAAATCCTGCCTCAACGTCACATTCTGGTCAAACAGCTCCTCCTATACGATGAAAGCCAAAACTGTTAGTGAACAATGCTATACCTGTAAGGGACAAGTGGTTGCATCGCACGCACCAAATTATTGCAAGCATCAAGGATAACTTGGTCTTCCATGCTGGGATCTAATAATGAGAGCAACTCCACCACTCGAGCTGTCGCTTTTTGGTTCGTGTCACGTGCCGTCGAATAATCAAAATCGAGTTCGTCGTCAAACAAATTTTCTTGCGCACTTCCACCAGAGGACGACCCCACATTGCTACCGCGACCATCACCAATTCGTAGCACCAAATTCTCCACTTGCCCGTCAGCAAATTCGAAGTCGCCATCCATATCGTCGTCTTCCTTGAAGGCACGAAGTGTTTTTTCAGCAGGAACTACTGTGGGGGTGATAGGCTCAGAGTCCATTGCGCGTTGCTGTTTCGCAGCAGCTTGTAGAAGTTGCGTTTCGTCAATATCGTCAAAAGTGAGATCTTCTGGGTCTTCGACGAACTGCTGCAGCTTTACAATACGGTTTTGAGCAGGGATCAGCGATGACCGATCCCACGAATTCATCGTAGGTTTGTCGCTATTACTCTGTTTTGTGCTGACAACACTGCTGCTGCGGCTCACATCCAGCACTGTCGATCTTTCTGACAAAACTGCAATTTCAGGCTCTTCGTCATCCCACACGTCGTCGTCAAACAGCGCGTTAGCATCTTCTTTTGACAACTGAAACTTTGGTTTGGTCGGAGCAGTTTCCGCTGAAGACTTCAATTTGTTGTCTTTCTTGACTCCGCCATCTCTGAGCACGAATGGCGTAGGGTTCGAGTCTACCCCGAATTCATCGTCCCAATCCTCGACGTCCTCGTCAGATTGTTCATTCGTTACACTAAGGGATCGCGAGCTTTTACCTGTTGTGGTCGTTGGTAGTTCTGTTGTAGACGAGCTTTTCTCGTATAATTTGATGGTATTCAGCACAGCATCGCGATCATTTGAAGACGTGACACTCTCTGCAACAAGCTGTGTACTTTGTTCCACCTTATTCTTTGGAATCTGTGCGATCCACGGATGTGCGAGCAGTTCTTCAGCGGATGCTCGTAGTCGGGGTTCTTTCATGAAGCATTTCATGATGAAATCATGCAAAGCCTGTTTTACATCATTCGGATCAATCATAATTCGCAGTATCTACCACAACAAACAGTAGATCATTACCGGTGACATGCGCTGGGGAAGCGGTGGATGGTCTTCTTGCACGATACGGAATAGCGCAGCCATAGGTGCTAAATCAAAATATGGCGGCTTGGTCGTCAGCAACTCAATAATTGTGCAACCCACGCTCCAGATATCCGATGCAGACGACCACCCTGCCATTTCGATCACTTCTGGTGCCACTGCAACACAATAAACATCAGCAAAGGTAGAGGATAATTTGATCTAGCCAGTAGGATAGAGCGTACTCCAATACGGTGATCCCACGACGCTGTTGGCCTTCTGTGTCTCATTCAGTTTGATAGCGACACCAAAATCCGCCAGCTTAACCAGCCCGTCCTTGGTCGTGAGGATATTCGCTCCCTTGACATCTCGGTGCAACACACCCTGCTCATGCAAATAGGCCAGTCCTCTCAGCACCTGTGTGATGTACATGGCCACCAGCGTCTCGGATAGAGAGCCAAATTTTTTGATAAACTGTGCCAGCGAGCCGTTCTCCATGTACTCGAGTACAATATACAGGTATCCTTGTGTCTTAATGGTGTCATGGTACTTGACAATGTTCTCGTGGTTCAATTTCCGGAGTAAACTGATCTCCGTCTGTCGAGTAGCAGAATATAAAATTAAACAAACCACTATTTTTTCCACACAAAACTGCTTATCCTGTACCTCAATCGACAGCAGCTCGTCCTTGTCGATATCCCGCAGTGACACTTGCTTAATTGCAACAGAGCGTCCATTACGAAGGTCCAGTGCTCCATACACGATACCAAAGCCTCCACGGCCAATCTCCGCTCCTAATTGCTGTAACCAGTCATATACAGGATAATAAATTAAAGAGACCTTGATAAAATTATAGAAACCAGCACGTACATAATGGGTTCCCACGATCCGCACTTGCTCCTCGGTCTTCTTACCCCCGCGGCTGGACGCCAGGCTGCTTCGGCTACTGCTAGGGCGCGACGACACCTGACTACTGCGCACTGACGGCCCTGCACTGTGCCCAGCCCCGGGGCTTCCGCTCGTGCGCACGTGGAGACCGCTACTGCTCATGGCAAGCGCATGCTCTTCCCACTTGGGGTTTAATGGGTCAGGGTTTTTCTACTGATTCCATCCACCCATGAAAAAGTCCTGGGTTATTAAATTTATGGATTAAACCTAACTGCTAGCATCGTATTGGACAAAATTCTCTATTGAAACTACGTTACCATCCTGCACTAGTAGTAGGCCTGATCGTGTCATGACCTGGCAGGTCTGAGAGGGATAACACTTGGCTATTATCGTAGAAGGTGACGCTGGACTCGAGTTCATCATGTGGCATGTAAATGTTGCTGGCTTCGGCTTCAACCACCTCTAGATCGTCCGTAAACAGCAGCGTCTGTGTCATGTTGACAGCGTTGGCAGCAGCTTGAGCCTGTTCGTGCCATTTCTGTCGCGTTCGTCGGTTCTCCGTGGACGAGTGAGAAAATGGGTCCATTGCATCGTCCGAACCTCCTTCAGCACTCGGTAGATGAAGTGGTGGTGTCTGTTTCAAGATTCCGTGGTAGATCAGCACGTCGTCGAGAAACACCTCGAACTCACGGACGCCTCGCGCTGGTGTCTTGCTGTAATTCCACAATCGGATCTTGGAGATTGTCACTGGATCGTTGAAGAAGATGACAAGTTTGTTCGGATGGGATGGAGTGTGAGGTGCTAGCCACATGTGTCGGTCGTCGTACGTGTTGTTGACACCATCGTAAAGCTTGTCCAATGTCCTGACGTCCTGTGAAGCACCAGGTTCTTTCAGGATATTGATATCACGCGGCTGTGCGTCGATGATCTCTCCGCACAATGGAATAAGTTGATTATCGCGGTCATAGATCTCCACACCGTTGAGACCAAGGTAAAATGTGTCTCCCCACGTGGATGAGAGAACGAATTTGATGATGTACCCGGTTGGAAACAAAGGCGTTTGGTACTGTTGGAAAATCTCTGGAATGGGCTTCATGCCGCTTGCTTTCTTATAAGTCGTGATTGAGAGGATGGCGAGGAATGCGATAGAGATAAAGTTGTGCTGCTACTTTTCGATCCATCTGATGTGTCCATGTCTTGAGTTGAGTCACTTTCCACAGGCAAAGATGGCCTTGAGCTGTCCACTTCTTCTGCTGTTGAGCTAAGAGGGGCATGTTCCTTGTTGAGTGGTTGGGATGAAATTGCACCGGGCAATGTAAGCGATGGAGATGTCGCTTGGTGGTGCGAGGAATTGCTGCGTAGATACAAGAACTGACCAAAGTCGAAGTCCATGAGGTTCCCTGGTGCCTTTCGTAACGACGCACGCATGTGGTGTACACCGTCAATTCTCACTGAAATTTGCTTGGTGCCTTTGAAGGAGTCCTCTACAGTTGTGTTGTAATTCCACAACTTCAAGGCTCTAATACTCACCTTTTCAGGAAATTCTATCATGATTGCCCGGCGTTCTGGAGGGAGCATCAGTACTGTTTGAAGTGGAGCATTCCACATATCTCTGGGGTCAGTGGAGAGGTGTCGAGCACCATACGTCGTTATGAGCTTTTGCATCCTGTCCACAGCTATTGGAGCAGATATCGTGACATTATCCAAGGATATACTCAAAGGCACATAGTTGGAGTCTAGAAATTCGAGACCAGCGAGTCCAATCTCGTACGGGTCTCCCCAGTTCGCCTCCAATATAAGCTCAATCGTCTTACAGCACAATGGACGCTCTGTCGTCGGTCCACCCACAACTGGAGCAGTACACGGGCGCGACGCCTGAGTAGTTTTAGTCGACATCTGAAAGTTCATTCCCGGCTTCACACCTTTTGGTAGCGGGGCTACAGGTGTGAACACGGCATTTCTTGGGAATACTGAGTCTCCAATTTCAGAGGAGTTAATACTTTGGCTATTCCCTCTAGCTGCAGCTCGAGATGTCTTATTCCCCGTTTTTGGTCGCTCAAGAAGACGTGGATCCGAATTGGCTGTTAAAGTTGCTGCGCTGTTTCGGTCATCTAGTGAGGGTTGACATCCTGTGGTTGCTGGTAGTATTATCGAGGTCCCAGTAGGTTCATTTTCTATTAGCATCTCGTTTTCTTCTCGTATTTCTCGATCAGTTGCAATATTGACTGGTTCATGGTGAATAGAATGCACTCATTACAATCGTCGATATCTTCTATCACACTACCAGGTGCACGACGAATTTCTCCCTTAAAGATGAATTTCCCGTCCAAAGAAATCTCCACGTATCGTGCACCACGATACGAGTGAATTCGAGTTGTGTTATAATTCCAGATGCGCAACATTGAAATGGACAACGGGTAGTCAAAATCCATGTAAATATAGTGGTTCTGTCCCCGTGAAAACGGAGCAAGCCATGCATGCAATTCGTCACAAGTGAAATAATGCTTGTCCACGAGCTTATCAACCGTTCGGGGATCTAGGCGATCATGGTCTTGAATATTCAAATCTGGTGGGTCTGCTGATAGCTGCTTATCAATATCAGAGAGATAGATAGCATGACCTGTGTGGTCAAATATCTCGATACCCATGAGTCCCACGTAAAACGGATCCCCCCATGTCGAAAGAATGTTTATGATGAGATTTTGTCCATGAGGCAATTCGGGAATTTGGAAAACTTCAGATGGCTCTGATGAATGCTTCGGTCCAGCTGATTTTGCGAGATACTTCGAGGCTGGATTTTCGACTACATTGTGAGAATCATGGTCATCGCTGTCACGGGAACTCGGCACTTCATTGTCTGCTAACATCTTATCGCCATCTTTCTGATCCAAACTATCGTCAATATTAACAAAATGCACGTTGTCTGGCGAAAACGAAACGATACACACCTTAGTCTTCATAAATCACTGGATCCATGAATCTACTAACCTTCAGGATCAGCATAAGGGCGCATGACTGAGATTTTAGTTGACAGTTCGCGGCTACGATTCGTTTTGTCAAAGAACTCGAGCGACCGGAGAGACTCAACGAGGGATTGTTTGACACGTCTGCAGAATGACTTTGTGAGTTGATGCTGCGTGTAATCGACATTTAAATCTCACCTGCTTTTGGACTCAGTCACTTGTTGCCGAGCGCGATGCCTTGTTCGCTTCGGAGATGGGGCTCAGACGCTTTAGACAGGAATTCTTTGTCAGCTGCACTAACTGCGTCCTTGTGTACCCCAATTGGTGCGCGAGGTCGAATAGCAGAAGGGCTCGGAGCACTGGGACCAGCCTTGTCTTTGTGTGGGGAACCTCCATGAACACTACTATTGCCTCCACCAATTACAGTCCCATTCACTCCTGCGTGATCGATCAACTCAACGCTTGAAGTTCTTGGGCCAAGAGCTGCGACCTTAGGGGCGTGGTTGGTGTCACTACTGAGCCACGACGGAACCGATTGGGGACGCATCGCGAGCTCCAACTTGGCCAACGCATCCAGCATCGGAGGCCCCTCCATCTTACTTCGTGTCTGTTCGCCTGATCCGTTATCTTTAGCTTTGAGTCCGTGCATTTCGTTCACAATTTATTTGTGCTAATTGTCTAGTATTCTCCTTGGTCATCTTCGCCCGCATCATTGCCTTCATTTTCACAGGATTCGACATTGGTGACAGCAGAAACATTGTCACTAGTGCTTGCCTGGGGGTTTGAAATCGGTAAGACGCGGTCGATCTCGTCTTCACTTACTCCCTGATCTCGCAGTTCCTTTCGCGATAGCGCCAGCACCACTCTCGCCTCATATTGTTCCTTCTCAGCCAATAGTCTCTCCTTTCTTGCTTGTGCCTCCAAAATCTTCAGCTTCAGCCGCTCTCGACGCTCTTCGCGCTTGTCACGCTTGACTTCCAGCTGAAGGCGCATTTCCTCGATGTCCAGTCGTCGCTTGTTGAATAACAAGGTAACTTCGGGCTGTGATGCGATTGAAGGGCCTTCCACGTTGAGATTCATCCACATATCATCGACTACAGCGCTAGTGACCGCCCCACTCCATCGTGGTCGATCGGATGTGTCGGTCGTTGACTGACGCTGTCTTTTCACTGCTGGAGCGTTGCTTTCGGCTGTATCAGCGTTGTTTGCCTTTGCTCGCTCTGCTACTAGATCGCCAGCCTTTATGGCTTGCTCTATAAGTTCTGTAGTCGTGGGAATTGCTTCTGACAATTCCGCACCTGCATTTTCGCTTGAGTTATTGACCAAAGTAGAACGTGCTGGACATATGCGCATGTGTGATTGAAGACGGTTAACAGCGGCAGTAACCTGCTTTTGGCAGGCTTTGCAGTCCACTTTCTCGCCCTTGGCACCCACGACTCGGTACTTGTGGCCGAACAGCGCCCACTCCTTATTGAGCGGCTTGACCATGTTGAAAGGCAACTTCAGGCGTTGGTTATTTGCTTGGAGAAATAACCAACGTTTGGTGGCAATGAGACGTGTTTGGATTGGATAAAATTGATTGGTGTATACATGAATGTGTACTGAAGTATACTTTGTATACAGGACGTGTCTTCAACATCTCAAAGAAAATATCATAATTCCTAACCATTCTTTTGGTTGTCGATGTTGATCCGACCAACCTTGCTTTAAATTACTGACATCACTTCACGTCAATTTATACACCTCACCACAGCCCAGGACAACTCTGATTCGAGTCCATTGCTTGGCAATAGTTGTCACTGAAGACGAATCGTGCCGTGCTCTGCGAAGATGTGTAAAACTCCGAGCTATTCGACAGCGTGTAGGACAACGATCCTAGACGCAGCATCACATCCTGTGCACTGGGTCTCTTCTCTGGTCGCTGGTGCCAGCAGGCACACATAACTTCAATAAACTCTGGCGGAGCACGTCGCAAGTAAGCAGGAGGTAGCGCTGGACGCTCGCCTGCTGCTACAAGCTGTCGCACTTGATGATCGAAGTCCACGTTGCCGAACGGTATTGAACCGTTGGTCAGAATCTCCCACAAAGCCACACCGAAGCTGTACATGTCTGTTTCGCGATTGAAGCGGCACTCGTTGGGATTCATCATGACCTCTGGTGCATTCCAACGCCATGTGCCAGCGAAAGTCGTCATGAGCTCCGATGCAGCGTCGCCCATCATGACAACGCTCTCTCCGATGGATTGCAAAGATTGGAGAGACCGCATCGAGAACTTCTGGGAGCTCAGCTGCTTCTTCACAGTAAAATCCGAAGCAATTCGAGCGATTCCAAAATCGGTAATCTTGGCAGTCCAGTCGGCAGTCACTAAAATGTTGGAAGCCTTGAGATCGCGGTGCAAGTAGATAGGCTCGCGGTTGTGCATAAATGCTAAACCTTTAGCTGCTTCAAAAGCCAGACGTACTCTTGTATTCCACTCCATCAGTGGATTCGCGTGGAGGACATCTCGAAGAGAACCACGCGCACAGTACTCACTGGTAGTACAGAACAAGGAAGAGCAATCGTTAGACTTCTGATAGCAGACCAAAACCCTTGTAACAGCACGTACTTGACAAGACACAAACTCCCCTTGTAGGTCCCCATTTTGATAAACAACGTGATGTTTGGGTGGCGCAGCTGGGCAGCAAGTACAGCTTCATCCAAGAATTCGGTACGCAACTCAGCTAGGTGCGTCATGTACAGTTCTGCCTCTGAGCTGCTACCAGCATGAAATCGGAGACATTTCAGTGCAACAGTAATTCCAAGCCATTGAGCCTTATACACCTCGGCACTCGATCCTTCGCCAATCTTCATTGCAGGTCCTTCCGTCACCATTTCAGCAATAGGCCCACCAGCCAGCAGTCCATCCCTAATTCCTAGAATACCGCCCGTTGCAGCTCCAGTGCATCCCATACTCCCAGGTGTTACACAACCGTCAGTGAGTACGTCGGCTGAAATATCTATCGACGATGACGGGGTATCATGGATTTGAACTTTGTCATGTGTTGGCAACGCAGTCTCCGTAGTACAGCAGCAACAACAACTTAAACTCGTTCCGAACAATAGAGCGTTTGCTATCGGGACGAAGTAATTCAGTGTCTCCGTGATAGCCCCGACCCCAACAAGGTTCTGGGACAAAACCAGCACCAGTGCGTATGGCAGTGTAAACAGCGCCGCACAGACACAATAACCTGTTAGACGTCGAATGACGTTCTGTCCTTGAGTGGATGCATTAAGCCTCGATCTTCTCACAAAACGGAGGTTCGTCATAATGAGCAATAGTGGCGTCGCCTGCATGACGAACAACAGCACAGCTGTCACTGTATACGCCCCTGAATTGGTCATATGGTCCCCACTCATCGTCGGTAGGAGAGCGTGCATGCAGCCATAGGCCAATGAAGCCAGCGACGACAGCAATAAGCTCCTTTTGGCGTGAAGTGCCTCCAGATTGCCCAGTCGCATGAGCAGCGATAAGTTGTAGATCCAGTAGAACGACATGAAGAAGCTGAAGCGACCCAAGAGCGTCAGAACGAAGTCTCCTGTCGTGTAGTCCGGATCTTGTTCTCCTTCGTCCTCCCGTCGGTATCGAGCGAAGTAGGATGTATGCAGTGTCTGCTTCAGAGCCTCCAGACCCACGAAGCTCAGGTCCGCCAGCGCAATGCCACTCAGCAGTAGGTCGGCCATGCGTCGCTTCAATCGGTGGAATGTCGTCGAGTGCAGCAACAGGTAGAGCGCGGACACGGCCGCCGCTCCAATACATACCCAATGCACGACGCGCCAGGCCAAAAGCCACTCGGACGGCACCATCTTTTCGTACACGGACTTATTCTTCACTATTAAGTGTCTTGCAAGCAGTTACAACTAAAATGTAGTCTTCGACTGGCACGAAGATAACGGCAATAGTGAAATCAAGTGATTTCTGATTCGAACTTTGGCTACACTGCAAATTTTGTGCACGGTTCTTGTTGAAGTGGAATGGCATTCCGATATTTGCCGAACGTGATGGCTTCCAGGACCGCCACGCCATAGACTCCATGATAATGTTGGCTAGTGATGAGTCAACGCCACGTGCGGAGGAAACATTTACACATCGTTCAATCTAATCTTGCTGAGCTTGTCGAATCAAGTTTATGAGAATTAGAAATAACGCAATATTAATGGTGTTAACACTACCAAATAAGGCATTATATGCTGGTGGAACTACCTTCGTAGCTCGAATATGTAAAAGCAGTGGTCAACATTCCATCGGATTTGTTTGACTACATCACCGATAGAATTTCCCCGAACAGTTCCCATGGAATCAAATCATCTGCAGCAATGTACTCGTGGTAAATGCGCTTGGAAACAGTAAGTGGGTCACCGGTTGTCGTGGTTGGATACGATTCGTGGCTTAGCTGCCACTTCAGCTCGAAGGCAATACGCTTCTCTTTCAACCCCTTCTCATTCATCTCGCGACGGTCAGTATACGCCTTGCAGACTTCAGTTAACCACATGCTCCATCGGGGAATGTAATAGCTCTTGACGAGGCCAGCCCACTCCTTTCCAGCATAGTCATGGATAGCTTCATTGTTGTTGTCTCCCCATCGAGTCACTTGGTTGCGAGCTTCATATTCATAGTATTCTTGCAACTTCGTCCTGGTCAGTTTATCCTCATCAACACTTAGATCCCCCGCAAGAGCTAGCGCATCACCGATCCAGTTACCAAGCAAAAAGTCTTCGTTCGTAGCGAGAATTTCCTCCAAACGCTCCATGATTATCTGCATTGTCTTCGTCAGCCCGCAGATTTCGCTCGACGACGCTTTCTTCGCACTATAGATTGTTTTCAGGTGGATATACTGCTCCAACAATTTGTTGCTCAGAAATTGTCGTGTGACGTCCACTAAGTCGTGCCGGTACGTGTCCACATCATGCAACTCGTCTCCAACAAGCAAAAGCTCCTTCCAGGCTAGTATGATATCGTTCGGGTCATACTTGATCAGAGTCGGCTGGAATCTGTCGTACAAAAGTCTCCAGTGAGGAATCAAGCAAACCAAGCTTTTGGTTACCCCGCCGTACGCGCCTGTGCGATTGTACACCGATCGCGAGAGATAATTCCATGCTCGCTCAACGTGCTCATTGTGTGTATGATATCGCTGGGCTGCATACCTTGGCACCCAAGTGTTCATGTCTAGAGGAGTATCCACCCACGCCATTTGCAATGTGAGATCATACACGACGTAATTCTGGAAGATACCTTCCATGGTCAACCCCACTCCAACCATAGTACCGTTTCCAGCTCGATTCGCCAGTACGGGTGCCGTGCCGACAGTCGGCAAGTCCCCACGCATCCCAGTATTTCCTCCGAAGTTGTGCAGAACGCAGTAGATCCAGCTCTTACCAAAGTAATTGTCCATCTTGTTCCAGATGGGCACCGACTCGCTGTAGAAGTCAAGGATGATCAACTTGTCTGTGGGCACACCATCGAGATACGCCTTCACGTGAGGTTTAGTCCAAAAGTTCGGATCATCCACAAAAGGCCAGCCCTGCATTAACCACACAGCATCAGGATCTGCTGCAGTCATGCCATCAATTACAGCGCGTGCGGCCCCCTCTAACTCTGATAGGTCAGTGAACTCGGGTGCCATTTCCATGTAGGTGTCACATTGATATAGTGACGACGTATAATTGTACAGAGCGCGCTGTTCCTTGATGAAGGCATTGCCAATCTCTCGATACAATGGGTCCGTCGGCTCAATCATGTAGACACAGCAGTGTTCTTCAGAGAAGTTGCCCCAGTTTGGCGACCGCGTGAAATTCGCATTCGGGAGTGTGAGTTTAGTTCTTCCGGCACATGACCGGCGAATGCTGGTAGAGCTGGAATCATACCAAATTCACGCATGCGCTGCAGAATACGCAACTGCAGTTCGTGTTGGTTGTCAATGAATGCCTGAGGAAGTGGCCCTTTCACCCAACTTCCACGGAGATTCCCCATTCTTCCCCAGGACAAAAAGGCCGATCCAGCGAAAAACTTTCCCAGACCCTCGTAGCTCACGTTGAAGTACTTATGAAAAGTATTCTGCCAAACTTTCTCTTGTCCAGTGAACGCCAGCGGCATGTTGATACCTGCAATAGAAACAGCAATGTCAGCGAATCGATGGTGGGCATACGTGACGCAGGAGCGCACCGTTCAACGCCATCCAGTCGATGTGCTTCTCCCACTGCGGCCAACTCCACGCCCACAATGAATAACTTCCCGTGTCCACGTTCTGGTAGTACGAAAACTTGGAGCTACGTTTGTGACGCACTCGTTGCTCCACTACTGGTAGTACATCTGGAAGCTGTAGCTTGTGGTTGTCCCAGTCGGTCTGAGTTTTCAATACCGACTTAAAGTACCACTGCAACCCGTATGCCATAGCAGTAGCTGAGTTAGCAGCAATCTCAAGCTTACCACCGTTGCTTCCAAGCTCAAACACGTCCAGTTCATCTGCATCCGATGGAAGCACCCGAAGTGAGATCTAGTGCGGGTAGCATTCACTGTTAGATAAAATCCTCCACTACGATCATTACTAGAAGATGCAAGTACCTGATCATTGTACTTCTCACCCAGCCGTCGTTTGATCAGCCCCTTCGTGGCAGCCACAGGGTCGTGTGACTCGGCCTTCTGCTTGAGGCGAGCAATGGACGCCTCCACCCCTCCATCAAAAAGCAAGATCCATATCCCCACGACTAGTATGTAAGCCAAATTCCTACGCGAACTCGCCATCGCTCTCCAAGATCTCTCGTCTTGTGATCCCCCCTTTCAAGCTCCTGGTTAAAATCAGTGTGGCGTGCCGGTTCAAGATCGCGCTTGGAAGGATCGACCTGCCCTTTGGACGATGGAGTAGAAGCTGATCATCATTACTGAGTTCACCATGACAGGTTACAGATTAACCACACCGTACTACACAGTAGCAAACAAGTAGATGAGCGCAGCAACTTAAACCGCGTAGGCTTTCTGTCAACTGCTTCCAAGTGAAATGTACATTGAAAATATCTTCACGACACTTACTTCTTTGTCACCGCTTGCATCAACGTCGAACCCAAACCTCATGGTTCCAGTACGAACAATCTGAACGACCGCGTGGACGTCATCGTGGATCCGGAGATCGGCACATGCTCTGTCAGCGTCAGTCCCGCCTTCTTGAACGTGTTGAGCAAGTCTTCCTCGTACGTGACCGTGCCGAAGTCAATGGTGGTGAGGAACTTGAGCAGGGGTTTGCCGATCTCCACGAGCTTCGAGTGGCTCGTCTGGATGGTCTGCGTCACGTAGACGCGTCCAGTCTTGGGCTTCAGCATGTTCACACAGTGTTGCAGCGCCTTCACTGCGTCTGGCATGAGCATAAGTGACGAGCTGAAGTAGACAGCGTCATAGGGACCCCCTTGGTAGTCGTAGATGGAGGCGTGGTGCACTTGGACGTGGTTTGTCAGCTGTTTCTCCTTCAACAGAGTTTGGCACCGCTCCACGTAGTCTGCGTCATAGTCCACGCCGTCCACTGTGATGTCCTTGCGCTTCAATTGATCTCCATTGTTGATCAGAGCGAGTCCTGTACCGATCCCCACGTCCAGGAACTTGCTGCCCTTTGGCAGGCGCTCCAGCACCTCCGCATACCAACTGGTCGTCAACTTGACGATCATTGCATCGTAGATACGAGCACGAGCTACTCGTACAACACCATACAGCGCCACAGCCGTCACAGCCGTCACTGCCAAAGGCACTAGCGAAGAAGAGCTCATCAATTCGATTTTCAAATTACGAGCAGAATATTGCGAATCTAGCCGAAATATTGCGAATCAACCGCAAACATTGCGTTTGACGTCAACGTTGAACTGGTTGAACCTGACGTGAACTTGTCATTCCGCAATCTTCAGAGTTTCCGAGACCATCACTCCTGCTGCTATGGCTCAGATCCCATCCGGCACCTACGGCCCGCAGGGCTTCCGCGAGTGCTGGGGCGACTACCGCGCTGAGGCGGATCTAGAGGACCCGTCGCTGCCGCTCTACCGCTTCCAGCGCGATCTCCCGCGTCTGCCCGTGCCCTCACTGAACGAAACCGTTGCCTTATACCTGGAAACACTCAAGCCGCTCGTGTCACTTGCCGAGTTCGCACGCTCCAAGGAGTTGGCTGCAGCCTTCGTGCGGCCTGGCGGCATGGGCGAGGAACTGCAGCGCCGTCTATTGACCCGCGCAAAGGACCGCAGCGACTCGAGCTTCCTGGTTGAATGGTGGAACACCTTAGGATATCTACAAGTGCGCGACCCCGTAGTGTTCAACGTCAGCTACTTCTTCCACTTCGCAGACAGCGTGCACCCTACTCAACGCTCCAATATTGGACGTGCAGCGGCGCTGTTGAGAGGTTCCGTTCTATTCGCGCGTCAAGTGGCGGACGGATCGCTGGAGCCTGAACAACTGGGCAAGAACAAGACGCCCATCTGTGCTACGGCTTACAAGTACATGTTCAACGCCTGTCGTATCCCACGACGCGAGCAGGATTCATACAGGATCTACGACTCCAAGACGCACACACATGCTGTCGTTATGCGTCATAACAAGTTCTTCCAGTTGGAGCTGCTGGATTCACGTACACAGGAACCACTGGGTTTTGAAGCACTGTGTTTTCAGCTGGCCAGGATATTGGAAGCTGCAGGAGCGAAAGAGTCGGCGGTGGGTGCGCTAACGTCCCAGGATCGTGACTCGTGGGCTGATGCTCGTGAAGAGTTGATTCGAGCTTCTCCGAAGAACGAGGAGTCGCTACGTGCGATTGAGAGCTCGCTTCTGGTGCTGAACATGGATGATGAAGCCCCGGTGTCGCGCACTGAAGTAGCGCGTGGACTTTGGCATGGCAACGGACGCAACCGCTTCTTTGATAAGTGTGTGCAGATTGTCGTGTTTGAAAATGGTAAAGCTGGACTCCTTGGTGAGCACTCGATGCTCGATGGTATGCCAATGGCTCGCTACACAGATTACCTGCTTTCGCGTTTGCACCATAGCCAGACTGATTTGGGTCTTCGTGGACAAACTACGGTGCAGCTTGAACGCTCGCTGGCTGCCCCGAAGCAACTTACGTTCCGTTTTACAGCCCAAACACTGCGCAATATTGCCGAGGCAGAGAAGGTGTTTGATCAGACGGTGATTGACCACGAAGTGTTTGTGCAGGCCTTCTACGGATATGGCGCACGTTCAATTAAGGGATTCCGTTGCAGCCCGGACGCGTTTGTGCAGTTAGCTATCCAGCTGGCCTACAAGAAGCTATTCAACAAGAATGTGGCAACGTACGAAGCCTCACAGACACGCACCTTCCTGCATGGACGTACCGAGACAACTCGCAGCTGCTCTGAGGCTAGTGCCAAGTTTACGGATGCAATGGAGGACGCGTCAGGTGCCGTCACCACTGAAGAGAAAAAGAAACTGCTGCTTGCCGCTGCCAATGCGCACGTAGCGTACATGCGCAAAGCCGGCGCCGGCCGTGGTGTGGACCGCCATATCCTGGGCATGAAGTTGCTTGTACAGCCCGGCGAGCGCGTACCTTTCTTCGAAGACCCGGTGATGGCCAGGGCCAGTCGCTGGCTTATTTCCACGAGTCACCTGACGAACGAGTTGTTCGATGGCTGGGGATGGGGTGAAGTCGTGCCGGAGGGCCTGGGCATCGCCTACAGTGTCAAGGACCAGTCGATCCAGTTTAACATTGCATGCCGCCAGCACGGTAGCTGGGCTGCTCGTATGGGTCACTTGCTCGAAGAAAGCCTTGTCGAGATGCAACAGCTCTTTGGGCAGTCCAAGGAGGTTGGTGCCAAGCTGTAAGGATCCAGTGGTGGAGCAAGGGATGCTATCGTATCGAAGAAGCGGACCAAACTTAAATACATCATAATGCACAGAAGTTCATCCAGAACACGCTTGAGTGCTGCGTTGAACGTCGGTAGACTCGTGTTTCCCTCTCGACATGCGTAAAGTAGTGATTGTGCAAGATATGGCAAACAAATTCATCACTTTCACATGACAGCTCCTTTTATTTACGGAATTCACTGAGCTCCTCGTGGAAATGATCGAGTGCCACCAGCATAAGCGCATACGGCAGGTTCTGTTTCATGACTGTGGAACGGATAAACGGTAAACCAGCGGCTACTGTCGAGATACCAGCACTGATCAGATCATCCTCACGTTGCGTCGCCAATGCCGTCTTAATGCCGCAATACAGGAAGAAAAACCTAACAAGTACCAACCATCAGTACCAACAACCTTCCACTACAATATCTCCACTGCTTGTGCTCACCCTGAGAACGCTCCTCCCGTTGTGGCAGCTCCACGTGCAACAGAAGTCAAAGCAGCAGGTGCCAACTTTCCATGTTGCTTCATATACAGCTTGGCTCCATCAACTACATCGCAAATTGCACTTAGGATACACCTCCAAAATGCATCGTTCACACACTATTAACGAGCTACAGTACGTACTGCCTCCGAAACTGGCGCCCGTGACGAAGCCCACCAAGCTGCCGAAAACCAGGCGATTGCGCATGTTGCGTAGCGCCACGGGCTCCGTCAGCGCACTCAGTCCTTTACTCATCTTGTCACCATTTCCTCCAGCACTTTGAGCGTCGTTCTGCTCCGTCACAGCAGTAGGACGCTTAGGCGTCTCGGGCTCATCGAATGACGACCAGTTCTGCGAGTCTCCCATATTTGTGGCCGAAATGAGCTTCTAAAACTGTGATTTAGGCCAAATTGTGAATTGCTATTTAGTCTTCATCAATCGGGACTAAATCACAAAATGCCATTAACATGATGCCTTTGACGTCGCCTCCACCTGCGTCTTTGTATCAAGCCACTGAGGCGCCATCGTCCTCCCAATACATGCACCAAGCCGTGCCAGACTTCACAGTACCCTACCCAACGTTACACCATCGTCAGTATGAAGAAGAGTTCGCTCCACTGCCTCCGTACCGTCCTCAACGTCGCATGAGAGTTCTCCGCCAGCCTCGTGGCTGCAACTTGGTGCGGCCGTGTGCTTTGGCCAGTCAGATCACACGCATGCTGCTCTTCAATGGCTGCAGTGCTGTGTTGAGTATAATTGCCGCCTTATTGGTGTGGACGGGGGCAGCTCTGACTGTCCTATTGCTGCCTCTTTGTGGCTGTGGAGTCTCGGTCTTTAATAGTTTACTACACGTCGTCTTCTACTTGTGCTGTACTGATGTGTTTATCTATAATGCATTGGCTGCAACAGCAGCTGATTGTATTGACATGGACTTGGCAGCATGGGGAGATGCAAGCACCAGTGAGTTGCACCCTTTGTTGCCCATTCGAGTAACCCCGCCGATGGGAGCAAGAGGAGATCAAATGTTCGAGCCATGCCCGAGATTTGAGAGGTCGTTGGGTAGACCATCACCGAGATCGGTGCTTGCGACGACGTACTTTGGATGTTTCAAGGTCATGATCGGAGCTGGACAGATGCTGGCGGTGGTGCTGGTGCTGGGTGTACTTGGGTTTTTGATTGGAGATAAGCGTGTGCCGATTCATTTTGAGGCGGTGACAGCGCAACATCCGTTTGCGGTGTATACGACAGCCTTTGGATTGCTGTTGGTGGCGTTGGCTTTACTGCATGGAGTGACAAAGGTGGCAAAGACTGTTACCAGGTTTTTCTGCTGCGAGACGGTGCATTGAAGGAACGAATATCGACAAAGGATGGGACGAGACTATGATGCAGACTAACGGGCAGGACACATTGGCAACATATTTGAAAGAAGACGACTTTTGCCATGCCTTCAACTGCCTCATACAAGGCACGAGGGAGACCAACAAAGAAGAAGTGTTGCGGTGCGAAGGCCACTAGTTTTACTCGTGTGCTTGAGCTGTCTCGCTGCCACCATCGCGTCTGCTTTGCGTGTTTGTCGAAGACGTGCTCGAAGGCTCTCAAGGATACTACACTAGCAAAGTGTTCCAGGTGCAACGAGGAAATCGCTTTGGTCGAAGTGGAAACTGTGCTGAGCCACTCAGAATTCGTGATGTACTTAGCTCGACGCGGAAAAAAGATGATCGCTCCAGTGCATTGCATAAGCTGCTCCTCGAAGGAAGATAACTGGGAGCTGAAAGCTGCGCCTTGTGGACACTATTATTGCCAGTTGTGTCTTTTACGGATGTGCCGTCTTGCTTTGAGTGACCGCGCACTTGTGCCGCTGCGCTGTTGCAAGAAGGAGCTGCCTGACGACTACGTGCGCGAAACGTTGACACGCCCTGAGGACTATGCGAAATATCAGAAACTTATGCAGGAGAAAGACTGGAAAGTATCGGACCTTGACTCCGATGCCGAGTACACAGCTACGGTCAAGACTTTGGGAGCTAAGCAGTGCCCAGGTTGTGGTATCGGTGTGCAGCGTGACTTTGGTTGCGTTCACATGACCTGTCCAAATGGACACCAGTTTTGCTACACGTGTTTGAGATTTTGGGGGTCGTGCAAGTGCCCGCTGATTCCGGAGGCGGAACTACAAGTGATTCTCGGAGAATAGTTTCGCCTTTGCCAGCGAGAACCAAGTTATGTTCAGGTTTCCAGCTCCTAATTGCACATTTTGTGATTGATTTTGATTGTTGTTGGTGGATGCATTACGACTACATTGCTTTGTCTTTGATTTTTCATGATCGTTAAACAAGCGCCGCGTCCCAAAGTCTCGCGAAAGTGCTTTCCACCGCAGTTGAGATATTCGCCGGTTGGAGAAAGATCCGAATCTCATGAAGACTCAAAGCGCTGGAGTTCTGCGATCTGCGCAATGCTCTGGCTGTTCTGGTGTGTTTTCCTGGTCAGCAACGAAGGCACAGGCAACCAACCTGTTTTCATTGGTCTGTGGGGATATTTTCTGCCGGTCTTGTTTGGCAACGGAGGCTCGAGCGGTATTATCGACCAGACTTGCGCCGTTGCGGTGCTGCGAGAAGGTGGTTCCGCATGATTTTATTCGCGAGGTACTGGAGAATGCAGAAAATACCTACTACTCGTTCTTGCTCACTTCGTCACGTGGTGCGAATGAAGATACGAAAGTTTTCGTAACCCAGAATGAACACACAAAGGTGTATGCTGCACCTCTCGTACCTTCGAACACCAGTGCGCAAATTATGATGAGCGAGCTCGAAATGAAGCGGCCAGTAGTTTTTCTGCAAGACAGTGATGACAATGCACGAGCGGCGATACCAACTCTATCTCACAGTCAAGTTAATTCTACACTGGATGTCTCTCCTGCCAGAAGTCTTGCTCAACAAAGTCTACCTCGTTATTTTACCCGTAGCTCCAAAGCGCATTTTGCCTCTGGGGAAGACTTTAAACCAAGTGCTACCGATGCGAGTGTCATACAGCAAACGGCTAAGCGATCACCTGTGTCAATTAAACCTGCACTGAGCACCTGTAACAAGTGTGGACTTCAGCATTCACTATTCAAAGCTGATTGCGGTCATGACCTTTGCCTCCGCTGCGTGGCAAGTGAAGTTCGGAGATATCAAGACGGCACTGTTAATGGTAATGTGGCACCTGTAGACTGCTGTGGTATATTATTGCCACTACATCTTGTGCAGCGCGTGATTTCAGGACAAGACCTTATGAATATGCAAAGCGTGTGTATACCAACGCTGCAACTGGTGACACTAAGCCAAAAACACGCGGAACCAAGCGCAAAGCTGAACCGGTGAAAAAATTGACAAAGAGTGCACGACACACTCTAGGAAATAAAGGCAAGGCACCTGCCAAGAAAGTGAAGACTACATCCAGCAAAAAACAAGACAATGAGAAGCACACATGTATTTCATGCTACTCCCAGGTGACTGCGTTAAGCAAGTGGAAAGTTGTACCGTGTGGTCATGGTTACTGTGTATCATGTTTGAAGATGATGGCAAAGACAAGCTTGACAAATCGCGCACAAATTCCAATCCGTTGTTGCTCGAAAGAATTTCCGGTGGAATACGTTAAGAAAGCACTGACCAAGGCTCAGTTTAAGCAATACGAGCGCTTTGTTTCAGAACGCAACCCAAAAACGTCAAGACTGCAATCTGATCTGGATTATAAAGCTGTAGTACGCAAAGCCAAAGGGAAGCAGTGCCCCATGTGTGGGATTGGTGTCGTGAAAATTGCGGGGTGCAACACTATCCGGTGCCCACTTGATCACTATTTCTGCTGGGTATGCCAGAAAACCAAGTGCACGTGCAAGTATTGATGGTGCCACCAACTACATGTAGTCGAAAGTTTAAGCTCGTTTACTATCGTGCAATTCCAGCTACTTTTACCGAGTCATTTGATATATATGTATTGCGTCAAACGATGAACTCGAACGCATTTCTTGCATACAAGTTAACGGTTTGATTTCGACTGGGAAAGTCCACGAAGCCTCCGACAACGGACTGGAGAATGGTGTTTTCTCTCTTACATTTGAATCCTTACAGCTTGGTTGAACTACTTTCCAATCTTCTTGTTGTTATCATGGAAGTTCTTTCAAACTTGAACAAGTTAGAAGAGTTTACTTCTGCTGACGAATTCGAGCACAAGGGTGAAGAAGTCGATCTAGCTGGAATTTATGCGTTAGAGGTGTACCACGAAGAAATTCGTCGTGCGGAAGAATTTGTGCTGGATGAGGCGGTTGCAATGAGTTTCTACACCAACGAGGAGTACGAATTGTTGCATCCAATCGAAGATGGTACGGAGATTAGCAGTGAAGACGACGCGTTGGTTATGGTGAACGTCTCGGAATTGCTGGACAGCGAGTCCAAGCCACCTCGAAGTTGCACGTGCTGCTTAACACCTCTTAAAGACAAGAACACTCACCGCATTCTAACATGTGGGCATCTATACTGCAAAAACTGCATTGCTACACGTTGTCGGATGGGTGTGCGTGATCGCTCCTTGGTGCCTGCACACTGCTGCAAAAGAGAATTCCCATCCGACTACGTGAGTGAGGCGTTGGATGCTGTCGAGTTCGAGACTTACGAACGCTTTCTGAAAGATAAGCCCTGGCGTTCGCTAGACCTTCAGTCGGATCGTGACTACACCAAAGTGGTGAAGCAAAACAACGGAGTGCAATGTCCTGGTTGTGGAGTGGGCGTGCAAAAAGTCATGGGGTGCAACCACATGACGTGTTTGAACGGCCATGAGTTCTGCTTCTTGTGCACCAGCAAGTGGAAGACTTGCGTCTGCCTCACTTGATGCGATGACGCTGAAGACAAGTTTGTCGGTGTTTCGATTATTTAGTTGTTGGCACGTAGCGTAACAATGGATTAAGCTTGTTATTTTTCTTACCACTTCTCGATTTTCAGGAGCAGCATCAATCATATAAAACTCGTCCATTGGAGCGTCGTGTTGCTGCTTAATAGAGCAGCAATTCACGCTCCTCCTTTTCGCCGAAGTCACCGACGGTAGCTGCGAGTACAGGTGGATCAGCCTGTTCCACACACGAACCAAATTTCTCGTGTGAGATCAGGATAGAGAATTTCTCGACACTAGAAATGAGGTCTCCATTGATGCCCACGTAATCGAACTTGCCCAGTAGGTCGGTGTAGCCATCCTTATAAAACTCGGTCTTACTGTTGCTACCTGTTGACACCTTGGCGTACACCTTTACGTAGCATGAACGCACCGGCAGATCAGCACGTATAACTTGCAGTATACCACATTGCGTCATGATGTTGACATTCAGGCTCGAGTTGAAATACTGTCGGATAAGGTTGATAGGCGGAGCAACGCTAGGCACCGTGCGGGACGACGGAATTTCACGAATTCTGATCATCATCTGCGATGCGCGCAGCTCATCCGGAATGGGTATGATCGTCTTCGCCATGTTTGCACCCGCTGCGATAGTGTTCAGAGTAAAATGTTGTTGATATCGCGGCTCGACGAGCAGAAGGCTTGAGGCCGACGCAGCAGAATCAGAAAACGTGTTGAACGGCTCCGTCGAAAACATCAGCTCCACATCAATTGGGTAGAATGCGAGCTCACACTGCCCAATATATTGTGATAGCAGCACCACAACCCCCTCACCCACACTTGCTTCAAGCTTAACTTGATTTGCACAGGCCATCGATGTAGCTTCTCGGTTGGACTGGTCATCACGTGTGCTGTCCACGTCTGCATCGATCATTTCCATATCTTGAAGTCGACTCAAACTCTGGGCCTCGAACGCATCATACTCGTCCAGGAAATCGTGTATTTTCTGGAAACGTTGGCGCCAACGAGGATGCGGATGAGTTATATAACTTGAAGTCGCTCGACGAGCAACGCTAAACATCTCCCGCTGCTGGTCATTGGTACGAAAAAAGTCGAGAAAGGCAGCCAAATATGCGTACTGTACTGTGGATCTCAGTTCCACAACTGCTGAGTCACAACCACTTTCTAACTGACTGAAAATTCTGATTGAATCTTCGACTCGATCGAAAAGAATCATGAAATACGCCATCACAAGCAGGTGCTGACCATTCATTCGAGTGCGTGTTCCTAGCCTCTGACAAAGTTCCCCATAGTACAATCGTGCCTCGCCATTCAATATGCGTTTCCCCGATGTCTTCGTTGTCTCTCCCCATGATCCCCATGATACCTGGGAGTTCACTCTTCCCGTCACAGGATGTACACGTCTCGATAAAAACGGTCCAAATTCACAGTGATCAAAGCTCTCAAACACTGACGTAAATCGCTCGTTGCGATACAGACGTCCCTCGTCCACAAAAGAGGAGCAAAATCCACTACCCACTGATTGTAAAACATCCTCCGAGCTAGCAAAGAACTCTCGCGTTGCTTGCTCGTCGCGATGAAGAAGTCCGTATTTCCAGATACCCGAGACAAAGATCATCTTGCTTCTTAGATGGTCCAAAAGACCACGGAAAAAATCTTCATCATGGCACCGCCAGTATAGCTTCTGGTAGTCGATCATCACACCAGGCTTCGTAGATTTCATAAATTGCACCACTTCGTTCAGTGAGCCTCGGGCACTAACATCGATCCACGAAGCTAAATTCACCCGGGTTGGATTGCGAACCACGTTATAGCTTGCTTCATTGTTTTGTAATTGAGCCCAACTAATTACCAGCCCATCCACCGAAGCACGTGCAGGATACTGAGTAAAGATTCCCGCTTCTGGGAAATAAAACGAGAATTTAAACTCGCTGGTGTGATTTGGTGCCACATTTCCAATCTCGTTTTTCGTGTAAAACCCGCTTGATCCCATCGGAAGTGCGCCTTGGGGTATTTGCAGCAGCAAATTAACATTTGTGAGGTGTTCGGAGCCAATATTACTCAGTGTGACGACAGTAGTGTAAACCTTGTTGACAAGCAACTCGGTGCCGGTCTCTTCATTTTCATCTTGAATTCGTTGCTTCAAAATTAAGACGTTGTTATTTGTTGGAGCGCACTCAGCGGGCCCGATATTCCGATGGTAAAGAATAGCATTATCCACGGAAGAAAGGGTTACGTGGGTACCAGCAGAAGAGGACAACTGCACTTGAGCAGGTTTTGTTTCGATTTCTAGGTCCAAGACTGCTAACGCAAACAGCCCCTCAGTGATTGACATTAACGCTTCTGGGAAATATGACGAAATGAAGCGTGCACTTCTCGTTTGTGAACGCACAATGTGCTCAGCGTACTCTTTCCAAAACATGTTGCGGCCTGATATATTGGGATGCTGGTCCGTGAAAAAGCGTTTTTCTTGCACTTTGCGCACCTTTCCAGGAGGAATGTAGGGGGTATCATGCTTCAATTTCTTTTGCTTTTTCTTCCCCTCTTCATCTGAACCGTCATCACTATCGTTCTCTGCGTCGTCTTCATCTTCGTTCTCACTGCTATCAATGCTTCGTACCCCAAAGTCGTCATCAGAATCCATGACGAGAGTCTCATTCACAACTTCGGTGGGTGCTGAACATGGGGAATAGGCTAGTGAAGCGGATCCAAACAATGGTGTTGCACATGCATAACTAGCGCTCCCGGGTGGTGGTGGAGCCATACTAGCATAGGAGCGGTGTAGCATTCTTGGCATATCCCTGTCTCGGTATTCAGAAGTATCTAGAGATGCACCAGTAAATTCAATCGCGGAATACTGTTCAACTGGTGGTGGTAGCGCGACTGCTGACGGCTCCACTTGACCTTGCGACAGTACTGTGTTGAATATACGGGCAAGAGTGGTTGAGCAGTCCGAAACATAGGTAGATTCAATCTCGTGGATAACAGCTCGGCAAATACGAGTTTTTACTTCCATATCTGTCATTTTTTCCGCAACGAGTAGCTTTTCGACGCAACTTAAGCACTGGAACACGGCCGGACCGAGATAGAACCGCCTCAACTTGTCCTCGTCTCCAAGAAGATAATAATCCACCAAAGTCTTGCTGATTTTCGCTTCAATCAACGGCTTGCAGAATTGACTGAAAAAATCTGGGTCTTTCCGGGATAGGTAGAAGTGAAAATCATCACACGCATTAGTGTAGTAGAATCTGTGCTTCTCGTGAAGAGTAAGGTTTGTCCATTGCTTCAGCTTACTTGCGAGTTCGCTAACCTCACGTCCAGACGTAAGGGTCGGCCACAAATTGATAGCACTCTTGAGATTCTCATACAAAGCGTACTTGCTGGAAAACGAGCGTGGGAGTGTTTTTACTTCGCCCGGATGAATATTGCTGTGACTATCAACTTGATGAAAGTGCTCAAACGGGGCAAGAGCCTCATCAACGGACAAACGAATATCACGCTTGGGTAGCACCACCAAATTGTTTCCACCTGGAAGCGTCATTGTCAGCTCCTGCGTACAGACGCATCCACTTACGCTATCGAATGCGATAGTGCAGACCTCAAATGATCCTATTTCATTTGAAAAGAAAGGAAGACCACTCAATTCAAAGCGAACTACGCCATCCGGACTCACACCGATGAGGCTAGGAGCTGCGATTGTTTACCAAGAAACGATATACTTGGGACGAGTTCGCAGTGTGCTGCAGGTGAACTCCGATAAGAGTGCTGCTTGAGTGTCTTCCGCATTTTACCTCCCGACTGGATATTATGAGATGATAGTGACTTAAACCCTGTCACCTTGTCACCGGCTTCTACAGTCACCACTTCCATATCCGACTCACTAACAATATGTGGGTTTTGAAGAAGCGACGGCTTAGGAAGCGACACGGATCCAAACAGGATCTGGGAGGTTTGGTTTGAGGAAATCAGCGCTCGTCGCTGAAGAATGTAAGCGTACTCATCACTGATCTTGCGCATTTTCAAAAAGTCATTTTCGAGTGGGGAAGAGCGAAAATTCATCCTCGGTAAGCGAACTCCAGAACTAGTAACAGGAGTCAATCCATCAGCCACAATCACCTCACTAACTTTTTTGGAGCGGATATCCAAGAAATGCTTTAATAACACCAGTACGTGCGTCGAATGTTGGGACGCATTTCGTAGCTGAATTGTTAGTACCAACTTATGCTTGTCTTCAGTATTTAACTCTTGCGAGCAAATGGTCAATGGCAACGTTGGAGTGGCAAGGATAACTTGCGATGGCTGAATGATTAGCCCCAACGGTAAAGAAGCTAGCATGCTTTGCTTCTCGCACACGGTCACAGGATATTGGAGACTGAGTGGTCGGAGGTATACCACATACTTTCCGGCTCGCATAATTCGAACGGCAATGCTTACAGGACAATTCAGTTTGTTCTTAATCACGTCAACTTTTGAAAAATGAGCAGCATTTTGGAGTACCGTATCAACGACTTCGCAAACAGACACAAGGTTAGCCGCAATCCAAGACCCCACTTCAGTCGTTAAAGCAAAGGGGACCGGAATCTCCACAGTTTCTTCCACAGAACAGTTCACGATTTGTGGTCGATATGAACGCAGATTTGGCAACTCCCAAGTGCAAGACTTAATGGATTCGTTAGGAGCCCCAAATTCCACTGTGACCCGCTCTATTCCTTGGAGAGTCCCTAAGTTGACCTCTCCCGAGACATCAGTTTGAAGCGCCGT
This sequence comes from Phytophthora palmivora, assembly GCA_008079305.1. Taxonomy (NCBI): domain Eukaryota; phylum Oomycota; class Peronosporomycetes; order Peronosporales; family Peronosporaceae; genus Phytophthora; species Phytophthora palmivora. The sequence continues at coordinate 459,821 of VOQZ01001312.1, read as the reverse complement.
CTTGATTAATTCATTAGAATTAATATGCTTTAAAACGAAATCAGCCCGTGTGTTCGGAACAGGTTCTCCATTGTGGCCAAGCACCAATACACGAAATTCGCTTGGGCTGTATGAATTCCCCGATTCAAGTGATCGCCGAGTCAAATGAGCTGTGTACGTGCCACCAAAGTTGTTTACACGTTGGACTTCAAAGCGTTTTGAGTCGCTAACCTTTGGTAAATCGCTTGCTCTCACAGCAGAGCCTTGGTCCAGTTTTAGTCGCGAAACACGAGCCTCCACCAAGACATTAAAGCTCTCAGCATCCATTGGAATCTCAAAGCAAGGAGGATCGTGCATGATCTCCTGCATAGACGCATAAGACAGCACCTCCTTGTGAGAACTCGAGCCGACGTTGCTGATATTGACAAGATTAAACTCAATCACCAACTTCACATCAACAATGAAGGTGAGCGGTTCACCTGTCGCAATACCAGCAACAAGAAGGCGTGGGCGAGTAACAAGTTGGGCAATGGAGCCAGGAAGTAGTTGTTCAGCGTCGATGTGCATGTCAACGTTCACATCAAACGATTCAGCTAAATAACTGAATGACCCATGAAAGTAACCAAATGAATCATGGCAGAATGCGATCGCAAACTTGTCACTCGATGCAGCTTCGTTTGAATGGCGGAATGGAATAATGATGGTCCCGTTTTGGTCTGGCGCATACTCGCGACCGTGTTGCGCTCTGCTACCACCAGACTTTACGTTGAGCACAAGTGCACGTGCGTCAGGCAGCAGTTTTCCGCGCTCATCTAGTACTGTAAACTCGTGACCTTGAGTTGTAATGCGCTCAACGTGGCGGAGAAATCCTTTGCGTAAAATCGCCCGACAAGTTATTCCCTTCTCAAACACTTCTACCACAAACACGCCACGTTGACAGTTCTTCGTTCTACGAAACTCGATGGGCACTCGGGATTCTTGCCATTGCGTGAGGTGGCTCAAATCAATCACTAGCTCTTCAGTCGGCAGTAAACCATCAAGACAAATGTCGCCCTTAATTTCGCGACGCAAGCGTGAATAATACTCCATCGTCTTGATCTCGTACAAATAGGCGGTTAATGATTTGACGTTGCAGGTGCGCACGTAAACTCGGAGCGGATCTTCCGGCAAAAAGTAGGTCGGGTTAGACTCGCAGAAAATTAAGCTTGTCTGGCTTGATAGTTGCTGGCCATTGTCTTGAAGTTTCGTGGTCCACTCTGCAAAGTCACCCTTGCCCAGTTTGATCATTGTCAGCGCGTGCTGTACATCTAAGATATTGCTACCCAAGTGGGCACGAAGCGCACTGAAAATGGCTTCATCACCAATTGCTGATGACCACAGTGTAGCTAAGCTTTTGCGGATTATCTCATCGTGATTTCCTTGTGACACACTGTCGAACCCACACGACCCAATGTAGCGAAACGTGCCCAAAGTGTGGCCACCTGCGATTTTCACGTAGTCCACCAGAGCATTCAACAGTTCTGTAACAGTACTGGGGTTCGTCCAATAGACAATGTTCAAAAGTTGGAGTTTCCGGTGCAATATCATCACCCGTACACTATCCACCGCCGACGGGGTAAAATCGCGCAAAAATTCCAGATACGTCGCAATATGCTGCAGTTCTTTTTCGTTTTGAGCTTCATTTCGGAGATCAGAACACTGAGCGATATCAACCTCGGCAGCAGCTCGAAGAAGCTGAATTCCGCGAACAGCGAACTCGCTGTTGCTGCGAAACAGTTCAGGTTCTTGTCGTGCACATTCCAACAATTGCGAGAATGACAAGTATCGGTGAGCTGCACGAAAATTAAAGCTGAAGTCCTTGTAGGGTTCCTGTTGCTTCTTACGCTGGACGTCCTTGACTATAACGCCTACATATCTGCACGTAGACAAGAGGAGCATATAGTTAGTCACCTATTCACGCGTCCGCGCGAAGTATTAAAAATCCGTACCCTGGTATATCTGCATATTCGAACGGATACTCATCCAAAAACACGTTGAGCATTTTCCAATGTTCCTCTTCTGGTCCATCCCAAGTGAGAATCTTCTGGAAGGTCTTTTCCCGCCCATAGCTATCCAAATCGTGGAGAATCCCCGATAACGCCGTCTCTCTCATGGTGCTAAACTTCAATAGATCCAGTTTTCCTTGAATCCTGGCGTCAATGTCCAGTAGCTCCTCTTCAGCACCGTTGGGTACGTTTCTTTCTTGACCTCCGTCGTGCCTCCTGCTGGTTCTGGATCACGATAGTCCACCTGCAATGCCGTCGTAACTTGCTGCATCACACGCTACATACAAGCATGAGTTCCCACTCGATCTCTGATCTACCTCCGTTCTACTCACCTTAATCTCCTCGTCCGATTTCTTCAACTTGTAATGTAGATCCAATTCCAGCAGCAGGCGCCGTCTGTGGATCCTCTGCGACCGTCTCCAGCAGCTCCTCCCCGTGAGCTCCCGCTCCACCAGCTCCAATTGCATCTTGTTCTCCCCAGCTTTTGCCACGCCTCCTCGTTCCTCTCTGCCTCCATCAGCGTCTGCACTTCCAGTACTGTGCACAGAGCCGAGTAATACCAGAAATCCGGCGTACCCGGCACGAACGTCGACTGCACCAGCTGCAGCTTGGCCGCCACGCTCTCCGCCAGTGCGAATTCCTCCTGGAATGCCAACTGCATCTCGGCGCTGCCAGTCGCTCCCTCTGACGCCAACTGCGCTTCAAAGTCCGCGGTGACCATCACTCCCGTTTGTCTTTTAGTCCGCAAATTTGGAAGTGAGCTAAGTTGCATGAAGAATGCAACATGGGTACAGATTTTTGAACCCAAGCGATGTGATTGGTTGGTTTTGTACCCAAGATACATGATTGGCTAGTTTTGAATCGTTACTTCAACATAATATACTATTATCGATGGGGTTGTTTGGGAAGAAGGGTCGAGTGGCGGAGGGTGGCGGGGGAGCTCTTGCCACGACGTCAGCGTCACCGGCGGCTGCTTGAAAGGCAAGAATGGGGACAAGTCGATGGACCTGGAGTTGTTCGGCGCTGACAGTGACGAGAGCGACGATGAAGCGACTATTGAACGCTATACGAAGGACGGAGGAGACGAAGAATTGGACGAGGCGCAAGCTGCAGAGGCCGAGAAGAGGAAAGTGGCAGTGCTGAACGCGAAGGTTAATGAATTATCCTTGTATTTAAAGTCAGGCCACTATTAAAGTTCTTAATTGTGTGTAGTTACCACCAGAAGAGTTATTCAAGAAGTACGACACGGACGGGTCCGGCAATATTTCTGTTTCTGAGTTTCTGGCTATGGTACAGTAGTTTCTAAGTAGGATAAATGAATATTTGCTAATCAATTGTTTGTACAGCTACCAGATTTGGGGATTTCGATATCGGCGGCAAAAGCTATGCGGATATTCCGCAGATGTGATACGGATGGTGGTGGGGAGATTGATCTCACCGAATTTAAAATGGCCATGTTTGCGGTGGACCCAGTGTCGGGTAACACGTTTGGGTTCTCCCCGTCTACGCTGTTGGGTCCCCGAGATGCATTCGAGCTTTTCGATGAAGATGGCACCGGACAGATTGATGAATTGGAATTTGCGGTAAACTTGTTGCCAAATGATGCATATGCACGGGATGTCTTTGACTGACACAGTGTATTGGTCAGGATGTACTGGAATATTTCGGTATGGACGTGAGTGACGAGAAACAGGAGAAGATTTTCAAGAAGTATGACAAGGACAAGAGTGGATACATTGATTACAAGGAATTCCGTTCTATGTGGGTGAAACTAATCGATGTCCGAGAGGAACTTTCGAAGAGAGGTGTAGATGTACCGAAACATACTCGTTTAGGGAAACTTCAGCAAATGCTAGAAGCAATTTTGGATGAGGAGGAAGCTCGTGAGGCGGTGGCACTCGAGGAAGCAAAGAGATTTTTGCAGCGACAGCGTGACAAAGAATTTCGAGAGCAACTGGGTCGGAAGGCAATTATTCGGGCTGAAGACGAATTGGCAGCTGCTTTGGACGCGGCGGGACAAGTGTACATTATTGGCAGCGGCAAGTATGATCAGTTTACTGGTGATCCCGTTACTCGAGATGAGGCCTTGTTTCCAGGTTTTAAGGCTGTCAGTGAAATTTGGTCTTATCGTGTAAATCCACCCAACCAAGATGTCCACATAACCAAGCCAAAAGAAGCACCAAAGGTAAATAATCAACTGAGAAAGACCGACAAAAACCCTGAGGTGGCTGCTAAAGGACCTAAACAGCAAACAATGCATACAATGGAGGTGAATCAACTCAGTGGTCCAGCATCTAAGTATGTACGTCGAAGGATTGAGAATAAGCGCTGGAAGTTCCAGAGCCCACCGAGGCTGAACAAACAGTCAATTTCGGAGACCAAAACACACATTCGAGCAATGGCTCGAGAACAAGATATGTCTAATGAACGAGCTGAAAGAGATCACCTTGCAGACTCGAATGGTCCTACACAGTCGTCTGAGGTCGAAGAAATAACTCGTGATGAGAACAATCACGATGAAGAAGAGCTTGCTAAACTTTTCTTCGAAGACCGAGAGTTTGTTCGGAGGCTAAGATTTCGGTTTACCACATTGATGACAAATACAGGGCCATTGTGGGGTAGAAGTGTCGTCCAAGGTGCATTAGTGACAGTGTTGCCTTTGTCGTCACCAGTTCAGGCAGCGTATTCACCTGGGGAGGAAGAAATAGAACATGGGAGGCATCCGCTCGACGACTAGCTGGCTTTGATTCAGATGATGAAAACGAAAGTTCGGATACCAAGAAAAATAGCGGCGCACCTGATGTTGATGTGAAGGTTACTTCTCGGTCTGCTTTACAGAAGATGTGTACCCCTGCGCAGGTAAAATTTCTAGGGATGAGTGAGTAAGGATCATTTAGTGACTCTGTATGATAGCTCGAAGGAATACGAGATCCTGACGTCGAAGCGAGAGAAGAAGTGCAGCAGGAGATAGAGGCTCGACAAAACGAGGAGAACCAACGCTATGAAAGGTACCTTTCTTATCAGCAACCATCCTTTCACTTCTGATTATTTATTGTACGGTATGAAGGTTAAAACGAGTAGTTGTATATTACGACGTATGGGAGCTACCTCCCAGTAACGCAACCCGGTTGCTGTTCATGGAGCAAGTGTTATTACCCAAGGTAGAATACGAGCAGCTTATACTGTCGGGTCAGCTGCGAGGTCTCGAGTTTGACCATATCACAAAAATGGACTTGGCCCTCGAACTTGGCGAGTGTTTTGAGCTGGAGGTGGAATCGAAGGGTGAGGTGGGGCATGCTGCTTTTAAAGAATCCGAAAGAGTGATCCAGGTATGTTTGTGATTGTAATTTCTATCATCGGGCAATCACAAAATGTGCCCGCAATTTTTGTTGTGAAGGAATTCAGTCAAGATAAAAAGCGTATCCAAGAGAAACAAGTCCTTCTTCTCCAAGCGGTATGCAGCGTACTCAAGGTTTACTACCTTGTAACTAACTCTCAGAGCTGCATTTTGTTGTTAGGAAAAAGACAAGATGCTGCACGAGGTAATTTGGTGCCTTCATAACACATTGATATTTTAAATTCGAAAAGCACTAATTAGCTTTTTGCAGTGGCAAGATGTAAAAACATTGCGAGAAGTTAGGCATGCCAAACGCGAAGAGGATGCGAAGCTTAAAATTATCGAGAAGATAAACCGCGCAGTGAGTGGATGATCTATCATTTCTAGCTATTGCTAGAACCTCTAATTAAACTTCTTGTATTTTCATGTGATAGGATCACGCATACGAGTCTAGAGCTGAACGGAGAGTTGTGCAGCTCGAAGACACGATTCCTGAGCTCACTGTTCGAGGCGAGAATTCTCGGATTGATATAAGCGGAATAACTACGCGGTAAGACAATTGGTACAGTCAACCGGGCTTTGCTGAATGCCTTAATCTCTTCGTCTGTGTCGTGAATATAGAGGTCCACCATTACACTCACCCAGAGGAGCAGTAGTATGTTGCTGTCGTTGGTATTAGTTACTTTGATAAGGACACATTTGTTCTTGTAGGCCGTAGCAAAGTTTCCGCGGGGGGATCTCATGTGGCACTGCTGATGCAAGACGGGTAAGCTGTTTTACGTTGTTAAATTATGTATGATTGAACTTATCCGTAGTATGTTGGCAGATCACTTTACACGTGTGGAGTTGGCACAAGTGGTCGTCTAGGCCTCCAGTCGAATCATCGAGGAGCAACTTGTTTCGACTCAAACCATCCAAATCGTATCGAAGCTTTCAATGTACGTGTTGCGTCTTTGTCTGAAGTGTTTCATTTAGTGGAAGTTTGGCGCGATACCCTGTAGGATATAAGCGTCCGACAAGTTTCGTGCTCCTACTCACACAGCGCAGCGATTGACTCGGACGGTTCGTTGTATACGTGGGGGTCAGCATGTAACGGGAAACTGGGAGTTGGAATTGTCGAGGATGAGTACAAGCAATACTCTTTGACACCACTACTTGTCAAATTTCCTGGAAAGCGTAAAATTCGACATGTGTCGTGTGGGCTTCACATACTGGTGCCGTTACGACGACAGGAGAACTGTTCATGTGGGGTTCAGCAAATGGGGGGCGCCTTGGGCTTGGTCCGCATGTGGTCGATACCATAGTTGTCCCTACCTTGGTGAGGGATCTCGTTAACAAAAAGGTCCGAGTGTGGCAGGTATCGTGCGGGACGGCACATTCCGCACTTTGTACTGAGGTTACATCCGAATACAGTGAAGGGAGCAAGAAGCTACTTGGAGGTCACGTGTACGTGTGCGGTGGTGCAACAGCTCTTAGCCGATATATGCTGTCGTGGGAGCGTGTACCGGAGCTAGATAGTGTTGCTGTTCGTCAGGTTGCTTGTGGAAACAGTCATACTGCAGCGGTATCCTCGTATGGTGAGCTTTATACCTGGGGTCGCAATTTTCATGGTTGTACAGGTCACGATGCCAATGTAAGTGAACGCGAAGTTGACTTGACTATATGAAGCGGTTGACTTGTATGTTGGATATAGCGGATATTTGTTGATAAACCTGAACTACTCAAATGTCTGCATGTGGAGCCATATAACCTCGCGCTAGGCAGACCCTGTCGCCAAATCACGATCTACAACGAACAAGGACCTCATTTGGCAGTCAATGGGGAGAAGGGAGGCACCTTGGCGACATGTATTCACACTCATGTGCGGCTTCCTACGCTTTCGTATATCTGTGATTAATGTACTCATACACCCCCACTATGTTTGGTGCAGCTAGAGGACAGTCCGTGGTGGGAAGTCGACCTTGGACAGCCTGCTGTCATCGAGAAAATTCGGGTATAGCAATTTGTGTATTGGTAGTCGAGCCTGAACTCTGAGCTAACTCATATTTCTTGCAAGCTGTGGAATCGAACGGATGAGCCGTTGAACCCGTCAAAAAACAGGTCCGAGTACAGTAATCGTTTATTCCCTTGCTGGATCTTCGTGAGTGAGTTTGTGTTTAAGGACCTGGAAGGCAAAGAAGGGTGCGTTGCGTGACATCGATTCCTTCTTCATTAGGAGATTTTGACTAATATTTGGCGCTTTAGTCTGCGAGCCGCAAAAGTGCAGTCAAGCGCATTCGAATTGTTTCGATCCAACAAGCGGATGACAGAGTGGGTACTTCCAACAGCAAATACCGTGGGTCAGTTTGTTCGAGTGCAGCTACAAAACAGAAACTTTCTCCATTTCGCGGAACTAGAAGTGTTTGGTGTCTACTCGGCGTTCAAATATGTTGGCAAAGTCGGCACGGTACAATGCAGTGCAGACGCAACACTTGTCGTGATGCCCCCTATTTCGACCCAAAGGTGCGTTATCACATCGATTACTTCAACTACTCTACCCTATTCATGTTATCACGTCACAATTCAGTGTGCTGGACGACTTCTACCTCCGCGCCATCCAAGCTGATGCCGACCACGCCACCATTTTACGCCAATATGACGCCTACGACCGATCATACCGCAAATTTGGTCGTGGTACTCCAGCGACACTTGACGGTCCTTGTCGACTTTGTCGTGTCTTTCGTGACTGCGAAATCTGCGAATTCTACGCATCGACCAAGTACAATCGCCGCTCAATTGGAGGCAGCGACCTAAAACCACTTCCTGTCCGTCTCGTCGGTGATCGAATGGGACTATTGGTACGTTTAATAGCTTCATTACAATTGCACTGATCATTGCACTAACTTCGATTTAACGTGAAGGAACTCGTCCAAATGGCATTGGCTGAAGGCACATTAGAAGCTGATCAACAAGAACGAATTCGCCACGAGCAAGAAGCAGCTCGAATAGCAGAAGCTGAGAAACTCGAGATAGAACGCCAGCGCACAGACGAATTAGAGCGTAGTAAGCGTCAACTTCGTCTACTTAAACCGTTCCAAGGATTCCTCAAAAAGGTGTAAGTAGTAGTTGACGTTGAAGTGACACCCGAAATTAAGGTTTATTTTCGGATGTATCCGAAAATAATTTTGGCGGGAAAAGCCTATTGGCACTATTGGAATTTCCCACCCAAGTGACATGCTGCTCAACGCTCTACGGAGCAAGACGAGGACGAACGGCTCGTCGCAGCCAAGCAGCAGTGGCACGAAGAAGCAGCGGTCCATCCACGATTTTTTCTCTCAATCGACAGGCAGCAAACGCGGTGAGAAGGTGCGCAAGGCGCGACGGTCTCTGGAAGCTTCGGCCAAAGGCAACAGCTTCAGTTCAGCAGCAATGGAAGAGGACGAGGCTGTGTCTGTGCAGAAGCGCATTGACTACGACGTCATGGACGATGAAAGCAGCGAGGAACCTATGCTCTTGGCCTCTCAGAGCAGCGACAATGGAGGACGCAGACCCAGACCCAAGAAAATCGACTTTACAGGCTGCTCCAGTCAGCGCAGCGAGCCGGACTTCGAACCCATGCACACACCTGTGCGCTTTGGCTTGCCACCTACTAGTCAAGGTTACTACACGCCTGGTATGGCTACACCTATGCAGCAATACAGTCAGGACGACATGGACTTCCTTACACCAAGAGATCAACCTGTCATTCCACTGTCAAACCCCACGACACCATCGCCATTGAAGAAACGACCGAGACTTAGTAGTGGAGCAGACTTGATACAGGAGGAACAGGTGCAGAATCTTACCCAGGATATGACCCACATGGATGTGAGGCATGCACGAAAGGGACTACCGTCTCTGTCGAGTCAATCATCTATGGATATGGGCTCACCGAAGGTGAATGTGGTGGTGAATACCAAGAGAACAAGATCTAATGGGTGAGTGTAGGGATTGTAGCGTCATGTCAATAATGGCATGTTGCTTACTTGTGGACGTTTGTTGTTGTAGAGAACAAGCTGCGTCATTTTTGTCGGATGAGAGTTATGTAAACCCGTTTGCACCGGAGCCAACAACGGAGTCAGGGAAGAAGAAGATCTCGAGACGTAAACGAAGATCTTTTCCGTCAGCGTGGGTCGGAGCGAAGAACGGATCACCGGTTTCTAAGTATCTGTCGGATTTCTCAGAGCTGGGAGTACGTCAAAGTGGATGTGTTTGATGGATACAGGTGGTGTGACTTACGTCTTTGTGCGTGATGGCAGTTGATCGGCTCGGGGTCGTTTTCTAAGGTGTACAAGTGCATAAAGAAAATCGATGGTTGGGTATACGCTGTGAAGAAGAGCAAGCGCCACTTTCGGGGGAAGGCAGACACGTACGTTTACATGATCTGACAGATTCATTTGTGAATTAATCTCGTTCTGGTTTCAATAATGATAGTGAACGAGCACTTCGGGAAGTTCAGGCACTAGCAGCGCTAAGTTGTAGCAATCACATCGTCCGGTATTTTGACGCTTGGATAGAAGACGACTTGCTGTATATTCAACTTGAAAATCTCGAGGGTTGCTCGTTGGCTGGGTTTGTCAACAAGTATGCGCCACACAAGGTTCCTGAAGAAACGCTGTGCAAGCTCTTGTGCCATATCGCTCAGGTAAGTCGACAGGACTATCGTCGTTCACGTTGTTCAAGGTGCTAATGAATATTGCTTGTTACAGGCTCTTTTTGATATGCACAGCAAGAAGATGGTTCACATGGACGTCAAATTGCAAAATGTCCTGGTTGGTCCAGGAGAACTCTACAAGGTTTGTTTCAATGTGTTTCTGTTAACTTAGTCATTGTAATAATATTGCTTGTCATAGTTGGGCGACTTGGGAACTGTTGCTCACCTCGACGGTAGCATGGAAATCACAGAAGGCGACAATCGATATCTTAGCCGGTACGCTCTACATGATCCGTTGAGTGGAACGAGGTCTAATGTGTTGCGTCTCAACAGGGAATTGCTCGAAGGCAACCGGAATAATTTGCGCGCCGGCGATATCTTCGCTCTGGGAGCCACGATTTACGAGCTCGCGCTAGGAACAACGCTGGCAAGTGGCGGCGAAGAGTGGCAGAAGATCCGCGACGGAGACCTCGTCATGTTCCGGTATGTGTGAGATACTCTAGCCAATTACAACCACGCTAACCTGCTTGCTCGCCTGCTCGCCAGACAATACTCCAACTCACTGCAGCATCTGATAGCCAGCATGTTGCACCCAGACGCGCTTCAGCGGCCACTCGCCGAAGACATTTTGCAGCACGAAGTGGTGCTACCCTTCCGTTAACAAGTCTTGAAGTCAAATCTGCCCGTCGATATACTACTGCCAACAAAATAAACTACATTTGCACTCGCTGCTTCAAGCGCACGTTCCACTGGTGAGTCCATTTACGACGTGCGGTTGCTCCTTGACTGGCGCACAGGAGCCATGACATCATTCGTTTTGGCGGTGCCTGCATCAGACTCTCCTCTTTGTAGTGATGTCGTATTGATGTTCGAGGTGCTTAACTATAGAAACGTCTCATTCTGTGAATGATGTGAAGCCATCAGATGCTGATGCAACATTTTATCAGTGATAAATGCATCACAATCAGGAGACAAGACTGATTCAGCATGCCCATCACTGAGGATGTCTGTATCTTGAGTGGTTTCACAGCCACACGTCGGTGGCTACTCCAGAGCTCATTCCCGCAAGTGCGGCGTAGCAGACAGAGTCCTCTTGCCATGGCGACGAAGCAGCCGTACGAGTTCCCGACCCTGACGGAGATCAAGCGGTCGCTACCTAGCGAGTGTTTCGAGGCTTCGGTGCCTCTGTCGCTCTACTACACTGTGCGATGTCTGGTCATCGCTGTGGCTTTGGCTTTCGGACTTAACTACGCGCGTGCACTGCCTGTGGTCGAGAGTTTCTGGGCGCTGGACGCCGCACTCTGCACGGGTTACATTCCGCTGCAAGGCATCGTCTTCTGGGGCTTCTTCACTGTGGGCCACGATGCCGGTCACGGTGCCTTTTCACGCTACCACCTCCTCAACTTTGTAGTGGGCACTTTCATCCACTCGCTCATCCTCACGCCCTTCGAGTCGTGGAAACTCACACATCGTCACCACCACAAGAACACGGGTAATATCGACCGGGATGAAATCTTCTACCCACAACGCAAGGCTGACGATCATCCGTTATCGCGTAACCTCATCTTGGCACTTGGTGCTGCATGGCTCGCCTATTTGGTTGAGGGGTTTCCACCTCGTAAGGTTAACCACTTCAATCCGTTCGAGCCTCTGTTCGTGCGTCAAGTGTCGGCTGTGGTTATCTCCCTCGCCGCTCACTTCTTCGTGGCTGGACTATCGATCTACCTGAGCTTTCAGTTGGGCTTCAAGACCATGGCACTCTACTACTACGGACCTATCTTCGTGTTTGGTAGTATGCTGGTGATCACGACGTTCTTACACCACAACGACGAGGAGACTCCTTGGTACGGAGACTCGGAGTGGACCTACGTTAAGGGCAATCTGTCGTCCGTGGACCGATCTTACGGCGCACTCATTGACAACCTGAGCCACAACATCGGCACGCACCAGATCCACCACCTCTTCCCCATCATTCCGCACTACAAGCTCAAGAAGGCTACAGCCGCATTTCACCAAGCTTTCCCGGAGCTCGTGCGTAAGAGCGACGAGCCAATCCTCACGGCCTTCTTCCGAGTTGGTCGCCTCTACGCAAACTACGGTGTCGTGGAGCCGGAAGCCAAGCTCTTTACTCTAAAGGAGGCTAAGGTGGCGTCCGAGGCAGCAGCCAAGACTAAAGCTACCTAAGCTGTAGGTTTCGTTCAGACAGGCTGAGAGTAATACATGTAGCAAGTGATCCTTCCTCAAGTAGGTTTCATGCCGTTTTCGGAGAGCACGCATGCGTCTCGTGCTTCACAATTTGCAAGGTGGATATTGGATAGGGTATCATGCAATAATGGTTCACATGATATCCATCCATCTGCCACTACGTCAGGTAGTATTTCGTTGTATCAGTCGTCTCTGCAAGCCTAGATAGGCTCAGTTGATGGGCTAGATCAGCTAGGGAATGGAAATGGAAGATAAATGAGATGATATGAGGACAGACTTGCCTGGGCTGCCCGAATTTGCTAGTAGACGACGTTGCGCGTCGACGCACGTATATGATCGTAGACACCAGAAAGAGAGCTACTATTCACACGTGCTACGAATTCTCCCCGCGTTCCAACGCAAGCATCTATATACACGACGACACCGAACACCCAACGCCACCCTTCCTTCCATACTTGCACCGCGCCAAGTACTTGTATTCATGAGGTTCACGTAACCAACGCTTGCCCATGTTCAAAAAGTTTGCACAGTCACTGTATTCTCCTCTGTCTTCTTGGCGAGTCTCTCCTCTCGCTGGCGATAACTTAGAGCAGCAGCACATTCTCCTTGGGTGTCATGCCACCACCACCGCCACCGTTATTATAGCCCTCCATCGCACCAGCACCAACAGCATCAGGTGTTGCTAACTCAGCTTCCTTGCCCTTCCTGAGCAGCCGTGCTCCAGCTGCAACGGCTACAACCGCTAAGCAGGCCACGACGATACAGATGATAGTGCCAATGCCGAGGCCTCCATTACCCGAGGGATTCTGCTTCTTCGAGCTGTCACTGAGAATCGAGCCAGGGTTGAATGATTGCTGGTTCGCTGAGCTGCTACCACGTGGGATCGTAATATTGCTACCCGAGCCAGAATCGGACTTCCACGAGTGAGACGCAGAGCTGCTGTAGTTCGAAGCCGATGCTGAAGTAGAATTGCTGTCAGTCGCGTTACTGGTGTCTGAACCACCTGCAATAACAGTACCAGAATTAATCACCTTGTTGCTACTAGTAGCACTAAAAACATTACCATCTGAGCCAGAATTGGCAGTAGAACCTGAACTGGAGTTCCCATTGCTGTCGTTGGAGCTGGTACTACCATTAGAGCTGTTGGCAGTCGATGAGCTGCTAGTACTTTTGGAACTGCTACTCGTACTACTGGTGCTCTTGGAACTGCTGCTGGTATTGGGAGCCGTCGTCGAGTCCGAATTGGTTGATGAAGCACCCGAGAGCGTCACCGACTTGCCGTCTTTAGTCAACGTGCCATCAGCATTAACGTAGATGAGGTCCGTACGTCCCGAAGAGGCACAACCCATAATGGGTGTCTCTGGTAGTAGCGCACAACTTGTGCCGGTAGGGCACGCACCCACACCTTGGGATAACCCCGACGCGTAGTACGTGCCTGAACACGGCGCTGACGAGACACACTGCACGCCCGCAACATCCAAGACACTTACAGTGTATGCACAGTCTGCACATTATACTACGTTAGTAGAACTGCATATGCACGTTTTGTCATTTCACGTACCATTGGCAGCTGCACTCTGAATCACAAGTAGAGCAGTAGCCACTGCGAGTTTCGGCCACATTGGTGGTAGTCTTTCCTAAGTACGCGTCCGTCCGTCCGCGCGTGATTCGATTCGATGATTGCTTTTTTGCTTTGTTGTTTTTAACGAAGCGTAGATGCAAATACCGAGGAAACACTAGGTTGGTTCCAGTCGGTTAGCCTTCCGTTTTGCGAGAAAACTTGGGAGTGAAAGAGGGAGAAGACGCTACACACACCAGCAGGCAACTAGCCGGAGCACGCACTATCAAATCGTATTGTTGCTTTCGCACGAACCGACGCCAATTGAGCGCAGTGATTGGCTGTTAATCGAAATCTCCTCAGCCCTTCCCAGTGCAAAGTCGGGGCTATTAGGTAGAGGCCGCTTCTAGAGACTCTACCGCATTCTACCGCACTGGGAGAACCAAGGACCTTTTGCGTATATTGCGGCCGTGCTTTATACATGTCGACAACGCGGCGGGGGAGTGAGCGGGACGTTTTCGTAGTCTCTATCGCAGGTTTGCTGCCATGTTGTTATCGAGAGCGCTGCGTTGCATTGCTTAGTCTTCCCAGCGTGTTTCAATGGGGATATTCGTTCTCCCTCGTTGTAGTGGCTGGTATGGCATGATTACCAGCACAAACTAGTCGAACTTGGCACCACGTGGAGGCCAGTCGCGGTCTGACCCACGAGCTCTTGTATCGACTTAGCACACTGAGCCAGTCGTAGAAGGTTGTGCGATGTCCAGATGCTCGCTCCATGTGAAAGTGGTCAAGTTCGTGACGTCGCGCTTCTTCGCAGTGAACTGGGGTGTAGACACCTGGTGGACTGCAGTGCAACTCTGATAACGGCAGTCTCTGCTACATGTGAACGAAGATACTTGCTTCTTGCCTGCTGTTGACATGTATCATAGTTGCTGGAGGAATGATTTTTGGCAACTTAGGTAGTCGAGTGGAGAAGACGAGGCATTTAACGTGACGTGCATGTTCAACGCGTTTAGTTTGAGACCGGCTGCTGTGTTAATCTTTGGCTGGCGGTGCTGCTTGAACAGGTGAGCTGTGGTGCCATCTTGGCGCACACTGGCTCGCTACATATGCTCGTCAAGCACTCTGCAGGCCGTCATCTCCACATGAGTCCAAGGAGGATCACTTCAACGTCGCCGTCAGTGGAAGTTGTGCTAGGGTGAATTTGGTAGAGGAAAACCACGGTATAAGGTGGTGAAACTGTAACGAGGAATCCAACCCGAAGCGGTGAATGCTGCAATCGATGCCAATAGATATTGGGTGTGATGGCTTGTTGCATTTACACAGTCACATGAACGGGTTATCGATTTTAGTTGGTAAAGCTGGTCGGATTAGAAGAGTTAAGCCGACCTGTACTAACTAACTAATCGTGTGGGTTCTAGTTTCCCCAACTCGCTCGTCGGGTCTTAAATTACGGCCCCTACATCGTGACCTTGGGCTTTGAGTCTTGGTAGTATTCAACTCTAGGGCATCACAATGTTAAGCGGAAACATCATGCAAGTAGGGTAGTGCAGTCGTTTGGCCATTTGTTGTCACGATCTTGGTGAAGGTGGTGAACCGGTAGAGAACTAATGTCAAGTAAAAATGAAACGTCAAATATGCTGGTAGTACAACAAACTTCAACAAGTATGCTGGTGGTACAACAACTTCAACAAGAAAAATTAAAAATTTCCAAAAATTCCAAAAAAACTGTTGAAGTAGCCTTTCACTGACTATCAGATCTTGTGTCATCCATTGGTACCCTGCATACATGGAATAGTAAGGACTAGTCTAGTACATCACTCTTCCTCTTTACTGTAATCGTTTCGTAGACTATGAACCCAACCCTTTTCTCAAGCGACGATGCGTGAACATGGAGAACTTCGACATGCGCGTATCCCTCTACGGAGTAGACCTTCTTAGGTTTGTAGAGAAACCAACTATGCCGCTTTATGCGATGAAGAATCTGACGAGAGTGGAAGTGATGTGCCCAACATCGACGACAAACCAAAGCATAAGCTAGCGGAGAAAGTTAACGGTGAATCCGATGCCATGAACTACGAGGAAAGGAAAACAAGATCTGGCCTGCGTCTGAAGCTGGGAAATACTGAGTGTACGGCTCGGACATTCCGATCGAGCACAAGGATTTGCCAACCACCCGGTCATTCAAACGCCACAAACCGTCAAGGAAGGAAGTATGACTTTAACGAGAAGCCTCGACCGCTGTGTCCACTTGAACAACGCAACCAAGAAGCAAAGGGTGATAATTTTCCTGGTAAAGACATCCTGGTCCATCAGGGCAGGAATATTACGACTGCCTACACCATATTCGTCGCAAGGTGTTTTGTCAGGAGCGCCGCGAGTCCGTCCTCATTGCAGTAGCCACCTCCATCAACCCGCCTCTTAGTTTCATGGCTCACGCAAACGTTCATCTGGACACCTCATGGGCCATTGGCTCTGGATGTACAAGTCATGTGACACATGAAGCCCTGTAGTACTACAATATCTCTGCATGTGGTGATTCCATCACTCTCCGTGGAAAAAATTAAGTACCGATTGAGGGTATTAGACGCGTTGAGCTAAAAGACATGGACTCCAAAGACAACATGAAGAAGCTCAGCCTTCATGGCGCTCTCTATGCCCCTCCGATGCACTTCAGCTTACTCTCAGTACCGGCTGTCGTGAAGCACGATTTTCGCTTCAGTTTTTATCGCAAGCAGTGCGCTACGCAGACAGATCAGTGCTTTAACATTAAGGCGCCGATGGCATACGACATAGTTCTGTATTAGTTCCAGGAAACCTGCAGTTCCCACATCGGCGCACATTGCCACGTCAGGGAAGCAACGATCTTTTCTGCTGTTACACAAACGGCTTGGGCATCCTAACGTTCGCATCTTGAATGACCTAGCTAGGAGCCAAGCCATCCGTGGACTCGACGACACTGCGATGTAAACCCGAAGGAGCTGTTCTTCTGTCCGGCATGCACGTTAACGAAATCACACTGCTCACCATTTTATTCCAACAGAGTAGTTGAACGTGCTACAGCACAGTTTGAAAAGGTTCATACAGACAGTTGGGGTCCTTTGCCTGTGCTTAGCCTTACTGGTAGCCGTTATTTTGTGATCATTATTGAAGACTCCTCCTGATTCATATTCACTTACCCGATGAAAAACCAGAGTCAGCTCTATGAATGCTATAAATACTTCAGGAAGAAACCGCTGAATATCTTCCGACGCGACATCAAAATTCTTGAGTGGTACCCGTGTTCTATTAAAGAAAATGATATCCCGGTTCTCCAGGCAGATATACGAGAAACATGGGCGTGTAATCTTCAGAAAGTACGACACACACACAATTTACAAACGCATACACTCCGCAACAGAACGAAGTTGCGGAGCGTCGCATGAGAACTATAATGGAACGTGTACGAGCCTTACGGCTTGACGGTAAATTTACTAAGCAACTGTGGGCAGACTGTGTCTGTCATGTTACGACACTGATCAGCATAACTCCTAAATCAAAGACTGACGGCCGTACACCGTATGAGCTCTGGTACAACCGCATTCCATCCGTGCCGTACATGAAGGTATTTTGATGAAGCGCGTACGTTCATATTACAGAGGAATACCGCGACAAACCCGATGCTCGAGCACGGCTGTGCTTTTCTAAGGCGCACCCGACAACAAAAGGTCTGTCACTTAATGGATATAAACTCTTATGCCATTACCTGTAGCCGAGATGGGGTCTAAAGACGAATATCCTTCCCTGACTAACCTTACGGATACACCAGAACAGCCCACGATCGAGTCAGATCAGCACGTCCAAAAGGAACTAAATGGCCCTATACATGCAATGACATCACCTACTGTTACGCACCGGTTACCACCCCTTCGGGTGCGCTTGACAGGACACGAATCCGTTACTCGTTCCGGACGGAGACGACAGCTGAATCTCTATTGCCTTCTGATTCTAAGCGACCCCGTACCATGACCGATAACGAAAAAGTTGCCCTCAATTTCGAGGAAATTTTACATGGGCAAGAGCAACGTAAAAACTGCTTTACATATTACTAGCTATTTAGTATGTGACAGATCTCACCACGGATCGAGCAGCCATGCAGTCGGCTCACGCTAATCCGTGGCGTAGAGCAGACAAAGCGGAATATAATTCCCACAAGGAAATCCGAACTTGGACTCTGGTACCCCTCCAAAAGGAAGAAAGGTTTTAACTTACCGGTGGGTTTTTGTTGTAAATTAAACCGGCACAGGCAAAATTGACCGCTTCAAAGCACATCTAATGATCAAAGGATTGCTACAGGAACTTAACATTGACTACAACGAAATATTCTCCTCTGTAATTAAAATGGAGGTACTCGACATCTTCTTACCATTGCAGCGTTGATCGATCTTGATGTCCACCAAATAAACGTAAAGACAGCATTTCTTAACGCCTTGCTCGAGGAGGAGATTTATATGGCTCAACCGGAATGGTTCAAATTCCCGGGTAAGGAGCACCTTGTGTGTAAACTCTTAAAGAGCCTGTATGGGTCAAAACAAGCTCCCCGTGAATGGTACAAAACGTTTTATGCCTTCCTCAAAAGCCTTGGGTTTTATAAACTAATAAACGACAGCTGTATTTTCAAACACACGGTTGACGGAGTTACATGCTACATTGCTGTGTATGATCTTCTAATCATTACGCTTGCACCAGCCTTTCATAAACGAGCTGATATCAGCCCTGAAAAAGCGGTTCTCCACGACTGATTCAGGGAATGTAAGCACTTACTCGGCTGGTTCATTCAATTTGACAGTAAGAAACGAACGGTACTTATCCACTAACACAAGTACGCTATGAAGGTCCTCGACCACTTCAGCGACTGCATTCCGTACCCAATCACAACCCCAGCAGAGCGAAACACCAAACTCTTCGCAAGGAGCCAGCCTAGTAGTGAGGCAGAAAAGATGCGATGAAAGATATTCCGCTTCGCGATGCCGTTTGCAGCATTATGTATCTCATAGTAGGCACTCGACCCGGAATGGCGGTCTATATGCGAGGGGTTAGCAATTCCTAGCTAATCTGGGAATGGAGCACGGAAAACGGTCGCTAGAGGACTGAAGTGTCTATCGGGAACGAAAGATTATGTCCTTCTTCTTGGTAGATCTCTCGATGTCACACCCGAGAACCTTGCCGACAAGCTAAGCGCTTACAGTGACGCTGACTATGCCAACTGTGCCGACACGAGACGATCCATCGGTGGACATGTGACTATACTTGCGAGTAGTCCAATCTCATGGCTTTCGCCCAAACACCACACTGTGGTTCTCTCAACAATAGAGGCATAATAAATTGCCATGTGCTACTGCATGCAAGAGATGATATTCCTCAAACTGCTTCTCAAAGAGTTAGATTTTGTTACGACGCAAGCCAACATTATCCACGAGGACAACTAAAGCCGCATTAAGATCTGATATATCCCCAAACTACACGGGATGTCCAAGTACATTCATGTTCGATAGTTTTTTGCGGAAGAAAAGTCGAGCGGCAAAATTTCTTTGTCGCTTACAGCAACACCAAATGTATGGTTGCTGATATTTTTACTAAAGCACTAGGCAAGCATCAGTTCAGAAAACTAAGGGATAAGCTCAAGGTGAAAGCCCTTGACGCTCAACAAGCCATTCCGTATTGTACACGAGTATAACACTAATGCATGAAGCATACCTACTCAATTATGTTCCATTATTTTTTCCACTGGGTTTTTATCTTTTGTTCGCACTAAGGTTTCCCTGGTCTTGAACCGAATTAAAATAGGCAAATGACTCTCAATATCTATGCGGACACATTTCGCTCTTGATACAAAAAATCATTTTCGATTAGGCAAAACCGCTACTGATTCCTAATCTTCTTCGAGCCAATGAAAGGGCGAACGCAGACCACGAATTTGAACGAATCCATTGTCAACAACACTGGGACAATACAGGCTGTGGATTCTTCAAGTCTAAATTGCGTCGATTCTTGCCCTTCTATCCGTGGACACTCAGCACGAACGCGTGTCCAACGAGGCTGTGATTGTACGCGCCAACAAAGTAAAGTTCGTTGGGGAGAGGAACTCCCTCCAGTACAAGAGCCCCACGGCGTTCGGTGATGGTGAAGTTGTCCTTGTTGATGGCCTTGAAGCTAAAATCACGATCGGCATCCCTAAACCGACGCAGGAACCATAGGACCACCGCCCACGAAGTACCCTGTGTGAGACCCATTCCATGCTCTTGGAATTTATCAGCAACAAATATATCGATATCATCTTGCGTCACGATGTCGGTGCACCCAGTTAGCTATGTTGCACGTTTAAACGCATTAAAGTGCATAAACCTCGAGTATCAACTCCAACCACTCTTGCCGAACTCGTCCTTAGACCATAAGTACTTCAACTTTGTCACTTTGGAGGCTTTCCAGCGATCCTCGAGATGTAACTCATCGGCGAAATTATCATCCAGTAACTGCTGATGAAGTTCCCACGGGCGCTGATAGTAACGTCATTTCCAAGTAGGTGGTTGAGCCACAGCACATGGTACTCTTGACCACAATGAGAATCACGGCGATCATTGATACGTATCCTTCTCCAGATCTTGATCGTAGTTGCATAGCCAGGCGTACAGTCACGCGCTTGCTACTGTAATATTTGCTATATGTTGGAAAATACACTTCATCGCCAGTTCTGACAGTAGCTGTACTATCGGTAGCCACAGCCAGTTCGGTCGCAGAAGGTAGTTGGTCGGCGGTAGTGACACTCCAATCGGTTGCCGTTACCTGGTTTCCAGAAGAAGCCTGGTGTGTGCTACTAGCCACCTGCTCTACATCTACGTCATGGTCGGCTCGGGTGATCACGCAGTGTGCAAGCCCCATCAGAACTTGAGCTACCAATTGATCTGTGGCGCTAGAGGTTGAACCAGGGTCACAGGAGAACATTCTGTCGGGGTACCACTAAGATACTCCCTCGACGGACTCGCCGGTGCTACAGTGCCACTTGGCTGCAGCCCGCCTGCGCTTGCGCTCTCAAATCTTGGCTGCAGTACCGAGCTTCCGTTTCTCCTGCCCTTTCGGCGTTGACGATGGTGTGCCAGGCACAGAGAGTGCTGTCGTCAAGATCGTCGCTATAGCCTGTCCGCGAAGTCCGTCTTCCTAGACAGCAAATCTGAATGGGCGAAGTTGGAACAGCTAACTCGGAGGCTTCCTCGGCTTACGACACTTTGAAGACTGAGGTGTTTGCAAAGAGAACAATCAGAGACCTACAATATCGCATGGTTTCTAGAACGTACCAAACATATGCAAAGATGCAGGGAGGCTGTGAATGTGTGCACCTTTACTTAGTGGCACATTGGTCCAGCTATTTCTGGAAGCTGATGATCCAATACCAAAGGCTCGTAACTGTTAGTCAAGATGTAAATATACTATAATCTTCAACATGTATAGTTTTGTTAGAACCAACCATCATAACTCTGCTGGTGGCAGTACACCGGCTCTAATCTACCTCATTTAATATTTTGACAACTCCTCCACACTCATCAGGTCCCAGTCCCCACCTTAACCCCGCAACAGTTCATACTGGATAGCAGTATTCTTCAGCGTCGCAGTGTAGAAAAAGACATCTGAGATGGCTTCAGAAAGCCGGAACTGTTATACCTAATAACTTTGCGTTCATGACTATTTCGAAATGCGACCATGCTTATCACAACCCTAAATCCTGGAACGGATGATTTTAAAACGATGGCAGCCACCACAGCAACGGCAGGTGATACAATAATCATGACGGAGGTAGAAAGATCACTTTCAAAAGCGATGCAAAATGCGTCATGGCGACGACGGAGACGGGGACGATAGCTATTGCACTCATCATAAGGCATTGGGCTCAAATGTGCCCATCGGTTGTAATAGGTAGATTTCCTAAACCTTATAGTGACATTTAGATATAGGGATTTCTTGCGTGTGTAGATTTCGAATATAAGAGCAGAATTGTCTAATTCGCAGTTCTCTGTGCTAGAACAAGCGATCTCAAATGTGTCTCCAGTTGTTAAAAACGGGTCCCGGGGTGAAGTACAATTGTAGCTGCGATTGTTGGAGGCTCCAAAATATTTGGGCTTTCGTGAGAAAAGACAACAATAGAACAAAACTCTTATTTCAACATTATAAAAAACTGATCATTTACTGATACGTACCTATGGTATTTCTTCCGCTGTCAAGTCCTGTTGTTCGCTGGTTTGTCGTTTCTGTTCATCATAGCCGTTTTCAAAGCTTTGGGCATGCCTGTAAACCGCGATAAACCCTTTGTATGTACTAACAGCAAGTCCGTCAAGTACCTTCTGTACGGCGCCATCGCCATTTTAGTGGTTCTTATACAAGTCTTTTACAATTAGCTCGATTGGCTGTAACTCAGGATGATTTGGGAGCGTATACAGCTAGTAGTGTTCATAGTGAGCTGCTATAAGATGCTCTTGATATGTGGGAGTCTCGTTTCGGGGTGTTACAAGCACTAAAAGCTTTTGTTTTGTATTTTCCCATTAACCGAAAGCCTACACAACTAGATCATATTAATTTTAAAACTTAGCCCTCAATAACATTTACTTTTCGTTAGGAGCCATGCATGCATCTCAAGCTTCCATGAAAACGTTCCGAAGATGTAGCGGTCCTTACTGAGTTCCAGTGTGCCCTTCATCTTTAGCAAGGGGTACTTCTTCTCACTGTAACCGCCATCGTCGACGAGGCTCTTCAGACTGTCAATAAAACTAGTGTTCATTGTTCGTTGTGGAGGACGGAGGATTTGTGGCGATCAGTAGCTGAGAACCTTATTGGCTATGTATGAACCAATCCGGTGACAGTCTGTTGTAGCATCGTAGTCATCGAGCATGAGCCCAGTTTTGCACTGGTTCGATTTGCACAAATGAGGTGTTGTCCCCAATAACCAATGGTGTTTTTTTATTTTGTCTTCAAGTACCGTATAATACTTCTAGCATCCGACAACATCTAGGATCCGACAAAACGGTTTACGCTAATCACAACCGTCGAATCGTCGAGGGTGGCACCTTACCGTCCAGCACCTCTAGTATCCGACAATCCTAGTCTTGGCCTATAGTAGAGCTCAATGTTGTGTGAAAGACATCAAAACTAGGATCCGCTGGAAGCGCACCAAAACCACAATGTCGTCAAAGCGCCTAGGTCGCAAACGCGGAGAAAATGGCAGTGGAAAGCACCAACATATGTTCAAACGACGGACAGAAACGTACTTCGTCAGGCTTGCTCTAATCAATCACTTCCGCGAGCACAAATGTATTCAAGGGACACTTGCTCAGTTTTTTCCGGGGGATTAAGGGCACTCAGCGCGATACAAAGCGCAAATCGATCTATTTGTGGGAGAAAAAGAGGCCTAGAATCGACAAGTTATGTAAATCGGCCAAAGGGAGACAGATGAAGAACATCAGGGATTTGGGGACGGCAACGGCGCTACGAGCAGATGGCGAACTTGAAATCGTTCAGTGGATTGACGAATTGCATGGAGACGGCGCTCCTGTGTCGGCTTTTATGCTCCAGACAAAGACACTCGAAGTTTTTTTTGCACTGTCACTCTATGTCTTTACGCCGCCACACACATCAAGGACAGAAACCTCCGGCTGATGGCGATGCTGCAAAACAGGAGTTTTGAGATACAGTGTTGAAGCTAGTGGAGGAGCATGGCGTTGATGGCATTTATAACGCTGATCAGACTGCTGTCCTTTTTGAGTACTTGCCCAAGTTGACAATCTCAGCAAGGGGCGTCAAAACTGTGTGGGTTCGTTGCGCAGGGAAAGACAACGAACGTGTGGGTATTGTGCTGTTTGGTAATTCTTTTGGAACGCGGAACACACCGTTCGTAATCGCCAAATCTACGCGTCGAGGCCTTTCGCAGATTAGGCAATCCAGTATTGATGATTCCTAATAAAGTTTGCGTCACTCAAATTTAGTGACACTACTATTCCCATGACTTATTCTCTAATTTGTAACACCATAAAAATTGTGTCCCATCAAATGCCTTCCAGATCTTAGACTTCAACTTAAGTCAGATGACTTTGGATATGCCACATGGCGGATCTTTAACTTCAAAGTATCTTTTCATCCATTTCCAGTGCACGAACCTTATTGCTGGAAGGGGAGGCTTAGGTTCTTAACCCCCATAAGACTTCTAAGCTTCCAATTGAGCTTGAGGCAGTGCCTTCATGACGTCATCTGCTATCATATCATTTGTGTTGCAGTATGATGCAACAATTCTGCCCATATCATGAATTTCTCTAGCATATAGCTCTTTCATATCAATATGCTTTGTTGCTGTATGATTAGCTGGGTCTTTGGTAATACTAATCGCTCCCTTGTTATCACAGAAAGATACTATTGGCTGAGTTTGTTTAAATCCAAGTTCCTCTAGTAATACCCATAGCCACTTGCTCTTCTTGATCCCTTCGCTCAGCTATTAGCTCTGCTTGCGCTGTGTGAAGGCTTGCAATGCTTTGCCTTGAACTTTTTCAAGTATTACACGCATCTGCCATAATATTCACATACCCAGTCACTGACTTTCGGTTTCCATTAGCATTTGCGAAGCTCGCGTCTGTGTACAGTTCATACATTACTTCCTTACTTTTCCGTCAAATATGAGACCATAAGCCGACGTTCCTTCAAGATACTTTAGCACTCTCTGGGATGGCTTGAGTTGGTTCTTGTTATTGGATGGCAAGAACTTACTCAATTCTCTGACAGCATTTGCTATATCAGGGCGTGTACCACGAACAAGGTACATCAGTGACCCCACTAAACCTCTATAATCAAATAGCTGAGCTAATATTTGTTCTGGGGGTAACCTCTCCTCTTTCTCGAGTACTATACTTTTTGCTTGTGGTGTTGACTCTGAGCTACACTCAGTCATTTCAAACTTTTGCAGTAAGTCCAAAATATAATTATGTTGAGACACACCGAGAATCCTATTGGTCCGATCCCTCTCAATCTCTATTTTTAAGAGACAGTGTATATCACCTAAGTCCACATAGTAAATCTTGAAGCCAATTGTTCTTGCACCTTTTGCATCAATACCAAACTGCTGGTAGTGCTGTAATATAATCCACATTAACACAAATGAGTACTATATGAGTTACTCCATTTACCTGTCACTTTGACGGTACAAACAGTACTCCTTTTCGCACCGACAAAACGCTATGCTAACCAAGAACTTATTGAGGAGCCGTAGAAACATCCATTTGATGAACATGTAGATTCCTTATTGTAGCTATCGTCAATAATAATCGTAGTGATTCATATCTCGCCACGGGTGAAAATACCTCATTAAAATCAACACCTCTTGTTTGGGTATTTCCCCTTACGACCAACCTTGCTTTGAAGCGTTTAACTGCGCCATCTGGGTTGTATTTTACATCAAATACCCAGTAGCATCCTAATATTTTGCGCCCTTTAGGTAATGCCCTGGTTCAGGTACCGGCACGCGTTCTGCGCCTCGCCTCCGGGCTGGGGCTAGGTATAC
This sequence comes from Phytophthora palmivora, assembly GCA_008079305.1. Taxonomy (NCBI): domain Eukaryota; phylum Oomycota; class Peronosporomycetes; order Peronosporales; family Peronosporaceae; genus Phytophthora; species Phytophthora palmivora. The sequence continues at coordinate 434,456 of VOQZ01001312.1, read as the reverse complement.
TTTAAAGCTGTCTACGTGTGCACTAAGCCATTGGGTGCTCGTGTGCTGAATCTTGTCCAACGCATTACCTGCTCTCATAGCCAACCAACCTCCGTTCCCAAATACAATAAGCTTGCACATATCGTCATGCACTTTGGCATTTCGCATGGAAGACACGCAGGGAGAGCTGCCTGTAGTGGTGTCGCACGGCCCGAGCCCGAAGAAGGCCAGGGCGTTAATTGTTAAGGCAAATCGCTTTACTAGAGGGCACTTACTGTTGGCTGTGGGCTTGCGCTTGTATGCAGAATGCAGAATGCACCTCCCGATAAAGGCGCAAGATCGACGCGCGATCACATCGTAGCTTCTAATGAAACCAATCAGTGTTGGCAGCGGTCATTGCCTCCTCAAACGTAGTGGTAGAGAAAGTAGAAACAGTGGTAGGCGCTCGTCTACAGCTCCGCTTGACAATTGTTACTGCAGCTAGAGCTGCAGCACATGTGCTAAACAGCATCACGGCGATAGCAACAGATTCAGGCTCCATAGAGTAGCTCGGAAGCTATGAAATGAATGGCATTTGAGAGCCAGACTGCTCTAGCACACGTGTGCTCCAACCAGAACACCTCTGTGCACTGGGGCTCAGTTTCGGTGTGTCGGAACGCAAAACCACAAATTGGTACTGTGGACCGATATGATTTAGACCAATAAGATTCACTCTAATTTTCAGCACAGAACGTGTTTATGTACCTGAACCAGAGACTAAAGTTACAATATCCTATGTATTATTAGCTACTAAAGCTTGATATTCAACCTGTAATTATTTCTCCCACTCTTGGGCATGTGCTTCTTTACTTGCTTCCTTTATTGACCTTGGAATTGGATATTACTTTTGTGCTAAATGTGACAGCGTTGATTGATACGACATAGTCTCGAAGGCGGAAGTTTGGTCTACATTAGACTGCTAGTACACAAGTTCATTCCTTATGCGGTGGTTATTTAAAATATTATTGACAAATTCAATACCTCCATCTGTCATTATTCGCTTTACTATATATCGGGGTTGTTTTTTCAGTTGCTTAATAAAGGTTTTAACAATTGTCCCAATCTCTTTGAGTGACTTTATCACAAAATACCCCTTGTAAGCTGTGGCGTTATCCACCACTTCACTAATGACCGATAAGAGAGAGCGGACGAAAAACAGCCTTGAAACTTTATAAAGCGGACGAAAAAAATTCGTCGCAAAACTGTTTTTCAATACGGGGTAGCATACAAAGATCGAGTCTTTATTTACGGTAGGCGATGAATTTGCCGGCCTTTTCGTCCTCTCACTGACATCAAGTCATTTTTTGGGAATCCCTGTCTAAACCGATATCGCGTGTATTGAATTGACCGCTCCATTGACTGTAACTGTATCGTTGACAAAACCCTCGACTGTAGCTGTAGCTTAGACAACTCATGCACCTGGGTGCATGAACACCCAGGCTCGCGACGAGCTCAGCACTTCGCAAACGGCCATGGACGAAGAGTATCAGGCTCATAGCCAGCTTTACGACCGTCTACATCTAGAGCTACCAATCGTCCACTTTATTGACAACCAACTGCTGAGAAACCTAAGTGAAGACGCGAGGCATTTCAACATCACTCATTCACGTGTTTCTCGCGTTCTACATAGGTGCAACAATCTAACCCCACTAACTAGGCAACTTACTGGTGCAGGGTCCGGGACTAAGGTCCTTCCATTTCCGGCGGCTGAGCACTGGCTGGGGTCTGTCGTCTGCGTCGTATTCAGCCCTCCATTGTCGCTAGGACCGGACCTCGCCCTCATAGTTATCGAGTATATAAACCGGACACGTCGGACTCTCGATATCTCCATGTATATACTCACGGATCGTGTCATCAGTGACGGGATCCGTGATGCTAATCGCGGGATTATCGTGCGAGTGCACATTGACCTGAGTCACGCGCAAAACATACCTAGGTCTGATTGTTACCGACAGGACTCAGATAAGCCACACCTATGCACGAAACGTTTGCAATTGTACGTATTACACATTATGTTTTTCAGTGTGACAGAAATATTGTCATACCAAGTTCTGCAAACTGGTCTGGTACAGGCACCGATGAAGCGAACACGGAGAACATGGCTGTTCTCCGTGGCGAAGTGGCTGCAATCTACACTGCCCGTTTCAACGAAAATTGGGCTCTGAGCGAGGACACGTCATCTTCAGCGTCGCGGTCCAAGAGACCTGGATGTCCCACCAACCCGACATGGAAGGCGTGGGTCTCACTGAGCTTATCGAAAGCATAGAACAAAGGGTAGCAAACACTCTATGTATCTATGTTGTACTACATATAATGTACAATGTTCGCTGCATGTAAGTCATCGCTGTCGGATGGAGCCATCGTCTCCGACATTCCACTCGTGTTGATCGCCACTCGCAACAACTGATTCAGACTTAAATCAGTACCAACGTACCATTTGTGTAGTATCTGGTACAGTGCAATAGCCACTGCATTGTAGATCACGCTCTCTCCAAACACGAGATTGAACAGCAGCGGCGGGACGTGTAGCTTTTTGAAACAAGATAACGTAGCCACTGAATCCGCAGCATTAATCAATGTCCCGAACAGTAGTGCCTCCACCCACCAGAGTCTGGTGAGGACGCCTTACTGTCACACAGTTGTGCAAATATGGCACAGTAGATCTGTTGCAGCACCATAAAAACTGGCCACAACTGCATAGTGTTGTTCCTACACACAACATAGTTTCTTTTTCTACACCACGCGGGAAGCGCGGAGACAGGGCGAGGCTAGGTGTAAACAGGCCAACCAGCACTTGTCCGCAAGAGAAGTGACACGCTCAGTTTTTATTGTGTGAGCCACAATACTCCTCCACGTCCACCCGAGCGATCATGCCGAAGCGGGTGAGATGGCGAGGGAAAGCTTTTGGCGTTGATGCAGCCGAAGCCGACGAGATTTTGACGTCTCTCAAGACGTTCGACATTGACAAGAGCCAAGCAATGGCGTGCACGATCTGCCCAGAAGCTGAACACAAGATGCGCTACCGCCTGCTTGTGTGTAGCTCGGGGGAGTTCAGAGAGGCAAGTGACATCACGTGCACGTGGCGTGGAAAGAATGTTACCTGTCTAGACTCGGAGCGTGCGTAAATCTTTGAGTACGGCGAGCACAACACTCTTGCGTCGTCCCCAAGGCGCAAGAAACTGTCCATAACGCAGAAAGCGTACTGCCGTGAGCTAGCGGAGTACCACTTGCGCCCAATGAGAATCCGCCAGGCGCTGTCTCGCAAATGTTCCACTCCTCTCGAAGAGCTACCTTCGCTGAAGACTATGCAGAACTTTGTAAATAACTACGGGTGAACACAGATGGAAAATCATGATCGTGCCCACAACCTAAGGACCTGGATTCATAGGCATGCGTACAACGGCTCTGAGCTGATGACTCATCCTTCATATTCGGTTGGCAGATGGACAACACGGGCAACCAATAGTCGACAATGGCTCCGACCTGACACCATTTATAGTCAGTATCTAAACGAAGGCGTTGATGGTGAGGCTGATGGTACCCCCAGACAGCTTTATTTTCCACCTGGATGCGACCTACAAGATGAATCAGTGCGATTACCCTGTATTAGTCGTTGGTCTGTCGGACCGTTCGCGCAGATTTCACTTGGTTGCTCTCTATATTATTTCTTTGATGTCCCTTCGACGGCTCAACTACTGGATCACACAAAAATATTTGAGAGTACGCTACGCAATGGCCGACGGAGACAAAGTTCAGTGCAATGCTCTCACAGCAGTGTTTGGAGACAACCCGGCTTACCGATTCTTAATGTGCTTCTTCCACGTAATGAAGAACGTTCAAGCACGTATCAAATTACTTTCCTCTATTACACAAGCTACCGTTCTACGCGAAATCTACGATCTACACTTCTTCCGTAGCGAAATGGACTATTTGCAGCTGCCGAATACAAGTTTGAAGCGCTGGCTCCGAGACCCGGGTTTAGTTTTATTTGAGCGGTACGTGCATGGGCAATGGTTCACTGGAAATTTCACGACATGGCAGGTATTTGCAACTCCCAGTGGGTTTGCTTCTACTAACAACCCCGCAGAAACGTTCAACGCTTTAATAAAGCGGGACTACACGCTACGTCGCTGACTTAAGATGGGTTCACTTTTGCGAGAGCTGAGTGCCTGCTGTCAAGATCAATCGTGTAGTGAACGAACGTTTGAGTTTTCCGTATGATCGACACCAACGCTCGCGCGAAGGGTATCCGACATGGTACGAGAGCGGTTATTGGGTGTTGCTGAAGGCTAAGACATCGATTCTGTGCGCGCTGGCACATGTTCCATTCTTCGCGTGATATTGTTGTCTGCGCCTCGAATTGCAGTGATTCCAAACAATCGAAGCGAAGTGGGCATCGCTGTTTCTGTACAGGTGGGGGTTAATTATACCCGTGAAGAAGTGGAAGAAGAGAATCGTTGGATGGGTGGGTCGTGGACGCCCTGAATCAGTGGTGCCCATGCGACTACTGCTTTGGGTTCGGAACATGCATTCACGTCACTTTCGCACTTCGCGTCACTGCTCACGTAGACAGCAGCGGCAGAGATATTCTAGTAAGCCGACACAAAGAAAGCGAGGTAGTGTTTTCGATCTGCTACCAATCGGACGTCCGCGGATGGTCGGACCTGCTCTGAGTCTTGAATGAGCCAGAGTCTTGATATTTGAGTAAGGAGTAATATTGCACTCTAGCACTTGTCGGACTTCGCGCCTTCTTCTGGGTCTCTTCAACATTCATCACAGGCACATGTAAACCATCGTTCATTTCCGTAGTGGACAGTCACCTGGGCACCTGCCTTTACATCTTTAATCATCTTGACAAGAACTTTCACATGAGTGCGTGTCTGCTGCTCAACGAAAGCCTCATTCGGGTCGCAGGCGTGCGAAATAAACTGTGTTATAGATCCACACTTGAGCGCATCACCGTAGACGTAGCTTCTTGTTGTCGACTTTGCGTTGTATAGCAATGTATAGCCACTATTCTCCTTCTTTGCCTGGTCGGGTTGCCCTTCAACTAAGGCCGGAAACTCGGAGAGCTCTCCACAGTACTCTCCTACAACGTCACCGATATCGAGATCGGTCGTTGTATACACACGAGGCCGACTCGATTTAGAGGTTCGGTGTACGTGGAGCATTGCTGCAAAGGGCTGCCGATTATGGCATTGATATTTATCCTGACGCTTACCTTGCAATAAATAATGTCATCAATGCCTGCAAAACAAAAAATAAACAATGAGATAAGCCCCACAAACACAATGAATAATGCAGTAATTGGAAGTGATGGTTTTTGCTTAGCGCGTAGCGTCATCGACTGTACGGGCATCCCAACAGCTGCAATTCTGTCTCAAGAAGAGAATCATTTCGAGCGTAATGGGCTGGAGGCTGTGTCGCTCTTGGCCGTAGGTAATTCGTGCGGTGCTGAAAAATCTCTCGGCTACATTAGACGTTGGATGCATGGAAGAAAGTAGCTCATACCGCTGCTCGTTTGCTTGGAGGCAGCGGCGCTTCTGTAGTTGCTCCACGAAGGATCTCTCTTCACCGTCACTACGTTCGTTGCTGCTGTTTTGCTCTTCAGCAATAGGGCTGCAGAACGGCTGAAGCGCAGCTTTTCGCCGCGTGTCAGCCTACTGGTATGTCCTCCAAGCACGTGCACACACGCTGCTTCGAAATCAGGGCTGTGAACAATAGCCACTCGTGGCCTGAGCAATACAAATAGTAAGTTAGCAAATTGTCCTTTGATCAATTAAACCTGAGCTAGTACTCACCGATGTATCGCTAATACTGTGGCTTGATTGACAGAAGCCCATCGAACGATACACTAACGTCGAGCATGGTGATTTCTGAGCATTGGAGACCTTAGCCACAGATTCAACCTTCTTGAGGTCCTTCAGAAGCCCGCAAAGAAGTCGTGTGGCAGCTGCAGGCGGGGAAAAGTCTTTGAGAGCGTCGTCGTTCTTGTCCAGGTGCTCCAATAGTTGAAAATAGTGATTCACCTTAGCAAACGTCGATCCCCATCGCGTGTCCTGGCGAATTACCGGTCGCAACCCCGCTTTAGTAATACAGAGAATAAGTGAAAAAAGTAGAATATTTCTAAATAAAAAGCAGCATATTACCGTAGTTTTGCCGACTGGGAGATCGTTCTCAACTTGAGCATCAGGGGCTGTATCAGGTCCAGATCGGGTCCAAACCCTCCCATGTCTGCTTGTACGGCCAAATTAAGTCTGTAGCTAGCACAGCCAACAAGGGGCACGCCCATGAGCGTAGCAAGTAACCGGTTAACACCACAGTTGTCAGCAACTAAGAATAGGCATTGCGAGAGCTGCTTTCAAAAATCCCGGGGAAGCATGTTCGCCAAGAACTCCATGTGGCATCGCGCTGCGAGGTCATCATCGAGGGCTTCCAGCAGCGGCGTCATACGGAGCTGCGGGGTCTTCCGGACGCCGTCAATCTAGTAGCACGCGAAGACCGCGACGAAATGCTCGGAGGCGTGCGTCCATCCATCGAAGAGCAGTCCAAAGCGGCCCGGGAGCTCTGCGGCGATCAAGCGCTCCACAACCCGAGTGAGGCTGTCAATTGCACAAACTAGTGTCTCCACACAAATAGGGTCGAGTTTCGTGTATCTGGTCAAAGCCAAAACAAAAATTAGTGAGTAGTGCATACGTACATCAAATTCTTGAAACTAGCAAACCTTCTAGCTGCTCGATTCTCGCAAAACGAGAGTGGTAGATTCTTTTTAAGGATCCAATCCATCCACCCGTACACATTCCATGCCGATTGCCGCACGTAGTTTAGCATGAAGTCAGTTTCTGCCGTTGATGCTGCAAGCATCACGGCTTCGTAGTCAGGATGCTCGCGCCGGATGTGCTGTAGCCGTTCCGGCGAGTCTGCTTCCGCACCGTGCCACACTTGCAACGAAAGTTCTCGTCGATGATCTCGTCATGGTCATCCCGGCATGGACGGAAGTAGAAGCCGGAAATTTAAGCTGAGGGGAAGGTGGTGGGACGGACACGGGAAGCGAGGGTCATGGCGGTCATCTTGGGGTGATAGGAAAAGCTAAAAATGAACAGTGAGCACTTGAGCAATCTGTGTAGGATAGGTGATTGTGAAAATGGTTGGGTCAGAGGAATTTGGCGCTCAAGAATTTGTCGGTTGGTCAGCAAGTGCTCATTATGATAAAGGGATTTTCGCATAAATTATGAGAGATGACTGTCATAGCTAATAAGTTATCAAAATTAGCCAGGGAAATGGGACACATAAATAATTTCATGATATCATGCAAAATTACTGAAGCAGCCATGCCATAATCGGCAGGCCTGTTGCTGCACCTCTCCCCGAGGTTGCAACACCTTGGAGTACAGAATGACGCAGATGCCACGTTTGTGCAGGCGTCCCAAAAGCAATCTCCAATGCACTGACAAGCATCAAATTCTCCGATGTCAGGAAATTCGACTCCGTTGTTTTTACATGTTTCAATGGGTTCAATCTCAGCAGGCCACAGCACGTCACGATTCAGGGCACGCGTCTCTTTTGAAGATGGATCGGAATTAGTTGCTCGTCTAGCGTGTAGGTTCTTAAGCCGCTCCTTAACTTCCTGTAAGTTCAATATCGTTTTGAACTGAACAGCCTTCACAGCCTTCGCGTGATATATTGCACAGCCACTTTTGGTAATAGCGCATTTTGCCAGATTACGGAACTTCCGCGATCTCGGTACATGCCATTGCCCATTCCGCTTCTTGGCCTGGTGGCGGATCTTGGTTCGGGCATGGCTATTCGGGATTGCACGACGTAGGCAACCGCCTCAATGAGCTTCTCATCAGTCATAACGCTTGGGATCACAAGCTGAGTATCGGGTGGTATCACACCCACCACTTCCGAAGACACCAAATCAATCACTTGACTAATAGTTAATTTCATTTGCTCTCCTCGCTTGACGTAGGCTCCTTGATGGCTGCGCAATTAGCGTCACCACTACCACCACTATTTGTCGCTGTCAATGCGCAATTAGAAGTGCTGGACTGTTGAAAGTTGTCCTGCTTCTGCTCCGGATCTGGTGAGCAATGTACGCTGGAGTGTGGGCTTTCAGCGGCAATTCCCCCTCGGGCCTCCAGATGAGTACCCTATTTTGAGTTGTGCTAACTCCCACCTTGGTAGCTCAGTGGAAGAGCCCCCGAAAGGGATGGTTGTGGGTTCGATTCCCGCCCAAGGTATCATCATGAGTTGCAGTCGATGTTGTTCTAACTACAGAGCGTTGATGTAACGATATCAAGAGCTACCAGTCTGACAGAAGAGCGATTATTTACTGGTTGAATCCAGGTCTATCTATCTTACTCACTTATGACTTCCAGTACGTCCTGTGTGTATCCAGGAGCGGGGTCCTTGATGACAGGGGTCTGGGTCAGACGCTGATAACGCTCAATCTTGGCGTTGAGGATGCCTGAGCGGTGGAGACTGCGAAGATGCTTGAGGACGTTACCTGCCCCGCGCGAAGTGATTTTACGCTCGGATAAAAACGAGACCACAGCTTCCTCCGCCCGCTTACCCAAGTCCAGGACTCGATCGCGATAGTCCGGCGCTGTCGTATTCAACACGAATCCGCCGTCCAAGAATAGCTTCATGAAGGCCACAAGCAGCTTAGCGTCGGACTTCTACTGCTTCGAGATGGTTGACTGCCACATCCGTGGCTCTTGAGCGTACCACGCAAACCAGATACTATGAAGGTTCGTCACTGACCCTCGTCGGCGCTTTGGCTTATCTTGTTCTTGTGATGAATCTCGCTGACGTTTCCTGTTCTTGTCTTGTGATGATGTTCCGTCCATTTTAGCTTCTAGGTTATCCATGCGCTCGTCTTGACGCTTGATGTGCTCCATTAACTATCAATCACACTACGCTGATGGTCGATGATCTTGCTCTGGTTGCTTTGTTCGGTGATAGGGGTGGTTTCTTGCTCTTGGCTTGTCTCGGGGATCGTTGCTTGACAGACCGCAAGGCGCGAAGACCATGCCAGGAGCTCTGTCACTGAAGCTCCGGCAATGACAGCAGCTGACTCCAAGCGCCTGACAGCCTGACCGTCTAGTTGAAGCTTCTTCATCAGTGGGTAGTGCAAAATCAGGTAAGCCGTGAGGACATCGAGTAATTGTTGACTAAGATTGTACTTGGCGCTTTCCATTCTGTAGCAGGTCGTGAACAGCAAGCGCTGGACATCGGCGATCTTCTCCTGCGTCTCGGTGTCGAACGGCTTCAAATCCAGTGCCTTCACTTTGGTTTCAGTGTCGTATCCGCTGAGTGCTTTGCTGGCCTTGTGATATTCTCGGCTTGTATTAAAGATGTAATTGAATCCCTTGTTTGTTGTGCTCATGTTCTAGGCACCACGATCGAAGATCCACCGCGCGGCGAGTTCGCCGCTACCATTGGCGTGTTGTGCCCCCCGCGTCGGAAGGAATGGGATGTCAGTGCAGCCGTGACGCCAGAAACCGCAGCTATGCGGTCGAGTACACGGTTCACATGTGAGTAGACGGTGGTCGTCTTCTCAACACCAGCAGCGGACGGTGCGCCAAGTCCAGTTGTGTCAACAGGGTGGTCGAGAATTTCTAGGAGCGGGACGTCCGGAGAGAGAGTGATTGCAGCTTGGTCTTGCATTTCGGGCAGGTTGTCGATGACGTCCGTTGATGGGGCGGTCTGCATTAGCATCGCCAGTGCCATGGCGAGCATCGGACAGGTCTCAAACTCCGTTCCAGGGAACAGAGACAGCCCTTGCTCTTCGGATGGCTTCATCCGAATGAAGCGTACGAAGAGCACATTGCCGGCGTCTATGGAGATGTTGGGCTTGCGGAGGAGGGCGAGGTCCGAGGCTCTACCGAATAGGTACCACAGCAGGCAAATTAGCGCAGCATCTTGGTAGTCGCTTGAGCAGCTCGCGTTAACATACAAATACACAAGCATTTTCTTCAAGTCAGTCTTTGAACATGGCGGCGCCTTGCTTATGAAGCCGCCACCGTCACGCGTCAAGTAAAAGTTATCCAACGTCTTTCCCATTTTAAGCAGACGAGCTTCTAACGCAGCCCGGTGCTGAGGGAACTGGTCGAGGAGCCACAGTTTAGCCTGCCGATAGTACAGCATTGCAGTGTTTCGGACCTGTGGCTTTCCTTTTTCCCTCGGTAAATGCTAGATACATTCCGAACTTGTCCATTACGGACACAAAACACTTTCTACTCCCATCACGCTCAATACAGACACGCACATACTCTTCTGTCACACCCTCAGTTTTCAAAAACTTCAAGAAAGCAGTAGTTGCCTTCGCACCCTTGGTGTTTCCAGGCACCAACTCTTCTAATCCCATGCTATCGGTCGGATAAATGGCAAATATGTGAGTGATACGCTATTCACTTGCTTTTTGGCTAGACATACATATTTTGGCCGGCGTTCCCACCTGATACGTCGGAACGGCTGGCATACAGGACCTGGATTAATAGCCTCATCCTATTGGATAAAATTACGGTAATCGTGTGATTTGATTGGATTAAACTACTGATGAGAGAACTTATTGGCTGTTAAGCTCTTTACAAACTGGTAGTATAGTCGGGTAGGTGATCATATTCAACCATAAGGACGACGGTTACAAGCTAATCGATTACATTGCCTTATCGTAACCCTGCTTGAATGCCTCGGGGGCTTAGTTACGATTTCTTGCAAACCCTTACCTAGCTATTCGACCTTCCACACACCATCAGCAATGACTGCCAACCTCCACAGTATCATCTTGTCACAAAAGCGAAATGCATTGTTGTAAGTCGGATGCTGCCTGTCTTCTATCGACGTGATGGTTATGTCTAGGTGAAGGCGCGTAGACATTTTCACACCCGCCTTGCACATCTTTAACTACAAATCGGTTTATATTGCCGGCACCACTGCTCGCATATTTGCGGGGTGGTCTTGTCGTCGCTCTCTGTAGGTCTCTTCCGCCACCAGTATCTGGCCTTGTTGAGGTTAGCGCCGCGGTCATTTGACCGAAAAAGCAATGAAAAATCTTCCACCGCTTTTCCGGCCAGACCCTTGGTACCGTCGACCAGAACCCGCGCTGGTATCCAGTCGACAACCTTCTGTCTGTCGCGGATTGCCAATGTGTGCTGTAGAACACGCTTGTCATCACTATCCATTGCGATGGGCGGTCGAGGATACAGAAATGAGGGAGTGCGGCAAGTTTTTGTTGTTAGTTGCCCCGAACTGTTGGCTGTTGGTGGCTAGGTTCAGTGTGCACTAATTGCGGTATGTGACTGAATGGGGTGCATGACTTTTTACGGTAGTAGTACACGTATGATTAGTATAAGTACGATGCTTGACTAATCGCGAAGTATGTCTAAATTGCATGAAGGATGTAACGTAAGTGGCTATTAGCCACTGGCTAACAAACCAGACTAGACCAGGTACAATAAAGTGAAGTTAATTAGAATTCGTATTTCAGGCCAAATTACTTAATTAACTAGAAAATACGCTCAGTCTAAAAATTACCCTATTTTAGCTATTGAGACCAGAAACTTGTCGAAAAGTTTGTAAACTCTTGATACAGTGCCGGCCAAAAGTATAAGAACGACGGTTATCTTTCAATTTTGACGACTAGAATTGCTTTCTGACTCTGAAAATTGGCCAATCCACTCGTCTCGTCGAGACGCGTCGAATGGTGGTCTCCATTTCGGGTTTGGCGCGGAACTGCCGGAGCTGCAGAAAATAACGCCTCCAGGGGCCGGCAAAAAGTAAAAGAACGACTCGGAAAATTGCGTTTATTACTGGCGTAGAAGCGTTATTTAACTAGTTTGTGGCTTGGCTGACATTAGGTACTGCATCGCGTATTAAAATACAAACGCTGAGGTCGTGAATCCTATCACAAGCATGCCTAAAGGGCCAGTGTTTACTAAAATCGAACGCGGTCAAATACTTGCTTTGCGCGACAGCGGATGGAGCCTACAACGCATCGCAACTAAGCTTAAGAGGTCTAAGACAGGCATTTACCAGTTTCTTAAGGATCCTGAGAGATACAACACCGCACAACGACCAGGAAGGCCCCCCCAAGCTGACGGAAAAGGCAACTCGCCGTCTTCTTCGCGCAGCTCACACTGGAAATTTTAGCTCTTCTCAACTGAAAGAGAACCTCGCGCTACCTATCAGTGCTCGCCGTGTTCGTGGAATCCTTCACGGCACCCCAACATTAAAACACAAGAAGCGAAAGAAGGCACCAGCCATGAAACCGCACCATAAGGTTGACAGGATGAAGTGGGCGTATACACGGGCTCGCTGGACCGAAATATGGAAGACAGTGATCTTTAGTGACGAAAAGAAATTCAATCTGGATGGCCCAGATGGGTTCCAGTATTATTGGCACGACCTGCGTACCGAGGAAGAGATGTACTCAAAGCGTCATTCTGGTGGTGGGTCAGTGATGGTGTGGGGTGCATTTTCGTCGCGTGGTAAAACAAGATTAGCTATCCTTTCGGGCACTCAGAACAGCATCAAGTACGTGAAGACGCTAGAGACGTATCTAGTACCGTTCATCGAGTCAAACCACCCCCGTACCTGCATCTTCCAGCAAGACAACTGCTCGATTCATGTATCCAACTACACGAAGGACTGGCTTCAAGCTCAAACTTTTGCTGTTCTGCCTTGGCCAGCGCTTTCACCAGACTTAACCCCCATTGAGAACGTATGGGGGATGCTCACCAGACTTGTATATCCAGATGGTAAGCAATACCAGACCCCGGAAGAGCTTACATGCGCAATACTCCAAGCATGGGACAAGGTCGAGCAGTCCTACCTCAACACACTTATCGATTCAATGCCTAATCGGTGCGCTGATGTGTTGTGTGCCAATGTAAAGAAGACGACGTACTAAAGTCTCCAAAATAACGCTTCTACGCCAGTAATAAACGCAATTTTCCGAGTCGTTCTTTTACTTTTTGCCGGCCCCTGGAGGCGTTATTTTCTGCAGCTCCGGCAGTTCCGCGCCAAACCCGAAATGGAGACCACCATTCGACGCGTCTCGACGAGACGAGTGGATTGGCCAATTTTCAGAGTCAGAAAGCAATTCTAGTCGTCAAAATTGAAAGATAACCGTCGTTCTTATACTTTTGGCCGGCACTGTAGCACGCTTCCTTTAGCACTAAGGTGCTCGTGTGACCCCGTCACAAAGACACTATTAATGTTGCCAACGTAAAATAGTAATGTTTGGTTCCTATTCTTCGTCCTAAATTTCAGGGCTGTTGTTCACGTCGGAAATTCTCATCAGCGTGCCCGTATCTCTCGCTTCGTGCGGTTATTCGTTTCTATATCCATCTCAACAGCCAGTAACTCAGTAGCATCACATTGCCCACGTTCGTTTCAAGTCCCATCTGACGTTACCAAGCTTGTGACAACAGTAATGTCGTCCATTTTTCCACCGAGATATTCGTAGCCTGCTTGCTGTGCTGCCATCGCGAACGGGGTTTTGGTTTTAGTTCCCTTGGCGGCCTTGTGCGCCGTATGAGCAATACATGACGCCACTTTTTCCATGCTGTGGTGGTCAAGCTCCGGTGTGGAAGGCAATACCGAGTCTAGAAGACTTGCAATCTGCTTGGGGAACAAGTTGTCAAAGCTGTCATGGCAGAAAACGCAGCAGTATTAGGATCGTCACAGGTCCAATAAAGATAACGAACATACAGTCCGTCGGTGCCTAGCACGATCACGTCGCCTTCCTGAGCCTCTAGTTCGTACACTTCACCCATCTCAGGCTGAAATGGCAAAAACACGCGCAATCAGTCTAATGAGTCAGTCTGATGAGTCGAGAAGACACAACTTCAACAAGCAAAAATTAAGCACAACCATCGCACCTTGTCTCCATTTGCACCGAAACCAAGTTGGTACGGGCAGTTAAAGTAATGGCACTGGTTAGGCGTCTCATGGACAACCTGCCACCTCAAGGCGCCTCCTTCTTCCTTGTCTGGCTGGAGCCGACACAGTAAAAAGCCCGAATCTCCCAAATTAATCGCTCGCAACAACAAATCTACAGCGACACAGCAACAATTAATAACACTCAACTAGTAAAGTAAAAGCTACAAACGCACCGTCCAATTGCACGATACACGCCGTTGAACTGCCCGGACACTAGTACCCAACGGACATATCAGATCCCGTTTCTTTCCATTCAGAATAACCAATTTCTCTCTCACCTGCGCACTTTGATGTGCCATCGTCAGCACTTGCAGTGGCGTAGGCGTCTTGTCCGACTTGGTCACCGTGAGCTTGGCCGTGTTCATGAGTGTGCGCGAGTACTCACCCGAGTCAATGCCCTATTACAGTTTAGCCTTTAAATATGTAGCAATAACCTGGAAAAATAGACCACACGAACCTTACGCGCCCAGCCACCGACGCCGTCCGCGACGCCCACAGTGTTGCCACTAATAAACCACGCGTCTTCTCCTCCAGTAGCTCGCTTCTGCGGATGCGGCAGTCCACACGCACCCGACTCAAGACGTAGCGCTGTCTTCACTTGCCGCTTCACACTAAACCACCGCACTCCGGTCGTATCCAGCCGTCCACGCTTCAGTAGAATCCGCAGCGCCATGCTCCTAATAACGAGTAAAATTCAGACTGAAGCGCAACGTTCGTACAACATAAAGGTCCACCGTATTTCCACCAATCGAATTCCATCATTGATCCCTGTCGAAATCGATCATCACTTTTACCAATCGAAATTCCCGCCATTGGCTCACTTCGAAAGAGGAAGAGTGTGTGTCACTAGGGATGAAGGCACGTGACGACGTGTCCTCGGACTCGGACGGCCGCAAGCGCAGTCGCGAGTCGTCGGAGCCACGTCGGACGCATCGTAAGACTGAGTCGCGTGTCTTGTACGCAACTGTCATGGCGCAGGAGCGAGAGATGGAGCGAATCAACTACGAGAAGACTCGACAGCCCACACAGCCCCGTAAGGGCGAGACAATAGAGTCCCCTGTCCAGAGATCCAAGCAGAAACGTGCAGAGGAGCGACGCAGTAAACGTCAGAAGCTGCGACGCAACATGAGTCCACGTTCTCCGGATGGAGGGCCTCAGATCCCGCTGAGAGGCGGCGTATCGCTCGTTCAACTGGAAGAAACGCCGCAATTTAAACGTCGCTTCGCTAGAGACGAAGACGCCATTCAAGACGCGACGTTGCACTCGACGGCGTGGCGCAACCTCAAGTTTGAGACCGCGCCGGCGAATATTTTACCAGATAGAGATGGAATTAGGGAGCCATATGCTCTAGTGTTTGATGCCTCGTTATGTGAGTTTGATGACGAGCTGAAGCAGAAATGTGCAGTGTCAAAGGAGTTTTTAAAGCCCAAGCCATTGACGATCATGTCGGGGACGTGGGGAGAAGCTAGAGACGTGCAGATGGATGACAAGATCAAGCAACTTATTGACGAAGCGACGCCACTTGTGAAAAAAGCACATGCTACGAGAGCTAACAAGATTATTGCTCATACTCGACAACAGATTGCGACGTTCATTGAACAACGCCCGATAATGCGTGAGAAAGCGTGTGGTTTGGTTGGACTGCCACTTCAAATTTCACGATTAGAGAAAGTAGCTGCACGGAGACTTCTCCGAGATGCCGAGTTCGCACCGGAAGGGGTGGCTCGACCCCATTACTCGGTTGGGCGAACCGAGTCGAATTATGCTGGCCTAGTCTACCCTGAATTGGTGACGTATCTCAGCAAGATTGCACCGATCCCGCGTTCGACAACGTGTATGCTGTCTCGTGGAACTCATCGTGTCGAGGATGATCCGATTATTCGTTTTGTACCGTACTTCAGTGCAAACAGTGCGAAGAGTAAGGTTCCTCAGTTCAGCAGCATGGAACGATGCAAGGACACCCTTGTAGGAATGGATGACGAGGTCAATGAGTACGTCTTGCGGTATGTTGTGAATGCATGTGGAAGTAATCAGACTGTGTTCGAAGCGTTAAAACGAAGTGGAGGTTTTACGCAGCCATTTGCGAATTATTCCGATATCCTAGAACGTGCTGCTCGAGAGGAGTTGTACAAGAAAAATTTACTTGAGTTGGAAGAGCAACGCAACAGTGAAGGAATTTCTGCGCTGAAGTACCGCGAAATTGGCTCTCTTCTGGAGAAATGCTTCGCGATTCGAGCTGGTGTGCACCTTCGTGGGAGGTTGCAACCGCTCCCAGCCCATATATTATTGAATCACCTCCAGACCAATGGCGATAGAGGCGTGCGAGGCGCACCGTCAGAGCAGTACAGAGAGATAGCGATTAAGTACCAAGATTTCTTCTGCCGTCGCTGCTGTACGTACAGCTGTCGAAACCATGGGCGGGAACAGCCAGTTCCAGTGGTTCGTGTCGATCCTAGCTATCCCTTAGTGAAGGCTACCTCGAAACTATGGCGGCGCGTTGAAGAGGGGCAACTTGCAGAGGATGAAGCTCATGAAGATGCAGATTTTGAAATGGATGGGGAACTAACTCCAGAATCTGATGAACCCATGTCTGAGCTAACGCCTGGTGAGAACACAGTCAAGAAAGAGCCACAGGAGGTAACTCGTGGATGTGTCACTGTTGCAAAGAGTGCCGTTGGGGGTGAATCGACGAGAAGGTCACTGCGAGTCCAAACGGCAGCAAATACTAAGGCGTCACCAAAGCTAAACGCGGTTCGCTCTCACGTTAGAAAGCTGGTTCGTTCCAAGACAACAGATGTGTCGGAATATTTGGGTTTTGATGGTATTTATCAAGCGCTCACGCAGGATAGAAAACTGGAATTGCTATCTGCTGACATTCGCTGCGGGTCTCATTGCTCGAAGCCATTGTCAGATACGATGGAAGCTAATGAAATCAACGACAGTGTCGTGACAACAGAAAAAAAGCCATGGGGAGGCTCCGAAATTGCTCTACTAGACAAGTGGAGAAATGCATTGGACCTAACTCGTGCGCCTTAGCAGCTTTACTTGATTCACGAAGCTGCACTGACATTACTGAATTTCTCAATGAACGCCACAAACGAGAAGATGACAGTCTTCATGAACGTGGCATAAATCGAAGTGATGTCTTTGGACGAAACCGTGAAAGAACGAATGGTGTTCTCGGGAACAGCTTTGAGCATCTTCGACGCACACGCTCCCAGCGAATGAAGGACCGTGGGGCTAATCACGAGTATATCCCATGTAATCATGACGGCGGCTCATGTGATTCTGCACAATGCTCATGCATGCGTCGTGACCACTATTGTGAAAAGTCATGTGGTTGTTCTCCTGATTGCTCCAATCGTTTTCCAGGATGTCACTGTGAAGTAGGTCAGTGCCGAACTGCGGAGTGCCCGTGCTACTTTGCTGCTCGGGAATGTGATCCAGATGTCTGTACTTCGTGTGGTGCTAGCGAGCTTCCCGTTGTTTTGGGCGATGAGGAAAGCAAGGGTAAAACGATTGCACAGCTTAAACTCTGCGGCAATGTAAATATTATGCGTGGCCAGATGCGCAAGATCGGGGTTTCTGCTTCAGATACCCACGGTTGGGGAGCGTATGCCATGGAGAATGTGAAGAAGGGCGAATTCATGTACGAGTACACGGGGTCGCTACTTTCCCAAGACGAAGCAGAACGTCGCGGCAATGTCTATGACAAAACGACGATCAGTTTCCTGTTTGATTTGACGGAAGACTCTGTTGTGGATGCTACCCGCAAGGGTAACAAAAGTAAGTTCGCGAATCATGACTCGGAAAACCCAAAATGTTTTGCTAGGATAATGCTTGTCAATGGAGACCACCGCATCGGGATTTATGCGAAAGAAGATATTACAGTTGGGGACGAACTGTTTTTCGACTACGGGTACAGTGGCGTCATTCCGGATTGGAGTCAAGCACGTATAGGATCCAGCAAGGATACTGCTTCCGTTGAAGATGACGATGGCAACACGAATACGAGTTCGGTCGACGTAAAAGAGGAGGATAAATCGTGAAGGGTTTGATAAAAAGCTTATTGGCAGAGCAAGTGGGTTTTTGTCGTTAATGCTAGCTTTTGGCTGTGTATTAGAAGTTGATACCCGACATGAACATGGCCTTCCACTTGAACCGAGTGACCTCTATGTTTAGTGCAGCGGTTGCTGGGATTTGAAAATAGGGGATGACGTTCGTTTGCATGCCACATCCGAAAGTGTTTCGAGTTGGCCACCTGTCAATATCTGCTGTGTGATGGATTACAACTGGGGAGACCCAAAGAAGAACTCACTGCTATCGTCGAGGATGATGTACGTTTCTGGAAGTGATCGTTTGTTGGTTCTTAGCGCTGATTCTGTAAGGATTCACTTTGGCTTCTTTCTGTAGGGCAAAAGCTGAGGTCACTCGAAAAAAAGGTTGACGAGTGTGAAGTCAACTGTGTCAAATCAGCTGCATCCAGCTATCGAAATCAAATTACGAAGTCAGTCTGCTGTTAATTAATGTTGAATTCCTGATTCGACTATTGATATGCTCTGTGGCGTGTTATCTTCGACAATAGAGATGAAGAAAGCTCCCGACTCAGCCCGACGACATATCAATAGTGACGGCATTAATTCACAGAGAAGTAGTGACAACAACGACATACACGAAGCAGATCACCCCAAGACAGGTCCTCAGCTGGCAAGCGATGATGAATCTAGCACGCTCGATTTCATTCGTTATGGCGACAATGTGTGAGTATAGTATCCGTGATACTGACTTCTTAGTTTCTAATGCTAAACTGTGTATTGCATTATAGATCAATGTTTGATAAGTTTGGACTGAACGCTGCTGCTGATGGGCTCTTTCATCCAGCTTCCACAATCGAAGCTTTTACAGAGCATGACGCGAAGTATCACCAGGAAGTTAAGAGTGTCACTGATAAATTCCGATCTATGGCACGATCTGAAAGTGGATATCCTACGTCTACAGATAACCATCGACTACCAACCCTTCACAGTGGTAAGTCGAAGTGTGAGCGGGTATCAGCTCGTCCAGGATCAAAATTGCACCCTACCAGTACATGTACTAGTGGAACTGCTCCTGCGTCAATGACGACTATCTCATCCTTATCCAAATTGTTGGATATTGAGAACAAACGATGTTTGTCGGCTAATCACAGCGACTCGAAGCTATACGCGCCTCGTCGTATGGATGCTATACCTTCGTCTGCAGATCGAAATGCATTGGATTTCTTCGAGCGAGAACTAGAAAGTGACAACAATAATCCTCGCAAATCGCCTATGGTGAAATCTTCAAGAGTAATCAGTGAGCTGGACAACAATGATATACCTAGTGATGGAAATGCCATAGTGCCATCGTTGGATATCTCACTAACCAGGAAGTTTGAAGAGCTAAAGCAGATCCTGAAATCAAATCGAGAAAAGCACAACTCTGCTCGACAGAATAACGATCAGTCTGGCAATGAAGTTCCATCAAATGAGTCTGGGGCTGGTCAACCGACTTCTTCATCAAGAAGAAAAACTGTTCATCCGAGATCATCTTCACGAAATGGTCAGAGTAAAACAAGTAGCACTATTCATGCATTATCGAGCGGACATGCTAAAAGCGGTGGAGACACTACTTCGAAGGCGAAAAACACATTGAACCGACAGCGGTCGACCCCAGGTGTACGTGCTGCGGCAAATATGAATAATGGCCCATCAGGCTCCAAACGGGTTTCCGTAAACCACACATCAGAAGCTACAACTCGAAGGACGTCTTCCAGTGTAGCCGTTGCGATTGCACCACCAGTTCGATCCAAGAAAGAGATAAAAGTACGCAGCGGCATCTCTCTCTCAGACTTGAAGGCAGAACATCGCGAGGCACTACAAATGCTGAAGGAGCTGGGTGGTCCAGTGGATCCTGATTACCTCCATGTACATGCAGATATTAATTCCAAAGTGCATCAAGTGGGAAGGAGTACTACCAGAACTAAAAAAGTCAATCATTCTTCAGGATCGACAGTTGCGCGCGCTGAAGAAAAATCGACAAACCAGTTGCAAGCTGGGTTACCGGCTTCAACCCCTCCAACCTCGGCAAATTCTAGTGTAAGTATGGTGACGAAGCTTAGGGAGTCCATATCTTCAGGACGCATTTCGGCTGAGTGTTCACCAAGAACTAGTTCTCCCAGCAGCCCAGCAGGATCTAGTGGGCGCCATGAAAACGACTCAATCACGTTGTCTGGATCGACTGAGGGTAGTGATAATTCTCCTCACGACTCAAACCAGATAATAGTGCGAGAAACTCCTACAACTGCTCCTGATACAACTGGGTCCGAAGTCCCATTGCATTCATCTCTTTCGCCAAGCAAAACCGCTGCTGATCCCTGGAAACAATATGATGATGACATTATTCACGATGAAGATGAAGATAATAACGAGCGTGATTACGATGAAGTCAAGTCAAGTCGTGCATGTCCGACTGGTGATCGCTACAGTGATGAAGACTTTGAGAGTGATCGGTAATGAGTTCCTAGTCTTGTATAGGACAACTTCAGATACATGTACGACAGCATCGTCAAGATTGAAAAATAATTTATCATTAAACCAATTCGATAGTGGAGTCGCCTAGGCCTCAAATGCTTCCACAACAAGGCGATGACCAATTCGTGCCATGCGATCTTGAACGGACTCACCAGGACGCGCCTCCTATAGCAACAATTAATCACAACTCATATAAACACCCATTGCATGAAAGAAAAAACAAACCTCCGTTGTTGTGTCGAACTTGACTGGAGTTGGCAAAGGTGCAACACAGGCTTCCATAGGGACTTTGTCAAGCTCTTCTGCTTTAGTGTTATTCAGATTGATGCTCTCTTTGTGGTAATGGTGGCGGCTGTGTCGGTGGTGAGAAGTTTTGTGAGGAGACCTAACTTGGTCGGTTTGGACACGGCGTGCGTGTTCTTCCTGGGTGGCGATGATCTGGAGATGCATTTTGTATACTGTCTCAAAGCGCTCACGGTCTTTCCATGGCACCACATTGCGATCTCGGAGGTGCATACTCTGTCCGATCTCCTTCTCTAACTTCCGGAAGGATACAAGATGAGGAGAGATATCGAGGAAGGTATCCAACATCGTGGTTGCGTCGCTGCCATATGACGAAAATGCAGGCAGACGTAACAGCGACTGCAAATAGGAATCATAAACTTTGATACGCTGCTCGTTCTCCGTCTGTTTCTGGCTTCCCAACGCATGCACATGAAGCTGCTGCAGTTTGGTGCCAATTGAGCTCGATGGGAATACAATGTGATGCATATTCGCGTGAAACAACAGGCGAAGCTGTTCATCAAACGCTCGTAGATCTGTTGAGGACTTATGAAGCTTCCATGCACAAGAGTATTCCAGTATCTGCCACGTCATATTGCCACTATCGCCAGAAATATTATCACAATAAGTATTCGAATCTTCATCTGCCATCACAAGCTCACGCTCCAAAATCCAAGCTTTCACAGTGATCTCGTAGATGGACTCCCCATGTTGCCTGATACGATTCGAGATGCGCGCAGAGAGGTGCATGTGATTCATGAAGGCACCAATGAGTGCGTTGAGTTCGCTCAAACCCATAGTCGCTGCTGAAAGGGGGGTCTCTTCTCCAGCTGTAATCGTTGACCTTAGTGCTTGCAGCCATTCCTCAAGATATTTGCGAGTAGATGAAGCCAATTTATACGTCGGTGAAGCTGTTGCAATATCACTAAGGTCAGCACACAGGTAGTGGTATTTTGTGCTGCCATTCTCCGTGATCCTAAAGATGAATCGTCTCGACAACTCCACCGAATCCTTGTTATCATTCAGCAACTCTCCAAGCTCCTCTGCAGTGGCCACGACAGCACCACGTAGTTCCAACTTCCCTTTCCTTTCCCGTTGTGTCTGATCCGTAAGATCTCAAGTACGTGAAAGCTCGCATTAACTTTGAAAAAACGGCGCACCCAGATCTTCTTGTACCGTCCAACAGAACCCGTCGTCTCCAAGTGATCCAGGTAGCCCTCCATCCCACACACACACAAAATTAGTCTAACACTTACCAACCGATGTAAGGAGCACTGAACACGAAGAAGCGATGTGAGGTCACTGCTGGGTATTTGTGACTTGATCAACCGTTCTGTCCGTGAGTTTCACGACCTAATAATAATGAAAAGTAGCAAAATCAAAGTTTTAGCCGTTCACCTTGACTACTGGTTGATCTTCTTGCGATACTTGTCCATGACATTTTGCAAAAGCACTTTGTTGCTCTTGCCCTTCATGACTTTTTTGTATTGAGCCAAACTTTTGACCACCGTCTTGGTCGTAAACGACATGGAAGGCACGTTACGTTGCAGCACCAGCAATAGTAGCTCCGTGAAGGCCTTGGACGTCTCATCCTTGTAGCTGCAACTCACTGCGAGCCATTCCACTAGTAGATCGTAGCCTTGTTTGCCTTCAAATTTAGATTGCATCTCCTTCTGGTGTTGAGCACTAGCCAAACTCGCATCCAATACGAATAGAGCGTGTACTCGATCCTCAGCAGTCTTGACATCGTTTCTAGATATATCTAGAAAACTTTCTAGATGTTCAGGTGATGTGGCACACATATCCACGTCACAGTGTTTCTTAGTAGCGTCTAGAATAACCTCCGAGACGGCACAACCTTCAGCCAATGAAGGCGAAGATGACGTTAAGTTGCGCAACGTAATGCGCGCGACGTGCTCGGCTTCCGCGGGCTGCTGGGACAGCGGGAGGTGGCCAAACTGTTGGATGTAGGCTTCCGTTTGCTGGTGATACTCGGTCACGAGCCGCTTGACAGCTTCTAGCTGCAACACCAGCGCGTTCTTGAGCATCTCAGTCGTAGTATTAGCGCTCATGGTGATGATAAAGTTATGGTGTTTTAATAAAACAACGATCCTATTGAAGAGCATATTGTAACCTGATGTGAAGCATAATTGACAGATGCTCGATAAGTCGTAATGCTCTATACTTATATGTGCTGACTTTTGTAGACTATGTTGAAGTTGCTCTTAAAAACGATGGTTTGTTAGGATTCTGACAAACCTTGAAAGCAAATGCCTACAAATAAGATTCATACTCGCTATGAAGCCAGAAACCATTGCGTACATGCCTCCGACATGCCCCCGACAAGATAAGAACTGGAATAGGGCAAGGATATTTGTAAGGTAGCAAAAGGAAAATCAAATGTGTAGGTTCACAAATTAGTCAATATTTCTTGTATTAAAGTGCACGCTTAGCACGTCCTCTCATCAATGCGATCACTATGGAGGTTTGTTTGAAGAGTAAATAGTTAAGAAATCAAAAGGTGATCAAATTCAGAACAGAACTTGAAAAACGGTTCTGACCGCAGGTTTCTAAAGTTGTAAACCGTAGCAAAGGTGTCCTACCTGTAGGATTTGGTGCTTGTTATCATCAGGCCGTCATTGTGAGTCAAGAAACTTCCTGCGGACTCTGCAGTCCGCAGCGCCTAGCCACCCAAACACGTGCAAACTCTCAATCATTAGCATCATAGGGATGATCACTATGTGACAAAAAGGCTTTGAGTGCCATTGTGCCGCGTTAAACCTATACGAAATCATCAAACCTATTAAAAAGCATGTTTTAGTCGTCTCGGTGGACGATAGTTGCTGGACAAGCCAAGTTGCTCTTCATTGGTGGATAAATAATATAAGCTTTTGTATGCACTCAACTTGAAGTTGTTCTGATACGATAGCACTAAAGCCGAAACCCATCCAGTTCCTATGAGGACCACGCTACACGTAGCACGGCACCAGCGAAGAATTTGCGGTCATCAAGTCATCGTCGTCACGACGAATGGTGCATTGCATCGGGGTGTTGAAACTTCATCGGGTGAAGTTCACCCACGTCTGCTTGGATGGCCCTCCGCCTATCCAAGACGAGAAGTCTCACGCTGTTGCCGTCGGTGGATTTGAGGATTCTTTACGAGCTTTTGCAGTTCGCCGTTCGACCGTTGCGTGGTTGCGGATTGCATATCCGAGCTGTGGATAGTCAGGATGGCCCCTCGAAGGCAAGATTTGCGATGTTGTGGGACTCGTTGCAGCTGACTCCGACGCAGCCTATCCCTGCTCAGCTTTTATGGCTTCAAGGCCTTTCGCTTCGCTTGGATGTTGCCGTCTCTGACAGGTCTCGCGGTCTGTATTGACCCAGTGACAGGCAAAATGCTCGACGTTCAACCCGAAGACTCGACGTCAATGTGCGAGAGCCACACTTGACAATTGCAAACAAACAGCTGCAGACGCCGAATATCCAAGCTACCGGCCTGTCGCGTTTCATGAGCCGGTCAAGAAGCTCACCAGCTGAGCTTGTCGAGTCAGCTTTCCTGTCGGTCGATTGTGAGCTGTCAACATGAACGTCCCCATCACGCGTTTGAGGCTTTTGGTAGTCATCTCTGCACGAGCAAACAGCAGCCGGTGGACGGCGCCGAAGTGGCAAGGGACATTTAGCAGAGCCCATCCGGATCTCACCAAGCGCGCCGTCTGGCAGACTAAGAGCCACAAGTGTCAAGGTGCCACATGGTGTGCATCAGCGTTCGCGTCATGTCGCCGACATCTTGAGAGCAGCAGTGAAACCCCGGCATCTGGTTCTTGCCGCCGCAACTGGTGACAGCCCCACCAAAGCTGTCTGGTGGGATCCACCCCACAGGTGCTAGGTTGGAGAACGCCGTGTCTCGCCATTTTGCCCCAAACCGGGACAGAACGGCATCGGAGCTGTTGCTTACAAAAATACAGGCACTAGAGCTTTTCAATCTCAGCACTGCTATCATCAGCGTTTTTGTCTGCTGCAGCCGATCTATCCGGTGTTGGGCCGCGATAGGCCGCTGCATTGTGCCGCACCGCCACGTATACCTGGATAGGCCTCGAATGTCCAATAGCTAAGGTTTGGATCGTGCAATGCGGGACTAGGACACGCCCCCGCAATGCAACGTCTCCGATCTCGAGGTGATCTTCGAAGGGAAGGCCGAGCGGAAGCTTCTTGGCTCACGCCTTCACGGCACGCCAGCTAACTTGGCATCTTTCAAAAATTGGGCAAGCTTGTGTTGCACACGTCTGCGAAATGAACGTGGCAAAGCGGCATACAAACGCCAAGTCTCCGGCAGTTAGCGTCACCGTCCCACTCTACTAGAACAGCGATCTTTGGCTAGAAATCACCCGCAGTTACATACCGTGCTAGTCAACTGAAGATGCAGGCATCGCCAAAGACACAGAAGAGGCTTCTTGGCAATGTAGCATCTTGGTGGCGCCACCGTTATAGCCATCAACTCCGCCTTCACTTGGCTTAATAGTAGCAGTCCCGCGCAAAATAAATCAGCGCTGTCGGGAACTCCACTGTTTCCTTTCGGCGAGAATGCGTTTGCAACGCTCGAGACCACAAATTTGGTGCTGCACACACACACCTGCCTGCTGGCCCGAGCTCACCCAAGTCTCACTATTAACTGTAGTCTCCGTCGCGGTGACACGCCGCAGAAAACAGCCGAGGCAGAAAAGTATCGAGAAAAATCTGCCCGATCCAAATCCTCTGATCGAAGGCGCTGTGACGAATCCGCAGCAGGGAAAGTCAAAACCTTGCAGATCGCGCACCGGCTGGCCAGGGTTAACGTTAACTCGACTGCCCCCAGAGCCCGGCTGGACACCACTGCCATTTGCGAATTTGAACTTGAACGCGCATCGATCCGCTGGAAAATAAGATTCTTGTAGTGTAGTACATGTTAACCGCACCCGACCGAACAATGGACACCCACCCGTGGATCATGACGCAGAACACCACCGACTTCGACAATCCAGCCGTAATGCAGCAGACCGACGACATGAAGCGCCAACTCATGAGCAGCTGTAGTCCGACAATCAATCTGGTCAACACCACGTCGACCATTGCGACAACTCCATTGCTTCCGTCATTCGGTAGCATTAGTCCGGCTAACACGACCACGACCACCCGGTTCCCAGGAGGCAGCCTCCTAAACCCATTAAAGCTCGAGTACTGCAAGTTCCAGGGCTGTGCCAACTTCGGCAAGATGCAGGGTTATTGTCACGACCACATTCACGGTCGACCAGCTCCACAGTTCCCGTCGCCGAATCAGACTCCTTTCGTCCAGACCAACCCACTACCGAGTCTCACACTCCCGTCACCAGCTTCCCAGCCACAGTATCTACCGGCACTGCGAACGGTTGTGCCTACCCGGTCCCGGTCATTAGGGGACCGGCAGCCGGTCTCCACGTCCTACCCGAACTACGACTCAATGCAGCCCAATAGCCCCATGTACACTACCACAGCGGTGACCTACAGCAAACGATCCCCAATCTACACCGAGCACACGACGTTCTTGTCAGCCCCATTGAACAAGAAACCCCGTGTTCTAGCTAGTCCCACACCATCCACTGGAAGCACAGGTAGTTCCAAGCCTGTGGCCAAGTGCCGTCGAGACGGTTGTGTCAACGACGCTAGACGGAAAGGCCTCTGTATGGAGCATGGTGGACGCCACTTTTGCAAAATGGCAGGCTGTCAGAAGTGTGCTCACCGAGGTGGTTTTTGTATCTCGCATGGTGGAGGTCGTCGGTGTGCGGTGGCCAATTGCACCAAGAGTGCTCAGTCTGGAGGTATCTGCTACTCACACGGAGGTGGCAAACGATGCGCAACGGAAGGCTGCACTCACGCAGCTCGAAGTGGCGGCTACTGTATCAAACATGGCAAGCAACAGCAAGCACTGCAGCGACGACAGAACATGAATACAGTATAACTAGTGCGTGGCTTAGAGACCATGTATGTGTAGATAGGATGTATGACCGTATGATATGAGGCGTAAAGTCCGTGATGTCAATAGGGCCTAAGGTGCCAGGAAACAATACACTGTATCACTAGCAACGTTCATTGGAAGTTCATCGTGTTCATCGCAACCGAGAAGAATCGGCATTGATCTAACCGCCTTTTTGCTTGATGGCAGGTCTGCTTGGGCGTACAACCCCCTGTAGGACACTTTCCAGTTCTCTTTGAGTGACTTCTAAGGTTTGATCACATGTAACCTCGCTAATTGTCTGGTGACGATTTTTTTCAGTCGTGAACCAGTGAAGGAGGTCAAGTGAACCAAGTTCCAAGTCATCTTGCGCTAAATCCAACATTCGGCGACTAACATGCTCCGGTGTCCGATCCTCCAGCACCCCCAACGCTGTGGTAAAGTGGACAAGAATGCTAAACGGTCCCAGTCTCCGATCTAATTCCCACAGCTGCTGAGCCACGTGACGAGGTGTCGAAGATGCAGTTGACCTGGATGGTGCAATGGCATCTGGAAGTGACGAACGGGGGAAGCCGTCGAGACAGTAGACATAGTGCGATGTGGTCGCTACGAGGTTTTCCAGTGCTTCTAGTGCCTCAAAACTGCTTGAAACGCAACTAAGGTCGATAAATCCTACCAAATTTCGGCGACAAACGGATCGTGCTGCAGTTTGGTAGAACGAATACGGGTGTCCAACAATTCCAAAAAACGCGGTCGAAGGCGACCAACAATGTCCTGAAGTACCCGAGAAGAGGTGTTTTCAAGGAACCCAATGGCATCAATTGAGATGGATGAAGTTGAAGACGTAGCAAACGTCTGAAGTAGTTGTGAGAGCTTCGGACTCAATGCTTTCATCACTTTGCTCCACTTCACACCACCTCGGTTAGGTAGTACATTATCTTCGCCATCACTGCCATTTTCCTCAATTTGGAGGTTGTTTTGTTCTTCATCCGAATATGCATCGGAATCGCCATCATCTATTGCGTCCGGTACTTGGACGCGTACTTGAACATGTTGTAGAATCAAGATTTTATGCATAGCGCATCCGATGCGAGCTTCGAGTGCATGGTAGAAGCTTGGTGTCTCAGGAGCTCCGACAAGCAGGCATCGTGGGGCTTGAACGGCTTGAACACGACGTTCAAATTCGTCCAGACGCTTGTACTCGTCGTCCTTTTCGTATTCATCTTGTCTCAAGTCAATGACATCATATCCAAGCACTGCAACAACATCACGAAGTTGTGATACATTGAGTGTGTCAACGCTCCCCACGACAACCACAATTTGCTTCCGGAACAAAGTTGATCGCAGCTTTGAGAGCCCGTTTGACGACTGGGTCAGATCCAGCTGCGTGATAGCTGGTTGTGCATCGAAAACAGCAAGAAGTTCCTGATCGACAGGCGAAGTTGAAGACGAGTCGTGCAACACAAAGTGTGGAGCCCCCACAATGTTCAGGAAGTCTGTGGCTTGAGCTGGAGTCTGTGGATAGCCGTACAAGAGGAACTTTTCTCGTCCAGCATGGGCACGCAGCAAGAATTCGCGCAACTTCTGTACTGATGGGGTGCTAGTGCATTCGACCCAGATAAACCCTTGAGCTTTGGCCGCAATCTGAACTTGTTCAGCCTGATCGCAGTTACCCAAAAAGCAGCCGATCACCGGAGCCAAAGCTGAATGTACTGCAGAACAGACTACACTCTGATCAATAACTTCGTTTGAGTCCATCCAAATGCGCTTCACAAGCCCATTCTTTCGAAATGCTGTCATCCACACTGGAGGATCAGGCAAATTAGTTTTCGGTTTGAATTTCTGACATTTGTCTCCAACGAACAAGACGCTTTGAGGTTGACCGATCATTTGTTCGAGCTCCGTTGCTTGGATATCTGACCATGGAAATCCCAATAACATGAATTTCTGGGTAGCATAGCTGTTTCCTGGTAAAGAACCGAGAAGCACGCGTCGAAGGGTAGTCAAAATCAACTTCGGTGCTACATTGGCGCCAGATCGCACCAACTGAAGCAATAATTGAGCTTCATCGGAGTTATCGTTGGATGTCTTCACTGTGGCGATAAAATCGTTGAATGTAAGGAGGCAGAACCCGTAATGGTTAGCGACTGCTTTCCAAACTGTGACAGGTACGAGTTTATCTGGATCAACTAGTAGCACAATGTTGAGGTCAAACACTGCGTTAAATAATCCATGATAAGCTGCATTGTTCTGTAGTGATGCTGAAGGTAGAGTGAAGCGTAGAACTGGAATATCAAATGGAAGAAAATGTGTCGTGACACCTGGAGTGGAGCATTCACTATGCGGCTTTTGTGGCTCCAAATGGACTACAACATTGATTTGCCACTCACTAGGAGCTTGGGTCTTGAATTCGCGGTGGAACACCGAATTTGGCGTTATTTCTTCACACCGAAAAGCACACAGCGACGTCGACCACACTCCTTCAGAAGTTTCACGAGATTGACAACTGCTGTATCTACCGCTGTGTATTTCTTCAGCTCAGCCGCAACATCAACAACCTCGTAGCGAGCTTCCTTTAGTCGTTTATTGAGGATGTCAAGAATGTCACCACGTAAAATGCTATCAACGGTTGAATCCAAAGTAATCGCCACAACTTTGCGAGCTTTGACCTCCTTTGCATCCTCTGGACTTCGCTTAATGCTGACATTCGCTTCGACTGTATATGTTGAATTTTGAGTGACAACGTGTGTTTCTGGTGCTTCCTCAAACCCACGAGACCGATACATCACCAACCATTCTCCTAGCCATCGACATGCTTCCAGAGGATCTGAAACTTTTCTCTCCATGAGCTCCTTTAGTCCTTGGGCCAGAATCTTTTCAACACTACTTTCAGCTGTTCCTGACAGAATTATCGGTCTCTGAGCCACTGTTCGGGAGTTCACGAAGGCTCCACTTGGTAGTTTTGAAGAGGTCGACGATGCCGACAGGGAATTACCAAAGAAGAAGCCCAACTCGCGGGTTGCACTTGCAGTGGAATCGCTACCATGAGTGGCATTTCGGGTACCATCAATGCCAAACCGTGCTCTTAGAGTCCACGGATATGCTTCACGTGCTTTAATACTGTTAGTAGGTCCCATGATCGCTCGCCAAGCTTTAATGGCGTGTGGGCGTGACAGGTGTAAGGCTACGATTTCACCACTTGTCATGAAGCTCAACAACGTCTCAAAAAAAGGTTTTCCGTGGTGTTCCGAGTAAAATGCTGCTGCTTGATCGCGAGAAAGCAGTAGACGACGCTGACGTTCCACCGTGAATCCGAATACATTGTCATGCGTAGGATTTCAGCTACGACTTTAGGTTCACAGGCAGCGTTAGGCTTAATGAGGCCCAGCGTGAACTCAATGGGTATTCCCTTCACATGATAATCGCTGTTCACCTTCGCAAAATTAAGTTTCGAGTCGAAGGAGAGGAATAAACCACTTTCAAAGCCTAGTGCATCGTCGTCTGCTGCTTCATCAGGGTGAAGTCCAGCCGGGAGCTCCACTGATGGTAATTTGGACGGAATCTGAGCTCGAACAGATTCGGGGAAGTACAATTTCGCAAACTCGACATTAGCTGGACCCACAGCGGAACGAAGCGTGTAACTCAAATCAAGACCTTCTAGGATGAAAACCTCGACTCCGTTATCGCCCGCAATTTCCTGTACGAGCTGTCACTTGCTCACAAGTCTTTTGGTCGATTGCACGCTTGAGTCCACAAAGGGTAATAATTTGATCGTCCGAAAGAGAATAACTTTCATAGCTTTCGACAATAATGGCTTGAACCTCCCTTCCAATAGTTGTGAGCAGAATGTCTTTACCGTTTGGTAAAGTCGAGTGAAATGAAGGCAACAACACAATACTCGCTCGTTCTAGTTGCGGGATCGCGGGAGGCAACAGAAAGAATCGTTCACGTCGCGAACAGCATACATGAGGACTGCTGGAAATACCATTTTGAATGGAATTGAGACCACAAAGTGCGCGAAGTGGCCACCGGTCATGCGGTGTCGAGGCTGCAAGCGCTTTTTTGCGAGCGACAATGGGGTCCCAATCTCCAGCCAACTCAATCCATTGCTTAATAGCAGCATTGGTATCGCCTAAAGCTAATGCTGCAGGCAATTTGAGCACCAACGACAGCGTCGGTCCGCTTGTGATGGAATTCAGAAAAACTGCAAAAGTTTGGTCATCACCGTCAAACCGGTGTTGCAGCTCGTACGAGAAGAGATGTCTCGCTTCCGCTTTTGTTAATTGGTTCATTCGTTGATCGACAATTTCAAAACCTGTAGCCTCGATCCGTGCGATCACCGTGTTGGTGATGTCACCATTTGGCATCAAGAACGCAGCTTCGACTGCTGAAACTCCGGGGATTGAAGATGGGGTCGAAATGTCCTCGTCATCGTCCTCACTTACAGTGAATTTGAAGAAACCCGTCGAGATTTCGGGCTTGAGGAACACCACGACGAAGGCGTCACCACCCATGGATTAGTTTTGCCTAGATTCAATGTACAAAGGTGAACGGAATGGTGCAATGGGGACTCGAAGGAGAGACGCGTCGTTTCAAGATCGACCTGTCCATTTCGGATCTCTTACGTGGACTGTAACAACTAAAAGTTGAACGTTCTTGTCAATACTTGTAGTTGAAGTGGTGACCACAATAGCAGGTTATGTGTTGACATCCGTTGGTCTTTGTGATGCCAATACCGCACCTTGGACACTGCTTTCCGTCCACGCGCCTCACTGTCGACGCGTACTCCATATCCGATCGAAGCGAGGTGAAGTTCCAGTTGCGTTCACGCAAGAACCGCAAGTAGGTTTGAAAATCTAAGGGTTCCAAACGTCTTTCACATACTCTGTCGGGAATTCACGACCGCAACAGTGCGCCGGAACCAGACTGCGATCCGTCAACGCGAGAGAGCAGCGCTTCGTGATGCATTGTTTGCAGTAAACGTGACCGCATGGCACCGGCAGTAGAGCAGACCAACCTTCTAGTGGCATTCCAGGAGTGGGTTCGACGTTCAAGCAACTCACACATGCTCGACCATCAGGAAGACAACGCTGACGGAATTGTGGCATCTTGGAGACTCGTCGACATTAGATGCTTCCTCATGGCGACTCGGTACCGAGTGGGGGCTCAATACCCCTGAAAGTTTTGCTCGAGAAAACCACGACCCACACATACTTCCGCTTTAAAAGTGAGGATGAGGGACGACAACACGGCTTACTACCGTTGGTGTCGACGACTTTGCGGCTGTTAACTTCAAGATGGACATTCGTGATGACAGGTAATGATCTACACATAAGTCTCAGCAAAATCGGCGAAAGGTACATGTACATGTAAGTATCTGCTCACTGTGGGACATCTCCGACCATCGGATTGAAGATACGATCGAGTAAACACATTTGACGTCCTCCAGGTCTTCAATTGTCCACCGCACATAGATACGCTGCACCAACGTGACATTCTGAGGTCAAGGATGTCCAGCGTCTCGTCTTGCTCAATGCAACTCTGTACAGTCAGCTAGCGGAGACCAGGGTGAGAGATGTGTGGATTCTGCTTAGCCTCACTTTCACTTTTGCGCGTTGAGCATTGGAACGTTGTTGACAATGCAGGACCGATACCCTCAGATTTCTCTCACAGACGAGGAGCGTGACAAGTATGACCAGTCAGCACGTATTTTCCTGCTCGAGACCATGGCCGAGTGCACCAAGTTTGACCCCCAACACATTGATCCCAAACGTTGGGAATATGTACGCCGTCGCAAGTCCATGAGTGTTTATCACAGTGTCAATGGGACACCGGATCCGGCAGTACTGCTCATGCTTGGAACAGGGCTGATTGACGGCTCCATCGAGGATGTCATGAGCGGACTGTACTGCGACACCACTGACGAGCTTCGAACAGCCAAAGTTCTACTTGGATATCCACTTGCAGGAGGTGCGGTCATGAACGTCAGCGAGCATCGAAGTGTTAAGGATCCCTACCGCTTCGCCGGTATCAAGTGGTTCGCAGCGAAATCGGTGTGGGGTTTGATGCGCGACCGAGATGTTTTGACATACGAGCGAATGGGGTTGACAGTTGATGCTGATGGAGAGCAATGGGCTTATCATACACTGCAATCAATACGTCGACCAGAATGGCCTATGGAAGCAATTCCGGGAATGCAAAGACAGCACACAGCTACGTGCTATCTGTATCGCCCACGACGCGATATCAACAAGACTGAAATTTTCCTATGGGGGTCAATCTACAAGTTCGGCAAGTACCCGGACAAGGTCATTTACTATGGAGTTGCCACGACGTGGTTGAACGTTGTGCACAGCCCGAAAAGCGGTCACGCGAAGAAGTTCAGCGCTTTGATAGAGCGAGCTGATAGCCACGGATGGTCAGCTACGAGGTGCGTGAATTACTTGATGCTGGGAATCACAAGGAACTGTACTTACTTGTTTGTTTTTACATAGCAAAACGTGTCATGTTTGTTCCAAGCAACCTCTTCTAAGAAGCTTTTCTACGTGTGCTGGTTGTCATCAGAGCGTATGCAAGGACTGTTCACGCCAGAAAGACATCTTTGCTTTGGACACAAGAGGTAAGAAGCCTCAACGTCGATTATTTTGTGTGTTGTGCATCAAGAGCGTCATCGGTAGTGCACATTGGAGCGTGGACGACCACATCGAAGCCAGCGGAATTGAGTCGGTGCCCGAGTTATCCTTCCAGACCATTTCGAGCCACTGCGGCACAGACAGTGTCAGTAGTATACGCAGCGGCAGCGTTCTCGGAAACAACCAGGTGGCTGATCCATTTCGTCCGCGGGTATCCTCATCGCCGACTGCAACACTTCCAGTGTTAGGTACGCAAGGCCCATTGGACCCTGATGCGCAGCTCGTGTTAGACTGGTAGACTGCCACTTGTTCAAATCTAAGATAACACTCAACACGTATGATGCCCTGAGGCCACTCATTCCCGATGCACTTTGATGGTGGCGCCAGTCGAGGTGCATGCAGGAAGTGTATCGCTGAGACCGTGATGATACCGCAAGGATACTAAAGACCTACTTGAATCTGTATGTACCCTCTTGCAGTGCTCCTCACGCCTGAGTCATCAAAGCGTTGAGGCATATCCGACATGCCTATGAGTCTCAGGAACGTGAATGTCTACATGTACTGTCGCCATGAAAAGCTTGTTATCATTTGGATTACGCCGAGATGTTATGGTGAAAGGCTCCAAATGCATCGAACATATCAAAATCTGTAGTTTTTAGTGAACGCAACGCAAACGAGGTTCAATCTTAATCCGACGAGCTGGTTTGACCTCCCGTCAAACGCGATTCACGCTTGCAACTTACAAGTGAATGATTGAAGCAGTTAACATTGGAAAGTCATTGCACTGTTGAGGCTGAGTGTAGTAGCCCATTCACCGGGAGATGTCAACAGATAGGATGTTACCGAGTGGCGGGATTTAGCGTAGAAACTCAGGGCTCGCTTTAATTGTCTGCATGTACAATTCATGACGCTATCTCGAAAGAATAACATTTCAAACATGCTAGCACATTCCGAAATGAAAACATGTACTTTGTGTATATGTTCGCTCCCTGATCACAGAAGTGTTTGAAGATCATTGAACGCGTACACGAAGAATGTCGATTTGCTCGTTTGCAGTCTCTCTGCGCTTCTTGGCCTCCACACCAACTCGATTGCATTTCGTGCTCTCCGTTTTGTTCTGACCCCGGTGCTTCTGCTTATCCCACCGCGACATCAGCAAGTAGTTACGACATCCAGTGCCTCCTTCCCAATGGTGAGTTGTTGTCTTCTTTGATGCAACGTCGTTGCCGCACGAACACACTTTGATGGAGCTGGACTGCTCCTTCGAGCACAAGCCACAAATCATTCGACCAGCAAGTACTCCCATGTTGGCTTTAGGGCAGTCGCTCGAGTCGTGGCATACATTGCATGGGAACGCTTTGCCGCAGCACTGGAACCGAAACCAGCGCAGTGAATGTCGGTAGTGGTTGCAAGCTCCATAACGAGGCAATGGTTGACCCAGGACAAACGTTTCCGTGAATTTCTTAACTCGTGGTTTCATTCCGGAATCAGGCGAGTTGATCCGCTTCCGACTCAATCCTTCGGGTTGTCGGGCCACGAAGCGTTTTGCCATAATAGCAAGTTTGGTGTGGCAAGAAAAGCAGGCTTGTTCAGATCTCTGGCTAGGCGCAACTCCCTCTAGCAGTGTTTCGCATCCACACTCCAGACAAGTGGCCAACATGCTGGATGGTAATACATCAACGATGGAGCAGTTCTCAGTGTCCACAGAAGCTAGTACATCACTCTGCGAATGAGCAAACACGGGTCTCATGGCCACGTGGTGAAGCACGCTGCATCGAGGGCACCACCTCTGAATTTCTGCTAAACCCAAGCTCAAACTGGCGTCAAATGTGAGTGGGCAATTGTTGCATTGAACCTGGCAGACAAGTTGATGTGCAACAAGCGTGCCAACTTCGTGGAGAAATAAATCTTCGAGGCAAATGCGGGTGCCTTTTACTTCAGGCTCAGTCGCAATGGGGACGCGATTTTCAAGTGGAGTGATCCTGGCATATTGCTCACTTTCATAATTCTCGGTTGCTTCACGACTTTCGTTCTCAGAACTCGCAGTGGTGGGATCCACACCGCTTCGTACGAGTTCGCACAACATCTTAAAGCGGTCGATGCATTCGTTCAGAGATCGCCCATCCACTTCACTTGCAATGCTAGTCCATCGATCTTTCATTTCCATCGACGCCGGGTACTTCTTCAAGGCTAGATCAAGAGCACGCTGCTGCTCATCGGACCACTCGCTGCTGGCTTTGTCCACTATATTTGTAGATTCAATTGGGGTACCCAGCATGACTACAACAGGGTGTGATGAAAGCTCAGGTTCAATTCTTTGGTCCTTTGTTTTTGTCCGGCCCTTCTTCCGTTCGTGAGAAAACTTGCATTTATCTCCGTCGCGGCATTTGTTCCAAGCGAAGTATTTGCATCGACGCGTCTTTTTCTGGTGGTCAGATACTGCAAGAAGTGGCGCCTTAATTGCATCCTCAACAACAGTGACAACGTTCTCATCAAATGTATCTTCAGCATTCTTCTGCTTGGGCTTTGTCAGCTTCTTGCTGTGCGAGAACTTGCACTTTTCACCATCTCGGCACTTGCCTTTAACGAAAAACCGGCAGGGTCGGTGTCGAGTGTTTTTCTTAGTTTTCTGCTTCGTTGGGGAACAAGTCCACTCTACAGGAGTCATCAATGTACCAGCTTGAACAGTCATGGATTCCGGATTGGACAAGTATGTTGTCACCAAGTCCAAACGATCGGAGTGCTCAAGCGCCATCTTTTCAGCTTGATAATGTCGGAAACTTGTTTTGCTTTTACTTGAGCTCTTAGTGGCAAGTTTGGAAATGGTAGAACCCTAACAAGGTTTGCTCGTATTGAAGTATTTGTTTTCCAGACCGATTGTTCCTGGAAGACATTGCATCGATTTTGTAGTGCCATTTGTTTACCTGACGGATTGTTCCCGGAAGATTCAACACGGTGTTCACTCATCGATAAGTTTCACGAACCAAAAAGCCAAGACATAGTATGCATATCTCCAACATTATAAGATAAAATCTTAGACGCCAGTCTGACTTAAATAATAATGTTGATCTGCAGATCAACTCAATGTATTTTAGCAGTGAATTCCTCGCAGTGCTGGTACTTTTAAATACAATGCAAAATAGATAATTGCACTGTGCGGTCTGTTTTGTGTAGTCCACACTACATATTTTGGCGGTTCGTAGCCTCAGATCACGAATCGACAAATATGAACGGAATCGCTCGTTACTTGCTCACTGGCGGCATCGTCTTGGCCACCACGCAGTTCATCGCCGGCCCCCTTGCTGACTGGAACGCGCGACGGGAAGGCGCTGAGGTTCGTCCATCTCCGCACAGACAATGAGGAAATGTACCGCTAACTTTGTCTTTTTTCAGGCTCTGAAGCTCGCCCTGCAGCCACGCAAGACGGAGGAGGAAGATTAAATCACAAGTGAAGAAAACAAGCAATGGAGGGAAGCAGAGCAGACAAGAAGGTGCTCTAACGCTACAATAACACTGGTTTATTGAGTTTCCATGTATTGCTATGGAGAAGACAGCTTGCTTTTCCAGTAGAGCTTTCGCAACTTCCACTATTGTGGCTAGACCAAATCTTAAAAATGCACCAGTGGCAGTAGTGCATGGAACGCGATCTTCTCCGTGTATTTTCTCGACAGCCAGAGTTTTTTGCTCTGACGATGCTAGAGCTTGATTTAATTGCCATTTATGGTTTGCTACCTTCTTCGAAATCAAAGATGGCCAGGGCGAGAGAGGTAGGCGTGGGCTTAGGAGCTGTCACGTCAGCTTCCCAGAATGCTTGACCTGTAGCTACTGCATGGCTGTGCAGTGCAGCAGCAGTGGTTTTGCCTGGAGCAAAGCAGAAAGAAGAGTTAATGTCCTTCATTGATTCTGTCAGGATTGAGTCTACGTACCGATTGCTGCCTTCCGAATTGATTCCCACGGCAGAGGCAGCTCCTTGACAACTTTGAGCCCACTTGGGCTGAAGAACACGATCCAATCGGGCACTTTACACGCTTCAGGAAAGTCAACGTTTTGCACAGCACAAGTCTGATACACCATCAACTCTTCTAGTGGAAGGCCTCGCGAACGAAAACTGTCAGGTAGAGTATCACGGCGCTTGTCACCACACAGAAACACCATCGGCTTCTCCTTGCAATCTGCAGGCAGGACACCGCCTTGGTGCAAGTACTCGGATAGCATGTCGGCTGAGCCAGCATCGTCACCCTTGCACACGACTCCAAGCGGCAGCAGCTCCCGGGATGTGGCTACACCCACAGAAAACACAGGTTTGCCTCTCAGCTTCTCCAATATCTCCTGCTTTAGCTTCGTATCCAGTCCATTGACCACATTGGCTACGGCGATGGCACTGCGTGGACTGGTGACCAAGATGCCGCTGTAACGCTCCAAGTGTGTCAATACGTCCAGCAACAGCTCCGCGTTAAGGTATTCAAACGTCAATACGTCGGTGAAATGCGCCTCCAACGCCCGTCGACAAGACCTCGACTCGGGACTCTGTTCCAACGCAGTCTTGTACTTGTCATCCGCTGCCTTGAGCAGCAGCACCGACCCAGACATGCTGACGATCGTCGTGTGAATCAGACGATCTGATCTCATAAGATAATAGAGGACTACACCAGAAAATGCTGATCCGATAACACAGGGAAAGTATTTTTCATAGTACAACTTTCACAATACATACCCTACTGAAATACGTATATGCTATTACAGAGGTTTATTGGTTTTGAATCAAGCGGGTTCACTTACAAACATGGCCGAGCAAGAAGAGGTGGTGGAGCCTCTGCACCTCGAGCTGGAGGACCGCGAGGTGTATCTCGCCAAGATCCCGGTACGGATTTGTGTTGTACAGCATTTCGTCTCATTGTGTGGTGATTTGTATCCATATCTAACCGTTTTTCTGCTTTAAACGAACCCCTCACTGCTGCTACTACAGACAGCTCTCGGTGCGTCATGGAAGAACGTGCAAGGTACTGAGAGACGCAACTTCATAGGGAAGTACTAGCGAATTCCAGTAGATAACGAGTTTGTTGCGTGGATTGCAGAGAGTGAGTTGATGCTGGGGTCCATCAAGCTCGAGAAGAAGAGTGTACTCGGTCGACGCAAGGTAGAGCACTGAACTACGAGCGCTGGTATTGGTTATTGCTGGACTAACTGGTCATTGTGACGACTAGGGAATGCTCACGGTGAACCCGAGCACACTGGAGGATGACATCCCGACGGAGTACCGCGTGGAGATCAGTGAGACGCCACTAAAGCTCAAGGTGTTCTCGCTAGATGGTTCTGGCCGTATGGCTATTGAAGGCACGGTGAAGAACAGCTGCACAGTCATGGCTCAGCGCAATGACCAGTACAGCAAACTGTGCAAGCAGCGCTTGATCAAGTCGATGGTCAAGACGAGGTATGTTCTTAAACATTTGGTTTGGTGAGGCTGGCTAATTCTGTGCTTTGTTAATAGAATTGTGCAACCGCTAGAAGACTTGCCGCGTGTAAAGAAAGCAAGAATCCAGTTCACCATTGATAAGCCCGATCCAGAGGCCGAGGAGGTGCGTTTGCATGTATTACTGTTTTGCAACCATTGTTCAACTAAACTTGTTATTTTTCTCAGGATGACGCTGATTCCAAGCTTCTAGACAGATCAGATAAGAAGATTAAGATGAGCAAGGTACAAGCTATTTTATGTTGTAAGTTACAACAACGCATACGAATTCTAACATTTCGTGTGTTCATTCGATCTAGGATGAGCTGAAGAACCTAGTATTTCATCATTTCGAGGAACGTGAGTACTGGCCGCTCAAGGAACTTAATTACCATTGTCGTCAGCCTGAGGTACGACCTCGAGTGCATTTTGGTTATGATTTTCTTCTCTGATGCTTCTATGTGCCTTGCAGTCATTTTTGAAGGAAGTGCTGAAGGAGATCTGCGACTATCACCGCAAGGGCCCGAACAAAAGCTGCTACGAGCTGAAGCCTCAGTACAAGGATGGTGTCTCAAATGCGTAAACGGCGTTGGGAAGATTCCAAAGACAGTTCAGCGAGGCAATTGTGCTCCGATTTCTTAGGTTGATTTCGAGGTTGATTGGGGCATTGGAGGGGTTCGATTTGATTAGCTGTCCACTAGTCATTCTTGAAATGAATTGTACGGCAATCATAACGATGTTGGCCAACGTTTACCATAACTTTTACACAGCTCCAAATGGAGCGCTCTACGATTGGCTTCTCGGAAATTTACAGCCTGTAGCAGCAACGTTCCTCTGGGTCATCCACAGTTTCAGCTGTAGGTGTCAACACGCAATCGTTTCGTTTACACAACTGTAGCGCGTCGTCAACTCTAACGGATCAGTTCGCTTCGAATGCGTTCAGTTGTGTCATGCAAGTCGCTCGTCGCCTCTAATTGTACATCGCGTTAGGTTGACGTGTCCTGGTGTCAGCAATGCACTGCTGTCTGGATGCACGCAAATTGGCGAGACGTGCCCCTTCCCATCCCGTTAGTGTCCCCAACGTTACGCAGCTCTTGTCTTTGGTCCGACGTTGCGATTTGATGGTTCAAACATGCACCTCCAGCATGTCGGAGAGGTAGAAAGGGGGCAGTCATGCACATGTTTGACCGAGTAGCAGTTGCAGACCGCTCTGTCACCATGACATTCATTTAACATCACATTAGCGATATTCAATCATCTACTATGCTGACAAACCACTATCAATGCCAGAGCAATGTAGCCAGCCGGTAAATCATTGCATGCCCAACCAGCTTACAGCGTCGTGATAACATCCTTGCCATCATGAGCGATCATGATGGCTTTAGGGACATGAAATGCTGGACAGAGATATCAACTGAATTGCCCTGTTTCGATCCAAACGAGGTTTTTTGTCTCCATCTGGGACATATAAATGTCAAGAGGTTTTATTGGACCTCGCCACGACGAGCCGCCTCATAATGCGGAGAAGCGGAGAAGCCAACAATCACTCCTAGATCCTGGCGTCTCCGCCACGTAAGAGCAAGAGCGACGCCCGTAGGCGTCACAAGTGAGAGCGACAATGGAGGACGTGGAGCGTGAGGAGGAACCGCAGCAGCTTGTGGAGAAGGAGGAGCCGACGGAGACGGAACAGCCCACGGAAGAGCAAGAACCCGCCCAAGAAGAGACGGAGAAGCCCCAGGAAGAAGAGGAATCTCCAGCCCCTACTATGGAAGAGAAGAGTGATGACGAGGGGACGAAGGATGTGGAGACGGAGGTGAAGGAGACGCCTGCAGCGGAGACAGAAGAAGCTCCTACTACAGAGGAGGAAACGCCAGCTGAGCCTGAAGTGGAGAAGACAGAGCTGATGGAGGCCGCTTCAGTTGATGAGAAGGAAGAAACAGAGACCACAGAAACAGATGCTACTAGTGATCCGGCGGAGACTACTACCGACGTTGTTAGTGAGTCGGTGGAGACTACTACCCAGGTTACTTGTGAGTCGGTGGAGACTACTATTGAAGTTGCTAGTGAATCGGTGGAGACTACTACTGAAGTTGCTAGTGAGTCTGTGGAGATTACTACTGGTTACTAGTGAGGTGGTGGAGATGGAGACTGCTACCGAGGTTGCTAGTGAGTCGGTGGAGATTACTACCGAGGCTGCTAACGAGTCGGTGGAGACTACTATTGAGGCTGCTAATGAGTCGGTGGAGACTACTATTGAGGCTGCTAACGAGTCGGTGGAGACTACTACCGAGGCTGCTAACGAGTCGGTGGAGACTACTACCGAGGCTGCTAATGAGTCGGTGGAG
This sequence comes from Phytophthora palmivora, assembly GCA_008079305.1. Classification (NCBI taxonomy): domain Eukaryota; phylum Oomycota; class Peronosporomycetes; order Peronosporales; family Peronosporaceae; genus Phytophthora; species Phytophthora palmivora. The sequence goes on along the minus strand of VOQZ01001312.1, from coordinate 393,264 downwards.
ATTGCTATTGAGGCTGCTAACGAGTCGGTGGAGACTACTATTGAGGCTGCTAACGAGTCGGTGGAGACTACTATTGAGGCTGCTAACGAGTCGGTGGAGACTACTGTTGAGGCTGCTAACGAGTCGGTGGAGACTACTACCGAGGCTGCTAATGAGTCGGTGGAGACTACTATTGAGGCTGCTAACGAGTCGGTGGAGACTACTATTGAGGCTGCTAACGAGTCGGTGGAGATTACTACCGAGACTGCTAATGAGTCGGTGGAGTCTACTATTGAGGCTGCTAGTGAGTCGATGGAGCTTAAGGACGAGAAGCTGGAACCGAAGCAAGGAGGGGATGACCAGTTGAAGGAGACACAAGACCAGTCGATGCAACAACCACAACACGACGGAGCTTCTGGTGATTTTCAGGAGAATGAAAAGACAGAACTTTGTGAAGATGTCAAGCCACTGAGTGTCGATACTCAGCCACAACAGAATAACAATCAACAGATGCAGTTCCCGTTCGCTCCATCGAACTTCCTGGCACCTTCGCCTACTCCTATTCGCCCGCTGGATGGAGATCCCCGTGCGATGAAGCAACAGCCACTGGAAGGTGACACGACAAATAATGATGGGACCCCGAATAGCGCAAATGGTGCTACTTCTGATACCCAGAGCGACACCACTGGTGCCAACAACGGCTCTGCAAGCAGCAACGCTGTGTCACAATCTCAAATGTTCTACCATCAAACCAACGCTCCGTCATTTTACACAACTCCTCAGGACGGTCCGCCGGTTGGACCTGGAATGATGGAGCAAGGTCGGCCCAGCTCGGCTCCCATGAACAACCCAAACAACCAGAGCAACCAGAACTGGAATCCGCAAATGACACAGGGAGCTCCGACTACAAGGAGCCCATCCGCAGTACCGAATGTATGTCTTCGCTGTCCTGTACTATTCTGATTATATCTAACTTTATTTGTCTCTGTTGCCTTCAAACGTACAGCAACAAGGAGGTGGCGATCCAGGTTTGACTCCGGCTCCGTTTCCAGCTAAATCCCTCGTCCCACAGCGTTTGGACGAAAACTCGTATGCCTTAGAACGTGCGAAACTGAGTCGATTGGGTGCGTATGCAAAGAATGCGTCTACTCCAGCCCAAGCTAGTGCCCTCGCTGTAGATGCCCTACGTGCGTCAGTCGGCGCAGAAAACACAAGAGCACATGGGTGGAAAAATCCATTTCCCGGCAACGAGTATGAGGTCCTGCTTCAAAAGGGATCTATCGGCTTGTGCATGAATATGAGTGTTCGCATGGGCTCAGTTACCGTGACGAGCTTCCGTCGGCCTGAAGGAAGCTTGATGGGACCTGCTGAAGCAAGCGGTATGATTGCAATTGGTGATGACTTGATTGCAGTGGACGGCTTTTTGGTTCAGAGCCAAGAGGATTTTGCCCGCGTCGTTTCCCGTCTAAAGTCGCTCCGTCCAGTTTTATTGCGCTTTCGAAGACCCAATGGTAGTGGACTTGTGAGTAGCATTAACCGGGACCTCCACGGATACCGAAAGGGGCAACAGACATCGCTTGTTGGCTTAGACAACCCCCAATTGTTCACAACGGGGATGTGGCACTTGGGAGTTAGATACATTTCGCCGAATCAATGGGCTGCCGAGTTGCATGTGGATGGGGGTGGCATACGGCGACTCGGAGTATTCTCTTCAGAGAAAGAGGCAGCAATGACGTACAACCAGTACATTCATCAAACCTACGGCAATGGAGCTGTTCAGTTCATGAACCCTGCTGGCAACGGTACAAATGGAAATGCCTCTGTTGCAATGCAAAATATGCAACAAGTTCAGCGCCGTAGACCACTTCATCGCGCTGTATTTACTGCAGAACAGAAAGAGCAACTACGAGCTCAGATTATGGTGTTTAAGTTTACGTCCACTGGTGGTAACATCCCGAACGAGATTTTGAGTCGTGCGTTGAAGACGACGGCCCACAATTATATTCAACCCAATGCCAATCGGAACAAGAGAAAGAACTTTGCTCCTACTGTTATCGCCAAACCAGCCAAGAAGAAGAAGCGTGGTAAAAAGAAGGCGTACTCTGATGAAGATGAGGATGAAAGCGACTCGGACGACGACTTTTCGGGTCCTAAGGTGTTGAAGGAAGAGAAGCCGGCTCGTCGATCAGGACGTAATATTGGAAAAGCAAAGAAGAGATATGTGGAAGAGGAAATTGATTTCGAGCTCAGTGATGAAGAGAAGAAGCCTGAAAAGCCGAAACAGAAGGAAGGTCCCAAGGGCCCGCAGATCGATACTATTGTGAGCGTACGTTTCCACAAGGACACGACGAAGGACACTGAAGTCTCAATGGAATTCCTGATTAAGTGGAAAGACACATCTTACCTTCACGTGAATTGGCTCACTGTTAGAGAAGTCGAGGAATTCGGCCAACACGCTATCCAGCGCATGAAGAGATATCTTCAGAAGAACAGCCGTCTGGTGGAGGATGCACGAGAGACTGTCGTTGTTGGCGAAGAGAAAGATCTCAGCAACTACTTCAGCGACTCGTACATTGAAGTAGATCGTATCTTAAACGCAAAAGAAGTCGAGGAGCCGGAGGAATCGAACCCGTACCTGGTTCATCTCCTCGAAAAGGATGCTAGCGATACCGAAGAAGACGAGCCAAAGGTCCCAAAGAAGAAGGGTATTAAATACCTTGTAAAGTGGCGTGACATGAGCTACGTCGACTGCACCTGGGAGTGGGAAGACCAACTCACCGATGACCGCAAGATCGCCGCCTTCCATCGTTTCAATCACCCTCCAATTATTAACGGTGCCCACCCTGCATCCTATTCTGACGTTCGACCGGAACCGAACACATGGGCGAAGTATCAGGAGTCTCCCGTTTACAATAACCAGAACACTTTGCGGTCGTACCAGCTTGAAGGTCTCAATTGGCTAACATTTTGTTGGTATAATCGCCGCAATTGTATCCTGGCTGATGAAATGGGCCTGGGTAAGACTGTCCAGGCAACTTCTATCCTAGAACATCTGCGTCAGCGTGAGTTTATTCGAGGTCCGTTCTTGGTTGTTGCCCCGCTAGCAACACTCGGCAACTGGAAACGCGAGATTGAGACTTGGACCTCAATGAACTGTGTCGTGTACCACGACTCCGAAGGAGGATCCGACATCCGTGCGTTTATCCGTGAACAAGAGTTCCATTTTGCGAGTGAAGCTCATCGCAGACGTGGTATTTACAAATTTAACGTACTGGTCACATCATACCAGACGCTTATGATGGATGCTGAGTTCCTCGAATCCATTCATTGGCGGTACATTGTGATTGATGAAGCGCACAAGCTGAAAAACCGCGAGGCGAAGCTGCTTCAGGTGCTCCATGGGTTCACATGGGATTCGTGCTTGTTGATGACAGGTACACCGTTGCAGAATGGTGTATTTGAGCTATGGTGTCTGCTAAATTTCATTGAACCCGAGAAATTTCCAAGTCAACAAGAATTCTACGATGAGTTTGGTGATTTGAATACTGCTGAACAAGTTGCTCAACTACATGAGCAATTAAGACCGTATATGCTGCGTCGTGTGAAGGAAGATGTGGAAAAGAGCATTCCTCCAAAGGAAGAAACCATTGTCGATGTAGAACTCACAACGATGCAGAAAAAATACTACCGTGCTATCTTTGAACGCAACCGCCAGTTCTTAAACATGGGGGCAACGGGCACAGTCGCGAATCTGGTGAACGTGGAAATGGAACTACGCAAGTGCTGCAACCATCCCTTCTTAATTCGTGGCGTAGAAGATAAAGAATGCGCCGGTTTTGATGAGCAACTCCGAATGAAGGTCTTAATTCAAGCAAGCGGCAAAACTGTGCTTCTTGATAAGCTGCTGACCAAGTTCCGCCAGGAAAAGAAGAAGGTGCTCATCTTTTCACAATTCAAGATCATGTTGGATATTATTGAAGACATGTGCCAGCTACGAGGGTACAGCATGGAACGTTTGGATGGATCTGTTCGCGGAAACTCACGCCAGGCGGCAATTGATCGTTTCAATAACCCAGATTCGGACACGTTTGCCTTTCTTCTCAGCACCCGCGCTGGTGGTGTGGGTATCAACCTGATTGCAGCGTCGGTAGTGATTTTGTTTGACAGTGACTGGAACCCACAGAATGATCTTCAAGCTGTCGCGCGTTGTCACCGTATCGGTCAGACTCAGTCTGTAAACATTTATCGTTTGGTGACGAAAAAGACATACGAAGCACAAATGTTTGAGATCGCGTCGAAAAAGCTCGGAATGCATCACGCTGTGTTCGAAACTGGAGGAGTCCGTAACGAATTCGACGGTGAAGATGACGGTAGCGGCAATATGATGTCCCTGATGTCACTGGACCGCGAAAAGGTCGAAATGATGATCAGATATGGAGCGTACGCCATCATGGGTGAAGAAGACGAGCAGGATCCTGAGAACCGTGCCATCAATGAGCTTGATATCGACCATCTGTTGCAAACAAGTCGAACCATTCGGTATGACCCAACCAAAACTGGTGAAAATGCTGAAGGAGATGACGAAAATAGTGGAGATGGCGACAGCGATGCAAAACCAACAACTGCATCACAAGCTACTGCTCTGTCATTTTCAAAGGCAACATTTACGTCAGAATCAGCTGATACAACAATTGATTTCAATGACGAAAAATTCTGGGAGAAGGTCCTTGGTCCTAAACCGGTGCAAGTGCTCATGACAAAGGTTCAAGAGGGCTGGCTGAAGACTGCTTCGCAAGATGACGTGAAAGAGTTTTTATCACAATTACGTGAATTGGCTCGTGCTGTAGTCAAGGAACGACAACGAGGCAAGTCTTTAGCTGATGCTGACCAAGTGTTAGCCATCTTGATTGAGTTAAAGGTCACTGGTTGTGTTATCAAGGGGGTTGTAAATGTTCGTGAAGTCGCAACTGATTGGCTTCAGGTGATTGAGCGACCCAGACGCCGACGTAGTCAGGACATTGGCGAGGAGCTAATGTATCTGGAATTCCTAGACGGACCCAAGGAGGTGTCTCCAAAGACCAAAAAAGGTGGAGCTCGCCGCAAGCGGACACCGAAAGCGAATGGCAGGAGTAAGGACCATAAGCTCTACAAGAGTGAAGATGATCTTGCTGAAGACGAAGTTGATCTGCCTAAACGAAAGAAGGCAGCCCGTCAAGCATCAGGTGGTAGAAGCTCCAGAACCACTTCACCTAGTGACCGTGGTCTGAGTGGTATTCGTATCGCGCTCAAGAGATCGTCAAGCACAGATGATTTCGGCATTATGAAGGTGTCAAGCAAGATTCGTAAGGTCCAAAAGAAACTTGATAAGTCAGGCGATGCAGATTCACCCGCTACGCCCTCTAAAAGTAAGCAACCTGCACAGAAGCAGAAGGTGGATGACGAAGATGAAGATCACGCAAGTGGTTCTGAGGGTGAGATTGAGGCTGAGCTAGAAGTTGAGATTGAAGAAGAAGAAGAGGAGGAGCATGAGGAAGAAGAAGAGGAAGAAGAGGAAGATGAAGAAGACGCATACGAGGAAGATGAGGAGCCTGAAAAGAAGCGCTCTCGGAGCCGACCACACAAAAAGGCCAAGACGAGTGGCAAATCTCGAAAGACACCTAAAGCCAGTGTTGATCCTCAAGAAGACGAAGAAATGTGGTGCCGCGTGTGCTTTAGTGACCAAGGCTTCCTTGACGACCCGATCGTACAATGTGAGAAGTGCTCGGTCGCTGTTCATCAAGTAAGCTTTGCATTTTGTCTCGTATGACACATTGTGCTGCCTCACTAATGTTGTTTTTTCAGTACTGTTACGGTATTAAGTCAGTACCAGAAGGTGACGAGCCATGGTTCTGCGACTTTTGTGCCCAACCTTCGGGATCGCCTGCTGAAACGGTACTCCTCTCACTGTGACTCATTCGTAAAATGTAGTCCTGACATTTTGTTGTGATTGTAGACATGCGAGTTGTGTCCTTTGAAGCGCTCAAAGAGTGCATTCAAGAAAACGGTCGAAGGCAAGTGGGTCCACGTCGTGTGCGCTCTGTGGGCCCCCGGTGTTCAATTTTCCGATGTGGAGCGTATGAGTGGAGTAAAGCATGCAGCAGCTGCCGTCGAGGAGATGAAGGGATCTACTTGTGCATTGTGCGAGAAGGAGGGTGGGTGTATCAAATGCATGCGGAGTTCATGCTCGACGTACTTCCACCCACTGTGTGGTCGTGAAACCAGAGGACCTTACGATATGTTTATGAAGGAAGGGGGACAACTGCAGGCATTTTGCCAGAAACACCGAACACACCGGAAGCGTAGTTAGATATTACTGAGGCTTCGAGCTGTCTGTCCACCCTAGAAGTCTTCACTTTACAGCCCCTATGATAAATGTAGCGGACTGGTTTTATCGTGTGTAGCTTCGAGTGGTCTTGATCAAAGCATCTCGTACTCGCGGATAGCTCTCTCCAGTTGCGAGTCAAATTGTCGAATCCAAGATTGATCAAGGAAGCGATTAGATTTTTTGGACCACTCGAGTTCTTCTAGCGCTTTGGCGAGATGCTGGTACGATATGATACATTTGCTGTTGGGGCTGTGCGCTTGTGACTGAGAGCTCGGCGGTGGGGAATGCGGGTCTGAAGCTGAACCTGAAGTTCCCATAGCAATCTCAACTGTGCGGTCCACAAGTGAACCGACAAAAGTGTCATTCATTCCCGGAAGTGCCAGACGTGTGAAGAGAGAACGCAACTGGTTGGCGCCTATTCCTTCGCCACCTTCTTCCTGCATAGCTTTGAACTCATCGAGAATGATCTGCTTGGATTTGGCTTTCATGACCGTGTTGTGCTTCTGAGAAGCTTTGTTCTCAGGTTGTTTTCGCGGGCCATTGAGCTCTTTCTTCAGTTGTTCACGTTGAGCTTCGTTGCGGCGTGAAACACGAACTAGCTCCTCGAATTCATCAACATCAATTGATCCATTGCCATCCTTGTCGATATGTTGGAGGAATTCACGAGCTTGGTCGGGAGTGAGCTGTATTTCCATCTGCGAAAGCGTGTCGATCATTTCTTCTGGTGAGATGCTACCATTGCCATCAGCATCGCAGAAGCGGAAGAGATCGATCACCCGAAGTCGTTTGCGCTTCATGTAGCTGTCGATGCGCATGACGATATCTCGAATCAAAGCTTGCTTCTCTTGGGTGCGCTGATCTGTAGTTTGGTATGCGCCACCGAAAGCAGTGTCAATTACGCTCTCACTGTTGGTTTGAGCAGGAGACGGAGACAAAGCTGTAGGGGCATTTGCTGTTGCACTTGCACGATGGACACTTATTGAGCTTATTCCACGCTGCAACGTTGAAACTCGCGTTGCTGGAGTCGAAGTGCTTGCTGGAGAGCGTGACTGGTCCTTTAGAAGCGACTTGCTATCCGAGATGGAAAACGATCCATTGGAAGGCCGTTTTACCAGAGGTACAAGCGGCTTCACGCCGGGGATACCAAGCTTTGGGAAACTTGGGATGTGAGTTGTGTTCCGGTCTTGAGTGTCTAATGCACTCTTGTGGCCAGAGTCGAGTAGTGACCTACTATCGCCATCCACTTCAGGACCTAGTGGGTTGATGGAGACGATTGATCTCTTCCTTCGGCAAGCATTTTTTTGAGTGAGTTTTGCCAGTCAGTATTTTTGAAACTCGGCGTCGAAGCTCACTTGTTTCGTCTTGATTGTCACCTCTAAAAGTCTTCCCTCGAGCAGATTCGTCAACCGAAGAAAAGAAACCGCGGTTTGTGGACCTCCTCGACGTGACAGATTCACTCGATGGGGTTCGGAGCAATGTGTTGGGTGGTGTTTGGGATTGAGCGCGTTTGAGCGTATTGGACTTGCCTGTCTTGGCAGCTAACAGTGCCACTCCCGAGTCGCGAGATACCATGCGTTTGATTGATTCAGGTGCTTGTGAGTTGGCTCTTTCGGTTAAATCGGGCAGGTCACTAAACGAAATATCGCCATCCGTGCGCTCACTACTGGTGTTGCGCGCTAATCGGTGGCCCCCACGAGCTGCACTGAGACGCTGGGACTCCTCCAGAATAATTTTCATCTCAATCTCACCTGGACAGATCAAAAAGTAGTGAATATTTACTGTGAGCACCCATACTAAGCGTAATGAAGGTAACTTACTAACTTTGTCTTCAGCCTCTGTGTCTTCTTCGTAGCCCAGAACAAAAACGTTCTTTTGTACACTTCGAATGATGCCGTTGTAAATTCGACCATCAACTAGTTCCTTAAGAAAGTGAGTGCCTTCCGTCAATGATAGTCCTTGACCGGACATTGGCGTACCACTAAGTCGTGGAGCAGCCTTCCGTACTCGACGTTTAAGAAAAGAGCGAATGATGCTCTGGATAAGCACAAGGCCTTTGCGGAATGTGACGCTGGAGGAATACAAGTGTGCATCGCCCTTTTCGCGGACCTCCTTAGCAGCGGCATCTTTGATATCGCGATTGGGTAGTCGACAAACTTCACAGAGCTGGAGTAGAAACTCAAGCGTGTCGGGGACACTGACACCTGCTAGCACTTGCACAGGACTGACGAGTAGAAGACACGAGACACGGGAGCGGTCCGTCTGAGAATTCATCACAAAGGTTACGAAAGCGATTGCTCGCGTCAAGAATGCAGCCTGCAAGAGTAACATTTGTAAGATTGGTTGAATAGCATATACTCAACCTTACCTTGGCTTGCTTGGTAGTCATCGCAGAAAACTGGAGTTGCTGCTCTGAAAAGAGGTCGTGCTCACTAAGAGTTTCCACGAGTAGTTTGTGTAGGAACGTGAACGGGGGTCTCGCTAAGACCTTGCGACTTACAGCAGTGGTTTGCACGATACCCATGAGGGCTTGATACGTGCGCTCAATTAGAACATCCTCCGCCATTACCGTCGTTGTCTCCGATGTTCGAGAAAGCACGAATTCAATTCGTTACGACAAACTACAGTCGGAGATCCAAAATGTTTACTGGAGTCGCTCTATCATTAAGATAGACCACACAAGCGTTGCAACATTCTTGTGGATAGTACTTCAGGTGCGCGTACCAATCTTGTGGTACATGTTGAAGTTGACCTCCACTCACCAAATTCACATTAACCCATCTGGACCGTCACATAAGATATTATAGCAGCTTTGTGAGTGAACGTCCTTCAGCTCGTTCATGCCACCTTTGTTCATTGTTCAATTTGCTTCCAGCAACACTACTCCTCCAAACCATCTCAACGACGATGATCAACTTGGTGTTCCTCCTCGACATCACTGGCTCCATGAGCAACGAATTGGATGGCGTGAAGGAGACTGTGCACCACCTTGTCTCTTCGGTGTTCGAGGAGGAGTACTCGGTCATGATCACCATCATCACTTTCACTGAAGGCTCGCAGGGTTGTTTCGTGACGAGCCACAGCTTCACAGAGGGAGAGGAGGCCATCGATTTCATCAAATCAGTCAAGCTCTGTATACCTCCGGGTATTGAAAACGTGAGTGCCAACGGCGGTGATGGCGACGAGAACCAGAAGGCTGCATTCGCCGAGTTGCTGACACTAGATAACACCATGCCTACAATTGCCTTCCTCATCACAGACGCAGGTCCACACCTCCTTGCTGAAACCACGACAAGCGAAGCACAGCACGAAATCAATTTCCTCAAGGAGAAGCACTCGATCGTGGACTCGGACATGTTCAATGTGCTCACGTTGGTCCAGGCTCATTTCGAGGGCAACCTCATCATCAACGTCGTCAAGTACGTCAAGAACAGCGATCACCGCATGTACGGTAGTATTGCGAAGAAATTCGACGGAGTTCTCATCGAGCCAAAGGTGCGCACTGCTCAGCAGCTTGCGAGTGGTCTCATGGTCATTCTTTCCAAGATGTTTAATCGCTGTGCGGGAGGAACCTTCACACCGGCGACCGATAGTTCTGCGACTGATGATGCGCTGGACACCTTCATCTTCTACAACTTGGAGGATTTCAGCGTGCCGTCATGCGAGAAAGATGTCATGCAGAATTACATCCCCGTGGCTGGAGACACACGTGACGTGCTCTTCGCCTTCCTAGATCGAGCAACTATTGTGGTCGGTGATCGATTTACCAAGCGTGCGATCGCAGCCTCTGGACTACGCGAACAAGTGGAGCTGTTGATCACCATCACACAGTGTCTGACCGGTAAACTGGGATACAATGATGCACTGGACCGAGCTACATCACTCGTTGAGAAGATTCGCGAGTTGATGCCTGAGGAAAACCAGAGTCACCTGAAGCTCACCCCACAGTCGTTGCCTGCTGTGCTCCAGCAAAAAATCACCACATCAAGCGAGCTGGAGGCTTCAGTGAGTGCCATCACACTACTCACCACGCAGGAAGCAACAGAAGACGCTTTAGAGGAAGACGATGTTTTCGACCCGAAGACAGTTCTGCAGACCGTAGCAAGCTTGTTCCTTACTCACCTCGCAGTGTTGCAGCTTCCGGAGAAGAACGGCAAACCTGACTTCATGGACGCGTGGTCGGCTGTGATCACCAAAATCTCCCCCGATGTGGTCACTGCAAAAGATTTCTTGACACTTATCGGGAGCGAGGAAGCCACAGGAGGACTGAGCATTCGTGCGCGAGACTACAACTACGCTCAGCTCGTCGCTGATCCCGAAGATGCTCTAGGTAGCGCACTTGTACGGGCAGCATCAGGAACTCAGGTCCTTGACATCCTCACGGCTCTGCTGTCAGGAGCTCCGGCAGGTCTGTTCTGCCCGAACATGTTCCGTGGCACGGTGGCCGCTTCGCTGATGGCATTAATCGAGCAGCGCGACGAACCATTAAGTGATTTTCAGTGGGAGTTGGTGGCCAAGTTGGTGCACTCGATTCGACTTGTCATGGGCTCAACTGAACGTCTTCCCACGATGCCGGTCGACCCTGAATCTGCTATGGGAAAGCTACTTTTTCGACTACTTCGTCGGTCAGAAGATAATTTCGACAGCGAAGCACTTTCGGCAGTGTTGAAGGAACTGCTTGCGACGCGCGTGCATAAGTTCATCCGATACAACGAGGCTCGGTACCTAGCGCTGGTAGAGTGTATGGTAGGGTACACCCATGAGAGCGTTGTTGAAGACGTGTTCGACCCTCACGCACTTGACCAGGATGTCTGGAAGTTCAGCCCGACGACGGCACAGAAGTTCGCAGCGGAGACACCGTTCTTCCATGCATTTGAGCGTTGCGCCAACAACCTCATTCGCTGTGTGGCGGTTCCACCGAAGAAATATGGCGATGCCACTCAGGTGGTGCCCACTATGCAGGAACTGTGGCCAACGTGCACAGAGGAGTTGCCGAAGTTCCTTTGCTTCAGAAGCGATCTGCTCGCTACCGTATCGTTCGAGATGCAAATGTAGCGGACGGTAAGATCAATTGGGAGCTGAACAGCACTTTCGGTGAGGGCCTTGATAGTGTCATGTACCAGGCATCAGCAATGCAGGTATTGCGTAAGAAGTACGATGCCTTCCTGAGGGAATTACGTGACCGCCGCGCTAATGAAGCCGCCGAGCAGAGGTGGAGTCGAGCGCTGAAGACCGCGCGGATTACATCTATTGACGAGTTTGTAAAGCAGCTCAGTCGTATTCGTGACAGTGCCAGTCGTGAGCACAAGTTGCTGTGGAAGGCGTTGAAGCAGCTCGGTGGTGGAGAAAAGCAGGAGATCGAGCACTACGAGGATAAGCTGGAGGTGCTAATTACCGGCCGAACGAAGACGAGTCGAGGAGAGTATGAGGTTGTCTTCAACCGTGGAAACTTGCACCCACACCCGGACAAGCTGGCACCAATGTCGAGTTCATTTCAAGCCAAGCTCCGAGCACTTCGCCGGAAGCACGACTGGCCACTCCACCACACGTACCGCGAAGGCAAGCCCAATCGCAATGGCTACTCGAACGAGAAGCCTTCGGAGTGGGCGAAGAAGCGCTCGGATGCCGAGAAAACATTCTGGGAAGAAGGCTAGATTTGCTCGCTACGTGACCTTGTATGTCCGACGTGATGGTCATTGCGCCGTAGCAAATAACTAACAAATGGTAATCGCTTGATGTTCATCTTCGCTTTCGTATCCCACACTATACCACAAACGGGGGCCTTTCATGATCACCTCGACGGGGGAGTTCATGTGCGCGGCGCAAGCTAGCTTGCGTTGGTGCGAGAAAGCTGTTCTTTGGTCGACCGATAGGGGTTCTCCTTGTCGGCATTTGAGTAGTCGAAGTGGAGATATCTACTGCAGCACCTCTACTTCGAGCCCACCTTGCTGCCTGCCGCATCGCGTCACGCTGCTGAACTTGTGTTTGGCTAGGTCGCCTCGTACTACTGGTAGCAATCCGACTTGGACGCCTGGTGCTGAATTGCGGTGCATCCACTTGAAGCAGGCTATCAAAATCAGACCGATGCTGTTTGGTCGTTGGTGTAGTTGTTTTCAACACTGATCGGGGGGTTCTCGATCGCGATGCTGCAGCAGTTGGTTCACTTGGGGCTTGTTCATGGGTAGCAAGTCCAGCATGTTCCTCCTCGTCTTGGTGGCTGGACGCAACGAGAGAGTCTAAAATGTCATATCCAGCATGCATAAATCCTTGTTCCCTATCCCGTTGTGCTGGCTTTGGCGTCGTTGCTGTCAATCGACGAAGAGAGCTGTCACGTTTCTCCGCTGACCTGGTACCAGCACTCACTGGTCTCTTCTTCACTAGAGTCTTCACTCCAGTAGTACTCGTCTTCACATCAGAAATTGCAACAGACTTCGAAGTCTGTTGCAATTGCAACTGCTGCAATAGCTTCTTCTGCCTCACTCTGATCCTCTCCGATAAATCAAGTGACTCCTGCAGTGAGTCACAGTGAGCCTTCAGCTTGTCATAGGCCTTCCTGCTCTTCATTGCGTCCTGACACTTCTTCTCTGCGACAACCAGCTCCTTCTTCGCCTTCTCCAACTCGAAACGCAGCTGATCTCTCTCCGTCGTCACCTGATGCAGTTCTCTCAGCATCTTCACAGTATTATTAACTCTTCCTTGATCCTTGACACTTTTCTTTTTTTCCACGCCTCTAGACGTCTGCAGTACGTGAAAATTCACAGATAAATACATGAATATCTCCTCTTTCCATCTAGAGGACTTTCATCTTTCTATCATCATTCTATCCCTACCTTATGACTGTTAATGTCTTCCTGTTCTTTTGACGTATAGAGGACACTAGACGCATCTAGAGACGTGCTCCGGTTGCCAGTAGCTCGTAGCTTGAGTGTGAGACTGGCTACGTCCTTTTGAAGCTCTTCTAACCGCGTCTCGAGGCGATTACGGCGTCGAAAATGCGAATGAGCGAAATTCCAGCTCGGATCATCAGCTTTGCTCTCGTCTTGCTCCTCTCCCTGGAAACGAGGCGCTGTGATAGGACTAGGACCATTGCGGAAGTGCCAGTCCTCACTATTGGTGTCGTTTTCATCGACGGAGAAGCGCTGGTGATGCTGTTCTGGCGTCGTGAAGGTGAAGGATGGCGTGTCCTCCATGTTTGATGTGGATGGCGGGAATGTATCCATTTTGAAATTATATGATGTGTGACACACCACTTAATACTGTGAATAAGATGTTGCCAAGATGGCTACATGTAGCCATGCCGTGAAACGACGCAAGTTGAAGCTGTTGCTACACTAACGGATTGGAGCTCATGCCTGGGGAGAAATGGCATGTAACTGGGGTATTGGGGGAACAAGAAGGATTGGGAACGAATTGGAAGTCGGCACAATGCGTGACGTCTCTGTATGACTCGTATATTCAACTCCAGCAAGAAAATGAGCAATTGAGGGAAGATCTCCAGCGACTACAACAGGATAATGCGTTAATCAAGGCGCAAAACAAGTTCCAGGAGCCACAAGACACACGATGTGAAGAACTCGAGCAAGAAATTCGACTTTTACGCAGTGAGAAATCGAGGATGGACGAGACACATCGGTTAGAGCTCCAGAAGCTCGAAACCAGAGCTGCCACCAGTGAGACGCAACATCAACAATTGGTGAGTAAATACCAGGAAAAGTTTGAGTTTGATCCTCTAGAAGCCAAAAGAGCGGCATTGGCTGTGAAGACGATGCAAAATACATTGCAGAATGTGGTGTTAGAGAAGGAGGAACTTGGGATCCGATACGGAGAACTAAAGGAACAGTATCGGAAGTTTTACAACGAACAAATGCAAATTGTAGAGAATTTGAAGGAGAAAGTGAAAATCTTAGAGCACCAACGAGTGAGGGTTGGACAACAGCGAGTAGTGAATGCATTGGCGATGTGGTCGACGAATAAAGTGCAGAATGCGTGGAACAAGTGGATCGCTCTGGTGAAAGACGAAAGACGGAAGGAGGAGAACAAAATGATGATGACCACCTTAGAACGAACAGTAGATGAACGTGTTGGTAAGATAAGAGGGAACCAGGCTGCCTTATTTGTAGCAAAGCTGATGCAACAGTCAGCCAGACGAAGCTTTATTCGTTGGAGAGATTTGACACGACGAAATGCAGAGCGACGGTGTAAGGGGACTCAGTTTGTAGAAAAGCGGTGTCGAACGCTTATGAAGCGCACTTTAAACTTCTGGAGCACTGAAAGTCGAAAGGAAAGGAATCAACGAGCTGCTGTACTCAGGATTGAACGACTGCTGACTTGTCGTTCGCGTCGCTGGGGAATGGGAAAATGGAGTATTCAAATTTTTCGTCTGGTTTTGGTTGAAAAAGACCAAAACTTTATGCGCTGAGAGGAACAATGGAGACTCAAGCTAAACTGGCCATGGATTTAGAAGTGGCACTGAGTGAAGTTCAGGATGCAAGTCGAGAGATACAAGCGCGTCATGAACTAGAAAAAGCTGCTTTCGTTGAAAAAACTAAGAGACATCAGGCTGCTGAACTAGCTGTACGACAGAAAATGGGACGTTTCTTCATAAAGCAGTCCGATCGGCAACTGCTGAAGGAGATTGTACGTGAGTGGAGGATAATGGCCAAGTACCTTCAGGGAGTAAACCAGCGTAGTGACTTGAAACGTGCGAAACTTCGGATACTCAAACTTCGACGATCAGTGCAGGATTGGCATGACAAAGCACATCGAACCCACAAAAATCGTTTGCTAACTCAGCAAATTCTTGTACGTATGTGTCAGTTGGGCGTTCTGAGGTGCTTTAACTCGTGGAAGGACCACGTTAATAAATAAGGTCACGAAAGAAAGCTCTGCTACATGCTGTGAATCATATAAGAAATCGGGGAGTAGCACGATGTTTTTCGCAGTGGGTATTTTTTCGAGATCAACGGATGTCACTGCGAAATGGAATCGAGGTGGTAGCAAGGTATGCGATGAAGCAGCAGATAATTGTCATGCTTAACACCTGGAAAGATCGTGTTACGGAGCTGAAAATTAAGATCAAGTGCGGCAGCAGCAATTGATTCAGCAAGCTTGGGAAAATAGGTTAGTCCAAGTCAAGAGAGATTTGAACTTTCAACGGGAGTGCTTTACTCGCTGGCACGAAGTGATTCTTCAGAGACACAGACGTGATATCGTGGTAAAGCGATGTCTAGTTCGACTGAAAAACGGATCATTAGCCAGGGTGTTTGGAAGTTGGAGTGAATTTGTCGAGTGTCGAAAAGCGCAACGTGAGCTCATACGCCGATGGGTAGATCGGTGTTACACTGGGGTCTTACAACGTGCATGGAAGCAATGGCACCGACAAATTGTGTTGAAAGAGCAACAACTATTGATGTTACGTCTTCAAAAAGAACGGATTGCAGCGCTAAAGCAGCTTGAAATGGAGTTTAACGGGTACAAGAAGAACCAGCAGGCATTGCTTGAACAAGCTCAGCAACTGCAGACAGACCAAGAAATCAAACTACAGGAAACAAAAACTCGCTTACGAGAAGAGACAAAACGAGCTCAACGATTTGGATCCGCTGCTAAAGCGTTGTGCTCGGCTCGAGATCGAGGGTCTACAAAGTTGCGAAGTTTTAAAGTGTGGCAAAAAGCTACTCAACGATCGGTTCGCGATCGTCGAACTGTAGTAGCATTCCGAGCTGCTTTAGAAGAGCGACAAACTCGCGCAATAATGTTAAAGTGGAGACAGCGGACGCGCCTTACAGCTGTATTCATGGCAATCCAGTCGCATTTCTCGCGTTGGTGGCAAAATGAATGTTTTCAAGCGTGGAAAGTAACACGACAACAGAGTCGAGGTGTGAAAGTGTTTTCGAATTTATTCCTTCGCAGCTCAGAAGTGTACATATCCCGAGAAGTGTTCACGGAATGGAAACTCGTGGCCAAAAAGAATCATTTACTGCGCAAAACGTTGGAGAAAGTTTGGTTGGGTTCCGTGCACGCTAAAATGAAGCAACAGTTTTTACTCTGGGTAGAATTCACGAAGGCTGAAGCAGCAAAAGAGCAGCGTGAAAAACGAAATGAGGCCCTGACTGCGATTCGAGCGAAAGTGTGGTGGAAACAGTCCCTATCAAGAATGCGATATTGTTTCTTTGAGTGGAAGGATACTGTCGTATCGAGAAAAAAACAGCGCCGAGCCGAACGAAAGTTGATTTTATTCGAGCAAGCTCGTCTCGTTACGGTGTGTTTCAAAATGTGGGCAGAATTTGTGGTTGTTAAGAGTGAAAAAGAGCATCGAAATCACTGTTTTGCTCGCTGGTTGCGAAAGATTCATCACCGAAAGCAACAACATGCGATGGACTTATGGAAAATGCTTCTGATCCGGAAACAACAACGTGATTTACAAGATCTGATAGAGCTTAAAAGTGCTCAACAGAAGGATCTACAGCTACAGAGCGAAGAAATAGCATTGCTGATGCAGACTGCTGTTGAAACAAAACGCAAGCTGGCCGATATCACCGGAGGACATGATGAATCAACTGCAAAGGTGCAGTATTTGACAGAGTGTGGATTATTAGCAAAATACTTTAATGCACTCAAATTAAGAGTTTCGATGAGGAAGTACCAGCGCCAGACGGTTCACATTTGTCAAAAGAATGCTCGCCGCCGGCATCTTGCAGAGATTTTCTCTACCTGGCATTTGTTCTCCCGAAATTGGCGTACAGTGAAGTTAGTTGTAGCTCAGAAAGCTAAACGTTACGATGATTCACTTACTCGAACCATTTTACGCAAATGGCATCGAATCGCTTATCAGCAACGTGTGGTCAAACAAAAGCAGCGTAAACTACAGCAACGAGTTCATCTGCATATCATCAAAAGGACTTTTGGAGAATGGCATCGATCGATTCATCGAGAGCGGAAGTTGTCCACAGCTACGGATCTAATGGAAGTCATAGTGCGAAGACTGAGTTTGAAATACGCATTCCTATCATGGCAACATAAATGTCTTCAGGAGAAAGACCGAGCTCTTCGCAAGATGAAGAATCACAAGAAAATCATGCAATTCTTAATGAGTAGACAAGAAGCGGGGCTCGTGCGTACCTTTCACACGTGGAAAGAGCTCACATGGGCCAAACAGGCAATTCGTTCTCAAGCCCATCAACGTTATACCGATAAGTGTCATGCTGTACTCGCAAACTATTGGCGTTGTTGGTGTTCAATTGTGAATAGAACCAAACTTCAACGGACATCTGCGATGTGTATACAAGTCATGGCAATGCGATACTACTATCGCATTGCGTTGTCAAGGTGGAGGCGATATCGGTTCATGAGCCAAATATCATCGCTGCAAATTGGCAACAAAAAACTTGTAAGCCAGGTTGCTGAATCTACCCAGAAACTGCAAAGTACATCAATGCATGCAGACCAGCTTTCGGCCGACTTGACCGAGCTAAAAGATAAACTCTTTGAGGCTCAATCGAGATCCTCTGCAGTAGACATGGAAGTCACAACTCAAGCGGTAAAACGAAGCAAACAGTTTAGCTGTCTAAATGTCCTGAACAAACTCATGCAGAAGCGATTTGTTTCCAGAGAGATGTCTGAAGCTTTTACATTGTGGAAATCGATGGTGTTGTGTTTACGAAGAAAGCATCAAGCACTAGTTACTGTAGTTAACATTTTTCAGCGAAGGAAGCGATGGTTCGCGTTTTGGTTGTGGAAAGTTAAAACACTACGTTGTCGACAACTGGACTCTCTGAAAAAACTATGGGCGAGAAACGATCTACTCACAATTTTGCGTCGATGGAAGAAATACTCTTCAACGCAAGGAAAATTACGGCTCTTTCTTACTAAACGGTGCTTACTATCATGCTCACAGAGTTTGCCTATGTCGATTGCGTTCAACCTTTGGAAAACAAAATCGGCGGAACTGTCAATGCTTCAGCAAGTTGCTACGCTGCATTCAAAACTGCAGGATGAACAAAATTCATCTTCCACAAATTTACGAAAGTTAGCACTTGGTAAATGGTGCTGGATAGCGTATCATCATCGCCTTCGTCAGATGAGAGCCTTCCTTTCGCGATGCTACACCACCTCGTTCAAAAGAAATAATCTAAAGCATCGCCGCTTTATCGAGGAGATGCAAGTGAATAATGAAGCTGCAATTGCGAAACTCAAAGAACAAGGTGAAGCTAGAGCTCAGGAAGAAATGGGAGCTCTATCAGCTGCACAGGAACAGCTAACGGCCGGTGCCTCATTTCAAGCATTGCAAACTCTCATTCGTCGGCTATTCCAACCGACTACCGTGAAAGACCTTTTTGTCAGTGTGGCAACTACGTTTGCTCAAATTTTGCATGGTAGTACAGCAGTTCTCTTCCTTTTGATCCGAGTAGCAATGAACTTTGGACGCAACGTGAGGAGAATCAGCTTATTCAAGTGCCTGCATCTCTTGGAATTGCTGGCAGTACACTTTCCAGTGGATCTACGCTTATTATTGCAGATGTTGCAGCGGATCCGCGTTTTCATCCCATGGTTGATCAATTTGTTATGAACGGCTTACAGCAAGACGATGTTACATCAGCGCTCATGATAACAACTCGACAAGTATCAAAACCAACGGTTGGGATGGTATCATCGGCACTCGTCTCTACTGATGGTTCGTAAGACTTTCATTTGTTCCGAGTGATTCGTGACTTCGTGTTAATTATTTTGATTTCCCAGGTGCTGTGTATGGTATTCTGCAAGTAGCCTTCTCCACGTCGAATCTTTCTCCAATTGATCGACGAGTTCTTGTCACTCAAACACAGCTTTACAGCAAGACTTGTTGCTTTTATGGTACGGTAGCAATGCTGCTAAATAATTCCATGACTGCTCTAACGAGATTTTGTGTTTGATCAGTGGAGCAGATTGTTTTCGAGATGCTTCGTAATTGTCGTGATCGTGTTCGAGCTCGAGCCCCAGACAAGTTTATCAAGCTATTCAAGCAAAATAAAAACTGGCGGAAGTACTATGCATTGATCGAACGCAAGGCTAGTGAGATGGAAAGCAAACTTCGTGATGTGTTGGAAGAGCGTGAGCAGCTTATTCATTCGAAGACTAAAATGCAAGAACAATACCAGAACGTCAAGGATAAACTCGCGTTGCGTGAGCAAAACACGAAAGACGTGAGCAAATTGGTCATTGACTGGAAGAAGAAGTTAGTCAAGTGGCAGAAGGTGATCGATGAGAAGGATCAAGCGATTGCTGAGAAGACAAGTGAACTCAAGAAGGTGGAGAGAGAATTCGATCGTTATCGACGAGAACGGCGCTCGAAGGAATTACAGGACGTGCTGAACGCTTCTTCACCTCGAAGGAGATCTATCTCATCGCATGACCAAGATGATGAATCTACAGACAAGTATCATGCGCTCAGTGATCGTGGTCAGCTTAGTATTCTTCGAGCAGATCAAACCAGACTAAAGAGTCAACTCGTACGGGCTGAGGCTGACAATCTGCTCCTTGTGAAAGCAATTGACATTGCCCGTACTCAGCACGGAGAGTTACCGAGGACAATTCAAGCGGAGGTGACACGAGTTGCAACTCGTGTCTCTCGTCGGGCACCATCAGAAGCGTAAGCTATGTAGCTAGACAAACCATGAACAATCTCATTCAACCCCAAAGCAATAGGTCTGGATTGTATCTACTCGTTCTCAGTGAGCGTGAAGTCAGGGGCTTCCTTCGACAACACAGCACGATAGCGATCGTGGAGGATCTCGGACACCAGTTCATGCGTTCCAAGTGCCTCGGTGACGCGAACGTCTACGTCGGGGTGTCTCGCACGGACATCTTCAATAATCTGGTCAATATCTCCCTTCTCACCAGCGTGACGGCCATTTGAGAAGAACATTTTCGCACAGACTACGATTCCCTTCTCCACAGCAAAATGATCGAGAGCCACAGACAATAGCGGGTCGTTGAAGTCATATTCAGCTCCTTCACGACGTTCCATGCAAGCTGTATCGACGAGTTTAACGTGCTGGTAGGGCTTCAACAAGCCACGTAGCTCTTGTGCTACGAATTCACGCGACTCGTGCACGTCTCGGTTAGGAGTACCGTGATCCACAACCAGGATGGTCACATCCTCATTCACAGTGCCAAAGTCAACGACTTCTTGAATACGTTCCAACAAAATCTGAGCAACGCGAGTATCGTTGGCGTTCTCTTGGTCGACAAGGCAACCACCAACACGAACAGTAAGTGGTGCCGAAGTATCTGGCGCTGCAGCCCACACTTTCTTGATCGTTTGTGGCAAGAACTCCGTCAACGTCGAGCTCTTTCCAAAAAACAGTGGCAACACGATAATTTCGCTGGCATTTTGACCACGTGCAGCAAGATGCTCGCTCAACACCATCTCAAAGGTCTTGGCCTCCAGTCCATTTAGCTCCTGAGGATCCACACGGTTCGAGAATCGGAAGCTACAAGGCACGACCGGTTGACCGAGTGCACGACTCAATCGAAAGGTGATCTGACGTAAATCCAGGTACGGCTCAGCACGCAGCGAACCAATATTCACTGTCACAACGAGACGTTGAACAGCAGTAGTTGGAGAGAAAATACCATTGACAGCCTCCCCACGAGCTAACTTCTCCTCCTCCAGCACTTGTGCAAGGAGTCCTTCACGATACGTCGGATAAATCAACTTGACATCCAGCTCTTCTTTAATCCGTCGATTGACACAGATTTTGCTCTCGGCATAGAAACTCTTGGCCATAGCACTCATATTCTTCTCCGCTTCTTCCCACGACTGACTCGGTGGCACTGGTACACCCAATAATTCACATGCATACGCCGTAACTTGATCAGCCGGTGCCGGTTCATCGTCACACATGTTGTAAATTCCTCCTGGATTCGGTCGTTCCGCCGATGCCAAGAGAATCTTGACAATATCATCAACATGAATTCGATTGAACACCCGACCGGGGATATGAATCCTCGATGCCGTTCCACTCCGAACTTTGGTGATAGTTCCTCGTCCTGGTCCGTAGATTCCGGCGATTCGAAAGACATGAGTGGGAAGTCCCGAATCGAGCCAAAGTCGTTCGGCTTTGATCCGCATCTGGGACCGTTTAACCGACGAACCGACTGGAGCGGATTCATCCACTGCTACTCCATTGGTCTCACCGTACACTCCAATGGTCGACAGGTAGCCGAGCCATTGGATCGAGTCTTTCGTGGCACGGATGAGCCGGTCCCCCAGAGCTGCAAGAACTGGGTCTTCCTGACCTTCAACTCGACCGGTTGGTACCGACACCAGCACGTGGGTAACGTCCTTAAGTGCGTCTTCTAGGGACAAGGAGTTGCTATCACCCCATTGCTCTCCGTCGAACAGGAAAACGTTTTGGGCGAAAGTCTCCGATGCTCGGAATCGAAAAATTTCCGAATCGGATGCCGATAATTGCATCGCAGCTTCGATAGAGCGAACGGTACCTGATACAGCATAACCGATAGAGTGAAAGGCACGAGCTGCACGAGATGCAGAGTAACCTAGACCGAATACGAACAAGTGCTTAGACGACATGGTGCCTAGTGACGTCAGACAATGAGCGGCGGTTATGGTAGTGGTTTTTACTGGTACGTTATCAGTTAACGGTTAGTGTTAATACATTGAGAGCAACCTATCAGTTAAATGATAGTTGCTGGTACGGTCGTTAAGTAACGGTTAGTAGCTGCTACGTTAATACGCACATGAACTCGACAGAGTAAGTAAAGTGTTATAATATTGTGACTGCCACTGCTCATTAAAAGGCTGTGATCTCGCTGTGTGTAAAATTGTCATGTACAAGTCTTGATGGTAGCATAAATTCCATGAAGTTGGGTGGTGACGGAGTTCTGTGAGGTCTCGTACGCCTGTATGTCATGTTGCGTTTTTGAGTTAGGTATGGAGTTGCACAGGTACAGTACATGTATTACGCCCTGTTCATACTGTGCATATCCATTCGATACGCACAGTGCAAGCATTGATGAATATGCACAGTGCACTTGAGCGTCCTGCCTCTGAGTCAACAGATACCACCGATGGTGAGCTTGCGTCTTTGTGAAGTTCCTTGGATATCGCCTGTCACGTTGACACTGTGTCGGATTGCAAAGCCAGGAGTCCAGCAGACAGGCATTGACTCGTGTTTAGTGCCACTGAAAATCAGTTCACTGCTCGTCGATGAGCTGACTTCAAAGCAGTGAGGCACCTTATCTTGATGCCGAGTCCTCAGCGCCCTTCGCTGGACAAATTGGACTAAGATTCGTCGGTCGGACATCCCACAGCTATTTCGGAATGCTCACAACGCAATTTGCTGTCCCGCGCGTAGTGGGGTCTCGAAAGTCTCACTTGGAGACCCCCGTTGACCAGCATGTTCGGCTCCGATCGGTGTCCGCAGATTAAACTGACACCCGCAGACCGCGCGCAGTACGACTACGCTGCAAGAAAGTTTTTACAGGACACAGTGGCCGAACGCGCTAAATTCAATCCGAAAGACATCGACCCGCAGCATTGGGCGTTTGTCAAGCGTCGAAAAGAAGTGAGCGTGTTTAACAGTGTACCGGGGTCGACTAACGACTCGATTATTGTCATGGTCGGCACGGGTCTCATTGACGGCCGACTCGAAGATGTTATGGGCGGCTTGTACTGTGAGACAACGGATGAGCTGCGCACTGCTAAAGTTTTACTGGGCTACGATCTCAAAGATGGATCGGTGCTTAACGCGCATGAACGCCGTACGCCAGAGGATCCGTTCCGGTTTGCCGGAATTAAATGGTTTGCTGGACGCTGCGCGTGGGGTTTGCTACACGACAGAGACGCACTAACTTATGAGCGAATGGGAACTACAACCGATGCCCGGGGTCATGAGCTCACTTATCATACATTACAGTCCATTAAGAGACCGGAATGGCCGTCCGAAGCTACTCCCGGGATGCTACGTCAACACACCGCATCGTGCTACTTGTACCGTCGTCACAAACGCACCAACAAGACGGAGATTTTCTTGTGGGGCTCGATCCTGAAATTCGGATCAGCACCTGAAAAAGCTATTCAACTTGGCGTAGCAAGCACGTGGTTAAACGTCGTGAATAGTCCCCGAGGTGGCCGAGCGAAGAATTTCAGCGCTCTCATGGACGAAGCAGACAGCCACCAGTGGTTACCCTCCAGGTACCGTGTGTACTTCTACCCAACTCGGGCTGCGTGTCATTGCACCAAGTACTTACTGTCTCAACGCAAAGCTAACGTTGTATCTTGTGCCCTGTCTTCATGCAGCACTTTCTGCCATGTCTGCGCGCGAAAGCCAAAGTTGGGCTCATATCCACATTGCTCGGGTTGTCACCAGGTGCAGTCACTGCTCTATGCTTCAATCGATGCTTCGTGGTGGGTAAATCTGAGGCTCATATTGTTTTGGTGGTTTGTTCACAGACTGTATGCAAGGATTGCTCTGAACAACATCATATTTTCATGCTGGGTAAGTCCGGTCGACCCAAGAAGCGCTTATTTTGCGCAATGTGCGTCAAGAACGCCACGGGTAAAACTCACCTCGTCCCCAGATCGAATCAGTCTGGATCGGGTTACTACGACATGAGCGAGTGTTCAACAAGTGGTACTGGTAGTTTGAGCAGCAGCAATCGAAGCAGTCGCAGCGACAGCTTTTTCAGCCGCACGTTCAGCTTCAAGCGTCCACCGGATCCGTTCCGCCCGCGCGTGTCTACTTCAGACGACGAAGCACCTGACGAATTGGACCTCGATTGGTAGGGCAGCTGTCTTCATGGCGTACGAAGAGCGTATCACTGCGTATGCACAGTGCGCTGTGCATATTATTCAATATAAGCGCTAAATACATGTTCTTGATCGTCTAGACGATCTTCAGTCAAATGCAACATGGGCCACTCTGTCGCGATTTGCAACGCGCGGATGGAGGTCAGTCAAACGAGACTTTTTGATGGTGGATGCAATGAAAAAGGAACTTGGTCAGAAAACCAACAAACGACAAAGCAGCCAGCTCAGAGCTGCCAGCTCAACGAAAATGGCAACTTGAGGATCAGTTCACAATGTACCAATTTCCTCAGAACTAGACGAAAGACGAAACCTTTGCCATGATGACGTTCAAACTTAATGGCTATGATGCATGATTCGTGCAGCGAAATCTTTTTTCGAGGTGTTTGACTGTATACACTGGCAAGAATACACGAAAAAAGAGGGTACTAAATGAAAACATATTGATGCAACAATGTAGCTGCACGTAATGTTGTATATGAAGAAGAGCAATTTCAAGGACATTGAATATACAATGATTTTTCCGGTGCAAGATATTTTACAGGTCCGATTTCGGATTTGGTTGTCAAGTCAGGCATTATGTGAGGCGAAAGCTGTCATCACGGCGTTTTCTCCTGTGTTCGAATGTCATGGTATCCATGGGCTATTTTGCTATCTCTGTTGCCAAATAATCTGTAAGGCAGAATCAACGGTGTATTAGTTATGGCATAGCTTTGTTGAGAACCTACAAGTGGTGGTGTTAGTCTAGCACTGTTAGATTTGCTTAGCAAACAGGGCATCATTCCATTTAGTGTTTGTAACATCCCAAGCAACATCTTCTTGCTATAGTAAAAGATATTAATAATGTGGAGAATGGGCTGTGCATTGAAAAGGTTAGCAGACGCACAATGTAAAGCAGTGGAATCGATGATTCGCTCTGTACGCTATCAGACATTCACTATGCTCCGTCAACCGCAGACACCCAGTTCATGTAGGCGATCAATTGTCTCATCACCGTGTTGAAACTCATCACGACCTGCTCTTCTGTCATTAGACCTTGGGACCAAGTCGGTCTAATACGGATCGCTTCTTGGTTTGTGGCTCGCCAGATCCCTTGCCACCGCGATCGTCGCTTTTCTTGCGAGATGGTCTCTTACGGTCATTGCCGCCGCTTTTACCGTCTCCCTCGACCTCGATCCGCCGCTTCTCATCATCGCCACCACCTCCACCACCACCGCCGCCACCGCCTCCACCGCCGCCGCCACCTCCACCACGACGGCGACGCCCTCCGCGAGAACCGCGCGAGGTACCGGACGTTGTAACTACGCGACCACTACCACCGCCACCAGAGCTCTTTTCGCCGCGACGCTCCTTTTCAACACTGCGACGTCGCTTTCGGTCGCCACCAGCGCCAGCATCGTCATCCACAGCATCACGACCGCGCTTTCCTTCGCGCTCTTTTCGGTCACGAGGACGATCTCTCTCGTTACCTTTATCGCGATCGCGAGGTTTATCCTTTTCTTGCGCCCGATCACGTGGTTTATCCTTTTCCTGTGTCCGATCACGTGGTTTATCCTTTTCCTGCGTTCGATCACGAGGTTTATCCTTTTCCTGTGTCCGATCACGATTTCGGTCCTTCTCCTGTGCACGATCACGAGGTCGGTCTTTCTCCTGTGTGCGGTCACGAGGTCGGTCCTTGTCTCGTGCGCGATCACGATCACGGTCGCGTTCCCGGTCACGGCCACGATCGCGACCTCCTCGTGCTCGATCGCGGTCTCGGTCACGGTCCCCACGATCTCTGCTATTGCGATCCTTTGCACGTGACGATGACGAACTATTATCCTCCGCTCGCTTGCTTGAAGACTCAGCGCGTCGACGAGACGAATCTCGCGACGACCCACGACGAGATAACGAACGCGAGCGACTACGGCGGCTACGAGACGAAGAACCTCCTTTCTTATCGGACGAACCACGGTCACGATCACGATCACGCTCCCGGTCACGCTCACGGTCGCGCTCACGGTCGCGCTCACGGTCACGCCCACGGCTAGAACGACTAGGAGATCCATCATGTCTACGGGAGGAAGAGCGATTACCATTGCGACCATTGTCATCCTTTTTTTCGCGATCATCACTGCTATGAGGACTCTTCTTATCATCATCTTTAGCATCTTTGCCTGTCATGCTTTCATCGCTCTTCTTACGGTCCAGCTTTGCTGGAGTTGTCGGAGGTCGCGGAGTTTCGTTGTCACTCGGCATATCTTCGTCCGCTGGCTCAGCGAGAAAATCAAGGTCAATGGCAGGCGCAGCGACCTGGTCCAGCTTGACGTCCTTAACTGTGCTTTCTTGTTTCTTTTCGTCTTCTTTCGGCTTTTTCTCCTTATCACTAGAAGTTTCTGCGTCCTTGCTTGACTTACTGTCATCGCGGCTGCCGTTCTTATGCTCGCGATGGTGGCGGCCACGACTTGTACTGCGTGACCGGCGCGAGGAAGACGCCCGTGATGAACTGGTACGATCACGAGCCCTCTTGTCTTGTCTTGAGCGCGAGGTGCTACGGCTACGCGACTTACCGCGCGACGGCTTGTGACTGCGGCTATGACTTCGGCTTCGACTACGCTTGCTGCGCTCTCGTTCTCGCTCGCTACGTGAGCCTCGGGAATCCTTTCCATCCCCGCCGCGGCGGTCACGCTCACTCTTCCCATCACGTCCTGTTGATCGGTCTCGCGCACGTGAGCGATCCCTATCTCGAGAAGTAGAGCGGTCACGTCGGCGGTCGTCATCGCGTCCACGAGGTGGCCCACGCTCTCCTCCCTCGAACCAGCGATCTCCACCACCCCCGCGGCCTCCGAATGGAGGCATTGGCCCATCGAACCATGGTGGGGGAGGACCAAAGTAATCTGGGTGTCCAGGAGGAGGACCGAAGTAATCTGGTCCAGGACCACCGAAGTAGCCCGGAGGAGGCATTCCACGGCCGCCGCGTCCCCGGCCACCGCGACCACCCTTCATGCCACCACGCCCTCCAGGACCTGGAAAAGGACCATCAAACCATGGACCAGGTGGACCATCAAACCATGGTCCAGGTTGACCACGAGGAGGTCCATCAAACCACGGACCAGGGGGGCCGTTGAAGCCCATTGGGGGTCCACGAGGACCGTCAGGGCCCCAAGGCATTTGATTACCAGGTGTGCCTTGGCCATTTCCTACTGTGACCCTTGTGGTCCTAAGCTCGGCGATGTCTTCTCTGTGCTTTCGGTTGCTTGTTCGCCACCAGATGACGCGTCACTTGTTTTCCTCGAAGGACCTCTAGAAGCTTCATCTCCGTTCGTTGTATCCCCATCATCCTTAGGAAGCGGAGGCTGCTCCGGAGGCTGAGGTGGAGATGCCGACGCTGCCGCAGTCGATTTTTGCGGTGAAGCAGCATCCTCATTTTCGTCACCATCACCGAAAATGTCGCCGCCGAATTCATCTTCTTCATCTTCTTCACCATCGCCTTTCTTGCCCTTCTTGATCTCCAACGTAGCATCAGCACTGTCGCCTGAGCGGCGCGTAGCCGAGCTTGCCGCTAATTCTGCTGCCTTCTGTTTCGCCAATGCCTTCTCCTCTGCTTCCTTAACTAATTGTTCGCGCTCTTGTTGTTCTGTACGAGCACGCCGCAAAAATTCGTCCACTGACGTCCGTAGCACCTTGTTCGGCAAGAGCTTCTCAGGTGACATGTTGCTCACGTTGCAAAGCGGACATGTAAGCTTGCGCTCGATCAACGCACTGCGTAGACATTCATCACACGCGGACTGGCAAAACAGCAGAAACCATAGTTAGTCGCAATAAACTACTCCACCGATACACGTGCCAGGAACCTGAACAATTGCTTACCTCTTGACAGCACGGGATGAGGACAGCGTCGCTCATGAGCCGTCTGCAAAGGGGACATGCCAAGTGCTCGGGTGGATTCGAGATGAATTGATCCAAGGTGGCCGAGCCGCCCGACCGGGCCATTAATTTAGAGAAGTTTTTATTCTGCGGTTCTATCACAGCTAGCCCGCCCCACGGCGCGTTCACTACCGTTTTGCCCGCGCCTACGGGGATTTCGCTTGGATCACTCACGGCCTTCATGAAAGACTTGGGAATGCCAGTTTTCTTTTTCACACGATGCTGATCAAACTCCGGATCCCCGTTCGTGGGGCAATTCTGAATATAGTGTCCAGGCGTGCCGCATCGATAGCACACATAGTTGGGTGGCGGGCTGCCCAAAAGGTTCGGTCCGGCCGGAACTCCAGGTCCTGCACCACGGCCTCCGCCTCTTCCATTCATCATTGTTCCTCGTCCACCAAACTCTCCACCGCGGCCACCACGGCCAAAGCCCCGGCCACCGGCACCACTTCCTCGTCCACCTGCTTCTCCACCCGGCCCATTGGCCGAGTAGTAGTTCATCACATGATTGGCATTACTGCCGCTGGACGCCGTCCATGTTTTATTGCCCAGTCTCGAGCCTCGCATATCCTCGGCCTGTTCATGAATAGACTGAAGAGCAGCCAGTTCGTCCTCCATCGTCTGTGCACCTGCAGTAGCGTCTCCTGCACTCAAAGACAGTGTAGCCATTCTGTTCATCATCACCAAGCAACAATACAAGATACCAGTAGCAACGTCAGTCATTACTCTCCTCTCACTACAAAATACTAAGCTCTCAGTGGCCACGTACGGCTGTGAAGGGGCAGACCCGGCCAAGACAGGGGACGGGCCGGCCATAGGGGCCACAGGCGGCGACATGTGGATGGCCGCAGCGGCCGCGGCGGCCGCAGCCACGGCCGCCTCCTGCTTCATCCTGGCCAGTAGGCCACTGCCTGGCTGCTGGCTAGGGATGCGTTTTACAGTCACACTGGTGTTCCTGGGGAGCTGCGTGGTCTCGTCGTCATAGACCTTGCCGTTCTGCGCGTCCGTGATCACGAGGTCGAAGTCCAGGCCCTTGGCCAGCTTCTTCTTGTCTACAATAGCCTTCTTCAGGTCCAGCACGCGGATCACGGCGCCTGGGAACGTCACTGTATCGAACTCCTTGGCGGACTTGAACTTAAAGTGGATCGACATGTTGGCCGCGAGCTCTGAGGGGCGTTAAGACGTGGCCAGGGGATGTACACGGATCTACACTCGCAGAGCTACACGATGAGCCCACTCTCGAAGCTCCAATCGACGTGGAAGACGCGCTGTGGTCGCGAGAAGATACCCCCTTGTTACCCGACTGAGAGCGGACGTGTCGCTTCTAGAGCTGGTTGGTCAATGGCGGCAATTTACAGTGTGTTTGTGGAGATTGAAAACCTGGGTAAATGTATATTTGTATCCATGAATGGAAACTTTGCTTATTATAGAATCATGTGTTGTGGAGATGAATACCTTGCGGAAATGAATATTCAGAATGTTTTATTCGCAAGATCTTTGTCGTGTGGACACATAATATGGTGTCGACTGATGTGTTGGCACTGTGTACCGTTAGGAACTCCACAAAGTACGAATTACAACATTATCCATCCAGTCGCGTCCAATTTCTGCACATCACGGTACTTTTGAATTCAAGCCTGTGTTTGAATATCTGAACCCGCCGAGGTGTCGCCATGACGATGCAGGCGCGCGACCCGACGGAGTTGCTGGGCGGAGGGAAGGAGAACTCGGCAGTTAATGGAAATCAATCCACTGCAACAATGCGCGCCAAGTTGCGCAGCAGTAGCGACGCATCTCGCCGCGTGTATGACAGCGACCGGTTTAAACTCGTGCAGAGTCGCAGAGGCAGTGGGGCTGCAGCCAGTCCCAGACACGCGGTGCCTTCAGAGCCAGCCAGCAATCAGGACGACAATGTAGAGATGGAGAAACCGCAGAGGCGCCAGTAGCTCCTGTCCAGAAGAAAAAGGAACCAACACCTCAGCCAGTGGTACCCGATCAGATTCTGGAGGCTTATTTGGACACCCACGGCTATGTCAAGACACGGACGTACATCAAGGGTAAATTTCTGGGCAAGGTATGGCTTTTTGCAGTGATATTGATGGTGATTTAGAGCTGATGTAGTGTGTGTTTTTTTACTCTAGGGAGGATTTGCACGATGCTATGAGCTCAAATGTGAACAAACTGGCAAGATTTATGCAGGCAAAGTCGTGGCCAAGAAATCATTGGTGAAACCCAAAGCAAAACAAAAAGTGAGAATCATGTGAAGTCACGACGTGGTCATGGTCTATTGCTAATGTTTTTTGTTGCTGCTGTACTTTCTCGAATGTTATTAGTTTACATCGGAAATCAAGATTCACAAGTCATTGCAACATCCACAAGTTGTGCAGTTTGAGCATTTTTTTGAAGACTCGGATAATGCGTATATTCTGCTCGAGTTGTGTCGCAACCAGTCAATGTCGGATTTGATGCGGAGGAGGAAAAGGTTGTCGGAGAGTGAAGTGAGATTTTATATGCGGCAGCTCGTGGAGGGATTGACATATCTGCATGAAAACATGGTGATTCATCGTGACCTAAAGTTGGGTAATCTGTTCCTCACGTCCGACATGAGACTCAAGATTGGAGACTTTGGACTCGCTACTCGACTTGATAACCCTGAAGACCGAAAACGCACAATGTGTGGCACTCCCAACTACATTGCGCCTGAAATTTTGAGCGGTCAGCGAGGTGATGGTCACAGTTTTGAAGTCGATGTTTGGTCTACTGGTGTTGTCATGTATACGCTACTCGTAGGAAGACCACCATTCGAAACGGATGACGTCAAGGCCACGTATAAACGGATCCGTGCCAATCAGTACGATTTCCCAGAGGCAGCGCATGTTTCACGTTCAGCTCAATCGCTCGTCAGAGGGATCCTGCGTAGTGATCCGGGTGCACGACCATCGCTGGAGCAAATTTTGAAGCACCCGTTCTTGGCTAATGAGTTCGTTCCGACAACGCTTCCAAGAACCGCGCTGCTTGTTACACCACCATCCTGTAAGAACCAATCTTTTGCTAATCGTCATAGTGACAGTGAACGTTTTGCGAGCTCAACTGGAGTCCGAGTTCCACCCCCGCCTGCAGCTTCGAAGAGATACCCTTTGAGGGCACGAGATGAAAACACTCAGCGTGCTTCGGATCCTGGAGTGTCGCCTTCCCGAACACAGTCGTTGCCTCCTGCTCATGCGCGTGACGGTTCTGGAAGAGCTTCAGGGGATTCCAGTGCTAGTCGTAGACAACATACCAGTGGCAGTACTACAGCGGGAAGATCGCCACATTCAGGCACGGTGGAGCCATCTCAAAATGTTCTGGAAGCATCCTACAAGTCGTTGTCTCGGTTCTTTTACCTTCAAGAGCACAGTCGAGTTGGGAGCGATGGTGAACAGAGACTAAGTGCATCTTCTTCCGCTGCGAGCATTGTTGCAGAGGCTCAAAAGCTGAAGGAAATTCGTGATGAAGCAGACGAAGTTCAACCATTGGTGCCTGCCAGTCTGTGGATAACTCAGTGGGTCGACTACACGTCCAAGTACGGCATCGGCTATATGCTGTCGAATGGCGGGTCGGGTGTGTACTACAACGACTCCACCAAGATGATTTCATCGGCAGACGGCAGGACGTTCGAATACATTGAGCGCCAAAGCAGTCATACTTCAGGACTGGAAGTTAGAGCCCACTACACCATGAACAATTACGACCCAGCGCTCAACAAGAAGGTGACTCTACTCGGTCACTTCAAAGGCTATTTAGTGGACGCCCGCGCAGAGAACGATGAAGCAGACACGCTTGAAAGTCAGCTTGCACGGTCATTCGTGTTATCATCTCGTGAAGTTGGCACAGATACAAGTGTACTTGGGACTAGCAATGGTGACGACCAAACCCAGTCCATGGTATTTGTAAAGAAATGGGTCAAGACTCGCCACGCCGTGCTATTCCAGCTCTCCAACGGGACAATTCAGTTCAACTTCTTTGACAAGTCGAAACTTATGCTCTCTGCGAACGCCCGCATTGCAACGTATCTCAATCGTGAGGGTGACCTAACCGTCTACTCCTCGTCAACGGCGATCCTCACGTCTGAACGACCCGATCTAGCCAAACGATTGCGCTATGCTAAAGACATGTTGCAACAAATGGTGCGGACAACGGAGCACAAGTAAAGTAGTTTAGCTCGAAAGACGGCGCAGCTCACCTGTAGACATATCGCTGCCATCGTAATTATAAATTGTCATGTCAATACTTCGGTATCGGTGGTCCTCGTATTCTGTTGGTAAGAATGGAGGCTTGAAAGTTCGTCATGGCAGCAGTGAGTTGTTCCACTTGTGTCTGGAGATCTGCAATTTGCTGTTGTTGCTGTCGGTTGTACTGAGCTTGCGCCAATTGCTGATTCAGCACGTCGTCCTTAGATGCTTGCGCTCGATTAGACTGTTTAGGTACTTCGTAGCGAACACCATCTTCCAAGACACTGAGAACAGGTTTCTTCATTGCCAAGTTGAGGGCGACAACGTCGCGTGCAAGTTCATGAATCGCGATTCGTGACGCTGCACCTGCAATAGCTTTCAGTTTTGGCGGTGATTCTTGCACTGGTTGTCCAGATTCCTCGCTTGGTTCGGCAACAGGTACAACACGACTTTGAGACTTGTCTGCTTGAATGGGCTCAGGGCGGGGTTTGCTCACAATTGATATTCTCTTCATTTTGTCGGCAACGCCAAGTATGATGTTTTGTCTCCTGGTTGCTCGAGCACTCATCGAATTATCCTCGATTTCTTCTTGTTGCACGGCATATTGTCGCTCTCGAACACTCCTTGCACTTATCTTCGGCTTGGACACTGCAAGCAGTTGGAGAAACTTTTCGCGACGAGCTTTAGGAGTTAACGCTTTTTCCAGACGCACGATAGCTTGTGCGTGTGACTGCAATGCTTCAGCCTCGGCTGCATCCCATACCTCAGCGTACGTTGTGGCCATCATAGCAATGAGAATGTTTAGCAGCACTACGACGGCACTCAGAAGATGGACGAGAAGCAGGAAGTTGCTGGTATACCAGGTATATCCAGTGGCATCCTTGAAATTGTCATAGGTAAGTTGGCCGTAGAGCATGAAATAAACGGTGATAAAGGAAGTGGTAAAGCTTTCATACCCACTCGTTCCACGCAATAACAAGTAGAATGCACCACTGAAACCCAGTAGAAACACAGAGTACAGCAAGAAAAATCGATAAAGGTCCTTGACCATGTGTACCATCATGGCGATGATAAGCCCACTACTTCGAGACATTTGCAGGAACTGCAAGAGGTTAATCCACAAACAAACTATAACGAGAGCGAGAACGCTGTTGCGTGCTTGTTGGGTCAAGTCTGAGAATGCCACGAACTCCAGTGGAATCGAACATATAATTGCTGTGTAGGTTGACACTCCGATCCAATTCCAAAACGATGCAAAGTATCTCCGCACACCCTCTCCTCGACACTCACTCCGTTCGACATAAAGCAGTAAGAATATGCTCAACAACCATGAAATAAATCGTAGAGCAGCCACCATCTTGTCCACCTTGGACTTCATGTGAATCCAATTCGGATTGCCCCACACTGTCGGAATAAAGTAGCTAGCCACTAGCAACGTATATGCTGCAAGTTCTCGTCGGAACATGGCACGCGCAAAACTATGCCATTTCGCACGTAGAATCAATCTCATCAATCGATGCGACAGAATCATATGAGCCGCAGAGCTTTCTGCGACCAGTGCAAGTGCCGTGTCACTTACAGGAACCGTTGGTTCTCCATAGATAATTCTCAAATCCGTGTACTTGACTGCTTCGTAGCCCTTGTGTGAGTGATTGAGCACTGTTGCAAATGCATCCAAGTAGTCCGTCACCGCTCCAGGAGCTTTATCCAGCAGAAAGGCGAAGAACTCTCCGTCATATCTTCTCGACCACGTCCCGGGTTTCCGTAGTAGCCACCGCACCATTTCTTCATTGCCCACCTCCACAGCTGCATGGAGTGGAGTCACCTCTCCACATGCCAGATCAGGGGTAGCTCCCGCTTCTAAAAGTGCTTGACAAACTTCAAATTGTCCTTCCTGAGCAGCCTCGAGCAGCGGTGTCCATCCAGTTTCATCCTACATCAAATACTTTAGCTTTCAAGATGGAAAAAGATTCAAAGTTCTACCTACACGGACGTCTGGGGGTACCCCAATCTCTAGTAGATCGCGTACAATCTGCTCCGAGTGTTTCCAGCCAGCCACGACGTGTAAGAGCGTGGATCCGTCGTCTTTCCGTCGCACGAACGGGCGTCACGGGCCGTTTGAGGCTCCACCCTAATGGATAAATGATGGAATGATACACGAAATCCATTGACGTTAGTGACATGAAAAGCTGTGGTCATGAGTGGCCAGGTGGATTTAGGGCACGCACAGTATCTGGGCAACGAGATCATCGAAAGCCGCTTGGGGCAGGAAGCTCCAGGCTGCTGTCATGAAGCAAAGCTTCCCAAGATTGTGTCTCTTCGGACGTTACTGCAACACAAACTGCTTAATCGTCGTGTCGTTTCAGTACCAAGTGACAATCATAGTATTTTTGTATTCTTTTCAAATCCGTTGATATCTGTTCAAACAGGGTATAATTGTCTTCTACAGAATGATCCGTTTTTAAGGCTCGAAATAAAACCAAACAGGTGGTAGGTTAGAAAAAGGAGGCTAAAACGTCGAAGCTTATTAGTAACAGGTAGTTCAACACGGCTAGTCGCTTGACCATGCTCATTCCTCGATCTGAGACGTCCAGGCCACCTCACTCTTCCCCAATCACGATTTCTACGTCCTGACCATGGATATTTCACCAGCAGTCATTGCTGTATGCAACCGCTTCGATGCTGACAACGACCTCGTGCTTGAAATTGTGAATGCATTCGTGGATCTGTCATCCAAGTGGAACCTCATGCGCGCGGCATTAGCTGGTCACCTCCACTTGGTACAACGACTAAGTCGTCGCTATCCTAATCAATTCCAACATTGCTGTCAAGAGGCTATGGACTCGGCAGCGGAATTTGGACACTTGGACGTGGTGCAGTGGTTGCACACGAACCGACACGAAGGATGCAGTACGGATGCAATGGACATGGCTGCATGTAACGGCCACTTGGAGATTGTGCAGTGGCTACATGAAAACAGGACGGAGGGCTGCACGTCCAATGCTATTGACTTTGCAGCACAGTATGGCCACTTGAAAGTCGTGCAATGGCTTCATTATCACTGTAAGGCACAAGCTACGCACTATGCTATGGATAATGCAGCTACTTATGGTCATTTGGAAGTGATCCAATGGCTGCATGCACATCGAGTGGAAAGATGCTCGCAGTCGGCTCTGGTCAATGCAATTAATGCAGGACATGAGGATGTAGCCAAGTGGCTCGTGATTCATTGCAAGAGTGAGTGTATGGGGAAAATGGGGTTCGTCGAGTATTTAGCACGACGTGGGTATTGGGATGTCGTTGCGCTGACAGCCAAGCATCCGTACTTACAAGAACTAGTCGATGCTGATGAGATTGTGCTGACGGACGGACGATGATGCAAGAGAAATGCACGAGAGAGAGTTTTTAAGGCTCTGGAACGCAGCCATGCGGAGAGGTGAACGCACTGTACTCCAGTAAACTAACATATTCCAACAATCGACATGATTCCATCAACGGAAGGTAGCCAAGGTCTGTGGCTTGCATTTGCCCAATGATTTATGATGCAAAGCGTATGTTGTGGCCCGAGGCCGGACCTTGCTGTACCCATTCTATCAATCGTGCATCACGATGATTTGCATGCCTCAAGTTGAGGCTCAAGTCGGTGATCACCACACGCAACTATGTGGTTGAAGGGAACAGATCGTTCTCTCTACAGATCGTTCCTTTCTAAGACAGTGGGTGATGACCGATTTGTTCATGCGTACTTTCCATCAAACCCTGATGTGTGTAGCTGGTTCTTAAGCAATACTTCATGCATTGAATTAGTCAACGTCTCTAGACTTGCAGCAATAGCAGGAATCTGAAGTGACTGCCCTGAAATCGAAGTCATTGATATGGTGGTCAACAATAATAAGATGATGCGGTGGTTGCATGTTCATAGGGAGGAGGGATGCTCGATCAATGTCATGGACCTTGCAGCCAATAGATTCTTGTCATTGCCTAGAAGGCTGGAGGCAGGCAGCTACGTAATATCTGCTACCTTGAAGTTGTAGATCATGCAGTTCCACCACTGAGGTGAACTATTAAAGTACAATACAACATATCCAGTGTGAAATGTATCAAGCAGGTTTTGATTAAGATGTGAGTGCCTATGGTGCATTTTCGGACAGATCTGTCTGTATATCGGCGAAAAGTCGTTGCGTGGATATCAATTGTGTCAATGCATGTATTGCAGGTTTTCGTGTTCCTTTCGTCGTGGTTGCAAGTTGCAACGTGTTGGCGTCAATGGACTTGGAATGTCAATGCTTCTAGCCCCACAGCACGTAGAGGTCATTCCTTCGTAACGTACGACAATCAACTGGTAGTGTTTGGTGGTCGAACTGAAGATACGACGAAAACCCATGTACCGAAAACGTACGAAATTACTCGAGTCAATGGATCGCTCGAGTTTTTATCGTACGAGGACAAAATTGCATACGATATGGACTCGACAGTCGTCCCTGTGGCTGTTTTCTTCAATGATGTCTGGAGCTATAACATTAGTAAGTTTTTCGATTGTACAGTTTTGCTATGTCGGACAAGATGACATTTTGTGTTTCTGCTTAGATTGTACGAGGTTTGCAGATAATGGCTGTGTTGATAGTGCATGGGAAGTTTTGGATAATGGAGCTGAGTGGGGAGGGTGTAAGATGGTATTTGGTGCTTCCGTGTGCACACATCCATCTGAACGGTGGATGCATAGTGCTGAAGTGTTTAGTGATGACTCAATGGCGATCTACGGTGGATTTGGCCCTATGTGTGATGACTATTGTGACGATTTGTGGTTGTATGACTTCACTGATGGATCATGGACCGAGATGATCGAATTGGGTAGCAGTCGACATGGTCCGGGGAAGAGGTTTAAGTTTTCCAGCGTCGTGTTGAACGACAAGTTGTACGTTTTCGGAGGTTTTCGACTCTGGCATGGTTTTGCACATGAAAACAGCGAGGTAAATGACTGGAGTGGAGTGAACCAGTACCCTTTTGGTGGCTACCTCAACGATCTGTGGGTCTATGACAAGGTCATCAATACCTGGACGAACATCACTGAGAAGGTGGAGTGCCCCACCAATCCTACCGTTCTAACTGAAGCACTACTTAGCCAAATTGAAGTGGAATGCGTGGTGACCTGGCCTCCAGCACGAGCTGGACACACTTCCGTAGTTTTTGACAACGCCATCTTCATCCATGGTGGCTATCGCACATTTTTTCCGTACCCCACTACATCAAGTGCTGGTGCAGGACGCGGAACACTTGGAAGTCGTGAAGCTGGATTCACACCATATCCGACACACCCGTACTACCTAAGTGACATGTGGAAATTCAACATTAGTACTGGAATATGGACTCGAGTTGTAGCGGACTGTGACTCTGTTCCCGAACCACGAGTTGATCATAGTCTCATTGTGGCAAACAACATATTTTTACTGTTCGGAGGCTACATCACCAACTATTACTACGACGATACTTGGCAGTACAACGCGAGTAAGCTTAATCGCTGGGTCTTACTACAAGTATACCAGACTGACTTGTTGTGTGTTAGGCGCAAACCGATGGGTCAAGCAACATTCCTTTGTGTATCCAATCTACCCGACATCGTGCACTGATGACCTCCAAGCTCGACGACTACCCCACAGTGGAAATTATGCTGCTTATGTGTCTACTTCCACGCTAGCTGACAATCCGTACGATTACTACTTCATTGCAGAAACACACTACGGCACGAAAACGGTTGGTATTTGTTGTATTCAAAATTATTGTACGTAGCTTACGATTCCTATCCAATTGTAGTTTTCAGTACTCGCAGAACCCACGCGAGGAACAAGTCAACAAAGCGTTTTTATTCAGCAAGCACGACGCCAAGCTCCTGGATGGGACGGATGTCGACATCGCGCAGATGGACGAGAAGATTTACCGAAAGTACTTCAGTGGGAACATCCGACTCAACGCTCTGGTCATACGAGTGTGTACCATGAGGGGTTTGACAAGGTTTTCGTTTTCGGTGGATACGGATATGAAAGAGAAGAAAACTATCACGACGCTGACACTTTTGCCGCTGCTTCTCTCGGAGATTTGTGGCAGTACGATCTGAACAATTGCATCAAGAACTGTTCATTGCACGGAACTTGTCTTGCTGGGAACTGCCGTTGCGACGACGGCTACTACGGCGATGACTGCTCAAATTCCTCGTGTCCGGGATCCTATTGCGCATACAATGACGCTAAGCAAACTCAAATATGCAACCACTGCTGCTTCTCGGGTTTCGAGCACACAGGTAACGATTCCTATGTCGAAAATATTCAGAAGTTCCCGTGTACTACCGACAATGTTCACTACTCCAATGGAATTTGCGATGGTTTTGGCAAATGCATTTGCAAACCTCCATTCATTGGGGAGGACTGTTCCATCCGAAATTGTGGTTACAACTGCTCTGGTCATGGTTACTGCTCTGTTGAATTCCCCAATTCGAGATGTATGTGTGATGAAGGATGGTACGGCAAATACTGCGATACCCGTACGTATCACGAATTATTAATCTGGAATCATGACCAATGTACTAACATATCTCTTGATTAGAAATGTGCCTCAACAATTGCTCATACCCGAGCGGGGAGTGTGTGAATGGCAGTTGTTACTGTTCGATGGTTTACGAGCCCTACAACAATACTCTCGAGTATTTCCCGTTAATGGGCGAAGACTGCTCCTTCCTCATTCCATTCGCAGGTGCAATTCGACTTTCAACCACGACATTGTTCATGATTTTACTCTTAGGAATGGTTTTGACTCTCAGTCTCCATGTCGGAGATGATTGAGTAGCGTTAAATATCAATCGCTAGGCTCAGTTTTGCATCACTTCATGCTGGACAAGACAAGTTGTGTCGTTTCACTGGCGACTCGTCATAACGGACCCAACGCTTGCGATCCCGTTGTGGCCGCCCGCTTGAGCGATTTCTAGGATAACAAAGCTTTTGGAAGTGCTTGGTTTCACGAAAATGGCAGGTTACGGGGGCGGCTACGGTCAGTCGAGACATGGACTCATGGTCGAAGATGAAGATGAAGATATGTACGAGGGATTCAACTTTAGCATCGATCTCGCTCCTCCACAGACGACATCGACCAATAATTTCATGTCCTCGTCCTATGGAGCTCCAGCTTCAAGAGGGGGCTACAACCCACCAGGAACGGCATTCAGGTATGAATTACCCGTTTTGGTTATTAATGTGTAGATTCTGACAATTTTCATGAAGAGCACCACCGACTCAAATGGGACGACAGATTCCAGGTTCCCGGATGGGCACGGCACAGCAATCTGGAGAAGCTCGACCCATGACTTCAGTTTCTGGAGCAGGTTTTTCGGTGAGGTGAATTGGTGAAGTTGTTTGTCAATTACTGATCGACTTTGATGTTTTTGTTGATGACATAGTCAAATCCACGAACTGCTTCGGGTCAGAGGATGTTTGACCCCATGGGAGAATCTCGAAAATCTGGAGCTGCACCTGCATTGGTGGAGAAGACTGAAAACTCACCGAAGGAAGTGGCAAAAGAATTGGAACGGACCGTGAATTCACTAATTGAACAATCTGCAGAGTTGATTTCCAAAGAGAAATATGAAGAAGCACTACATTTGGCTAAAGATGCTGGACGTAAAGAGAGAGCTTTCAACAAGCATTGTGAGCTGAACGGATTGGCAGATATGCTCAACATCGACTTGACCTACGCTGTGTTTTTCAATCTCGCCAATGCTTACCACTTGAATGGACTTTGGAAAGAAGCAATCCAGTCGTATACACCGATTGTCAAGAACAAACAGTACGCTCAAGGTGGACGACTACGAGTTAATATGGGCAATATCTACTTCGAGCAGCAGCAATATCCTACGGCGATCCGAATGTACCGCATGGCATTGGATCAGATCCCGAATACGAGCAAGGAAGTGCGCTACAAGATTAAGCGTAACATTGGTGCAGCGCAGATTAAACTCGGACATTACCAGGATGCAGCAGCTACATTCGAAGACGTCATGGAAGGCAACGCAGACTTTCAATCAGGCTTCAACCTTATCATTTGCTACTACGCTATCGGTGAGCACGAAAAGATGCGGCGAGGCTTCACGAACCTTATCACGATTCCAATGGAAGGGATGTCTGAGGAGGATGAAGACGAGTCTGGTCTGACAAACGAGTCCAAACACAGTGACGATGATCATACGTCGTCAAAGGAACATCTTCACTCGTTAAAGACTGATGGACTGAAAGCCGAGATCCGAGCCAGAAGAAAAAAAGCTATGGAGTACATTTTGGTAGCTGCGAAATTGTGTGCCCCAGCACTGGATAAGAAAGACTGGTTAGCAGGTTTTACGTGGGTTATTGATGCACTCAAGCAGGAAAATCATGAAAGTTTGGCGAGTGAAATGGAAATTTGTAAGGCTCACTGGTTCCTGAAAGAAAAAGAATTTGACAAGGCTATCGAGGTTCTCAAGGCTTTCGAGAAAAAAGACCCTGTACACAAAGCCATGGCAGCTACAAACCTCAGTTACTTGTACTTTGTAGAAGGAGATACAGCCCAAGCTGATAAATACGCATCACTAGCTGTACGACACCAACGATACAATGCTAAGGCATTGGTGAACAAGGGCAACTGCCTCTATGTTAAAAACGAGTGTGAGAGAGCGAAGGAGTTGTTCTTGGAAGCTATCGGCGTTGAAGCAGATTGCATTGAAGCCATATACAACCTCGGACTTGTGAATATCAAGATGGGCGTTTTGAACGAGGCACTTCAGGCTTTTGAGAAACTGCACAGCATAGTTCCGTCGAATGCAGAAGTGCTGTACCAGATTGCAAACCTCCACGACATCATGGGCAACTATCGGCAAGCAGCCAAATGGTTCAATATCTTATTATCGTGCTTCGGTAGCAACGATAAACGAGACCGGAATGCAAAGAATGTTGCAGATCCTGGTGTACTTGCTCGACTGGGTCAAATCTTCAATAAGGATGACGATGAGACCCAAGCTTTTCACTACCATCTTGAATCCTACCGCTACTTTCCAATCAACTTGGATGTCATTTCATGGCTTGGAGTATGGTATGTCAAGAGCGAATTGTACG
Source organism: Phytophthora palmivora (assembly GCA_008079305.1). Classification (NCBI taxonomy): domain Eukaryota; phylum Oomycota; class Peronosporomycetes; order Peronosporales; family Peronosporaceae; genus Phytophthora; species Phytophthora palmivora. Next base: position 351,873 of record VOQZ01001312.1, on the reverse strand, counting down.
AAAAAGCGATTCAGTTTTTTGAGAGAGCAAGTCAAATTCAACCAAATGAAGTCAAGTGGCGACTCATGGTCACAAGTTGCTACCGCCGCATGGGGGCTTACCAGAAAGCGATGGTGCTATACGAACAGATCCATCAGGACTACCCTGAAAATCTTGAATGTCTAAGGTATCTTGTCGCTATTTGCAAAGACCTCGGACAGCGGTGCGATGGGTTCCAGGCAAAACTGGCCAAGCTCGAACGTGACAATGCTATCAATATCAAAATACCACCACCCCAGCAACAGCAGCCTCCGCCTGTAGGAAATGGCCATTCGAAGAATTCCAACACAGATGACAATGATGATCCACGATCACCATCTTATCAACGACCACAGCGGGAAGTGCAACGTCAAGGCAGCGGCCGAGGTTCTTCATCAACAATAAATGGCAATGGTAATACTTCAGAACCAAGAACACGTGACAACGAGGACAAAGAGTACATTGCACCACCGCCAATGCAATCTATAGCGCCTTCCACGACAAGAGCACCGCAGCCTCAGAAAACAGCGCGACCAAGTAAAAATGATGGTATGTCGTAGTTGACATGGAAATTTCGGATGTCATTATGAATTAACTTTTATTTTCTGGTCCTTTCAGACACGGACGATTGGGGCGATGCGGACGTTGGAAACCTCTTAGGAGACTAAACGATTCAAGTTATGAACGAAATGAAAACTCGTGAATTGTTTCGTATTAGGAAACGGCTCGTCAACCATAATGGCAAACACGAACCAATCTAATACGATCTCTTAAGAAAATGTAAGCGAAAGAGGGGTCTTGGAGCACTCTTTCAACGGTACGGGGCTGAGTTACCCAGTTGCAAGTGAATCACTATGTCATTATTTTTCGTCTTTGTTCTCGCGCGATCAGCTTCGTAGTACATTTCGATAGTGCTGTTGTTTTGGATGTTATCGACTACATCGTCGTCAGATTCACGGAGACCTTCCTCCAACAAACGATCCAACTGTGCTTGCACATAATCGAAGTCGAGTCCGTCATCCTCATCCTCAAGTGAAATGGCGACGTCGGGAGTCACTAACGGCGAAGTGTTCGGTGTCGCAGGCGGCCGAATCTCCAATTTCGTGCGAGGTCGGTATGCAAGCATAATGTAGAAGTTGAATTGTGGAGTAGTCGAGGTCTTGCTAGGAAAATCTGAAGTGAATCGGAGAAATGAGAACATCAATGCTGCTGACAGGATAAGGATGGTTAGTCAAATACAACCTAGGAAGTGTCTATTTTTCCAATCAATCATCTATGGTGTGGTTCCGGTCGCTGATCACTTTCAATTTCCCAGCATACAGGGTCAGGAGAACATTGAAATGAGTTTTGAGCGAGTTCTTCCACGACTTGAGGAACGATTGAAGGTTGACACACAACCAACAGACGAGTGTTCACTCACAGTCGATGAGGAAATGTCGTGTGCGATTCAATCTCGCTTCATAAAGTGACTCGTTGGCTCGACAAGAGTGATGGAAGCTGCAGTGGTGGGAGTACAAACCCCTGACGAGATCATCCGGAAGACTGATGGTGTGCAGCTTGCCTACAATTGTTCACAATGTTACAGCTTGTGAAGTAGTTGACATGATTCGCGAGCAACTTATGCTCTTGAGCCCCGACGCTCGACTGCTGCGAACGTTGCGTGCAGCTGGTAACACCAGATATGACGTAGGTGATCGTCTCCAAGCGCCAGACCAGTGTCTTGTTCCAGTGGGGGCCCAACCTAATACATATCCGAATCTGGTCGTAGAAATTGCATACAAGCACGAATCATGGGACGAATTATTGTGAAGTTACGTCGCTGGATGCGTCCTGTTACGACAGTGCAGATTACAAAGTTTGTTTCAACTACAGAGGTAGCGAGGAGCATCAATTCATTTCGGAAGTGGTGGATTTCGATTTCGGATGCAATCATGAAATTCGTAGGTTACGATTCAAATCGATATCTTACACAACATTCGAGAAGTTTACCAAGATACCCACCCAAAATCAAGGTCAAATAAGAACGACCCAGATCCCAAGACATTAATCATTTTCAAACTGGCTTAAGCGTTATTAGCAAACCCATTGTCTCTAGTTACGTTTCGTTTGTGCATTAATCGAGAAGGGTATTTATTAAACTTAAAGGAATGCTTTCGTTTGCGACCATCAGACTGCTGAACTCATGCTCTGCACCAGATAGTAGATTAATGCCATCCCGTAGATGTCGTTAGCTTCATTAGCATTCTAGGTGTACTATACGGTTAGATCTACAATGTTTAGCGAAAAATGGAGTGGAAATTGTCAGTGGGGGCGCGTGTAACATAGTTGAAAATACAACAGTAACTGGAAGTATGTGACTTTGCGTTTGACATAAACAAGGTCAATAATGCAAATAGCATTTACGATGTTGAAACATACGTTGTTCAAGTATACAGTGTGTACAAAAGTCTACGTCTAAGCTGTAAACAATAACGGCAACTAGGATGGCGGCGACAGCATCATAACGTGCAATTATAGTACGTAGCACATAATCCTGTTGCACTACTGTTGTTTAACGAAACTGAATGTCCAGTAAAAACTATCCAGGAACTGTATAAGCACAGAACCCAGGGACAATAACGAAATTAGGATGACTAGAGCCTTGGAACTAATATAAAAGGCCTTTCTGGCGCTCCAACGTGTTCAGCTGTCACCACACCACAGCCTGAGAACGTATTTAACCCCAAAACCTTGCGTACATGCTGTAGTTCTGGTGGCTCAGTTCTCAATCTCGTTCCTCTGAGCCACGATTCGTTTTAAACTAATGCGTTTCCACATCACTCTGCTGTGCATTATAGCTACCGCAATCGCTGTCATCGCTTCATGCGACGGGACCACCATTATTGATAATCACCAAGGTGGGGTCAAAAAAACTTATCGTCATTTGCTGGACTTTACGTCTGATCAAGAGGAAAGACGGGGAGGTGGAGGTTTTAATGAAGCAAATTACGGAGGAGGCATTGACCGAAGCAACAGCAACACATGGGCCAACTTCAAGGCTTGGTTCAAAAAGACGTTCTTCTTCTGGAATAAAGGCAGCAGCACACGCCGACTTCGGGGCGTAGTATTCTGAATGTTGAAATGCAAGCCATAATTTCAAGCGACTACTAATGTACCAACTGGAGAAGAAGAAGGAGTTTAAACTGCGGTGTAGCCAGTGTATGCCAACATTCGTGATATTGATGACGAGTGAGCAGCATTTCGAATGAATAATTTGAGAGAACTTTGTACTTGAGTTTTGCGCGTAACACCAATTTTTTTAATTTCCTGATAGAGCTTCGGCAATAGTCTACGTGTGTATCAAACGGTATATTAGGGCTGCATGGGATGCAGCACATACTGTAACGTCAATAGAAGTTCCCTTCTGCTGTTAAATTTCGGTTCTTGAGGTTCCAAATGACGCTTTCCGTCTTAATCAAGGTCAATGCAATAGCATTTAAGATGACGATGATAACACAAGTTATTCAAGTATACAGTGGGTGCAACAGTCTATGTCTGTAACGGGTTACATGAGGGAAGCAAGAAGTATCCCCTACTGGGAAGATGGTCATGATCAAGCAATGCAAATGATTTGGCCAGTCTGGACGACATGCACACAATGCACACTTTGGCTAATCCGTAATCGAGAGAATTTCGAGGGTGAAAAAATTTCCGGTCACGAAGCCAAACGAAAGCGGCAATTCAAGGACTAACGTCCAGACCGTTTACTCAAGATATCGGTTTTAAGGTGGCACAATGCTATGTAGTTTTTACAATAATTGAATCTTCGGATCGACCGATAGCTCTGCACCGTTGGGCAGTACTATTTCACTCGGCACAATTTGCAACAGCACCCGGAAACAAGGGGTTGTGGCCCCCCCAACACGTTTTGTGTTTAGGCATCATCCAAACGGAAACAACACTACCTGAAGAGAAGCTGAACGCCCGACTGATCGAGCAAGCTATAGGACAGCTGAAGAAAAGAGTTATACTTTCAACAGTATAACTCATCATCCACGGGACTCAACACAATATCGCAGCGATGAAGAAATACTCAACCACACGCAAAAGCTTCGAAGTCATAATATATGTATGAGCGTATCTAAAAAGGCAAGTTGAAGTTCTAATACAAGGATCAAGTCAACTCTTACGAGTATTTCAACCAATCGTCTCTCGACCTGATTTCATCCAATCCCACGTCACTTTCAGTCTAACAGAATCAAAATGGCGACCTCGACGACCCTCTCTTCGGCTGTGGCAGTGCCTTCCCCACGTAAAGATTCAAGTCTTAGTGTCGATGACGATGATCTACTGCTCTCTCCCAATCATATTGCCGTTTCTCGCGCCTCCAACGGCTCTGAAGGCGCTGTAATCGACGCTGCAGTACATCGCTTCCCGTTCTGCATCGTGTGGTCACCCATTCCCATCCTCACGTGGTTTCTGCCCTTCATCGGTCACATGGGGATCGCCGACAGCAAAGGGTGAGATCTTAGCTCTAGATTGGTCTTTTATTCAGTAAATTAGGATCAATATTGACAAAGTTATGGTGCCTTATTCAGGGTCATCTTCGACTTCGCTGGCCCCTATACCATCGGTCGAGACGACTTTGCGTTTGGCGCTGCCACTCGCTACTTGCAATGCTCCATAGCTCCTGAAGATGTGGCCAAGTGGGACGAAGCGGTGGCTGCAGGCTGCAAAATCTACGAGAAGAGGATGCACAACTTGTGTTGTGACAACTGTCACTCTCATGTGGCTGTATGTCTGGAACACGTCAACTATGCCGGTCGCAAGCGGTGGAACATGGTGGAGCTGTGCTTTTGGATGTTCTTCCGAGGTAAATATGTGAATATGGCTGGATTCATCAAATCCTGGCTGCCGTTTGTATTCGTGCTGGCACTCATTGCAATCGTACGAACTACTGCCTGAAAAACAATAACAATAAAAGATAAGAATTCTTAAGAATGAAGAAGAACGAATCGATTCCAGACATTTCAATGAGGGTGTAGCCATTTCATCACACGTCACATACCCTTCGGATAGGCCAAAATTCAATTTTTCATTTCATCCAATCCTCTTCCTTCATGCGTCTTTTCCGACTTCATTACAAATTCCCACACAAATTCAAAAATGACAGACACTTTGAACGTCGGTGATGCGTCTCTCTCTGCATCGATATCTCATGATCTAGAGCCACTAGAAGACTCAGAGTTGGTGCATCGTGTAGCTGAGACGGAGGTGCAGATAACAGACCAAGAAACAGAGCTAGAACGACGCAGTTGGAGCTCTGAGATGTCTCAGAAGAGTGACGAAGAGGACGACGGCTGGATGGTCACGCCCATGGCTACGCTTGCTGCACGTCGACACGTGCGCGTCAGTTCGGAAGACCTGGCAGAGGAGGACGAGGCAGACGTGGAGGCCAGTGTACGCGCGGCTCTGCGACTGCTGGAAGACTCGGGAGAAGGCGGAGAGAGCGAAGGAGAGCAGGATGGAGGCTACTTGGACTTTATGCACGAGGTGATGGAGGACAGATGGACACTGGAGGACACAGAAAGACAAGAGGTTCATTGGAAGAAACCAGATGGACAGGTGGAGGCAGTGAAAGAGCAGTTGGAGGACAATGAAGAGAAGAAGAGTGTCCATGAGGACGAACACGAGGACAATGGAGAGAAGGAACAGCAACAGGTGGACGAGTGGCAGGAGGCATATACGGCCAAGGGTCGAGTGTACTACTACAATCGACGCACACGCGAGTCTTCGTGGAAGAAGCCAAGTCATTACAACGCGAGCTTGAACCAGCCACAACCTTCAGCTGCTGCTACAGAAGAAGATCGCTCTGTGTTGCGACAGAGCCTTGGGTATCATCCTACAGCGTCAACAGCAGTCTCGACGATGGAACGACAGGCAACTTTATTTTGCAATTTTTGTGGAGAACAGCAGCCGGCAGACCAACTTGCTGCACATTTTCAAGAATGCCCGTCGGCGAAATTTCATAAGCGACGAATGTCGCCGTTGTATTTGAGTTTTGAACGAGCGTTAGGATTAATGTCGGAGGATACTACGTTACGCGCGCTTCATTATGCTTCATCGTTCCCAGACCCCACACCTCATGGACGACCAGAAGCTACGTCGATGCAGGATAGCTTGCTGTTGCTGCGACCAAGGCGCCGGCGTGCTAGTGTTACGGAACCCAAATCTGTTCAGAGCACCCCACAGAAACAACGTAGCAGCCAGAGTCGAATTTTTGGCACAGACGAAGATGGATCCAAGGAGTCACCAGGTCGATACGTAGATCAAGAAACTGGTATACCTTCCCCACACCGATCAGATGACACTAGTGTAGCTAAACGGAAGAAGAAGAGCGTCACTAAGATTACGAGTTCTCAGCCCGCGAGCAATACTACTGCGGGGGGTTCAGCGATGCAAAATATGGAGACGTGTCGGTACTGCAACCGGAGCTTCGCTGAAGGTCGCCTTGCGAAACACGAAGCTGTTTGCCCACGTGTGTTTGGCAACGAAGGCTCTTGGGGGCGGGGTACTCCATCGAACCAGGCATCCCCACCTAACCCAAGGAATGTCCGTGTTGGAACACCACCACGCTCTGTAGGATCCGTAGCATCCAAGTTGCACAAGTTGACAGATCACACCCTGCAGCAAAGCTACAAGGAACATCAAGCTACGCTTGTATTGTGCCCATGCTGCCGTCGGAAGTTCGCTCCCGCTGGAGCCCAAGAGCACATTGCCATCTGCAAGGGGGTTCAGAATCGCCCAAAGAACACTATTTCTCTCCTTCGCGACTACGCCATTGCTGGCTAGAGGAGATGCTAATGGAGTGATCGCGGAGTTTTGTGTTATTGATTTTTTCTGAGAGACGGTATGTGGTCATTCAATTGATAGCTATAGAGGTCAATGCAGCAGCATTACGTACTTCATTTGACTTATGCTGTCGTTGTGCAATTCCATTTAGGGTCGAAAGCCGGCGTATGCCTTCTCAAGAATATCCTTGCGGATTTTCGGGTAGTCGGGGTACTGATCCAATACCTTGTTGCAGACATCAACAGCAAGTACGAGTTTCTTGGCCTTGAGGTAGTTGAACGCGAGCTTGAATCCAATCGCAGCGCTGGCTTCGCCTTCGCAAGTCCACGCTTCTTGATAGCATTCGGCAGCGTCAATGTATGATTGCTCCTTTTCCATCACAAGACCAAGCAACTCCCAGGCTTTTCCGGACGATTTGTTGTGCGTCAGGGAACGTTTGCAGAGCTCCTGAGCGAGATCGAACTTGCCTCGATTGATGTAGATATCTGCCAGCAGGAGATAGCTTCGTTCAAACTCGTCTGCGAGAGTTTGGTCGTAATTCATCTTGGCGATACGCTTGAGTTGGTTTCGAGCTTTGGGCTGCTGCTTCGTCAACATGTAGCCGGTTGCCAGTCCAAGAAGAGCAGGGACGTAGTCGCGGTCAACGGTCTCAAGAATCTCCATGAAGAGCTGAATGGCCTTGTCCAACATACTCTTCGTGCGGACAGCAAGCACAGCGTAGGCTTCCAGGACCCGAAGTTTAGCATCCCGATCGTTCCGAGCTATAGGCAATTCGTCCAGGAGCATACTGGCGATGCGCAAGTTTTCGGTTTGCTCTTTCGTGTTGCCTTCAGTGGCATCGTTTCCAGCGTCCCATAAGTTCTCGTTATCTGGATTGAGATAGATCTCGATCATGTTGATGAGAGCTCGCTCTCCCCACTCCGGATCACGACGCGCAAGATTAAATTCCTCGATGGCCTCTACTACGTTGTTGCGGAAGCGTGCGTAAAGACCCTTGCAGAAGTGAAGTCCGGGAGCATGTGCCACACGGACGTTAGCACTGCGTTCTGCCAGACGCAAGTAGCGTTGAGCTAAACTTCCCTGCTCCTTGTCGACCGATGAAGTGTGGAGCTTTCCAGCGCGTCGAAGCATGACGAGAAATCTGCTGAGCGCGGCAAAGTTGTCAGGACGACTATCAAGAAGTTGCTGGAAATGATAAATGGCCGAGTCATTGTCCTCCTTTTGCAGCAGGAGATCAGCGAGCATTAACGCGGCTTCTTCATGAGCTGGATTCAGCCTTAACAGCGTCGAGCAGCGCATTTGACACTGATCCAAGTCGCCAATTTGCTGATATGATCGAGCTAGATAAAGTAGCGAGGCTTCGTGGGTTTCATCCGATCGGAGGGCCAACGTGCAGTATTTGACGACATTTTCCCGCTCGGCGTTACCGGGTGCTGATGCGTAGATGGCGGCGATCTGGAAACAAGTATTTGCGATAGCGGCTCGCTGTTTGTTAAGCACATCGGGTTGCTCATCTTTTTGGCGATCCAAGACTACCTTTTGAATGGCGTAAGCCTTCAGTAGAGCCTGCACTGCCATCTCGTCGCTGCCCAGTCCGCGGTGAATGGTTGGCAACACAAGCTGCAAGTCTACTATCTGCACAAGATGACTCAAAGCTTCGGAATCGCTGGATGGTGCCTGTTGTACAACACGCAGTGCTTGGTCATAGTGCCGCAGTTTGGCATACAACTCGGCGAGGTCTTTTCGAAGTACGAGGTTTCCCGGTGCCATTTTCAGCGCTGTCTCATAGTAGTCCACAGCTTTGAGGTAGTCGTGCTTCGAGATGAGGACGCGTCCAATACGTCCTGCAATGGTTGGGTCTCCAGGACTTAGCGCTTTGGCACGCTCGAAGGACTGTACAGCTTCATCCAACATTTGAATGCGCAAGTATGCCTCAGCCAAGCTGACATGTGTAGCGTGACAAGGATTAAGTGCCACGAGCTCTTGGTAACACCGTGCGTATAGATGTTTGTCCTTGCGATATTGCAGGTAGATGTCGGCTTTAACCATTTGTGCCTTGGTGAATGCCGGAGAACCAACAGGAACACTACTGAGCATGGCGATGGCTGCGTCGTAGTCACCACGTTTGATCGCGAGCTCGCTGTTGGCAACAAGTACACGCACTTCCTGAGATGTACCACGAAAGACATCGAGTGCTTCACGTACAGTCTTCGTAGCCTCGGAGATGTCACTAAGCTGTGAGAGTACTTGCGCCATGTGAATGTACACGGAAGCTTTGTCGAACAGCGATATATTGCCAGCATTGGAATTCTCAGCTGCTTTCTGTCGCCGATTGCTGCTCCCAGTTGACGAAGTACCAGCACTTTGTATCATCTTCATCGCTGTTTGGAGTGTCAGTAGTGCTTCACGAACGTCACCTGAATTCTCGAGAATACGCGCCTTGATGATGTAGTACGAGAGTGATTGACGAACGGAGAAGTCGTAACTGAGTGCTTGATCGAGGCAAGCTGATGCAGCACGGAAGTGCTCATTCTCAAGATTCACGCGAGCTTGCATTAAATGAGCCTTGGAGTGTCCAGGCTCCATTTTCAGGATCAAATTCGAGACTTGATACGCGTCGTCCAGCCGCTGAGCGTCAAAGTAAGCTTGTGCGAGTACAAATTGAGCTCGAAGGAAACCTGGCGATTTGTTGACAAGTTTCTCAAGGATACTAATGCCTTTCTTGACTGAATCAGAGGAGCTGTCATTTGGGCTACCTTGCTGAGGAGTATCACCTTGCAAGAATTCAGAGGCCACTTCGACTAGGAAAAGCGGATTGAGTAGACTCATTGTGTCATGCGTGGACACATCAGGACCCTGGATAGTCTCTTTGAGCTTGTCCATGTGAATCTGCATGGTTTGTTGCAGAAGTTTCACTTGCCTGGGTCGGTCACGATCCTTTTCCCAGCTCAATAGTGCTTGCAAGAAGGCAAAGCTGGCACTGGCACCGATTGACTCCTGGATAACACTTAGGAATTCCATTTGCTGTGAGGCGTCTTCAAGCTGTCCGAGTTTGATCTGGCAGTAGATCATACCATGTAGAGCCATTTCGTTGGACTCGTCCAACTTGAGAGCTTCCTTGTATGATTCCATGGCTTCTGCAAAATCTCCAAGTAATGCACGCTGGTATCCACGTTCCGCTCGTAAGGCCCCGCTATCTGGATTCAATTGAATAGCATGTTCAATGAGCCCCAAGCTACACTGCAGCACTTCCGAGTCTCGATCTGACACACGAGCAACGCTACGCGAGATCTCACAAAAAAGGTCTGGGTTGGCCGGTTCAATTCGTTTAAGCACTTCAAGAAGCTCACGGACCCGTTCAGCAGCCTCGCGTGCATGGCCTTCACGAGACAGCAGCAGCAAAATCATGGTACGCAAAGCTTCAATATCTTTCGCGTTTTCACTCAGTGCTCGCTCCACGCTGTCCATGCACTGATCCCAGCTCCCCATCTTGAGCAAGACCAATGCTTTCTCACTTAGGGAGTGTTTGAACCATGGAAACTGTACCGTGAGCTCATCAAAGCATTCAAGAGCGCGAGGGTATGCCTTCTTCATGTCATAGTGCTTGGCCATTCCAAGCACTAACTCAGCATCCTTTCGACTGACCAAACACAAGGAATCAACATTGAGAATTGAACAGAGGAGAAAACTAGCTGACGTACTCTGTCACTTGATCGAAGTACTGGATGGCTCCGTCTCGCAAGTCGGCATCACGTTTGATCTTTGGATCGACAGTGAGGTCCACCCACCCGCGAAGGATGAGAGCTCGTTGTCGCAGTGCTCCATCCGAGTTACTTTTGCCGCTATTACTCAAGATTTGCTCAAGAATTTTACGAGCCTTGGCATGTTCATCCAAGTGCCAGAAGAACGTGGCACAGAGCATCAAACTCGTGCTGGACGCGTTCTCTTCAGCCATGACAAGCTGCAGTTCCAGTTGTGCGACTTCGTCATGATCGACATGTTTGCATTGCGAATGAGCGTAAACTAAAGCATGGAGACACGGCAGCTCCACATCTCGTCCAGTTCTCTTGAGATTCTCGAGTTCTCGAATAGCAGACGAATAGCTGCGTTCCAGGACAATGCCAAAAGCTCGCCAGAACAAGATGGTCGAGTCACTGCCCTTCTTTTCAAGGATCTGCTCACACAAACGCTGACATGGTCATACCAACCTTTGCGAATGTAATAGTTAATCAACACACGAGGATCCATGGAACTACGCAGGTTAGATGAAGCGAGTAAGGGCAAGTGGAGTTTGAGCGGACGCGACTCGTCACGCAGGACTCATTTGGATCGCTTCTGAAGTTGAAGTTGAAGTGGTTGGCCAATCGACTGGTGATGCTGGTCATGCATTGATCGATGTTACCTCCGAGTCTACTGGGGCTTAGTAGCCGTGACGAAGAAGCGTTTGAAGTTGAAAATGGTGCTCCCATCACTTTGCTTGGGATATGCTGTGGCGACCAATTCGCGATACTTTTGTTCGAACAGAGACGCTTCCGTCGAGGGTTCGCCTAGAGCTTTCATGAATGGACGAAGACCCGTGGAGCTCGTGAAATCCGCTACGGGGTTGTCACCTTCAAGGATGTGTGAGTACACTGTAACCCACATGTCGAGCTCAACTGCGTTGTCAGTAGCCTTGAACAGGTCGTAGTAGAACTCCGAATCGTGCTCACAAGTGACTGAGCGTACTCCTGCCACTCGTTCCCGTAGACCGAGTTCAGCTGCTGCTTCCAGCATGAGATGGTAATTCGGCTGAAGACGAGTATCGGGGATCTGGAAGGCCAGCACACCGCCAGGTTTCAGGAACGAATATAGTCGCGGTATGATGTCTTTGTGCTTGTCAGCACGAGCCCACTGCAAAGCAGCATTGGAGAAAATGAGGTCTACTGGACGTCCCGGGTTGTACGTTTCGAAGTCGCCCTGAACGTAGGTGAATTTCTGCGTGTCGAGCGATTTGTTCTCCTTGTGCTCTCGCTGCGCCACCTCCAGCATAGAAACAGCCGAATCGACGAATGTCACTTGAGCCTTCGGCCATCGCTTCCTGTGGAAATCCGCAATCAACTGTTAGTAGGATCAACGGCGTAGCAGTGCTCAAAACTCCGCACATGAAAGCAGGAGCCATATTTCCGGTTCCAGCACCCAAATCAATGATTTCCACTGCATTATCTAATGCAGGGAGCGAAGGCACACGTCCAAGCAAATCGAGTGCTGGACGAAGGCGTTGTTGTTGGAACTTGAGGTACTTGTGGGGTTGCCAGGTTTGGGTCACACGGACTGCACTCATCATGAATTGTTTTGGTAGCAAGTTGCAAAGTGAATGCCAGCATCAAGCTCTACCTGTTTTGCTGTTCATCAATTGGGCTGATTGATGCACAATTTCAAGTGCTTGTCCTGTTTCTCCAATCGTTTTTGCGGTCGTGATTATCGATCAGCGATCATAGAAGATAAATTTGATCTTGTAGTAGTGCTTGATGTGTGGTCAACCACTAACAAATGACATCGATACACTCTTTGATGATCATCATCGATACTCATTCTTGTCATCACAATATTTATGCTCATCTATTGCATTGATTGATGGACAAATTTACTAAATGCAAGAACACGAGAATGAATGCCACTACCATGGATTAGTCACGCAATGTAAACCACGAGCGCGTCCTACCGGTATTTTATCTGTTCACCATCCAGATCATTCATCAATCTTCCCCTCCATAGTTATCCAGATTCCCATGGCCAAGAACATCGCTCGTGCTTCGCAAACGTGGCAACCTGGCAAGTACCTCAAGTTCCAGCAACAACGTTTGCGTCCTGCACTTGAGCTGCTTGATCGGGTATCAGACCTACCAACTCAAGACTCGGTGGACATCATCGATCTCGGAGCTGGAACTGGAAATATGGCCCCTGCCTTCCTGTGCGTGACTAAATCTTATCACTTGATATTACCCGGTTAACCTCGTTTTGGACGTTCATGACTACAGAAATCGATGGCCCAATGCTCATGTGACTTTCGTGGACTCGTCCGCTTCCATGTTGGAAGTCGCTCGACGTGAACACAAGGAAAATTTGTCTTTAAATGCTCAAAAGCTTGAATATGTTCAGGCCGATTTCGAGACTTACGACGCTGAACGACAGGTAGACCTCATCTACTCGAATGCTGCATTGCACTGGGTGAGTGCAGAGAAACATCTCGAAATTCTACCGAGACTGTTTTCATACTTGAAGCCGGGAGGTGTCTTGGCATTTCAAGTACCAGACAGTCGACTGCAACCCAGTCACCAGCGAATGGTTGATGCAGCAGCTCAACTTGGTCTGAGTGACCGGGTTGCCAATGTTCGCTGGGTCACGTGCGAGCAAGACCCAGGCTTCTACTATGAACTTTTCAAGGCCATTGACCAGGACGTGGAGCTCGATATGTGGGCGACGATATACGCGCAAATCCTCGAAGGTGATAACCCCGTTGCGGATTTCACGGGCTCCACGGGACTTCGTCCGTACATTGAAGCGCTGGGCGAAACTTCTACTGAGGCCAAGCAGTTTGAGCACAAGTATCGCGAACTGATCGCTGCTGCGTATCCTAAGCAGAGCGATGGACGCACCGTCTTCAATTTCAAACGCTTTTTCGTCACGGCGACGAAGCCGCTGTAAGGATCTACAAGATGAGGTAGCGAGACACTGGAGTTTCATTCAGATAAGTCACTAGCTGTTGTCACTTACTGCTTCAGTGCAATCCCAACTTTTCCAATCAGGTTGTTTGAGTTCTGTAAGTCGAACGCAGACATCACTTCGTCGTGGGAAAACCCAAATGTCTTGTGGATATACGGCTGGACATTCTTGCGTGACACGAACTGGACGAGCTCAGTGGTTAGTTGCTTACTACCAGCTTGAATGCCACGGAGTGCACACCCCTGGATCAAAGCTAGAAGCGGGACGTTGGGCATGTTTTCTTGCTGGATGTCGGCCAAGTAGCCGATAATGGCAATCATACCACCCGATGCAGTAGCCTTGATGCTCTGTTCGATTGTGCCGGCGCCACCAATTTCCATGATGTAGTCAACACCTTCTCCATTGGTAATTCGCCGCACTTCTTCGGCCCAATTCGGCGTTGTGCGATAGTTGATAACATGATCGACGCCAAACTTCTCCTTCACGAACTTTAGTTTTTCGTCCGATGAAGACGTAACAATAGTCACAGCTCCTGCAGCCTTAGCGAGTTGGACACCCGTGATCGAAACACCACCAGTACCTGTCAACAATGCAAAAACGTCAGCGATGAAAACCCAAGTACCACGACAAGAACCAAGTTGATCACCTTGAAAGAGCACAACCTGACCGGGCTTCATCGGTACGTAGCCGTAGAGTGCGTTCCACACGGTAGCACCCGTGCAGACTAAAGACGCAAGTTGAACGAAATCCAGCTTGCATTCTTCCGGGACTTTGATGATGGCTTGGGCAGGAACAGCAGCGAATTGGCGGAGGGTGCCGTCAACACCACCACCAAGCATTTGAGCTTGACTTTTCAATGGACCGTACATGTTGTCCAAAGAGATGTTGACTATGACACGATCGCCAATTTGAATATCATCGACAGCATCACCAACAGCAGCAATGACTCCAGCTCCATCTGAACAGGGAACGAGGTTGTCTTTCACCGTTGCAGCCGGATAGAAACCTCCGCAAATCTGAGTGTCACGTGAGTTAAGTGTGACACCACGAATCTCTACAAGGACTTCATGGTCACGAATGGCTGGAAGGGGCTCCGCTTGGCATTTCAAATTGTGGTGCGACGTGCGATCACTAATACGATAGACAAGGTTGGTCGATGTCATAGCTATCGGTGCTTGGGCAGAAATTCGGATATGACCCCACATCAAGCGAAGACGGTAGTTGTCGTCTACGCAAACAAAATGATCACTGATGTTGATCACGATCGTGACAGTTCGGATCACTGATCACGAACGTGATAGTGATCGTGTAGACTGATTGATACCTTGAATCAAGGTACCAAGGTCCTCGATTTTTCGTAGATGGATTTGCCAAAGCACACGTGAATCAATCAACAGAATTGAACAACAAGCCGCATTGATGCGTCATTGGTAGATCTGGGATATTGTGCAAGTACTCGTTGCACACCTGAATAATAAAAGTCATGATCTAGGCTGTACCGGAGCGCTTCGCCAATGCAGCAAATACAGATTGAGGTTGTGTCAATAACGCCGACGGAGAATCGAACTCAGCCACGCGACCTGCATCCATCACCGCGATTTTATCGCAGTGCATGATCGTGTTGATGCGGTGTGCGATGATCAACACTGTCTTGTCCTGAATGTCTCCTTGATAGTCGTCTGGATGAGTGCATCCGTCGCCGTGTCCACATTCGCCGTAGCTTCATCCAATACCACCACTTTACTGTCCTTGAGTAGTGCGCGACCGATACAATGAGTTGACGTTGACCCACCGACAGGTTGTCTCCACCCTCAGCCACCTCAAAGTCGAGACCCGATCCCCATCGATTCAGACTATCGGCCATGTGCACCTGCTTGAGCACAGACCAAATGCGTTCGTCCGAGTACTCGTGGAATGGGTCGAGGTTTTCACGAAGGGGTCCACTAAAGAGCACGGGATCTTGCGGGATGATGGCGAGACTGCGTCGGAGTTCGCGGAGGTTGATGGTGGTGATATCGACGTCATCGATGAGAACTCGTCCGCTGTCGAAGTCGCAGATGCGGAAAAGTGCGACCATGAGTGAGGATTTGCCAGCGCCGGTGCGTCCGCAGATACCAACTTTTTCACCGGCAGCGACTTCCATGTCGACACCTTTGAGTACAAGTGGAAGTTCAGGTCGGTATCGGAGACAAAGTCCGTCAAAGCGAATGGTTCCACGAGATGGCCACGATGAAGCTTCCTTTGGCTCCGTACCAAGTAATTCAGCGGTAGATTTGCCCTCGTTATCTTCATTCTCTATCTGTCGGAAGTATAGCAGTCGCTCGACGCTTGTCATGGCATTGTCGGTACGGTCTACAGAACGCATAACCCACTGAACCATCGAGGTGAGCATGAGCGAATATGTGAGCGAGAGCCCGGAAGTCAAAGACCCGACAGACCCAACAGTAGCGACGAGGTAGAGCGAAACAATCAGTATGACTGCAACGGATAGGATGTCGAGACGAGTAGCTAACCATCGACTTGCAGACCAGTAAGTTAGGTACAAGTTGGCGTTCACATCTACCACTCGTTGGTTCTGTTTGGTGAAATTGTCTTCCATGCGGAAGGCGCGAATCGTATCGAGACCGGACAAAGTTTCGCTGAAGAGATTGTACACTGGAGATCGAGTAATACCCTCAAGTCGCTTGATCTCACGTGAGGACTTCTTGAAGTACTGCCCAATGTAGAGGAAAATGAGGAAAATTGGAATATATGCCACACCGATCCAGTAAGAAGCAAACGCGGAGACGATAAGCGCACCAAATGCCAATGACGAGTTCTGAAGCAGTGTTTGGTACTCTTGAGGGAGGATAGAGTCCATTTGATCCAAGTCGTTTGAGAACCGATTCAAGATTTGGCCCATTGGAGTCACATCAAAGTATGTCGTCACAGGTGCTTGCAGAACCCGTCGGAAGAGCTCATCGTGCATATTTTGCGATGATCGAACACAGGATTCAATGATTATCAGTGCACGACCGAAAGACACCACCGTACAAAGTACCAAGAACCCGAGATACCACATCCCGAACGTTGTGTTTGAAAACGTTGGGTCCACCCCACGGCGAGGCATGTTACGAGCCCAGTGACCAGGCCACCAATCAACAACAGTACGCGCAGCTTGTCCAGCACAATAAGCTGCGACGACCACCAATATGACAACCAAACCATTGAGTCCTGTTTCGTCGAAGTATGTCTTGTACACGCGTCCACCAACTTTGCCTTTCACACGGTCCTCAGCTCGAATTAATTGTCCCGCAGTCTTCTCTTGCTTCACCTCTGTATCATGCGTCACCTCTGCTTTCGCGATCTGGTCTTTGCTGGTGTCTGCTTGCTGATTATCATTTGTTGGCTTTGATAGTAGTGTCTCGATGTCATCTCCAGCAGGCACAATTGCAACAACAGAATCATCACTTGAGACTTCCTTTCTATCATCTTCAGAGCTACTATGTGACGCCAAATGCGGAAATTGTGGCAGTACATCCTGATAAGAGCCTTGAGCGGCAATTACACCGTCACACATCACCACAACTTGATCTGCTCGTTCTAGTAGATCGTAGTGGCTATTAACCACCAGCAAACGTGTCTGACCAGCAGCCAAACCACTAATGCACTCATCGAAAATTGCGTGAGCAACGTGAGGGTCTACAGCACTCAGTGGATCATCCAAATCAACACATCCGTCCCCGATCTGTACATCGCTCGAGCAATTGCCACTCGAGCTTTCTGACCGCCACTCAAATTGATGCCACGCTCACCAATCTCAGTCAAGTCTCCGTTGGGTAGTGCTTTCAGGTCCATTGCCAGTTGCGATGCTTCCAAAACTTTTGAGTATCGTTCGTGATCGTATTCTTCCTCGAAGAGAATGTTATCTCGGAGACTTGCGTTGCGGATCCACGTGTCTTGACTCACATAGGCTACACGACCACCAATCTCAAGCATGCCAGAGGTTCGCGGCATTCCTCCGAGGATAGCGTTGACGAGGCTGGATTTACCTGATCCAACCTTGCCGACGATCATCACGAGCGAACCAAGTTCAATCTCAAGATTAACACCGTGAAGCTGGAAGCCTTGTTTGTCAGTGTTGTTTGCTTGAGATTCTCGTATTAAAAGTTTTTCATCACCAACGTCTTGATCTGCTGGTGTCACCACGACAACATCACTCCCTGTTGGGTTTGCAGGCCACTCAAAAGCTCCGTCTCGGATAGATATACGTCCTCGACCGATTGCAAAGCCTTCAACTTCACCATATTCTGAAAGAAGAGGAGCTTTGTTGGTCGGGGTTAACTCCATCAGTTTACTCGAGCTTGATACTAACGCCGGCATACTCGAGACTTCAGAGCTTGAGAGGAATGCATCAATACGAGAGTAGGCGATTTTGGCTTTCGACAATCCACCAATTGCAAGTGGCAATTGATTAAGTGCTGCACGACTGATGTTCACCATAGCAACGAGTGTGAAAGCCTCCACAACCGTAATAGTGTGATGAATCAACACATATACACCTAGTGTTGCGCCTGAAAGGAAGGTTGGAGTGATGAATAGCATGACCGTATTGATCACCTGGTACGAGTGGAACTTCCGTAACAAACTCACTTCTCTCACTCGTAGTTTCTCCACACGCTGAGCCAGTGAGTCTTCCCACGCGTAAAACTTCATGACCCGAATTCCCTGCAATGTCTCTGACGTAACTTTGACACGTTCATCAATCACTTGTAGCAATCTTCTCTGCAAGTCAGCAATGTGATCTCCTTGCCGAATCGAAATAACAGCGACGGCAGTGAGCACGATCGCTCCTGCCAACGCAGCGTAAAAGTCAAATACAAAGCCGATCAACACACACGATACCACAAAAGCCAGTGGCCCCATAACGAGCCATGGTCCTTGCACCATCGCAGTGAATACACGCTCTGTATCGACACTCATGAGCGTCAAAATCTCTCCAGTTGTATACTCTAGTCTCGCAGCACTCGAGAGTTTCAATGCCTTCTCATACACAAGTGACATGGTCAATGACCGCATATTGGCGCCAATTCGTGACCCCACAAAGCACAAAAAATTTAGTGAACACACTGCCACCAACGAGCTACCGGTTAACATGACCACAAGCCAATAACCACTCTCAATGCCAAACACATTTGCTTCACCATTGAGAAATTCTAGCAACGCTTTCGTCACGTACGTCTGAAACCCTAAAGCCAGCACATACACCACGCAGCCCATGAACACGACTGTAATTTGTCTCTGAAAAGTCTTCATATAGGCCACAAACACGGGCGAAAGACTGAAAATATGTCGACAATTCGGGTCATACACTTGATGGAATCGTTTTTCCAGTGCTTCACAGGCATCCGAAGGACAAACAGGCCACATGTCGTCAATCTCTAAAATTCGTCGAGAACCTAATGAAATCATCGGTTGCATCCATTGTGCCAATGCAATTGATGGTAGTGAAGCTTTGGCCAAAGGGTTTGGCACTTGGCTGAATGGAAGTTGTGACGTGTTTTCTACGTAGTTGGTGTCCATTGCCAATTGGAAAATGCTGATGATATCGAGTGGAGCATGACGTCGATTGCGCAAATCATTGACAATTTGACAACAACGAGAAGGCCATTTGAGGTTTGGACAATGTTTTACATGATGTGCTAGCCGTCTCTTTTTACCAAGTACACTGGACAGTATTTGCATATGTGTTAAGGCAACGTTGGTCTTTGACGTGAAGTTGCTCGATATCAAGCGCAAGGACGAGCTGTAGATAAGCTGCCATCATAGTATACGACGTCAATCAATGAATAGTGACGTGCAGGAGAAATAGAACTCTAAAGTGTGTCTAAAACTGAATCAAATAATAGATTTCAAATTCAATTTTAAGTTCTATTGTGGGTTTTGTCATGCATACGCTTTTAGACGAACTAGCGTTTTTTCCTGCATACAGGTAAAAAACCGCTAGTTCATACATACTGTTCTAAACGATTTTGGGTTTTGACATGCATACACTTTTGGACGAACTAGCGTTTTTTCCTGCATACAGGTAAAAAACGCTAGTTCAAACATACCGTTTTAGACGATCCCCACTAAGTGCGAGGCCATTATTTGATTAGCTGATAGAATGATTTACAGAACACTAATCTCAGAAGCGCTAGATTCTCTGTGTTTCTAAATTAAATAAGTTGCGAGTTCAAATTGGTGTTCTTAATTTAAATTCTATTGTTTTAAAAAGAATTTCAAATGTAGAACTCGCCCCTTCTTTAATTTAGAAATGAAAAAACTAAATTGAAACGCTTCAATGAGGAAATCACCTCGGAATAGTGCCACTTCAGTGACGTTCCAGCGATCGTTGGCGAGCACTACTTCCTGCTCCGTGCGCACATTCATCTCGTTCTAGCGCGTTCTGTAGGTGCGAATCCATCCGGTCACTACATTCATCATCTTCTTCTTTATCTCCTCTATCGATTGCACCCCTGGCCACATTCTAATTCCTTTAATTCGCTCCTTAATTCCATGTGGCCAGATCCATCATGGCGGACGTGGCCGAGTTCGAGCGCGCTGTGCTCGTAGCCTTCCAGTACGCAGGCGCGAACGCTGCTGACCAACAAGCCCAGACGCTCAAGTTGCAGGCCGAGAGCTTCTGCGCCGCTGTCAAGCGCCAAGCGGACGGCTGGCGGGCCGAACTGCAGCTGTTCGAGCACTCGGAGCACGAACAAGTCAAGTTTTACGCGCTCCAGGCGCTTCAGGAGGCGCTGGCCAGCGGTGTAGCAGATGACGTGGCTGTGGCCGTTCGTGTGGAGCTGTTGGCCTGGCTTCAGAGCCACGTGGCGTACGTGGAGACCAAGGCGCCGTACCTGAAGACCAAGCTGGCTGTTGTCATCACTCTTTTGATCAAAAGAGACTACCCAGATCGCTGGCCGGCGGCCTTTACAGAGTTATTGGCACTCCTGCCACATGGCGCGTCCATTGTGGAGATGTACTTCCGCATTTTACTGACGATCAACGAGGAAATTGTCGAGTTTGATGCCCAGCGGACACAGCAGGAGGCTGCTCATAATATGAGGATTAAAGATGCCATGCGCGAAGGCTCGTGCATGCGCGAGAGCTTTGATGCTATTGCAAGGGTCCTGGTGAACGCTGAAGGGAGTGACGTCATGCGACAGCTGAGTGCGAGTGCGTTGGAGACGCTCAAGAGATACATTAGCTGGGTGGATATTGGCCTTGTAGTCAATGATACGCTCTGGCCGTTGATTGTCAAGTTGCTGCGTGAGAGTGAGATGTTCCGTTGTCAAGCGGCCAACTGCGTCTTTGAGGTTATTGACAAGGGAATGACACCAGAGAAGAAATTGGCGATGTTACAGCAGTTGCAGATTCTCGAGATGCTTGCAGCGTTGCCGATTCGTGAAGATGATGAGTTTGCTGAAGAAATCGGAGAAGTGATCAATTCGGTTGGATTGGAGCTCGTGACGTGCATGGATGCATTCCGCCATACGAACAGAAGTGACTTGCTCCAGGCTAGCGGTGCTATGTTGTGCCAGTTGATGCCACTTGTGTGGGAACTGTTCGCACATGAGTCCAAGGACGTGTCTGAAGAAGTGTTTGAGATTGTAAATGCAGTGGGAGGTGCAATGCTTCGTACCGAGACGCAGATGGCCAATAAGCCTCAAAGCGAGGTGGAGGTGTTTAGACCGTCAGAGTACATTCCGCAAGTCTTGCACGGAATTTATCGACAGACTCGATTTCCGGAGGACTCCGACTCGGATGCTGCAGAATTCGAAGAGTACCGACGCAGTCTCTATACGATTTTCCTCAACATTGTGCGCCAGCGACCGCATGACACACTTGCTTTTCTCACAAACCTGGCGCAAAGTTTGCCAGGGCAATTCGGTGAGATCGACGCGCGTGATCTGGAAAGCTTTTTATCACTGGTGTACAGATTTAAGGAAGGACTTGCGGCGTTAAAAGCTGCGGCAGTTCCATTTAACGAACCGACAAGCCCGCTTACTCTCATGGTCGTGCAAATTCACAGCAGCATGCTTTCAGCATCCAGTAGTGCGGCTCCTCTGCATCCGTCTGTGCTACTCACGTACTATGATCTAGCTGTGCGGTACAGCAAAGTATTGCAGAACGAATCAGCGCTGATTCCAGCAATACTAGAGATGATGTTTGGCCTACACGGACTTGCTCATCCGGCTGCTCATGTGCGTTCACGAGTGTGCTATCTGTGCCTGCGTCTTGTGAAGGCCATTGGTGCTTCAGTGAATCCTCATGCGTCCAGTATTCTGACCGCGCTGCAGCCACGACTCGCAATTGCTAGTGAACGCGAAGAGTTCGCCAGCAAGAACAACCCCACCTATCTGGCCTACGACGATCAGTTGTACTTGTTCGAACTTGCCGGTCAGATTATTGCTTCACTTGTGCTCCCTCCAGAGGAGACTGGTATGAATGCGAAGCAACTCCGATACCGCTACACGATTGCTGTGCTGGACCCACTTCTGCAGGGATTGAATACGACACTAAATGAACTGGCGAAGGGTGCGCTGAGTGATGAAGAGTACGTTAATGAGCACTGCGCTTCCCACCTTAACGCTATCGCTCACGTACTTAAAGCTTTCAAAGGCACAGATTGCATGGAGAATCACCAGGAAACGTTTACACAAGTGCTCACAGCTGCGGCATGCGTTCTTCGCGCACTACCCCGGGCTCCGCGTGTGCGCTCCAAGGTGATCTTCACACTGCATCGCTTGACGACTGTGTTGGACCGTGAACATTTCTTGGGCAACGTACAGGAGACTCTGCAGACACTTATGATGAACTGTGAGCAACCCGAAGTTGTCGAGATCGTTCAGCTGGTGGATCAACTTATTATCAAGCACAAGCAGGCGTTGGGTGGCTTCCTGGACAAGACGACACTACCGTTTGTGCAGCATTTGTGTGCATTGATGCCAGAACGCAGTGCGTTAACTAACAGTGAGACCAAGGACGCCCCGCAACTTGAGCGTGAAGCCACACAGAAGTATCTATACACATTCCTGTTGCACCTGGTGACGCACGGCTTGGACGCGGTGTTAATCAGCGCGCAGAATGTCACGCAGTTGGAGAATATGCTGCGTCTCGTGTTGGAAGGTTGTGCCGAGGTCCAGGACGCGAATATCAACCGTGCCTGCTTCTCGATCGGTAGTATGCTGACTGAGCGTTGGATTGGCAATGGAACTGCGCCTTCACCAGCCAGTGAGGCATCTGGTGCAGCGACGGCGGCTACGTCGACCGCTTCGGTTGCTTTGCGTGCTGAACTCCAAGCTGAATTATCTGCTGAAGGCAAGGCGCGCTTCACGCAGATTGTGGTGCAGGATTTCACGCGTGCCATGTTTACCGTGACGAAGCTGCGCCACTTCGACGTGGACGACATGCAGACCATGTTAGCAGTCAAGGAGATCGTGAACATGCAGGCGGTGTTGGTGGCGTCACTAGGTGTCGAGTACCTGACATTCCTACGTGACGCTTTCCTGCCATCAATAGGTTGTCCAGCAGAGTTGGCTGGTCCGTACACGGAACAAGTCGCCACTGGAGACCGCAAGAAAATCCAAGCAGCGTACAAGGCACTGGTAAGTCAAATGAAGTAGTACGAGAACATTTTGAAGCTTGAGTAGGCAATAGGATAGAAAGCTTGGACGGACTGGAGCAACAAACCGCCGACACGAAATAGACGCCGTCCTCAAGGTCTCAATTAACAGAGTTCGACACCTCGGTGTCATCGACATTCAGTCACGGCGTACGTCAGCTTCGGTGTAGAAGGTTCAAGATGGACGGTCTCACTTCGACTTGTCGAGCGTGGCTGGACTTCATTCGTCGGCATTCCCATCATACAGGCATCATTCATCGATTTGCAGGATAATGGACGATAAAGACCGGAGTTACGTGGAGGTGCCGGCCACGCCTCGGGCCAAGCCATCAGAGACGTCGATACCATTCAGCCATCTGCCGAATCCACTGGCCAAAGCCTCGCTGCCTTCTATCATTCTAGCCCAATGGATTCAGCCCATGGTATCACTTGGTGCTCAACGTGTACTTGAAAAGGAGGACGTCTGGCCAATTTGCTCGAGCGATGCATGTGAATCGCTCGAGAGACGATTCCGACAAGTATATGAACCGAATCGACGACACATGTTCAATTTGTCGCCATTAGCTGCGGCATATGCTCGGACGTTCCAGATGGAGCTCACATTTGTGTTGATAAGCTGTGTGTTGTACGTGTTCGCATTGGCGTTGCAGTCGTACGTGGCACAAGCGATTCTTCAGTTCCTGAACGATGAAGAGAATTTGTTTCATATCTCCAGTGGCTACTGGTTGATGGTGATGATGACTCTCAGCTCTCTCGTGGCTGTGTGTGCTCTCAACTACGTCTTCTTCTCGGCATCCCGTATTGGCGCTAATATGCGGTCGTTAACAATGTCACTCGTGTTTGATAAGGCACTTAAATTGTCCAGTGCTGCACGACAAGAGTACACGACCGGCGAGGTGCTAACCCTCATGAGTGTCGACACGGAACGGGTGTTCCTATTGATGATCCAGGGCCCGTGGTTGTTTATGGGTCCGCTGTCGTTTATCATCTCGGTAATTCTCATTGGGATCCTCTTTGACTTCTACTCAGCACTTGGTGGGGCTGTTGTGTTAGTGGTGGTGATGTTCATTTCGGCCAAGCAGGGGCGCCGTATTGCTGGGTTCCAGAAGAAGTTACTCAAGGTCATTGATGAACGTGTTAAGGTGACGTCTGAGGCGCTACAAGGCATCAGAGTTATGAAGTTTTACGCGTGGGAAGAATCGCTGGCTCAGCGTGTGGAGAAACTTCGAGTGAAAGAAGTAAATTTGCTGCGGAAGTTCCACATGTATCAAGTCGTCAACACGGTTATGCTCTTCCTTACGCCAAGCTTCGTCTCTGGTGTTACGTTGGGGATCTACGTACTCATTCACCACACTATCAGCATCGTCGAGGCTTTCACGCTTATTGCTATGGTGAACATTTGCCGAACAGCGCTGAATCAGCTTCCCCAGGCTGTTGCTGGCATCTCCAAGGCCAAGATCTCATATACCCGTCTTGATGCCTTTCTAACGAGCGATGAAGTGGCTGCTCAACCGCTGCTTTTCACGCATTCTACCACAGAGGACAACACAACTCCTTCAAACAGATCGCCTCTACTAGTTGACAACAACAATGTCCATGGTACATCAATTGGACGTGGCTGCATTTCCATCCGCGACGCGAGCTTCATGTGGCCAGCTACCTCTCAAGCCAAGGTCGTTGTGGTAACACCCGCTATCGAGGGGGACAAAGATGAAAGTATCAACAACGAAGAAACAAATACTGCTATGAAAGTTGACCTTGAAGTGGCAAATACTGAGTCTCCTTTGAAGAAGGCTACTAACTTCAAACTCGAAGGAATCAACTTGGGAATTGGACGCGGTTCACTTGTGATGATCGTCGGCAAGGTCGGATCAGGTAAATCCAGTCTTGTCAACGCTATCCTCGGAGAAATGCCACGCATCTCCGGTGTGCTCGAAATTGGTGGTCAAGTGGCTTACGTGAGCCAAGACACCTGGATCCGTAACGCTACCCTTCGTGACAACATTCTCTTTGAACAAGACTTTAATGCTGAACGATATGCACAAGTGTTGGAAGCTTCGCAACTGACGATGGACCTGAAAGCACTACCCAACGGAGATTCGACTGAGATTGGTGAGCGCGGCATCAATTTGAGTGGCGGTCAAAAAGCTCGAGTGGCAATTGCTCGAGCGATGTACAGATCGGGGACGGATGTGTTGATTTTGGATGATCCGCTGAGTGCTGTAGATCCTCACGTTGCACATGCAATATTTGACAAGTGTATCGTTGGTATGGCTCGTGATCAGACTCGGTTGTTGGTGTTGAATAGCCACTATGATTTATTGGCACGAGCTGACCAGGTTGTAGTTATGCATGACGGGGCCATCGTTGGTCATGGTTCTTATGAAACTATACTGGTTCAATTCCCGCACTTGGTACTAGAAGGAATCGACCACGATGCAAAACAATCTACAGATCAATCTGAAGGTGATGAAATTAATGAAATACTAGCAAGAAGTAGTAAGAGTGACGAGAACATTGAGAATGCAGACACAGAACTGACCGAAACCACGGATACGACTGCAAATGCATCATCTGGTCGTTTGATTCGTGCCGAGGATCGCGTGAAGGGCACTGTTGGTTCTCATGTGTACAAGGCATATTTTGATGAGACTGGAATGAATGGCTGGGTGGTAGTGCTAGTGATCAGCATTATGTACTGTGTGGGCCAAAGTGCAAGAACTATCGTCGACTGGTGGCCTGGTCATTGGGCTCGCAATATGCCCAGACGTGATGTGGATCCGACGTACTCTGGAACAACTTTCGGCATGTGGTATCTAGGACTTATTGTGCTGTGTTCAATTTTGACTTTGATTCGTGGAGTCATGATGATCGAGTCCTGCATGCGTTCATCTCAACACATGCACGATGAACTCTTCCGACGCGTCCTTCGCGCTCCTGTGACACGCTACTTTGATGTGACTCCTATCGGACAGATTTTGAATCGGTTCTCGAACGACTTGGATCAAATGGACACGACATTGCCTCTGGAATACCAACTCTTTTTCCAGAACGTGTCCATGGCTCTCGGTTCGCTTGTAGTTTCAGCTTTCGCTTCGTATTGGATTGGCGTGTCCTACATCCCTTTGCTAGTGATCTTCGTCTTGACCGGGCAGTACTTTAAGAAAACTTCACGCGAACTCAAGCGACTTGAAGGCATCACTCGAACACCCGTTTACAACCTGTTTAGCGAGACGCTGTCGGGTCTTCCGACAATCCGTGCTTTCCGCATGGAGAGGGAGTTTTCTGCTCGCAATCGACAAGTTGTGGACACGAATGCAAACATGTACCTGACGTACTGGTCTGCTAGTCGATGGCTTGCTACGCGGCTTGATCTCATGTCCGTGGTCATCATTTTCGTCGTCACCCTATATCTCGTAGCTACACGAGGAGAAATTGGTTCAATGACTTCAGGCCTTTCGCTCACGTACGCGTTGATGCTCACATCGGTCATTCAATGGGTTATGCGATCTGTGGACCGTGTTGATAATGCCACAACGAGTGTAGAACGACTGCTTTTCTTTCGTGAGATCGAGCGCGAGGATGATGGCGGAAAGAACATCACGGAGCTACTCCCTACTAGCAATCACCAAGGTGACATTGAATCTATCCGCGCATGGCCTTCGCAAGGTGCTGTTCGTTTCGACAATCTCTGCCTCCGATACCGACCCGAACTTCCACTCGTTCTCAATGGTGTCGACATGGAAGTCGCTGCCGGTGAAAAAGTTGGTATTTGCGGACGCACCGGCGCCGGCAAATCTTCACTCATGGTCGCACTTTTCCGTATCTGCGACTTCGACAGCGGACGAGTGCTCATCGACGATATCGATATCACCACCATCAACCCTCGCGAACTCCGACGCAGTCTCGCCATCATCCCGCAAGATCCCGTGCTCTTTAGTGGACCCCTTCGTGAAAACCTCGACCCATTCCATGAGTACTCGGACGAACGCATTTGGTCTGTGCTCAAGCAGGTGCACATGGCCGATAGTCTGAATCGATGGGGATCGGGTCTCAACTTCGAAGTGGCTGAGGGTGGAGACAACCTGTCGGTGGGTCAACGTCAACTCATCTGTATCGGTCGCGCACTACTGAAGGACAGTAAAGTGGTGGTATTGGATGAAGCTACGGCGAATGTGGACACGGCAACGGATGCACTCATCCAGACGACTATCAAGGAGACATTCGAGGACAAGACAGTGTTGATCATCGCCACCGCATCAACACGATCATGCACTGCGATAAAATCGCGGTGATGGATGCAGGTGTCGTGGCTGAGTTCGATTCTCCTTCGGCATTATTGGCACAACCTCACTCAGTATTTGCTTCATTGGCGAAAAGCTCCTCGTCCAAGTAGTATGTTATCTTGAATCAACTTTACCCTATTTGTTTATCATGTGCGTTTATGGTGCTTTCAATGTTTGTCATTTCAGCTATAGATTGGTACGCTTTCGTGCGTCGTCTGCAAGTCTATCCCAATTCCAATAAAACTTCATCATTACAGCCATCGCGCTGACTGCCAAGATGTTCCCAGAGCCCATACCAAGCCAGGACCTTCAATCCCGCGATCAAACTGAAAAGCTAGCAACGCACCAAATGGTACTCCAAAAATGTAGTACGATATCCCATTAGCAATCGCAGCAGCTTTCTGCTTTCCGGCACCACGGAATACTCCTTGAGTCACACAATTCAGTCCGTCTACAACTGTCAATGGTGACCAAATTGCCATCACCTCGGAAGCGAGACGACGACTATCTCCTTCATCCAAGAACAACAATGGAATTTTGCCACTTAGTGTGTACAGCAGTAGTGTGAATATCACGGTCAGAATGAAAATCATCGTGAGAGCTACAGTGCGTGCCAGTCTCGCTTTCTTCGGCATTTGACCTCCAAGACAATTTCCCACACGAATATTCGCTGCCACTGAAAGACCAGCAAATGTCGTGTAGACGAGTAAGTTGACATTTACTAAGACAGAGTGTGCCGCAACAGCAACAACACTATCCGGTAGCAAACCAGCGAGAATGGACAGTGCTTCAAAGGCCCACATTTCCATCCCAAGCATCAACATACCAGGGACACCAAGACGCAAAAACAGACCGACGTAGTGAGTTGCAGCCGTGAAATCCCATGGACTACACCACCACTGCCTCAAGTGATGAGGTCGCCACATAAAGTATGGCACGAGCAGCAACGGAAGGACGAGGTTCCCCAAACTCCGGGCGATAGCAATACCATTAAAGCCAATTGACGTGTGGTAAGCGAGTCCGTAGCCGGCAGCGACGTTGACGACGTTACCGATTGCGGCGATTGTGACGAGTGGGGTCATGATGTTCTGAGCTTGCAACACTTTGCGTGTGAGTTCGTAGAGAAACAAGCATGGTACTCCTGGAAGCATCCATCGAGAAAATTGTCCAGCAAAATGGGCGACTTCGGCATCCTGACCCAGCCACTTTAAAATGGGCTCAGTGAATGAGTTGATGAAAAGCATCGGTATGAGGATGACAGTGAGGACCATGACTCCGGTCTGGAAGTAGACGCCGATTTTTTCATAACGTTTGGCTCCGTAAGCTTGTGAGCATAATGTGTCGAGTGCTGATGCTAGACCGAGTCCAACTGATAATGAAGTGACGTTGAGTAGCTACAGGAATTCATGAATGGGGATTAGCTCATTCCGAAAGTATTACGAAAACTACATCCGTACCATGGTGGAGAATGTTGCCGCGTCGATGTAGTGTTGCGAAAGTGGCGAGTCAATGTTCCCCGCCAGGATGATCGATATGAAGCCTGGTAGGAATTCCAGAAATGTGGTAATCATCTACGACAAATGTGAGTTTACTAGTTCATGAAACCCATTGTGGGGGTATAACGCACCACTGGCCCGACAAGCTTCAGCAAGGTCTTGACTTCCTCTTTTGTTTGCGGAGTTGGTTCATCAGAGTGGTCATATTCATTTACAATAGGTGAAACGATGCTCACGAAAGACTCATTTTTGCTGTCCTGAGTGAGCATGGCCTCTTTGTTGGCAATATTGAAAGTGCAATGCATTGTCTATTTGACGCGAAGTCACGACACCCTAGTTTACCAATAACATCATGTGTATATTTGCACTTTCCAAATCACGCAAGTCTTGTAGATTCACTAACAAGGATCCACGCATCAATGATGATTTGGTGTTTGGCTTGGACCGTCAGAAAAACGTTATACATACTTCAAGAACTGCTTGCATAGAGCAAAAACGTTTTTGAATGGATTTGCAATATTTTGTATCGTGACGACCTACTGAATTGTATCACCTTCAACGTTGTGGCGTTCAAAGATTCAGTAGTAAATGAAGCTTCAAGCTTTGATGGCGTAATTATATCACGTACAATATAGTTTTATATGACTATCAAAAGTGTTCCGATGAATTTAAGATTCCCAGCAGCATTTGATTTCATGAAGTTAATCGTATGGGTAGCGTTGAAGCTAACTTACTAGATTCTACAGGTCAGTGCGTGCTTGCGCTTCATCTGCAAGATGATCCCAGTTCCAGTAAAAGTGCATGAGAACCGTCATCACACTAAGGGCGAGGACGTTACCAGCAGTCATACCAATCCATAGTCCCTCGACGCCAAGATCACACTGAAAAGCTAGCAACGCACCAAACGGAACACCAAATAAGTAGTAGGCCCCTCCATTGGCAATGGCAGCATGTTTCTGTCTCCCTGCACCTCGAAACACTCCTTGCGTAACTGCATTCAGCCCATCTACTATCTTCTGAGGTGACATGATTGCCATCACCTTGGATGCTAGATCGGCACTTTTTCCTTTGTCAAGGAACAGAAGAGGAATATACTCACTGAGTCCAAGTGTCAATCCTGCGAAAAACAAAGTCACGACCAATGTGATCATAAGCGCAACGTTGCGTACCACCTTCGCTTTCTTCGGCATGTTGGCTCCAAGACAATTCCCCACACGAATATTCGCTGCCACTGAAAGACCAGCAAACGTCGTGTACACCAGCATATCCACATTGACCAGTACTGAATGCGCCGCAACAGCAACGACACTATCCGGTAACAAACCAGCGAGAATGGACAGTGCTTCAAAGGCCCACATTTCCATTCCAAGCATCAACATACCAGGGACACCAAGACGCAAAAACAGACCGACGTAGCGAGTTGCAGCCTTGAAATCCCATGGACTACACCACCACTGTTTTAAATGGTGAGGTCGCCATATAAAGTATGGCACGAGCAACAACGGAAGGACGAGGTTCCCCAAACTCCTGGCGATAGCAATACCATTAAAGCCAATTGACGTGTGGTAAGCGAGTCCGTAGCCGGCAGCGACGTTGACGACGTTACCGATTGCGGCGATTGTGACGAGTGGGGTCATGATGTTCTGAGCTTGCAACACTTTGCGTGTGAGTTCGTAGAGAAACAAGCATGGTACTCCTGGAAGCATCCATCGAGAAAATTGTCCAGCAAAATGGGCGACTTCAGCATCCTGACCCAGCCACTTTAAAATGGGCTCCGTGAATGAGTTGATGAAAAGCATCGGTATGAGGATGACAGTGAGGACCATGACTCCGGTCTGGAAGTAGACGCCGATTTTTTCATAACGTTTGGCTCCGTAAGCTTGTGAGCATAATGTGTCGAGTGCTGATGCTAGACCGAGTCCAATAGACAGCGAGGTAATGTTCAACAGCTGCATGTAACGTTTGAGGTGTGGTTAACTAATATGTTACATGGACATTAGTTGAAAGCACGTCATACCATGGTGGAGAATGTAGCAGCGTCGATGTAGTGCTGGGAATGTGGTGAATCCATGTTACCTGCAAGGATGATCGATAAAAAACCTGGTAGGAACTCCAGAAAAGTGGTGATCATCTGCCAGAAAAAATTGTCAGTGTCGAAATCCCGTTAGTACGAGATAGAACAAGTACGCATACCACAGGTCCAACAAGTTTGAGTAGAATTTTGGCTTCCTCTTTCGTTTGTGGAATTGGTTCCTCAGCACGATCATATCCTTGACCACTCCGAGGTGTTGTGACACTCACAAACGACTCACCACAATCGCTTTTCTCGTTGTCTAAGAGCTGCAAACCCATTTGTCTTCAGATGATCGTCAAATGTGCAAAAGGAAAATGTCAAAGTGCAGAGGTAGCGACCATACAGCACATTGTGCCCGTAACGCCATCAATTGATGCATCGTACGGTTGAAGGTACCTGGTAAGCAGGGCAAGCAGTCGCGGGCTTACTTTCTGACAAGATGATCTTGTCAAGATCACACTCCCGTTATCAAAGCATACCCTTTTCGGCTACAAGCATCCACATACCTGGCATGTCGTATGTACTATCTCCAACATATTAAATGAGTGTAGCACCACATCCACGCATCATTGATGACTCGAATCGAAGTTTGATGAGTCATTCGTCGTATTCGTATTGTGTTGACTCGTCTACTCTGGTTTTGTTGCCATAACGAAAAATCGTTTAAGGTTGAAGATCGTGTTTCCATCGCTTTGCTTCGGGTACGCGTCGGCGATCATATCGCGGTAGGTTTTCTCGAACTTGGTGGCGTCCGTGGATGGTTCATCGAGAGCTTCCATGTACGGACGAAGAGCAGTCGATCCCGTAAAATCAGCCACGGGGTTGTCACCCTCGAGCACTTGGGCATACACAGCAGCCCACATGTCCAGCTCCACATCACTATCGACAGCTTTGAACAGTTCATAGTAAAAGCTCGGGTCTTTCTCGCACGTGACCCATCGAACACCAGCAACACGCTCACTGAATCCCAATGCCATCGCCGCATCGACCATACACTGATGGCTTGGCTGTAGTCGAGTGTCTGGGATTTGGAAAGCTAAGACGCCACCAGGCTTCAAAAAGGAATACAGTCGGGGTAGGATCTCTTTGTGTTTTTCAGCATTCACCCACTGTAGAGCAGCGTTCGAGAAAATGAGGTCTACCGGTCGCTCAGGCTTGTACGTCTCAAAGTCGGCCTGGATGTAGGTGAACCGTTGGGTATCGAGTGCTTCATTCTCCTTGTGCTCCTGTTGTGCGACTTCTAACATGGATACAGACGAGTCCACGAACGTCACGTGAGCCTTTGGCCAACGTTTCCTGATGCAAACTAGAGTTAGCAATAGTACTCTACAGGTTTATTAGATATGTATTATTCGTACAAGAAGGACGGAGCCATGTTACCCGTTCCAGCTCCGAGGTCGACGATCTCTACTGAGTCATCCTCTGAAGGCAGTTCCAACACCCGAGCCAAGAGCTCCAAAGCTGGACGGAGACGCTGTCGCTGGAATTTTAGATACTTTTGAGGTTGCCACGTTTGTGTGGCACGTGCAACGTGTTGAGCCATGAGGGTTGCTGACTAAACTCGGATAAGTGGTTGATTGATGTGGTAAAATGAAAAATGCACTCAAAGCGAGTGTCTTCAATGCATGTACATCACCCGTTTTGGCATGATGTACACGATTTGGTCGACCAATGAAATAGAGATCCAAAAAAATGCTTGATGTAGTTGATTTTCAAGTTAAAGAGGTTATTAAATGAGAACGGGTTAAGGATACAAAGATCACGTTCTTAATATTATGTAAACTTGGTGTGGTTGTCAATATTAGAATACACAGGATTCAATTAAAAGTTGTCAATGAGTTAACCGTCCTATTAGTTGAAGTTGTTCATCTCAACTCCTCGCTGATGAACAATTTCGCGTCGTTTAGTAGGACTGGCTGGTCTCACCCAGCCGGTCGATCACTTTGAGATCCGCTTGTCTCTTTAACAATGCCCGACGTTATGTGGGCCGAGGTAGTTGACTATATCCCAGCACCACCTACACCACCCAGTCGAGTATCCACAGTCGATTCGGAAGATGAAAAAGACCAACCGTTTAGTCGACGTACTAATCCTCTGCAAAGTGCATCTCTGCTTTCCATCGTGTTGGCCCATTGGATCCAACCAATGATCTCTCTCGGAGCAGATCGAGTGCTCGAGTTGCAGGACATGTGGCCCATTGGAAAGGATGATTCATGTGCTGCACTGGAAGCTCGATTCCGTCGGGTATACGACCCCAAGCCACAGATTTTCGGTATTTCACCAGTCGCCATGGCCTTCATTAGGACATTTCGAAAAGAGTTCACAATAGTGTTTTTCGGTTCTGTCTTGTACGTCGTGGCATTAGCCATGCAATCTTACGTTGCTCAAGCAATTCTCCAGTATCTGAATTATCGAGAAAACATCTTTGGAATCTCCAATGGATACTGGTTGGTTGCAATGATGACACTCAGCTCCGTTGTTGCTGTATGTACTGTCAACTACGTTTTCTTCACTACATCACGGATTGGCGCCAACATTCGATCATTAACAATGGTTCTGGTATTCGATAAAGCCTTAAAGTTATCAAATGCTTCGAGACAAGAGTATACAACTGGTGAGGTGCTGACACTCATGAGTGTGGATGCTGAGCGAGTGTTTACCGCGACGTTGCAAAGTCCCTGGCATGTCATGGGTCCTCTAGCGTTCATGGTTTCGATCGTCATGATAGGAGTACTGCTTGATGCGTACTCGGCACTAGCGGGTGCTGCAGTACTAGTCATAGTCATGTGGATTTCAATACAGCAAGGTGATCGTATCGCTCATCTCCAGCGGAGACTATTGGAAGTCATTGAGAAGCGCGTGAAAGTGACATCAGAGGCACTTCAAGGCATTCGGGTTATGAAATTCTACGCGTGGGAGGACTCGCTCGCACAGCGTGTGGAAAAACTTCGAGCCAGAGAAATTGGATTTCTGCGCAAGTTTCATTCCTTTCAGGTGGTTAACACGGTGATGTTGTTCCTCACGCCAACATTCCTATCTGGTGTGACGCTAGGGGTCTACGTTCTGCTTTACAGTACCATTGACATTATCGAGGCTTTCACGCTGATTGCCATGGTCAATGTTTGTCGGACTGCATTGTTCCAGTTACCCCAAGCCATCTCGAGTTTCTGCAAAGCCAAGATCTCGCTATCACGTATCAATAATTTTCTTGGCAGTGACGAATTCGTCACAGATTATCCACTGCTTGCTGCTGCAACATCGTCTGAGGATATGACTGTGAATACGAGTTTGGTGCCTCTAATCTCAAACAAGCATATCGATGATACTGGTTCAATTGAGCCAGGGAGAATCTCACTTCGAAATACCACCTTCAGGTGGTTTGGGACTACAAATACTCACGATGTAGTGGTTGTTGTACCTCCAGCGTCATCAGAAGAACGGTTCCATTCTCAAGCCGATGATGCTGATTTGATCACCAAAAGCTCAGGAGTGGAAGAATTTCTTTTGAAAATTGTCAACCTCGAGGTTGGACGCGGTTCACTCGTGATGATCGTCGGCAAGGTCGGATCAGGTAAATCCAGCCTCGTCAACGCTATCCTCGGAGAAATGCCACGCATTTCCGGTGTGCTCGAAATTGGTGGTCAAGTAGCTTACGTGAGCCAAGACACCTGGATCCGCAACGCTACCCTTCGTGACAACATTCTCTTTGAACAAGACTTTAATGCTGAACGATATGCACAAGTGTTGGAAGCTTCGCAACTGGCGATGGACCTGAAAGCACTACCCAACGGAGATTCGACTGAGATTGGTGAGCGTGGCATCAATTTGAGTGGCGGTCAGAAAGCTCGAGTGGCAATTGCTCGAGCGATGTACAGATCGGGGACGGATGTGTTGATTTTGGATGATCCGCTGAGTGCTGTGGATCCTCACGTTGCACATGCAATATTTGACAAGTGTATCGTTGGTATGGCTCGTGATCAGACTCGGTTGTTGGTGTTGAATAGCCACTATGACTTACTGCCGAACGCAGATCTCGTGGTTGTCATTGAAAATGGAACTATTGCTAGACAAGGATCATATGAAGAAGTGATGAATCAATTTCCAGACCATGGCATCAGTGGCATTAGTGGCATTGGCTTGGATAATAAATGTGTCGATGAAAGGGAGGTAAAGCCCGTGAGAGATGATGAGCTAACAAGTGAGAACGAATTCGAAAACATGAACGTATCACCATGTCCCGGACAACTTATTCACGAGGAGGATCGTGTGAGAGGCTCTGTTGGCGGTCATGTGTACAAGACTTATTTTGACGAGTCTGGATTCAACGGTGTTCTTGTTGCTCTAGTACTCACCGTAGCATATTGTGTTAGCCAAGCTGTCCGTACGGTTGTTGACTGGTGGCCTGGACATTGGGCACGAAATATGGTTCGCTTCGACATCGATCCGTCGTACTCCAGTACATCTTTCGGTATGTGGTATCTGGGACTTATCGTTGTATGCTCAGTGTTGACTTTGGCGCGAGCGCTTATGTTAATCGGTTCGTGTATGCGTACATCGCAAAAGCTGCACGATCAATTATTTGGCCGAGTGCTGGGAGCACCAGTCACAACATACTTTGACGTGACGCCAGTTGGAAGAATTCTCAATAGATTCTCCAATGATCTGGACCAAATGGACGCTGTGCTTCCTGAAGAGTATCAGCTCCTTTTTCAAAACGTGTCGATGGCAGTGGGTACGCTGGTTGTATCGGCATTCGCGTCCTATTGGATTGCTGTCTTGTATATCCCGCTTGTCGTAGTTTTCGAGTTCATGGGAGATCATTTCAAGAAATCATCATGTGAGCTCAAACGTCTCGAGGGCATTACTCGAACTCCTGTTTACAATTTGTTCAGCGAGACCCTGTCAGGACTCGCTACTATTCGGGCGTTTAAGATGGAACGTAGATTTTCCGCACGAAATAGCGAAGCGGTTGACAGAAATGGTAGCGTCTTCCTAAGTTATTGGGGTGCTGGTCGCTGGTTAGCTTCACGTTTGGATCTGATCTCCGTAGTTATCATCTTTTCGGTCACATTGTATCTCGTGTCTGCTCGAGGTAAAGTTGGTGCGCTTACGTCTGGTATCTCTCTCACGTATTCTCTCATGCTGACGTCGGTTGTGCAGTGGGTCATGCGCTCAGTTGATCGCACTGACAACGCCATGACAAGTGTAGAGCGTTTACTACATTTCCGAGAGATCGAAACGGAGACCACTTGTGGCTTCACCATTGCCGAGCTTCATCAAAGTACTTCTCCAAGTTCTTTTTCGTGGCCAACACGAGGAACCATTCGATTTGACAATCTCTGCCTCCGATACCGACCCGAACTTCCACTCGTTCTCAATGGTGTCGACATGGAAGTCGCTGCCGGTGAAAAGGTTGGTATCTGCGGACGTACCGGCGCTGGCAAATCTTCACTCATGGTTGCACTCTTCCGCATATGCGACTTTGACAGCGGACGAGTTCTCATCGACGATGTCGATATCACCACCATCAACCTCCGCGAACTCCGACGCAGTCTCGCCATCATCCCGCAAGACCCCGTACTCTTTAGTGGCCCCCTTCGTGAAAACCTCGACCCATTCCACGAGTACTCGGACGAACGCATTTGGTCTGTGCTCAAGCAGGTGCACATGGCCGACAGTCTGAATCGATGGGGATCGAGTCTCGACTTCGAGGTGGCTGAGGGTGGAGACAACCTGTCGGTGGGTCAACGTCAACTCATCTGTATCGGTCGCGCACTACTGAAGGACAGTAAAGTGGTGGTATTGGATGAAGCTACGGCGAATGTGGACACGGCAACGGATGCACTCATCCAGACGACTATCAAGGAGACATTCGAGGACAAGACAGTGTTGATCATCGCACACCGCATCAACACGATCATGCATTGCGATAAGATCGCGGTGATGGATGCAGGTCTCGTGGCTGAGTTCGATTCTCCGTCGGTGTTATTGGCAGAGCGTCAATCGTTGTTTAATGCCCTTGCTACTCGCGGAAGTTAAAGTTATGATATTGTCATGTTGGTGGTGGTGATAATGCTGTATTTTTCAGTAAACTACTTTGATGTTGAATCTAATGGTAACTTTCATCCATCCTTTGTGACTTATCGACCTTGGTTGGTTTTTCATACGGTTAGATCGATTTCATGAGATCTACGTCATAGGCGTTCGTAGCTATGGCTGAATTGACGTCGTGCAGTTACTTTCACCAATCTCATCGGCCGCCATCTAATCGACACGAGTGATGTACAGATCATTGTCATAAGCGGTACTTGGTTCCAAACGATCCCATCTTTACCAATTTCGGATCCCAGACCTTTGAAGTGAACCATTTCGCAATTTACCAGCAACATCATACCACTTCTTGGTCACTATCATTCCCTTTAGCATCAATTGATCGACGATAATGGTAAAAAATTGGAGTGATCCGAACCAAGACTACGTAAAAGCTCCACCGACACCCGATGGTATTTCAATGAGAGAATCGACTACCAAGCCCGAGGCTACACCATTCAGTGAACAGCATAACCCACTTGATCGCGCTTCGTTCGTCTCGATTCTTTTGGCGCAATGGGTCTATCCATTGATTTCGTTGGGGTCGAAAAAAATTCTTGAGATGGAAGATATTTGGCCACTTTGTCATCGTGATTCCTGCCAGGCAGTGGAGACTCGATTTCAACGTGTATACGCGCCTGAGAAATCCCACATCTTTGGGATTTCGCCAGTGGCAATGGGGTTTGCGATGGCATTTCGAGCTGAATTGACTGTAGTATTCGTGGGTTGCATGTGCTACGTAGTGGCTTTGGGTATGCAGTCGTACGTTGCACAAGCACTGCTAGAGTTCCTCAACAACGAGGAAAATATTTTCCACATCTCCAGTGGATATTGGCTCATGGCAATGATGACCGGTAGCTCACTCGTTGCTGTTTTATCGCTGAACTACGTGTTCTTCGTGTCGGCACGTATTGGTGTCAACATGCGGTCACTCACCATGTCATTAATCTATGACAAAGCTCTGCGTTTGTCGAGTGAATCACGCCAAGTGTACACGACAGGGGAAATTCTCACACTCATGAGTGTGGACACGGAACGTGTGTTCAACTTTGTCGCTCATGGTCCTTGGCTCGTTATGGGACCACTAGGTTTCGCGATTTCCATTATGCTTGTTGGCGTGCTCTTCGACTTTTACTCTTCAATTGCAGGTGCATTGGTACTCGTCGTGGTGATGGTCTTCTCAGTGCAACAGGGTGATCGAATTGCCAAACTGCAAAAACAACTTCTCAAAGTAATTGATGAGCGCGTGAAAGTTACGTCCGAGGCACTGCAAGGTATCCGGGTCATGAAATTCTATGCGTGGGAGGACTCACTGGCACAACGCGTGGACAAAATACGCATTCGGGAAGTGACGTTGTTGCGCAAATTCCACCTGTACCAAGTGATCAACACGGTCATGCTTTTCGTCACACCAACATATCTCTCTGGTGTCACTTTAGGCTTGTACATGGTGATTCGGAACTATATCACGATTGTCCAAGCTTTCACGCTGATTGCTATGGTGAATATCTGTCGCACAGCACTCAACCAACTTCCACAGGCAATTGGAGGCTACTCAAAGGCCAAGATCTCGTTTGCACGCATTGATCAGTTCCTCGCGGCAGATGAAATAACAAATCAATCATTTGGTTTTCCATCTACACCAAGGCCATCCTTGACCACGCCTCTCTTATCAACAACGAAGGATGATCGAATTGTCGGGAAGGGATGTGTATCAATCCGTGACGGAAATTTTCAGTGGCCCGATGTGTCTCCAGCTGAGGGAGTTGTTGTAGTCACCATGGATGAAAACCAAAGCGATGATACTTCTGAAAAACCTTCTAACACGGCGATCTTAGCTGATACCCAGCAATCGACAACGTCAAAGCAGACAAACGGATTCCAGCTTGAAGGCATCAACTTCGAGGTTGGACGCGGTTCACTCGTGATGATCGTCGGCAAGTCGGATCAGGTAAATCCAGTCTTGTCAACGCTATCCTCGGAGAAATGCCACGCACCTCCGGTGTGCTCGAAATTGGTGGTCAAGTAGCTTACGTGAGCCAAGACACCTGGATCCGTAACGCTACCCTTCGTGACAACATTCTCTTTGAACAAGACTTTAATGCTGAAAGATATGCACAAGTGTTGGAAGCTTCGCAACTGGCGATGGACCTGAAAGCACTACCCAACGGAGATTCGACTGAGATTGGTGAGCGTGGCATCAATTTGAGTGGCGGTCAGAAAGCTCGAGTGGCAATTGCTCGAGCGATGTACAGATCGGGGACAGATGTGTTGATTTTGGATGATCCGCTGAGTGCTGTAGATCCTCACGTGGCGCACGCAATATTTGACAAGTGTATCGTTGGTATGGCTCGTGATCAGACTCGGTTGTTGGTGTTGAATAGCCATTACGACTTATTACCGAACGCAGATCATGTCGTGGTGATGGATGATGGCGTTGTTATCGCGGCAGGAACATATTCCGAGATTATTGTCCAAGTCCCGCATCTTGGATCAGATAGTAGTGCTCTTGTTGGTGAGAGTAGCAAAGCTGTTGTGGATAATGAAGTCGAGTTAGTCGGCCGGACAAGTGAGAACAACGAACCTACTGAGATCGCGAGATCAATTGTCACGAATGGTGATGTGGAGAATGGCACGACTGCAGCGGGCCAACTAGTTCAGTCAGAGGATCGTATAAGAGGAACTGTGAGCACCCAGGTCTACCGGACCTACTTCGATGAGTCTGGATTCAATGGGATTGTAGTGTTTGTGGTGCTTGTGCTCGTCTACTGCATCGGCCAAACAAACCGCACAATAGTCGATTGGTGGCCTGGGCATTGGGCACGCACTCTGAATCGCCACGCAAACGATGTAGCATATTCCAGTCTAGACCTGGGAATGTGGTATCTTGGACTTATCATCCTTTGTTCGGTGTTGACAATGATTCGTGCACTCATGATGATTGACACGTGCGTTCGAACGTCACAAAACCTTCATGACGAGCTCTTTCGTCGTGTGTTGAACGCTCCCATTACGCGATATTTCGATGTGACTCCGATGGGGAGGATTCTCAATCGCTTCTCGAATGATTTAGACCAAATGGACTCAATTCTTCCGCAAGAGTATCAAGTGCTCTTCCAGAATGTGTCTTTGGCTCTCGGCTCGCTTGTCGTCTCCGCTTTTGCATCCTACTGGATCGGTGTGTCGTATATTCCGATTTTCTTCATTTTCTTGTGGACTGGTGAGCATTTCAAGAAGACTTCGTGTGAAATCAAGAGACTGGAAGGAGTCACACGAACGCCTGTGTATAACCTCTTCAGCGAAACGCTGTCAGGCCTCGCCACCATTCGAGCCTTCCGTATGCAAAACAACTTTGCTGCACGCAACCGTGAGGTCGTAGACACGAATACCAATTTGTATCTTACATACTGGTGCTCGAGTCGCTGGTTGGCGACACGTCTCGATCTACTGTCGGTGGTGATTATCTTCATCGTCACGCTCTATCTTGTATCAACAAAGGGGCAAGTAGGAGCGATGACTTCGGGTATCTCGCTCACGTATTCGCTTATGTTGACATCGTCCGTGCAATGGGTCATGCGAGCAGTAGATCGTACAGACAACGCGATGACAAGTGTAGAACGCTTGCTGTTCTTCCGTCAAATCGATAGTGAGGTCACCACTGGCAAAACAGTAGCCGAGTTGATCGATGAAGACAACACAACCACTGGCAGGACAAGGCCATCATGGCCATCACGTGGAAGTATTCGCTTCGACCATCTTTGTCTCCGATACCGACCTGAACTTCCACTCGTTCTCAATGGTGTCGACATGGATATCGCTGCCGGTGAAAAAGTCGGTATCTGCGGACGCACCGGCGCAGGCAAATCCTCACTCATGGTCGCACTTTTCCGCATCTGCGACTTCGACAGCGGACGAGTTCTCATCGATGATGTCGATATCACCACCATCAACCTCCGCGAACTCCGACGCAGTCTCGCCATCATCCCGCAAGATCCCGTGCTCTTTAGTGGCCCCCTTCGTGAAAACCTCGACCCATTCCACGAGTACTCGGACGAACGCATTTGGTCTGTGCTCAAGCAGGTGCACATGGCCGATAGTCTGAATCGATGGGGATCGGGTCTCGACTTTGAGGTGGCTGAGGGTGGAGACAACATGTCAGTGGGTCAACGTCAACTCATCTGTATCGGTCGCGCACTACTGAAGGACAGTAAAGTGGTGGTATTGGATGAAGCTACGGCGAATGTGGACACGGCAACGGATGCACTCATCCAGACGACTATCAAGGAGACGTTCGAGGACAAGACAGTGTTGATCATCGCACACCGTATCAACACGATCATGCACTGCGATAAAATCGCTGTGATGGATGCAGGTCGCGTGGCTGAGTTCGATTCTCCTTCGGCGTTGTTGGCACAACCTCACTCTTGTTTGCGGCGATGACAATGAGATCCGGGACGGGGTCGAACTAGAGATAAGTGTAGGAAGGAAATTGATAGCAACACTGTCGATTGCTCTACAGATTATTATCAACAAAGTTTCGCATGATGGAATTGCATGCACAAATGCACTTTTGGTAGTTCCCCATTGCATTTCCCATATCCATTGTTCCTCCTGTCACTGTATAAACAATTTCGTGGTGCAGTAAGTGGTTCGTTCCAACCACATATTCCTGCTCGTGTACGTCGGCACGATATTATTTTTCCCTTTTATCCTCAATGCTCCCAGCGCATGACGACCAAATTTCAGCGTTTGATTGAAGCTTTGCATCCAGTCTAGGCGCCCAACTCAGCGGTGTTGGACACGTCAACTCCAAGAGAGCTCGTAAATGTTAAACTGTATAAACGACATGTGTAACTACGATATAATGGATACATCCGTGAATTTCATTGTGGATTTGCAACAAGCTGTTGTTCGTTGTCTCGATCGAGATTCGATTCTACGCTTACACCAACAAAGACACCATTCGTCTATGCATATCTGGTCTCGATCTTAAGATCCAGAATTAGGACACATGAACGAGATCATACCTCATGAATGTACTCGATCTTTTGTTATTATTCATTTTCCTTTCTAGAAACTACGATGGTGACCAAGTCCAAGAATCCGATCGTGGCGACTACAGCGGGCGCCATTGCTGGTGTGATTGAGACATCGCTTGTCTGGCCCATGGAGATGATTAAAACCAACCTGCAACTGGGTACCATGCGTTCTCAGTACACGGGAATGTTAGGCGGCTTCCGATACCATGTGCAGGCGGATGGCATCAGATCACTGTACTGTGGTCTCCTACCTGTGCTTATCGGTTCCATTCCCAAAGCTGCTATCCGATTCGGTGCATTTGACATCGTAAAGCAAGGACTGGCTGATGAAAATGGAGAAGTTTCAACTGCAAGCAACCTCGCAGCCGGCACGGTCGCTGGCGCTTTGGAAGCTGCACTTGCAATGACTCCGGTACGTACCAATATGAATTGATGAATATGTTGCTTACTTCCATTGTTTTAAATGCTGTGCAGATTGAGACTGTGAAAACAAGTTAATTTGTGCAAACGCTGGAATATGGGAAGGAACGAAAGCGATCTTAACGAATGAGGGTATTCGAGGTTTATATCGAGGTCTTTCAGCTACTATCTTGAAGCAGGTACATACAAGAGCAGATGGCTATCTGAGTGCAGGTTTACTAAATCGCGATGTCTAGTCGAGCAACCAAGGCTTGCGCTTCATGTGCTACAGTGAGTTTCAAAAGCACGTGAATCCTGAGTTTATCGAACGTCACGGTCTGATCCGTGATGCCCAGAACATGACGGGAAGCCAGCGAGCTGCTCTTGGTCTTGTCGGTGGAATG
Source organism: Phytophthora palmivora (assembly GCA_008079305.1). Lineage (NCBI taxonomy): Eukaryota > Oomycota > Peronosporomycetes > Peronosporales > Peronosporaceae > Phytophthora > Phytophthora palmivora. The sequence continues at coordinate 308,888 of VOQZ01001312.1, read as the reverse complement.
TTGGCTGGTCTCGTCAGCGTGATTGGCAACAATCGTACGTACGAAACAATGCCTTAGGAAGGTGGGCATCTAACAGACTGTTGGTTATACGGAGCAGCTTTTGACGTGGTGAAGACGCGGATGCAGGGACCACGAGCGGTGGAATACAAGAATACCAGCGATTGCTTCCGCCAAATGCTGATTCACGAGGGTGCCTCATCTTTCTATGCGGGTGTCATACCACGGCTTGGTCGAACGATTCCTGGCCAAGGCATCATTTTCATGTCGTACGACAGTATCACGCTGGTCGTATCACGCTACGTTGAACCATAGAGAGAAGAAGCGTCGATGGAGAAGTTGTATTTTGTATGGACAGTAGTGCTGTTGTTGCAGTACAATACACTCAAGTCTGTTGGTACATTATGTATTTTTGCAAAGAGTAGTGACATCGATTACTTAGCATTTAAATCTATTTGATTCTCGAATTGAATCTACTAACGCATCGTGGCATTGTTTACATGTCATTATGACATCGTAATCATATTCTCTAATGATGCCAAAGTTCGCAACTTTGCAAATCCTATTACAACAATTAGAGTACTATATCACTCGGCTCCAGGCGATTGTTAGTACGTAACAAATAGCCAACTCGTTGCGTGCATTTCCTATCCACAATGGACATGATTTGCAGCTCGCGATAAGATACTTTATGCGTTTCATAGTCTCAGTAAATCAATTTATTGCATTAAACCGATGCTCGCTTTCTCAAACGGTCAGTGCCCCCCATTTATTTAAATTCGTCAAACTCGAGTATGGTTCACTTAAATACTTTGCATAATATTTGACCATCGAGTTTAGCTTCGTTAAAAATGTTAACTGGAATGAATCTTGAAAAACCATGTGGTATGAACACATTTGGACGGCGTTGCATTCAAGTATTGCATGCCACGACGAGCAGAAAACATGATTGTTTAAACTATTGTGCCTAAACAAAAAATACTTTTCTAGCAAGGCTAGGTATTTCCTTCCCGGAAAATCCGCTCTACAGCGCCACAGACGGACATTCGACGTAGTGGTTGGTAGTACCCAGCGTAGTGTTCGTCTATGAACCGTCTCTACGTTGTAGAACCATCAAAAATTCAGGTAAATAAGTAGAATGTGAATGCCTTGTGGATCGGATCGCAGATTCGTGGTGCTGCATGGTTCAAAATCGTTAGTAACCAATTGCAACGTTCATCATGTTTTATCATTGTGAGCCAGGTCACCCGTGCTTTTAGTGCCTGTCCAAACTGGACACGATGCAAATCTAGTGAATCAACGAACCGCAAAACTGTAAGTACATCTACAAAGTAACAATTATACAGTAATCGTAGTGTGTATTACGTGGATTAAATGGGCGTGTTCTTCGTAAACACGACGATCAGCTCAAGGCTGATTGTGAATGCGTATGTGTAGGTGGCTCTTCTCGTGTTTTTCGCCCAGCCGCTGGCGTTTGCTCGAATCTGATGATACAGGTTTGTAAATGGCTTATCCGGTTGCTGCATCCAGTGTATTGCGAGCACTTTAGTGTCCCGCGAAGTTCTTTTGTCAATCAACCATTGTGCAATTTGCCTCAAACTCAACAACTCACTCCCTTCTACTACCAGTATTGGGCGTCAACCATCTGGGTCTTCGTCCAACATGCCGATTGCTTTACGTGATACCTACCACGACTATATCCAAGGTCCCAATACGCCGGCTACTCCATCAGTAGCTGTGTTACAAGATCCTTCCGAGGACAAGCAGAAAAATGTCAAAACGACTTTCAGCCAACTCCCCAATCCGCTGGACACTGCGTCATTTCGATCCGTTGTCCTTGCTCAATGGATGCAGCCAATGGTGACATTAGGGGGGTCACGAGTCCTGGAGATGGAAGATATGTGGCCTCTTTGCTCGAGTGATTCATGTGTTTCACTTGAGGAGCGCTTTCGTCGAGTATACAACCCGAATGTAAAGCATGTTTTCGGAATTTCACCGCTGACCATGGCCTACATGACGACATTCCGTAGTGAACTCACTGTCGTGTTCGTGGGTTGCATCTTGTATGTGGTGGCACTGGCAATGCAATCGTACGTTGCTCAAGCGCTGCTCCAGTTTCTCAATGGAAAGGAGAACCTCTTTCACATCTCGAATGGTTACCAGTTGCTGGCGATGATGACTACCACCTCAGCTATCGCTGTTTTGTCGCTCAACTACCTCTTCTTCAGATCGTCGCGGGTTGCTGGAAACATGCGTTCACTAAGCATGACACTGGTCTACGACAAATCCTTGCGGCTCTCTAGTGCAGCTCGTCAGCACTACACAACCGGAGAAATTTTGACACTCATGAGTGTTGACACGGAACGTGTGTTTAACTTTGTCGCTCACGGCCCATGGTTGATCATGGGACCTCTGTCCTTCGTCATCTCTGTCGTGCTTATCGGCATCCTCTTCAACTTCTACTCCGCTTGGCTGGTGCCGTTGTACTTGTCGTTGTCATGTCGATTTCAGTCCAACAAGGTGGACGCATCGCTCGACTACAAAAAAAGCTGTTAGAAGTTATCGACGAACGCGTCAAAGTCACGTCCGAAGCTCTACAAGGGATTCGAGTCATGAAGTTCTACGCGTGGGAAGACTCGCTTGCCCAGCGCGTTGAAATCCTTCGCGTCCGTGAGGTGAAATTGCTGCGTAAGTTCCATTTGTACCAAGTGATCAACACCGTCATGCTGTTTCTCACTCCGACATTTCTCTCTGGAGTCACTTTGGGTCTTTACGTGTTGATTCGACACACCGTCACGGTCATCGAGGCATTCACGCTCATCGCGATGGTTAACATCTGCCGCACAGCACTCAACCAATTACCCCAAGCTATCGCCGAGTACTCCAAGGCCAAAATTTCGTTTGCTCGTATCGAGGTGTTCCTGGGGAGTGACGAGCTCAGTAGCGACATGCAACAGCTCTCGTTCGAGGCACAACCAGAGGAGAGATCCCAGCCGAGATGGGTAGCATTCCCTGAGAAGCATGCAGGTCGCGGTGAAATTCTGGTTCACAACGCTTTCTTCAGCTGGCCGGATAGCTCGTTTACCACTGACGTTGTTGTTGACACCAAAACACCATCTCAAAGTGCTACTGGTGATGCTACCCACTCCGAATATTCCTGCATGGACTTGAATTCAGCGAAACCACAGGTTTTCCGACTTGAGAATGTGAATCTTCGAGTCGGACGTGGTGCGCTAGTGATGATTGTAGGCAAAGTTGGATCGGGAAAGTCAAGTTTGATCAATGCATTGCTGGGTGAAATGCCACGTACGTCGGGAGAAGTGGAGGTTGGTGGACGCATCGCCTACGTGACTCAAGATACGTGGATCCGGAACTCCACACTTCGTGAAAACGTCCTGTTTGAACAAACCTTCGACGCGGAGCGCTACTCTCGAGTACTTCAGGCATCGCAACTAGCAACAGACTTGAATGTTCTTCCGCACGGAGATCAAACAGAAATCGGTGAGCGCGGCATTAACCTCAGTGGAGGACAAAGAGCTCGTATCGCTATCGCGCGCGCCATGTACCGTACTGAGACTGATGTTCTCATCTTGGACGATCCATTGAGTGCGGTCGACCCCCATGTGGCTCATGCCATTTTTGAACAGTGCATTGTGGGTCTTGCTGCCGGTCAAACTCGCTTACTCGTTCTCAACAGCCACTATGATCTACTACCTAGTGCTGATCATGTGGTGGTGATGCAAGATGGTGTAATTGCTGCTCAGGGTCGCTACAACGATGTGGTGAAGGATTTTCCCGAACTGGGCCCAACGGTTGACTCGATTCAAGCCAATGTTTCGAAGTCAAATTCAAGCAAAACTACAGATCGCCACTCCAAGGCTGCAACTGAAGAAATCCCGATGCTGATAGAGGAGTTGTCTTCGGATGACGGATACGTTGACGGAAACGTATCCGAGATTTTGCACAACAAGGAAGAGCAAGACCCTCCCTCGCAAAAGTTGATTCGAGCTGAAGACCGCGTGAAAGGCTCAGTTGGTGGGCGTGTTTACAAGGCCTACTTTAACGAAACTGGGTTTAACGGTATCGCTGTTGTACTGACACTTGGTGCGGCGTACACCATCGCACAGGCGGCACGGACGGTAGTCGACTGGTGGCCTGGTCATTGGGCACGCAACATGCCACGCCGCGGTGTCGACCCAACATACTCGGGGACAACCTTCGGGTTGTGGTATATCGGGCTCATTGTCCTCTGCTCCGTACTGACGTTCGCCCGTGCTCTGATGATGATTGAGTCGTGTGTCCGGACGTCACAACTCCTCCATGACGAACTCTTTCATCGTGTCCTTCGCGCTCCAGTGACAAAATATTTCGATGTGACTCCGGTCGGGCAGATTCTAAATCGTTTCTCGAACGACCTGGACCAAATGGACACCAACTTGCCTCGTGAGTACCAGCTCCTGTTTCAGAACGTCTCGATGGGATTTGGTTCGTTGGTAGTCTCGGCTTTTGCGTCGTACTGGATTGGCCTGTCGTACGTTCCTATCCTTGCCATTTTCGTGTGGACTGGTCAGTACTTCAAGAAGACGTCGCGCGAAGTTAAACGCATGGAGGGTATCACGCGTACACCCGTGTACAACCTGTTCAGTGAGACGTTGTCAGGACTAGCGACGATCCGTGCCTTTGGAATGGAAAAGCAGTTTTCAGCCCGGAACCGCCAGGTTGTCGACACCAATACGAACTTGTTCCTGACCTATTGGTCTGCCAACCGTTGGCTCTCAACACGACTGGACTTGCTGTCTGTGGTGGTCATCTTCGTGGTCACCTTCTACCTCGTCGCTACTCGCGGGTCCGTCGGTTCAATGACCTCAGGTCTGTCACTCACGTATTCGCTCATGCTAACGTCAGTCATGCAGTGGGTCATGCGCTCGTTCGATCGCACGGACAATGCCATGACAAGCGTAGAGCGATTGCTGCATTTCCGCAAAATCGAGGTTGAAGACGATAGCGGTAGCCGAGTTAGCGATCTCGTCCCGGTAAACTACCCACGCTCCTCACACGACACCAATGTTTCTTGGCCTCTGTTTGGATCTGTACGATTCGACAGATTGTGCTTGCGATACCGTCCAGAACTTACACTTGTACTCAAAGGTGTCGACATGGAAGTCGCTGCCGGTGAAAAAGTTGGTATCTGTGGACGCACCGGCGCAGGCAAATCCTCACTCATGGTTGCACTCTTCCGCATCTGTGACTTTGACAGCGGACGAGTTCTCATCGACGATATCGATATCACCACCATTAACCTCCGCGAACTCCGACGCAGTCTCGCCATCATCCCGCAAGACCCCGTGCTCTTTAGTGGACCCCTTCGTGAAAACCTCGACCCATTCCACGAGTACTCGGACGAACGCATTTGGTCTGTGCTCAAGCAGGTGCACATGGCCGATAGTCTGAATCGATGGGGATCGGGTCTCGACTTCGAGGTGGCTGAGGGTGGAGACAACCTGTCGGTGGGTCAACGTCAACTCATCTGTATCGGTCGCGCACTACTCAAGGACAGTAAAGTGGTGGTATTGGATGAAGCTACGGCGAATGTGGACACGGCGACGGATGCACTCATCCAGACGACTATCAAGGAGACATTCGAGGACAAGACAGTGTTGATTATCGCCCACCGCATCAACACGATCATGCACTGCGATAAAATCGCTGTGATGGATGCAGGTGTCGTGGCTGAGTTTGATTCTCCTTCGGCGTTATTGATACAACCTCACTCTGTGTTTGCGGCGTTGGCGAAGAAGTCTGGCACGTCGTAGAAAGCCTTTGGTATTTCGAATTTCACGTGTATTTCCTTCGGACTCCGAAGTTCGGAGGACTACATATTCATTGGTTTTATCATTAAGTGATCGCAGTTGTTGTTGAGTACGCGTAAACGAGTGGATTGGATGCAGTGATCCCCACCCTTATTGCATTACACAAAATGTAGACTCACACTTGTGCTCACTATCTCGTGACTGATTAGATGAACAAAACACAAAAAGGGCTGGTGCCTCAGCGCTTTGCCGAAGTTTGTTTGCAATGAGTAACCTTTTGGCATGTGTCTTCCTGTTCATCTCATCTACAGACCAATTGAGACGGGCTCGACACGGTTCCACCAAGTTTTCAGACTACTACAGCGTTTTACATTTCGCTATGATTGACTCATTTCGGAATTGTCCGAGCGCATCGAGAGTCAACAAAATGGATCAAGGGCATTACGTTGAGGCATCGGATACTGGTGACTCGACTATCCCATTCAGTCAATTACCCAACCCGTTAGCGAAAGCCTCTCTACTCTTGGTCGTCTTCGCTCAATGGATTCAGCCCATGATTTCATTGGGCTCTCGACGTGTGTTGGAGATTGAGGACGTCTGGCCAGCTTGTCCTAGTGATGAATCCGAGTCACTGGAGAAACGTTTTCATCGAGTCTACGATCCGCATCGCCGGTACATCTTCGGCTTGTCACCCGTATTCATGGCATATGTGAAGGTGTTTTGGGTAGACCTCGCAGTCGTGCTTGCTGGGTCCGTTGTATATGTACTGGCCTTAGGGCTGCAAACGTACGTGACCAGAGCTTTATTGGAATTCCTGAATGGTGAAGAAAATGTGTTTGGAATTGCGAGTGGCTACTGGCTCATGGTTATGATGACTGGGAGTTCACTCGTGGCTGTGTGCGTGCTGAACTATCTCTTCTTCATTGATTCTCGCATTGGCTCCAATATGCGCACGCTGACGATGTCACTTGTCTATGACAAGGCATTGAGACTCTCGAGTGCTGCGAGACAAGAGTATACAACTGGAGAGATTTTGACGCTCATGAGTGTCGATACGGAGCGTGTGTTCACTGCGATGGTGCAAGGACCGTGGCTCGTTATGGGACCACTGGCTTTTGTGGTATCGTGTGTGTTGATCGGATTCCTCCTCGATTTTTACGCTGCTTTAGCAGGAACGATCGTGCTCACTGCCGTCGCCGTCATTTCGATTCGGCAAGGAGATCACATTGCTGACTTGCAGAGAAGATTGCTACAAGTGATTGATGAACGTGTCAAAGTTACGTCAGAGACATTGCAGGGAATTCGGGTCATGAAGTTTTACGCGTGGGAAGATTCTCTGGCTCAGCGTGTGGAGAAACTTCGAGTGAGAGAAGTGAGTTTGCTACGGAAGTTCCACTCGTACCAGGTGATCAATACGGTCATGCTATTCATCACTCCGACCTTCCTTTCAGGCGCAACACTGGGTGTGTATGTGTTAATCCGACACACCATCACGGTCATAGAGGCTTTCACACTCGTTGCTATGGTTAACATTGCCAGAGCCCCGCTTAACCAGCTCCCACAGGCTGTTGCTGGGCTGTCCAAAGCCAAGATCGCGTATGCTCGCATTGATGCCTTCCTCGCCAGTAGTGAGGTTCCCGTCAAGTCGGCTCTGTTACCAATTCCCAATGCAACGAAAGATGCGTCGTCACCCAACGCAGTCTCTCTTCTTTCATCAAATGACAACGCCGATGGATACGAGATTGGCCGCGGATACATTTCAATCCGAAATGGCATGTTCGAATGGCCTGGGAACAATGTCGTGGTAGTGACAATGGCTAATGACAAGGAGATTTCAATAGCGAGTGATAGTCCTGATGACAAGTTTGAAGTCCCTGCAGCATCATCGGTTGATTCCAGCATCAAACAAGGGTTTCAGATCAAGGGTATCAACATGGAGATCGAACGAGGTTCGCTCGTGATGATCGTCGGCAAAGTTGGATCAGGTAAATCCAGCCTTGTCAACGCTATCCTCGGAGAAATGCCATGCACCTCCGGTGTGCTCGAAATTGGTGGTCAAGTAGCTTACGTGAGTCAAGACACCTGGATCCGTAACGCTACCCTTCGTGACAACATTCTCTTTGAACAAGACTTTGATGCTGAACGATATGCACAAGTGTTGGAAGCTTCGCAACTGGCGATGGACCTGAAAGCACTACCCAACGGAGATTCGACAGAGATTGGTGAGCGCGGCATCAATTTGAGTGGCGGTCAGAAAGCTCGAGTGGCAATTGCTCGAGCGATGTACAGATCGGGGACGGATGTGTTGATTTTGGATGATCCGCTGAGTGCTGTAGATCCACATGTGGCGCATGCAATATTTGACAAGTGTATCGTTGGTATGGCTCGTGATCAAACTCGGTTGTTGGCGTTGAATAGCCATTACGACTTATTATCGAACGCAGATCATATCGTTGTGATGCAGGACGGTATGGTCGCTTCTCAAGGTTCTTATGAACAAGTGCTGGATCAATTTCCTCAACTGACGATGGATCTGATTAACGTTGATGGTAGTGACCAGGAGTTTGTCAAAGTATCAGGATCACCTGTAGATGCTAAAATCGAGGCGCTGGTCGACAATGAAACATGCAAGGAAGCAACCGCGCACTCTACGCAAGAGACTGACAAGAAGGAAGCACTGGGACGACTTATTCGTGCTGAGGATCGTGTGAAAGGCAAAGTGAGTGGACGTGTTTACAAGACTTACTTCGACGAGACTGGATTTAACGGTATCGTCGTCATGGTCGTGATCATTTCCGCCTACATTGCAGGTCAAGCTGCTCGCACAATTGTCGATTGGTGGCCTGGCCATTGGGCTCGCAACATGCCGCGTCGAGGAGTAGATCCAACATATTCGGGCACAACCTTTGGCATGTGGTATCTCGGCTTTATTGTCCTTTGCTCGGTGTTGTCATTTGGACGAGCATTGATGATGATTGAATCATGCGTTCGTTCGTCTCAGCACATGCACGATGATCTCTTCCGGCGTGTTTTACGAGCACCTATTACGAGGTACTTCGATGTGACCCCAATGGGGCAGATCTTGAATCGCTTCTCGAACGACTTGGATCAAATGGATACCATGTTACCTCAGGAGTACCAGCTACTGCTTCAGAATGTGTCATTGGCTCTAGGTGCGCTTGCCGTCTCGGCATTTGCTTCGTATTGGATCGCCTTGACGTATATCCCAATCTTCTTTGTATTCCTCTACATCGGACAGTACTTCAAAAAAACATCAAGCGAGATCAAGCGACTGGAAGGCGTCACGCGGACTCCTGTGTATAACCTCTTCAGCGAAACGCTGTCAGGACTCCCAACTATCCGTGCATTCCGCATGGAAGACAATTTCATCAAGCAGAACCGACGAGTGGTAGATGCCAACTCAAATCTGTACTTTACATACTGGGCTGCGAGTCGCTGGCTAGCAACTCGACTTGACCTGCTATCCGTCGTCATCATATTCGTTGTCACACTCTACCTCGTCGCTACTGTTGGGTCTGTTGGGTCCTTGACTTCTGGCCTTTCACTCACATATTCGCTCATGCTCACTTCGATGGTGCAGTGGGTCATGCGTTCTGTGGACCGGACGGACAATGCCATGACAAGCGTCGAGAGGCTCTTGTTCTTCCGACAGATTGAAAGTGAGATTGACACCGGCAAAACAGTGGATGAATTGCTTGATGAAGACTCCTTGTCATGGCCAACACGAGGAAGTATTCGATTTGACAATCTCTGTCTCCGATACCGACCCGAACTTCCACTCGTCCTTAAAGGTGTCGACATGGAAGTCGCTGCCGGTGAAAAAGTTGGTATCTGTGGACGCACCGGCGCAGGCAAATCTTCACTCATGGTTGCACTCTTCCGCATCTGTGACTTCGATAGCGGACGAGTTCTCATCGACGATATCGATATCACCACCATTAACCTCCGCGAACTCCGACGCAGTCTCGCCATCATCCCGCAAGATCCCGTGCTCTTTAGTGGACCCCTTCGTGAAAACCTCGACCCATTCCACGAGTACTCGGACGAACGCATTTGGTCTGTGCTCAAGCAGGTGCACATGGCCGATAGTCTGAATCGATGGGAATCGGGTCTCGACTTCGAGGTGGCTGAAGGTGGAGACAACCTGTCGGTGGGTCAACGTCAACTCATCTGTATCGGTCGCGCACTACTCAAGGACAGTAAAGTGGTGGTATTGGATGAAGCTACGGCGAATGTGGACACGGCGACGGATGCACTCATCCAGACGACTATCAAGGAGACATTCGAGGACAAGACAGTGCTGATCATCGCCCACCGCATCAACACGATCATGCACTGCGATAAGATCGCTGTGATGGATGCAGGTGTCGTGGCTGAGTTTGATTCTCCGTCGGCGTTATTGGCACAACCTCACTCTGTGTTTGCTTCATTGGCAAGACGACGTAAAGAGTAGGAGCTATTTGAAAGAATCAACCACTTTTCATTCAATGTTAAGCTCCGCCGGCACTTGTCAGCTAGCTAAAAACTCGGAACTTGGTCCCCCCAATCGCCATCGTGTCACCTGGGTCCACGATGTTAAACACCTTGTTCCCGATGGAGATCGTCCCCGATTCGTTCAACGAACTTCCATCGGAGGTGATGTTGTCGAAATCACTCGAGCTCGAATCCACTGGGTGCATTGTGCATGGCACTGGTGCTGGTTGACCAGCACTTGGTCTCAGGTAACGGGTTGCCACTGAAGACTCCAAGCTGACCAGGGCGCTGATCATGAAGCAGACAAAGAATTTTGTCATGACGAGGCGAGTCATAGATTGTTGCTTGAGAAAACGTTTTGGAGAATGAACATACTCGATTCGACTGTCAATAACAAACAATCAATAGCCGATAGTCCCTGCTTCCAAAAGAATGGCAGCTTCGGTATCGAAATGCTGGTGCAATCGCTACATGAAAAAAATATATGTAAAACTTTACATTATCGGAAATAAAATCGTAAAATGGGTCCTGTTCCACTACGAATTGGGTACAATCGACCTTAACTCTAAAATGGGTCCTCCCAAATTGGGCAATCGACCTGGAGTGGCCAGTCGTCGTCATGGACCTGGAGCTGCTACGGCGTGTGAGCTTCTTCTGTGCGCTCTGGACATTGCAGTGCTGCGCTGGCGTGTTAGGAGCGATCTCGCGAGATGCCATCTTCCTACGGTCCTATGCAGCCTCCAGCGTGGCTGCACTCACTCTGGCGCTGTCCTTCTCGACGGCCTACGCGCTGACGATGGCCACGCAGCTGCTGGACAAGCTGGCGGCGCGTCCTGTCCGTCCTGGCGTGTTGTACGCAATCAGTCCGTTGGTCCTAGGATCTGTGCTATTGGTCCTAACACTCCTATCCCTAGCTGCACGCCCATTGGCTCACGTGACATCTGTCCTACTCTATTTGTGGCTCGAAGTCCAGGCCCAATGGCTCACTCAACAGTTTTGGGACTTATGTGCCAAAGCGTTCGATGTGGCTCAATCGAAAAAGTTTTTCGGTGTAATTACCTTCGGCTCAACTTTTGGGAGTTTATTGGCGAGTTTCGTGGTGCTACCAATTGTCCAGAGTCGACACCTTCCTACTGAATTCAACTTGTTGGTTTCTTCGGGAATGCTCTTTTTCATCGCTGGAGTGTTATTAGTGTCAACGGAGCACTTTACTTCTGCAAATTCAGGACAAAATGCTGCATCTGGGAAGAAGAGAGGTCAGGACAAGGTGAAAAATGGTGACCCTGCAGACACGTCGTCTTCGACTGCGATTATCAGTGATATTCAGGCTAGAACTTACTTGAAACATATTTGCTTCTTCGACATGTTGGCGACGGTGATGCGGGTGTTGGTGGATAATACAACGTTGTCTGTCGTATCGCTACAGCCTGAGGAAGAAGTGAAGGCCTCGCTGTCTATGATTAATGGACTGCAGAGTTTCCTCATGATCCCGATGCAGCTGCTATCTGGGCCGTTTTTCACGCATTTTGGAGTCATGTATGGCATTGCAATGCTTCCCGTGACGATTTTCCTGTTTGGAACTTCGACGTACGTTTCGACGGTGAGTGAGTTTTTTGATGAAGGGTTTGCAGTTTTTCTGATTATTTGTTGTAATATGGCAGTCTGCGTACTCGCTGATCTTCACGCGAGCACTTTACAACGCGGTATCGCAAGCGATTTTCAACCCGGCAAGGCAGTTGTTGTGGCTGCCTTTCAACGAAAGTGACCGGAGTCGTTTCCAGAACTTTGTGTGTGGTCCGTTCCGCTCGCTGTCTCGGATATTTGGTGCAGTGCTGTCAATGTTTCTAACAGCAACTTTAGTTGTTCAGTTGATTGGGGCATCATCTTCAAGGTAAGGAATCACAGGAGTCTTGAATTGTCAAGACAATGACGATTCTTACTGTCCGTGTATGTTAGCATTATTATGATTGTAACTTCAGCAGCGTGGTTTGTTGACGCCTTGGCTGCAAGAAAGTCGTATGCGTCCGAGTTCTACGCTTCATTACGCCAAGGATACCTGGATTTAACATCGCCTCTGGTTGACTTTACACCTGATCAGGTACGCCCGAAATGTTCATGATGCCTGAGCTGTGAATTGAAATTCAATCTTGTGTGGTTGCAGATTCTCTTGGTGAAGGAAACATTGGTCAACGGAGAGCAAAACCAAGCGAATTTTGTGTTGAGTTCGTTATCTCATGAACACATTGGTCTCTTTTCACAGGTAGGTCGCGATCATCTTCCTACCGAAATGGTTATTCTAACATTCCCGATTTTATAGGAACTACGAGCACTATTTTACAAGAAAAATCGAGATGGCGTGTCTCTCACTCCGATGCACACTAAACTGCGATTACTGAATCTCCACACGGCTGCGAAACGAGAGTTTGTACTCCACGCCCAAGAATCGTACTTGGTCCCTGATGCAAGCACGTTTCCCACCGGTATTTTCAACACGATGGACTTGATGATGCTCGTGAAGGATAAATCTGTTGCAGTACCACGTCAACTGCGAGTTGCGGCGATTTTGGCATGCGGTTACGAGAGGCTCAACATGAATGCCGATCAGTGCTCAGAAATGCTTCATAAGCTTCTTCATAGCGGCGACGAGGACAAGTCAGTCGTGGTGTGCGCTGCAGTTGCATTGCTGCGATTGTCCGAATGGATGGATGAAGAAGCAAACGTTATTCTTCAAAGGCTGCTTCATGAAGAAAAGGTAGGTTTGTAGTATCTATCAATCGAGCATTATGGGAGCTCATGATATTGTTGTTGTGTAGGTATTAGAGGCACGCGTCGTGGGCTTGAAAATTGTGGGTAAAGAACTACCAGAATTACTAGGGGATGGTTTTCTCGTGTACTTACTTCAGCACTCATCGATTCAAATCGTCCAAGCTGCGGTTGAGTGCTGTTCCAACAGCTCTCGCAATTCACGAATGCTTATTCCTGCTTTGATGAAGCATCTTTCGAATTCGGTGATACGCTCTCAAATTGTAGCTGCACTAAAGGGATTTGAGCCGGCTGCTTTGTGGGGGCCACTTTGTCAATACACGGAAGAGATGCTGCGACTACCCACACAAGGACTGAATAATTATGCGCTAGCTTCGGATCGAATCCATAGCAAGAGAGAGGGACTGGCAGGCGCCCTGAAAGTGCTTGACGTAAGCGATTTCCCACTAGAGGACAAGCTGGATTTCCTATTACACTTGGTTGAGACACTACTAGTGGCATCAAAATCATCGGAAGATGAGGCTGACAAAACAGCCATCCACACGGACGTTTTGCACCACCTCTTTGGAAAAGATGTTATCATGGAAGAGCTGATTGTGGACGGGCTGCTAACGTTGGTAAGGAAGGATACACATCCTCTGGTATCTGATTTCAAAATTACTAAAATCGCTTGTGACCTATGTAGATCGCATCGACAGACGAGAAAACCATGAATTCTTTTTCACAGTTAATGGACCCCATTCATCACGCGCTAAGTATCAAGATTCGTGAAGCTCATGAAATGCGGCACGTTCTAGAACTCTTCTTCCAGATATGTCCACGAACAGCAACCAACATTGAGGAAACCTCTCCTCTATTGTTACAGCACATGGAACATAGCCTAAAAGATACACTTCGACTACTACTCAAGCTACTTTCGACGGGATTCCCGAAAGAATTTGATGTTGCTGTGATTCTGGAAGGCATGCAGTCAGATTTGGGGCAAGTGCACTCCGCCATTCAGGTATTGTAGTATATTGATATTTTGCTTGCTGACTATGATTAACCATGTGTTTGTAGGAGGTGCTGGAAAATCTGCTTCCATCATCGTACAAGGGTTTGGTCCTACCATTACTTTTCCCTAAACTATCGACGACAAAAGCGGCTTCAAAGGTTTGAAATTATGATCATGATTGAAGATAGCTATCACGAAAAACTTATTATATCGTGCTGTACATCAGATGGCGAAGACCATTGAAGAGTTATTCGGTGAAAAAGAGGGAATCGACATTTTGTTGGATGTCATGAAGCACCAGGAAACCGAACTGGAGTTGTCAGCTCTTGCACTCCAGTACTTCCTGCATATCGCTGAAAACCATGCTAGCCATCTCAGTGAAGCCGCAAAGCTGACTTTCCAAGACGATATCATTCCGAGCTTGCTCAACCACGAGCTAACCAAGGAACTACTTATCGAAACCTACCATGGGTATGAAATCTTGTGTGAGGTCTACATTTTCGGTGCTAAATGCGTGATGCCTCTTTCCAGCCACCCCGAAGTTCTACCTTATGAACCTGTCACTGTTCTCAAGGATTGCGCGCCTCTGCTGCTTTCGCGAATTGCGGTACGTGCGAACTACCGTCATCCCAATGATATCTAGCACACCATTGACGGTTAAATTACAGGTTGCAAATTGTCTTCGAGCGTCGTCATTGTTCGAGAATGTGTGTGCGATCAATATTCTGCGGGCAATATCGCATCATTTCGTGCCGATTACCGTGAAATGTGGAGAAACATTTGCAGTCGAGGGTGATATCGGTGAGAATTGCATTTGCTTTCTCTTTTCATGAGGCATAACACATATTTCTGCATTGTAAATGTACAGCTTCAGCTATGTACGTCGTGGCCACAGGAACCGTTCAGCTTCATAAGGAGCGAAGGATTCTCGCAGAACTAGGATTCGGCACGTGTGTTGGGCAGGCTGCTCTGTTGCAACATTCTCTTCATGCTGGAACCCACATCTCGTCAGCTACTGCGCTTGACGACTGTACGTTGCTCAGCATATCGCGTGAAGAGCTCGACGCGTTGATAAAGGAAACGCCGCAAGTATCCCGAGGTGTGCTGAATGCAGTAGCCTCTTCTCTCCAACTGCTGTACTTCGAGGTACGATCAGAGTCAGAGTCGCCTTAGTTATGAAGGGCTAACCTTGTGTTGCTTCATTTTCTGTCCAGCCACTCCGTGCAATTGCTCAGTCGGGAAGTCTCCCTCGTCGCGATCGAAGGGCTTCTTTAACTGCTGAAAGCGCGCATTCGGACAGCGAAGCAGACCACCCGATGCTTAAAATGACTGAATCGCTCACCACCAACATCAAGGCGGCGCTTTCCGTCGATCGTGCGGCTAAATCGTTCCTGTACAATGTAGGTCGGTCACGAAGCACCCCTCGTGGAGCACCCTTATCACTGCCAGCCAGACGTCGCAGTCTCAGCTCACAACCGATCGGGCGGAGCTTTAGCTCAGGTACTTTGGCATCAAAGGGGCTATTGGCCCTGTCGAACCCTGCCGACTATACGACATTCGAGAAGTCTATTCACTTGAAGGCATCTCACTTGATGAGAAACCTCGACGACGACAAGGTATCACTAGTGGCTCAATTATCGCGAGTTGTGGTACTTAGCCACGGTGACGTGCTATACTCCAGCGGCACGAAAGTAGAGTGTGTGTACATTATCATCGATGGTGTGATGGAGATTACAAACCCGCGTGGTGATTCGGATCCAACGTCTGCATCAACTTCGATCAAACTGCACGACGGCGACTGCTTTGGTGAAGAGGTACGCTATCTTCTCGTTAGGCTAGTATCGCTGCTAACTTCGTGTTACCTCTACGTGTAGTCATTTGTGCCCAACGCAACGGCACACGGTGTAGCCTCAACGGTTGGACGATGCACACTTTTTGAGATCACAACCAAGGAGCTTATCGATTTAAGTGAGCTCCACCACGACATTATGCATGTTTTGTTGGCATGGCTCTCGCAAACGTTGGCCGAGTCAACGAAGACAATGATTGCACCTCTTCTCTCACCAACTCAAAGTACCCCCGCTGTGTTTTGGGAGGATGAAGAGGAAAATGAATTGAGGAACCGAACAGGTAAATGGAGATCAGAGACGGATTAAAGAACATATAATTCGAAGTAGAATGAAGAGTACACTTCACTCACTGTACGTCCAGTGCTGACTTGTCTTGGTTATCGTTGAGCGGAGTTAGATGCAGGACCTCGAACACTGGCAGATGCGTCACGAAGTGCTGCAACAAGTCAAACGCCGGATCGCAATAGCATGGGAGATCAAAGCGCACAGATCCAGCAATGAAAATGTCAACACCCTCATCCGTGCCAACCACACGCGCACCCATAAGAAATTTGTTGTGCATATTAAGTTTGCTCATTTGAAGCCCAAGGTCAAGCTTGACAGGCGGGGAAGTGTTTTGAATGACAGAATCGCCAGTAACGTCCGCCACAAAGGTGCACAAGTAGTGATCATGCACAGCCTCCATGGAAATCTCCCACGAGATCTCTTGACCGTCATCGTCCTTAGTAGAGTTGATTGCCTCCACAGTTGCTACAGCCTGTTGATTCATCTCCTGTGATAGTTGCAGCACTCGACACGAAAGCGAACAATCCGTTTCTTGATGAGTGATAATGGAGTCCTGAACAAGCGGTACGAAGGTACGAAATATTTCATCGCTCTCGACCACGTTCCATATCGCCGTCGCCACATCCTTAGCCTTGCTGCTCACTCCAGTAGGAAGTACGCGATGACAACTGAAACCCATGTGATCGTTCAATAGATTTCCCGTTGAAACCTCCCAACCCTGAGATTGGAATTCTAGCGATAACTGGAACGACTGTGCTCCTCCAAGTGCATCACGCAGTAGCCTCGACGTGTTCTCTTGACATATGATGACAGCTGCACGTAGGCGCTCGTCCAAAATCAAGCGAGGACGCGGCTTGTCCTTTAATTCCCCTCGCCATTCGTCTAGTGTTTCCATACTATATAGACGACTAGCGCTTCTTGTTTGCTCGGTTTGATCATCTTGTTTGGAGTCATCTACAGCATATCCAAAAAGTGGTGCCGTTTCCATCAAACTGCTAACTCGCTGCAGCCAATGTGTATGTTCAGCCAGTTTACGCCTCATGGTAGCTGCGGTCTGCTTCGCCTCAATGCAGCATTTTCCAAGTTCATAAGACTTGCTTGAAGAATGATGTTCCGGGGATTTCAATCTCTCCTTCACCTCTGCTATTTCCTGATGCAGTTTGTCGATCTGCGCTTGATAATCATTTGATTCGACCTTTTGCTTTTTGCGCGATCGCTGATTAGTATCCACCCCGGTGAAGTCGCTTTCCTCGGTTCCAGTGTCACCATAGTGCTGTGGTTCAGGTGAATTCATACGAGCGACGTTCTCTTCGTGAGCTCTTTGCACCGTCTCGGAAGGGAGACTATCCTGGTTGTTTGGATTCGTCGAGGTTGCGAGATACTCCATGGTCAAAGCTGCAATGCGAATTCATTTCGAAACTGCAAGTCGCTTCCTCTCTGTGATTCACGCACAGTGATTACGGGGACAAGTGCCTGGGAAGTGCGATCCTTTAACGACGGCTGTTCCATGTAGCTATTGTACTATATATCGACTTGTTTGAGTGACCCACAGTCATGTTACGACTCATGTTGTCTCCTTCTGTCCCCTTCGATGCTGTAGATGACGTCATATTATCGTCGACGTTGGGCTCCTTTCTCAGAATGTGTATCTCATTGAACAGAGCTTTCGCCAAATACGGCAAATTATCTCAACTAATAGTGCAACTACTTCCGTTTCCCGAAGCAGTCAACTTGGATTGTTGTAGCAGTTCCTCCACCTGTGCTTTATCACTTGCAGCTTCCTCCTCGGTGCTTCCATCTGTTTTTGTTGCATCAACTCGTTGAGGTGGGAAAAGCTGTTCAATCGGTATGTGGGAAGTGTCGCGACGGCGATAGAATAAAATGTACGCCATCGAGGAAACAACTTCCTTTTCGTCAATGTCTTTGCACTGATGGTCGTTGAAGCATTTCCACTTCCCATCATGATCGCTCAGTATGTAGGCAAAATAGTGACCTCCTCCGAGTGCACCCACGTGATTTACCACTGCATACAAGTCATACAGAAATCCATCATCACCACGGACAGCAGCCGTAGCTGCAGCAGGAGCATCTAACGCCGATGATGAAACTCGACGTGGGGACCCTGGGCGTGCTTGCTTCGAGTCCCCACTTGTCGGTGACAGCTCCGAGTTTTCGTCATTTGCATCTGCCTTGAGTTTCCCACCCAGGAACAACCAATACTCCAGACCAGACAGTCGGCCTCGTGGTTCACGCTTCCGAGCAACAAAGTCACCAAATTGCAATCCTCTAAGTGGGAAATCCACTAGGTGATGCAATTTGCGTCGTGATACTTGTGTAAAGCAAAACCGCTTTAGGTGGATAACAAGCAATGGTGGAAGACGCCACAAATCCATTTTCTTTGTAGCAGGACGTAATGTTTTACAATGACCGCAATATGCTTCCGGGATGGTTTCCTTGGCGGTGAACATCTCCATGCAGTGCGCCAGGTTAAGGGGCTGGTTGTCCTGCCGCTGATGCTGCTGGACAGACGCATCAAAGTCCATTTTGCTAGCTTGAATCGGGTCGTACTCCTCTTTCAGTGTGCGGATATCCCAATCTATCGCTACAGTTTCCTCCGCTGCAAGTGGGATTACCGTCTGTGACGACGGCATCAGCACACATCCCAAACATCCATCCAGCCACTCGCAGCGAGAGCAACCTATTCCATGTGACGTTACAAGTCTCAAAGAAAACCCAAACTTTGTCATTGAGAGATGCTCTCCGAGCGCCAACGACGAAGTATCCGTCCGGACTCGCTTACGATTCAACTTTTTACCAGCAAAATCCGATGGAGGCGGAGGCTGCTGCCAGTTAAATATGCGCCGTAATCGGTTCCAGACAAGCAAATACAGATTGTAACCCGTCGTAACTCGAAGTGATACACGAATGACCAATGGTGCACCAAACAGGCGGGTGATATGTGCATTGGTAAAGCTGTCAGTTGACCGCTCCACCCGGCGGTGCACTAGGAATATGAATGCCTCACACTGACGACGTTCGATCACCTTGGATAGCGGGATATGATACCGTCGGACGCCAGAAGGGTACGCCACATTAACTGTGCCCGAGTTAGCGCTACTCCCAATCACACGTGCTGTTACCATATCCTTCGTTTTGTCAATACGAACGTAGACAGACGTCCCAAACGGTAGTACTTCGTCTTCGTCATCTTGGTCGCTTTCACCGTGGCTATTTGCTTTTTCCATTGAATTATCATCGGCAGCTGTGTCCTTGTCAACACTGTTACCATCAGCAGGAGCAATGCCATTAAATGGAACCCCGTTCTCTAGTTTAGTGGTTCCCTCTCTTCTGATATCCGAATCCTCCTTGGTAGATTCACCCTTACTTGTTCCAGAGGTAATATTTAGTGCCTGATTGGTGTCTAAAGGTGATGTTTTGACTGAGGTCACTGCTGGTTTTTGTGATTCCAATTGAGGAGGGAGCAAGTCTTCATCACGATCAAGCTGAAATGCGGTCAGTTGATCCTTTTCATGAATCTGTGTCAGGAGTAATTTGTCATCGAGAAGCGTTTCCACAGTGTGCAAATTTGATGTTCGGGCAATCACCACTTTTGTCCAGTCACCTTCACCAGTAGACTTATCAGCGCTGCTGAATTCATCGCTGGGTAAATCTTCATCAACAGATTCCATTTCCGTTTATTTAAGAACGCTGCCACCTGTTGTTTCATCTGTTGAACAGTATCGCCATTCTGTACTCGAACCGAAAAGCGTAGAGGTACACGATCTGTTCGAAAGATTATCGTCAGCACGATTGACCGTGAGTTGCTCTCGGGCAGAGATAACTGCAGGAACGTAAATGGCTCGAATCGGGCTGATTCATATCGGCATATCGAGCACTCCAATAAGCTCTTATACTGGCCGGTGAACAGCGCCACGATCACGGAGAATTCGCGTTTTTGATGATTTTGCCACCATTCTTCTGCTACTAGAGCGTCAGGTCGTCCATCACTATCGGGCTGCTCGGTGTAGGGTTTTTTGGCGACTCGATTCAGATCTTCACTAAGACTGCTTAGCAAGCACGCTAGTAGCTCCTGGGCATCATGCTGATCTGACCCAGAAAATTGCGGACTGCACTTCGCTAACACCTTCTTAAATTCGTTTGGAGCAAAACGTTTGCGGTCAGAAGTCCAGAGGACGCGAAGTAGTTCACCGAATGCAGCAGTCAATTTTCCGTTAGTGCCATCACGATTCCGTAGATTTATATCCTTGAGATATGCCTCGTTCTTGAAATATTCAACCAGTAACCTGGTGTGGCTTAAACACTGCAAAGCGCTGCTCATATAACATGTGTTACCGAGATTGTCAAGACCCACCAGACCAGGACCTTTGAATGCATCCTTAGAAAAACGTTTTTTCACGACAGGCGAAGCAAGCACGGGGTCCACTTCAATTGTCGGAGAACCGGCGTCACTTCCAGGATCTACAAGGTGCATTATCATACAACCTATCAGCACTTCTTGAATGTGTTTTCATCACTTTACTTACCACGTTGCGCCAAAGATTCACCAAGATTGCCTCTGGAGCAAATGTCGGAAGTACGTAAGGATGGACGTTGCTCACGCTGCCGCTTTTTCGATGCACCACTGGTATCGCTTTCTCTAACTCGGTCATTCCGTTGAGTCGGTTGACGAACACCGTTACTAGAAGGTGACGAGGTGATAGTGTCGTCGGTCTGAGAGAGCGGCCATGATCCATCATCATCTTGAACTTCTAGCAAAAAGACACTTTCTTGCGTCAATTTCTTGAGCTCGGTCGGGTACTCTTCACGTATGCGTATCTTGTGATCTGGTGTTTTCTCGTTGAAATACCATAATCGTGCTTTGTCCATCAGCTTGAGCAAAAGCAGTGCGCGGCAAGTAGCTTCAAGTAGACTAGATGGTGTGCTTAGCTCACTCAGCAAAATTTCTTCACCTGATCGAATCACACTGCCATTTGCAGAATCTACACGAGCAACGCGTAATACTAGTGGGAATAGTTCAATTTGAAGTTCGGGTTCAGTTTTCATCGGAACCTCAACGATAGATCGCACCAAGTCGGGTCCTCCACTGTACCAGGATAATAAGACCGCATATACTGGCGATGGAATCACCTGTATAACAACAATACATCATCAGATACAATCTAGAACACCAGCGATTTGAGCGTACGTACATAAAAATCTCGTCCTAGCACGAGATTCTGCTTGAGTCTTCGGCTTCCGCTTTGCATGAGAAGGCTCCAATTGGCAATCGGTCCAGGTCGAGGAGGTCGACGACCGTTGACATCACCACTGAAGCTAGCAGCACGCAAAGCAATATTACCCCGACTATTTCTGGCTATCTCCACGACAGCATTCGAAGGAATTTGGGGTACAGGCAGTGACCCATACGGACTTCCGTTCTTAGGGTCCATGTTAACATAGTCGCACCATTTTCGCCACCATTCGGCTCCCACTAAATTCCAGTTCTAAGCACAAAACAATACACAGCATTCATCTGCGTGGGTCAACCAGCAATAGTATCACTCAAAATGCACCACGACGTACTTGTCCTATTCTGAACACACAGGTAGCGTCTCGCCAGTGCCACTCAACAATCCTTTTTTCGAGGTAGGCTAACTCAGGCTTCAGACCAAACAAAATGCATGCTGCAAACGCCAACTGATGCAGTAATCGCTGCACAGCAACTGCTCCCGTCGCCCATCGACCAAACGCTTCTTCATCCCACCCTGCCTCAGCGGTCTGTGTTGCTGAAATCTATACTCCAGTACAACCCGTCATGTGTAAGTATAAACTTATCAAATATCATGAGAGTCGTATTACCTCCTCGACTTGTCGTTCTTCCTCTTCTACTGCGTCTTCACTTGCATCTCTTGTATCACAATTCACTCCAACATGAATAAGTTCTTTCATCGCTGCAAAGTCCACTCTCACTGTCGTACTGCGATCACTGTAAATCTGGAATAGATGATGTATCTTCTCGTCTCTCGAGCCACCTCGACAGAAATCTGATAAGAATTGACAAAACTCTTCAAAGAGTACCAACTCAGGCATAGCCGTACAAGCACAGAATTTCTCCAACAGCATCTCTGGAAACAGTCCTTTGGCACTCAGTACTTCAATAAACTGTGAAGCCGGTATCCTCGTGCTGGCTCCTCCTTTCGGGTCAAACATCTTTTGAAACTGTCTTTCCAGTGCTGTAACTTCCGTCAATGAAAACAACGTTGCCTGTGCAATACGTCGTCTAATAGCAACTGGATTATACGTTTTCTCCAGTGCTAGAATCTGTGGATCGTCTTCAATTCCAATCTTAGCGGCCAATACAGCCAGCCACTTGACTAGCAGAGCGTCTCCACGCTCATCTTTAACCTGTACAATTTCTCTAAATTCTCGAAGATCCAGGACAGTTCGACCATCAAAGACTTTGTCCAGGAACTTGACTGTACTAACGTGTCGAGCACGTTTACGGCCATAAATGACGTCCATGAACCTGTCCAGCACCTCTCTCGAGATCTCTCCGGCCCCATCAAGGTCGTAGATGATAAATAGCAACTGAACCTGCTCTTCGAACGTCCCGTGCTTGAGCCAGGCCAGACCACTCAGCACATTTACGAGACTCAGCTCGCCTGTGTGCTCTGTGTCTAGTACCTCAAATAAGCGGTCAGAGAGCGAGTGCGGGATCATCGTAAAGGCGCCCAGCACCTTGTTACGGAACAGTTTCTTGCTTAATAGAGGTCCGTTAGCTGCTTCAGTTGCTGCTGTGACTGCTGCTCCTGTTAAGTTGCTGCTACTCCCGTTAGAAGCCGAAGAACTTGCGCGATGGAAAGCAGGAGTGTTGGTCGAAGAAGACGCGCCTTCCACGCGGCAGATGCGGCGATACCCGTCCGTATAGCGTTTGATCTCGGCGTCCGACAGGCGAGACACGTAGGCGTCCACGGCGCTGGCGTCTGTCGACGCGTGGCCGCCCATACTCATCATGTTCCCCATGGTCCGGACTACTCTGATCTTTTGTATGAGAAGGGAGGCTTCAATGCGGAATTGAACATGATGTGTACGTCATATCAGGTACATTCCTAATTTAGGCTCGGACAGTCCAGATTGTGTGGAGTAGCGGTAATGCAACGTTAAGTCAGATGTTTTACAACATTACATCTATCCTAACGGCAACGTTAAATATACCAGTCGACGTTAAGTAGGAGGAAAATCAGTGACAGTTGTAACCGGAC
Organism: Phytophthora palmivora; assembly: GCA_008079305.1. Classification (NCBI taxonomy): domain Eukaryota; phylum Oomycota; class Peronosporomycetes; order Peronosporales; family Peronosporaceae; genus Phytophthora; species Phytophthora palmivora. The sequence continues at coordinate 285,433 of VOQZ01001312.1, read as the reverse complement.
ACAGGTGTCCTTTGTATTGCCACTTTAGTTACTCTGACACAAGATAGCAAACAAATGAAGGGCAGCACTCTTCCTGGACCACGTGCAAGTAATGAGAAGGATCTTGTGTCGTCGTCATCGATGCCGCTTCTGGAGCAGCTTGTCCATGCTCGCGTTCAAGACCTATCAAAAATCCAATAAACTAAGGGATATGCGAACGAAATGTCTTCAGCATTTTCGCACCTAAGTCACAATTACAATGCACCTGCACTGTCTGTTCTCTTGGAGAAGGTTTGAAAGAAGTTTCAGAAGTACGATGCGTACTACAGCGCTGAAGACATCAGCAAATAAATTTACTCTTTTGAGGTTGTTATATCAACTTTGCTTAATAATGATTAGCGTTGCTATTCTATACCGCTTCTCCTACACTTATCCAGATTCACAACATTAGATAACCATAGATTCATACAAGCATCTTTAACGTATCGCATGGGCAGGCACCCTCTCCGCATTACCATCCTCCGCGTCGCCTCCTGCTTCGTTTACACCACCATCACTTGCGTCACCACACTCGGTGCCATCGCCCTTCTTGCCGCTGTCTGGGTGTGACGCTAGAGTCACGGTCCCTAAATAACGGCATCGTTAGGCTAGCATCGTCAGAAGAGCAATCTATATGCCCTCATCTCGTCCTGTTTTCTTGTCACTTCCACCAACAGCATTCCTGGCGTCACCCTCGCTCCCCTCATTCTTGTGATTATCTGCATCATTGACACCGCCTTACTCTGCCAGTCGCGTCGACGCTCTTGGTGAATTGCTTCTGTCGCCACCAGCTTCTATTGAGAATATTCTCATTAATCCTACTTAGAAAGAAGGAACTCCGAGTTGATATCGATACTTTCGATACTTTTATTTTTACGTGAAATTTACGTGAATTTCTATTATAATTATTATCATCCCAGAGCGACGTTATGATCAGCTAGAGCAACGTAATCTGTATAAAACTGCGATAACTAGCATTGCATGACCCATTTCGGAATGTGTAAAGTTGCTGAGAGGTTAACCCCTCATCAATCCAACACAAGTTTTTACTTTTTCAGTAATAGATTAGGAAACTTTCGCAAAACTTGTTAAATCGATAAGCGAATAATGTGCATCGCTATCAACTCGGATCGGGATAGCACACAATAAAAAGTAACCTTGTCATCTCCTCATTGCTCGGGTATCACTAGACGTAGGCTCGATTCCAGCGTTTCGTTATGTGCGTGGTAGCATTCTATATATTCTTCAGTACGAATCATAACGTCCCAAGAAGTACTTCGCTTTGTGCAAGTTTCAGGACATTGTTCAGTACAGTCTCCAATGCAAGGAACGGTTTCGACGCATAGCTGTATTTGTCGAAGCTTGTCGCTAAAATTGTTTCTCTGCAGCCAGTCATCATTTAACATAAAACAATCGCTGTTGTAAATACTGGTATTCTCAGCTACTTCAATAGGCTCATTTTGCTTTAGTGTATTAACCGATTATTGACCTCAAGATTTGTCCGTATCTTTAGGACCTAGCACGATTGAAGATCAACGCGATGTACCTGAAATTAGAATGGAAAGTGTCTGACTTATATCGGCAAATCGAAGTAACCGGTGCTACATGGGCATAAAAAACATCGAGACATTACTTGTATACTGTATCAGAGTTTACGTTTCCGTTTGCACGCCTCCATCACCGTTTAGATTAAGTTTACCAGCAAGATATAGTCGGCCTCTGCTCTCTCGCGTTTTTAAAGGCCGGTCGTTTTTGACGGGCAAGCCTACTCGACTGACGTAAGTCGAATTTAGGTTGTGTGAGTTGTGATGACTCTCATATCTACACTTTGGCAAGCAGAACAATGTTGAGGTTGATTTAGCAGCTGCAATCGTTGCTATATGATCTTTTGACATTACCTGCTTGTGAAATATATTAAGTGTTAATCATGTGCACTTTACAACAACTAGCGATATCGGAATTTGTTCCTTTCAGCCAACTTGGTTACACTGTTCTCAACCCTGCAGGTCTTCTTGAAACACTTTTTCTAACATACAATCAGTGAAATGACGCCTTAGTTTCTAGGTATTACCTGAACAACACCACTGCCAGCTTCACCCTGATTGATTTCTCACACAGATTTATCTCAACCTGAGTGGCAGTGAAACCAAGTCAAGTGTACAAACAATTTAACAATTCCATCTAACGTACGCTAACAAGCACATGCTCCTCCTAAATAGGGGGAGTCGAACCTCCAAAAATGGCCAAAAAAAGTGAGCAAGGGAGTGCCGAATTTATAAGCAGAAAAACACTCTAAAAGTAAGCAGAAAACAGCAAAGGGGGAGTCGGTCCTGATCGCTCATATTGTCTACAATTCGTATTTAAACGAGAATTCCCAATCTCTCCCTCCAACCATTCCACTATTTCTGCGAAGATGCCGAAGCTGAGTGATCGACAGCGATTCCTGCGTGAGGTTGTGGATGTGCTGGCCGTTGCCACGCTCGAGGAAGAAGACAACCAGGACATCGAGAACGAGAACCAACTTCTATTTTCCGAAGTGGAGGATCTATCTGAGGTTTTGCTCCTTGTGCAGTCGTCCCGCTATCTTGTTTCTCGAGAACGTCTGCCTAGAATCACTAATTTCCTTGCCGATACTTTTTGTGCCTCTATGCCATCCTCACGTTTTCGACAGCGGACACGCATGGATAAAACTAGCTTTGAGCGTGTCGTTGCTCTCATTGAAGACCAACCCGTTTTTTCTAACAACTCAACCTGTCCACAGGCTCCAGTTTGGTTTCAACTTGCTGTTGCTGTGACGGGGTCACACGAGCACCTTGCTTAGAGGAAGCGTGCTATTAAGAGTATACAAACTCTAAGTGAACGGCAGTTCACTAGTCCCTGGTCTGAGGGGACTTAATAGCCAGTTTAGAGTAGATTTTAGACTGATTTATTTATAGTTAATTAGGTCCATTTGGCCTGTAATACAAATTACTAATTAACTATACTTTATCGTAATTATGCATATAAAAGGTAGGTTTAATGTTATTGGTTGGCCCTCAGCCACCGAACCTACGTGGCAGTAGTGTGGCTCACACCACAGTGTGGCCCACACCACTCCATCAGAGTATTAAAACAAATACTCGCAGAAGTATATCTACTTCTAAAGGCGGTACCCTTTCTGGGGTACCCCTTTCATGTAACCCCGTTACATCCTCCCCCACTTAGGTTGGAAACACCCCCAACCAATGAGGAGCTAGGAAGAGAGCTCCGCTCTCTTTCCTGTCCTTTGTCGATACCCATCGACAAGCCACCGTTGTGGCTTAAGGCTTTCATTCAGCCTTTTCGCGCGTCCAAGACACCTGGAGGCTTCCACGTCAGCCTCCCAAGATGCCTAAGAAGGCAAACACCCGCGGCGCTTCGGCGCCTTCTAAGTCTAAGACCGCGAGGTCGAAGACTGCTAAGGCCAAGTCGAAAGACAAGGCCGCTCCGCGCAAGGAAGTCCGCAAGGCGGCTTCCGAGGCAGGCAGCAAGCGTACCGCTGCTGCTGCCAGCCAAGAAGGGAGTTCGCGACGCAGTCGCTCGCGCTCCCTGTCACCCGACGATAGGCCGAACCCTCGGTTCGCCTATCGGGACCACAGTCCCGGATCTAAGTCCCCGGAATTTCACATTCCTATTATCACGGGATCAGAGTCCGGCGGGGACTCTCCTGGATCCGCTAAGGATCCATCTTCTTCTCAGGATGCTCCTTCACAGGATGCTCCTGTACAGGACGCTCCTCCGCAGGACGCTCCTGTTGATGATAGCGAATCATCAGAGGCAAAGGCAGCTTCGACGAGCTCGCCTGCCAAGAACCTTACCTTGACCGAAGGTAAGGCTCGAGCCCAAGCTGCGAAAGCAGCTTCTCCAAAGCGGGCTGGTGAGGGCGCTGCTGCTGCTAAGAAGCGCGCAGCCCCTGGCTCTCCTACGTCAGAGCCTTCAATCGCTAAGGGATTTAAATCCCTGTTCGACTCCTCAGACGAGGAGGAAGAGGAGGGGGCTGTCTCCGAGCCCCGAGAGATCTCGAACGATCTCGATGAGCAGCAGGAGCGCTATCAAGCTGCTCAGCTGCAAGGCACTCCTGTGCCTTCCACACCGGTGTATCCTCGCGGATACTACCCACCGGATGCGGGGTCTGGGTCTCCAATGTTCTTGGAGCACCTCAAGGCCCCTCGTGGACTTAACCATGGGCGCACTTCACGTGGCGCCTATGAGCGTGCCTTGGTTCAAGTCGAACCTCTCTTTGTCAACGACATTGAGGCCGCTAGGTGTGTGCTACTTGCACCACACCGAATTCCTCTCAAGGAATTCACTAGTCTTCGAAAGAAATCCGAAGACCGTGGTGGGCTCTTCCCCGTGTGGGGCTACCCTTGGGTACAGCCCGAGAACACCACAACCCAGACCCAGGCAGAAGACCTGTTCTGGAGATGGGTTTCTCTAAAGAACTTCACAGTTCAGGAGTTGAAAGAACTCCGGGAAGATCGTCTGCTGTCCTATGTTTTGGACCAGCGAGATCTTCGAATTGAGTTTGCCCACTTAGTCGCTAAGCGGCAACTCCACTCCGTCATGGAGGGACTTAGACAGCAGTCTAAGTCCAGCGCTCAAGATGAGCGCGGGTACGGTTCCGTCAACCCAGGGACCGTACACCGTAAGGCGGCTAAAAAGCCGCGGACTACTTACGCCCCGGCTGTTGATCCCAAATCTCAACAGCCTTCGGGCAGTCAACCCGGAGCCGGTCTTCCGGCTCCCACGAGTTCTGTGACGAGGGGTAACCCCGCCACTTTACAAGCAGCTGGCGCTTCCCAGAGCGCCGCCGCTCCTGGACGACCCGCTCCACATGATAGTGGAGCTCGCCGTTCCGGTCAAGGAGGGCAGGAGGAGCTCTCGCACGCGTTTGAGTACGCGGCTCCTTCTCAGCCGTATCCTTCTGGACCCTCATCTTCGGGTCGGGACTCTGTGGGGTCCCTATTAAGTGACGAGGTCCGTCAACTTCGAGATCGCGTCTATGCGATCGAGATAGCCCTTGGGCTTGGACCTGGTGGTCAGGCTGCCGCTCAGGCTGGCAAGCCGGGGACCCTTGAGGTCCTTCGCCAAGACTTGGACGCTCTTGGTCGTGAGACTCATGAGCTCCATGGGCGTGTTGACCGCCGAGCTCCGGCTGCTGCCGTGAAGGAGCTCCGTCGAGGCTTAGACGTTCTAAGCCATGAGGTGCATGGTCGTATGCCCTCTTATGAGCCGCAGGGGTACTCGTACCACTCGGCTTATGGGTATAGCTCTTACCCGAGCTCTTCCCATTCGGTACCGTCATACCCTTCGTATGACTCGCGTGGGTACCAGCCTGTATATCACTCACAGGCTTCGACACCGGCAACTCCGGTTGTCCAGAGAGCTCAGCCTCGTTTCGAGGAGGTGAGTTCTCACCTTGGTCTTCCTCCGTCCGAGAAGGAAGACCCAGCGGATCGTGATACCGCTTAAGACGCCCCACGTAGAACGTCGGGTGCGTCGCCATTGACTTGGGGAGGTCAATGGTATACGCCGCGCCATGTCTGGCCAGGACCGCAAAGGGTCCGATGAAGCGGTGCTTCAACTTGTTGCTCTCTACAGAGCTAACCACCTTTAGCGGTAGGTTTTTAGTGTCTAGGAGAACTAGGTCACCAACCTTAAACACGTTTAAGTTTCCTCTACTTGTTTTGTCAGAGTACTCCTTTTGTTTGTCTTGGGCTAACGCCATTGCGTCTCTAACCCGGCTGATCAACGTCAGCCTGTTGTCGATAAACGACGACAACTGTCTTTTTAAAGACTCGGGCTCTATTTCAGAGACCTGGGAGGAAAAGGCTTTCCGAGCCTCTCCCCCACTTACGATGGAGGCCACGGTGCCTCCCCGCAAGGTTAGCGGCACCTGGGGGTGTCGTAACCCATTCAAATAGAACGGGGTAAACCCCGTTGATGCGTGTACCGCATTGTTGAGTGCAAACTCAACCATAGGAAGCTGATCCGACCAGGATCGAGGTGCTTCCGCACAGATACTGCGCAGAGTATCTTCGAGCACGCGGTTGACGCGCTCCGTCTGACCATCCGTCTGCGGGTGGTCTGCAGTTGACATCGTCAACTTAGTTCCCAGCAATTGGAACAGGGTGTCCCAGAACGCACCCGTGAAACGCGGGTCTCTGTCCGAGACTATGGTCTCTGGTAGACCATGATAGCGAAACACGCTATCTAGGAACAGCTGTGCAGCTTGTTTCCCGGTGACCTTGTCACGTACCGGAGCAAGATGTACCATCTTGCTCAAACGGCAGACAAACACCAATATGCCGGTGTTGCCCTTGTCATCGGCCGGCAGGCCGAAGACGAAGTCGAGACTCATCGACTTCCAGCAATCTGCTGGTACAGGTAGGCTCTGCAGTGGAGCCGAGGCGTGGCCCGAAGGCTTCACCCTCTGACATGTTTCACATGTCTTGACATAGTGTGCCACCCACTTATACATGCGGGGCCACCAAAATGTCTGAGAGACCATTTGGTAGGTCTTCTCCCGGCCAAGATGGCCACTTATCGGCGCATCATGCGCCTCTAGAAGTATGTCATACTTCAGATCCTCGTCGTTTGGAACGACAACCCGAGGAGGATCTCTAGGGTCTACTCTGTAATGGAGTAACCCATCGGCCAGCTCATAACGATGGAGCTGCGCCCGCTGTCGAGGCGAAAGCCTGTCGACTTTGGCGTCCTTGCCATCGGACAAGAACTGCACCAGTGGTGTATAGTTCTCGTCCTCCTGATACGCCAAGCGTATCCGATCATATAGATCTGTCGTGACCCGACTGACATGAGCTAGCTCATAGTCAGGTCGACGCGACAAAGCATCGGCAAGCACGTTGAGCTTGCCCGGCTTGTATTCAACGCGGAAGTTGTATTCCGCGAAGAATGACAGCCACCTCGCCATCCGCTGCGACAGATGCGGCGAGTTGGTGGCAGTCCGCAAGGACGCGTGATCCGTATAGATCACAAAGGGCCTCGTGCCCAAGAGGTGAACTCTAAATTTGACAAGAGCGTACTTCATTGCAAGTAGCTCCTTGTCATGAACGGGATAGTTCCGTTCGGCAGCCTTCAGCTGCCTGGACTGGAAGGAGATGACACGTTCGTGTCCTTCATCGTCCTTCTGCAACAGCGCACAGCCTATTGCATAGTCAGAAGCGTCACAGACGACGCTAAATGACTTGTTTTCGTCCGGCAAGGCCAGGACTGGCGCTTGCTGTAAGCTCGCCTTGATGCTGTCAAAAGCATCCTGGTGCTGTTGCTTCCAGACCCAGTCGGCCTCTTTCTTTAAGAGATCCGACAAGGGTCGAGCTAGTTCAGCGTACCCTGCGCTGTACTTGTGAAGATAGTTGGCTAAGCCCAACCACTTCCGGAGGTCCTTCTGCGACCTCGGGGTCGGCCAAGCCGCTATGGCCTTGACCTTCCCTGGATCGGCGCGTACGCCGACCCTGCTGACAAAGCAACCGAGGACTTTTATCTCCTCAGCTGCAAAGACGCACTTGTCGATGTTGGCATAGAGCTTGTTAGCTCTCATGACCTCAAACACTCGACGGAGGTGCTTCAAATGCACCTCCATAGCCATCTGGCCATCCTCGGCACGGCTATGGACGAATATATCGTCGAAGTACGTCTGAGCGAACGTACGCAATGGTCTAAACAATTGTGTGACCAAGCGATTGAACGTCGCTGGGGCATTCGATAGCCCCTGTGGCATCACTAGCCACTCCCAGAGCATCCCACTCGGGGTGCTCACTGCGGTGAGAGGAATGTCACTCTCTCGCATCAGGATCTGGTAGTATCCGTCTACCAGATCCAGGGCACTGTACAGCGTACAGCCCGACATGTTGTTCAGCAACACATCCTTGCGAGGGATCGGCGTCTGTGCCGGTACCGTCGCATTGTTCAGCTTGTTGTAAGCGTGAACTAGACGCCACTTCCCGTTCGGTTTCCGAACGCAGAAGGTCGGCGTCGAGTGCGGGGACTTCGACTCCCGCACCATGCCCGACTTCGCCTTTTCAGCGAAGAAGGCATCTATGACCTCGCACTGCTCGCGAGGTAGAGGCCACTGCCTCGTGACACAATACTTTGTGCCAGGCACGAGGTCAATCTCGTGCCGAACTCCCCGATCCGGCGGGAGTTGGGATGGTGGGTGCTTCGACACCACATCCGAGTATTCCTTCACAAGAGGATACACTGGATCCTCCGGGTTCTTGAGAATCTCAGAACCCAAGCGCGTTGCACGCTGCTTCGTGAACCCCTCCAGGACGTCCTCGTCCATTACGGAGGAAGAGTTCAAATCTCAGGAGTGGTCTCCGGCTTCAGGAGCACCATCTCCGCAATCTCTCCGGCCTTCAACTCGGCCAGGAAGTCCTTCATGGACAATTCCTCGAGGTTCAGCAGTGCTGACACCTCTGGCAGTGCCTCCAGATGGACGGCACCTGCCTTCACTTGACGACCGGACACGCCGTCGAAGACATGGCATTGCTCTTCGACCGGCCGTGCCGGTGGAGTCTCAGACTCCGAGTGTGGTACTTGGTTATCCACACGGGAGGTGCTCAACGGCACCTCCGCACTCGTACTGGTCTTCTTGACCCCGCGTGGAACTACGTTACCCACGCTAGAGACGCATACTGCGCTCTCGATCTTCTCGGTCTCTTCGACCTCGTGTGGAACTATGTTACCCACACCGGAGGCGCCCTCAGCGCCCTCCCCAGCAGCCTCAGCTGCTTGCGGACCTACGTTACCCGCTTGCGGAACTACGTTACCCGCCTGTGGACCTATGTTACCCACTTGTGGACCTATGTTACCCACACAGGAGACACCTTTAGCGCTCTCCTTAGCAGCCTCTGCTGCTTGCGGACCTATGTTACCCGCCTGGTCAGTGCCGTCCGGCACTGCCACAGTCGAAGCCCATACGGCGCGACGACTCTTAGCGTTGGGACTTGCCGTCGTGGCAATCCCACACGCTTGGCAATGAGCCTTGGTCTCACGACCGGTTGCGAGGCTCATCGCAACATCTTCGTTGGAGTCCGTGACTCCCAATACTTCTTCGGGCGCGTAAGCGCCTTGGCGACCATCTCTGGCGCCCCAGTCCCGGACAGAGGTGGGAACATTACTCACCAAAGCTCTGTCGGAGACCGCGGGCCGGCTAGCCCCAATGGCTTTGCCGCGCCAATCGATCCAGGGCTCGTGCTTTTCGAGCCACGGCATGCCCAGGATCAAGTCGTACTTGTCCATGTCTAGGACAAGGAACGACTCCGTGCTGTCAAAGTCTTCAAACTTTACAGCCAGGTCCATACGGACCCCAGGTACGTTAACCACCGTACCATCGGCCAGTCTCACCGAGACCTGGCCCCTGCCTTTGCTTTCTCGCAAAGCATCGGCATACTTGTCGCCATTCCGCGCGACCGTCTGGCGTCGAGCAAAGTTCGTCGACGCCCCAGAGTCAATCAGGACTCTAAAGGGATCTCCATATCCCCGTACACTCGCGTGTACCACGAGCAGTCCGCCGCTGCTCTTTCTCGTCTCGAGAGCACCCAGGCTCTCAGGGGCTAAGCCTCCATGGCGTGCGCCGTCCGCACTCCTACCATGGGGACTTAGATCTTCCCCAGTAGGGCGCCCCGCCCCTACTGGTGACCCCAGTTCCCCTGGCTCTTGGGTCGCGGCTTCTGCCACGGGCCCCTCGAGCCCCTAGGTTTGGAAGGGAACTTCCTTTGCCCTCCCGCAGGGCAGGCACGTTGCATGTGCCCGAGCTTCCCACATCCGTAGCAACGGATGGAGCTCTGTACGGCCGTACCCAGTTCCATGGGTACCGGCCCGGTGCTAGCTCCAGCTGCTGGAGCTCCTTGCACTGCGCCTGACGACGCATTGTGGCCTTGCCACACCGACGTAGGAGTACGAGCCTGTCGGTGGCTGTACTCCTCTTGGAGGGCGATCTGGATCGCTTCCTCCATAGTGTTCGCATGCACGCGGAACAACTGTGTGCGGGATGGGCCCACCTTCAGGCCATCCATGAACACGGTCACTTTGATGTGTTCAGGTAGGGGGTTCCCTACCAGAGATGCAGCGAGTACTCGCATCTCCTGGATGTACTCATGCAGCTCACGCTTCCCTTGTTTACAGGCAAGGAAGCGCGAGCGCTGGCGATACTCATAGTTCGCCGGAAGGAAGGCGGCTCTAAGCTGCTGACACAGCTGGGCCCAGGTTGTGAAACAACCCGGCGTCGTCGCTTCGCGCGTGTACGCCCAGGTCTTCGCCCGACCTCCTATGTTGGACAGGGCGAAAGCGACCCGAAGTCGCTCGGTCGAGATTAGAGCCGCGTCCATCGCGAGCTCTACCTCTCTGACCCAGAAGTGGAGGTTCTCTCCCTCCTTTCCCTCATAAGGGTTAACCTTAAGCCTCAACGGCTTAGGTTGGGCTGGCTTCATCTCAGCCACGGGGGTCTGCAGCCCCTGTACGTGGGCGATAAGCCCTCTCTCGTACGTGTCGAACGCCTCGATGCGTTCGACCTGCTCGGCCGGCGTAGCAGCCGCCAAGCTTCGGAGGGCATCTCCTCCAAAGATGCCCACCATCTTCCGGACCGACTCAAACTGAGAGTCGGTCAAATGAGGGAACTCCCCTCTATCCATCCTGGCTTACCTTGTAGGAGCCACAGAGGATTCAGGTAGTCAATCTACCCGCGTAGGCGTGGATTGACTACAAGTGCTACCAAGTGTGACGGGGTCACACGAGCACCTTGCTTAGAGGAAGCGTGCTATTAAGAGTATACAAACTCTAAGTGAACGGCAGTTCACTAGTCCCTGGTCTGAGGGGACTTAATAGCCAGTTTAGAGTAGATTTTAGACTGATTTATTTATAGTTAATTAGGTCCATTTGGCCTGTAATACAAATTACTAATTAACTATACTTTATCGTAATTATGCATATAAAAGGTAGGTTTAATGTTATTGGTTGGCCCTCAGCCACCGAACCTACGTGGCAGTAGTGTGGCTCACACCACAGTGTGGCCCACACCACTCCATCAGAGTATTAAAACAAATACTCGCAGAAGTATATCTACTTCTAAAGGCGGTACCCTTTCTGGGGTACCCCTTTCATGTAACCCCGTTACAGTTGCACTGGATCGCTACGGGAACTATGGGACGGGGGCATCACTTCACCGATCTCAGGATCAACAGGAGTCAACATGGAAGTTTCTGATGAAGCACGGGCATTAATACCCAGTTCGCGAGGCAGTTCCTCAAAACTATCGCGAGTCGCGCTGCTGTTCACAGAATGGGATGGCGTAGGTGATAGCGTCGCTAGTGGAATAGGCTGTGCTAGCGGAATGCACGTCAAATCCATCTCGCACGAATACGAGTTGTCGCTTCCTCTGCCATCATCACTTACATCAGATTCTGGAACTCCAAGCTCCACTGTCGCGAAAGGAGTGACGTTTGCCTTCAGCTCGAACATATCTTTCATTCGACTGTAGTGTGGACACATTTGCTCGAGTTTTTGTGGCACAGACATTCCCCGGGCAAGCTCACGACGAGAAATTCCTAAACCGGTCTCAGTGTGGCTTGCCTTTAGCGTTCGCTTAAAACGGCGCATGTATGTTCTCCACCGTTGCTGCATGTTACGACCTGTGAGCCCCACGTCGCGAAGTGCTGAGTTTTGTGTTTCAGATATTAGATGGGCAGCTAGAGCTGTAAATGCATCCATTTTCTTCACCTTGGGCTTACCGCCGACTTCAGGCTTGTCAACGGTGCCGTGAATAGCTACGAAGTTGCTTTCAACCTCCATCCACGTGACAATGATACGATAATCGTCATGGGATAGGTGGACTTTTTGAGAAAGCTCTATGTCGCTCATGCTCCTGCACGCTATACTCACAGAGTAGATGTTAGCTTAAAACTTCGTTCGTAATGAGTGGAGTCTGCTTCTTACATGAAAGGCAACGGAATGAAAGTGCTCGCCATCGCTGCTGGTGCGTGCATGTAAAAGGGGGAGGGAACGAGGGAACAAGGGAAGGAGGGAGCGAGGGAACTGCTTATCTTTTCAGACTGCTTATTTTCAATATCAGCCACCTCCGGAGGTGGTTTGTTTTGAAATTGAGCAGAAAATCATTGAAAAAATAAGCAGAAGTCAGCGAGAAAATTGAGCACGTTTTTTGCATGGTTCGACTCCCCCTAATATTAAACTTTTACCAGCTTATTTTTAATCCGTTTTATTTTGGACCACTTTTGGAGCAGGTTAACATCGTGACATGAAATGTACATCATTTCAGGATACGTCCTAATCTAGTGTACTAAAACGAAGTGCCTGATTGTGTACACTTCGTGTAAGATTACTTTGTTAAAACAGAGCGCGCAGAGCCTCCCATTCCATTTCGACCACGTAGCTGGATCTAATGCTTCGAGGACGGGCGTCGCGCCTGTGGCGTATAAGCAACGAGTTGTTGCATCCTCCATCTCGCAGTGCCTCATTCCATACTTTCCATACTGCGAGAGTCTCGTCGCTCTTGCCATTAAACCATTCCAATACCTTAAACCTTTCCCCTCTAGGCGCTCGATTCGTGTCCCAGAGCGTTATTACGCCTCACTACGACGAAGAAACACGCCAAGAAGATGAAGTCAAGCCTCGGGACTCCAAGCAGAAGAGAGATACGAGGATCATCCCCCTCAATCAACTCGAAGACGAGTACATGGAGCGTCTCATGGAGGCGCTGGAGACGACCGACGGCTCGGCCGCGTGGCGCACAGCACTGGACATTTTCTATGAGATCAAGGATGCCAATGGACGTGGCTTAGGCCTGGAAGTCGCGTCCTTCCTGGTGGAAGTGCTGGGAGCCAGAAGACGCATGCAAGATTGCATGCGAGTGCTGGCATATGCACGGGACCAGGGCGTCCGTCCTCGCATTCAGTCGTACTCTAGTGCTATTGGCTGCTGCTACAAGGAGGAGGAATTTGGTCACGCTCTACGCGTGTTTGAAGTCATGAGGAACGATGGATACATTCCACAGACTGTGACGTACTCACATGCACTATCGTCAGCACTGAAGGCAAACCAACATGAGCTCGTACTCGAGATCTTTGATGATATGATCAAGAACCGACTGGATTTGAACATTGTCATTTACAACAATATCCTCAATAGTTGTGCACGTGCAGCAGATGTACATAGTGCTATGGGAGTGCTGCGTGCCATTCGTCAGCGTCGACTTGAGATGACTCAGGCTACATATCATTCACTTGCCATTTGTGCTGGTAAGACAGGCAAGTGGGAACTCGCACTGGATGCTATGAACACCATGCAGGAGAATGGATTTGAACCTACAGCGACCATTTTCAACTCGGTATTCTCAGCTTGTGCCAAGGGGAAACAGTGGGAAACAGTGGTTCAAGTGTACAACTGCATGCCGGAGCAACTCCGTGATAATCTACGCGGTGTTTACCTTGGTGCGGTGATTATGGGTCATGCGAAGGCTGAGAAAGAGGAGCTCAAACTGCGCGGATTGGAGATCTTTTACAAGTACAAAGAGTGTCAAACGAAGGACGAACGACCCAACTTTTTCGCGTACAATGCGGCTTTGATAGCTTTGCTAGAGACCAATCAGCTCGAGAAAATGCATCCTCTTGCCAACGAGATGAAGAAACAGGGAATGAAATGGGACACGGTGACGTATCAGAATTTGATCCTGTCCTACATTCGCGGTGGTGCAGTGGAGACTGCTGTGCAAATGCTACAGAAGAATGCTAAGCGGATGGGCAAGACGACTATGTGCTACCGTGAGGCCATTGAGTTTTACGACGAGAAACGCAAGAACCCTCGCGAGGCAGTACGTCTTACGATGCAGATGATGCAGGTGAACAAGCGTTTGAGCCGCCTCGATTGGCACAACGCACTGCGAATTGCGCTGCAGCTACCAGAGCGCGCGCCGTATTGGAATTTCCGCAAGTGGATGTCCATCCGCGCCAAGAGTATAATAAAGGACGTCCCTCCGCACCTCATGCTGCCTTCGCACGCAGATCAGCACAGAGCACTTCTGCAAGGAGACGAAGAGCAGTCTGAGAAGGTCTTTCAAGACGATTACCATTCGCGCAAACGGCAGCTGAACCGCAGGAAGACGGAGTTTGACGACGAAAAGTTCCTGTAAACCGTTAGACTAATTGCTTATGTCCTGTAACCAGCCTTATCTCCGCGTACTTCCATCCTTTTATCTACACTACGGATCGTCGAAACAGGTGATCACTGGTATCCGATCTTTGACATTCAGCACTAACCTACGATGATATGGGCAGTACCCCAAGCTTCAGTGCATCCATGAACACTAGCATGTGGAAGCGTGGATTCTCTTATTCCAGCCTTTCTCGAATTTTGGTTGTTCAAGTCTACGCCACCCACGACATGTTTCGAACACCACAACTTGTCATTCCTTGATTTTCGTTCGACCTCGCACTTTCCAGCCTTCGTTCATCCAGGAAAGCACCTGAGTAATGCGAAATAACGTGCTAACGTTAGTTTTGATGCTTTGCATCGCTGTGGCACATGGTCATAGCTGGATCGACTGCCTCGACACAGATCGCACGGTGGTCTACAATCGCGGACCCGAGTACATCTACGGAGGTGACAAAGCCAACGGCATGTGTGCAGGTTACATAAAGAACTACGTTGGTCGCGGTGATCCCGATGTGAACAACAAGATGACGTTCAAGATTTTGATCGCCGATGTGGCCAAGAATGCAGCGATATGCACCAGTGACGCCTCGGACTATTCCGGTTGGCACCATCGTCTCTCATTGACTGCAGGAACTACTGTCTACTTCGGCTACACGTCCAATGGCCACATCGTCAAGGAACAAGCTGCAGGGAAGACTTTCTACGGTGTGTATTGGACTGGTGTTCCAGGCACGAACTTGGCGACGACGTTTGACTTGACCTCAGACAAACTCATTGATGGTCAACTTCACAACTTTGATGATGGTAATTGTGGTGAAGCATTCATTGATGAAGCCCATATGATCCCTTCAGGACGAGCTGGAGACGGATATCCTTGTGTTGGCACCTTCACTGTACCGGCCGGTACGGCTGCTGGTGTCTACAATCTCGTCTGGTACTGGAAGTTCTATGACGCTAATACCAACACTGCGATCCCAACGTCCAGCGGAATCTACGGTGGCGCAGCCTACACGAGCTGTTTTCAAGTGGAAGTTATTGCCTAGAAGCACCAGGACAGTGATCGTGACCGTGCAGATAAATTCTGCCGAGATAATCGTCGTAGGATAGGAAATACTTGTTCTTACGTTAGTAGTCCTGCAACGCAGATAAGCAAGGTCAAAATGAAGCCCGGTAGGAGAAACAGCATCTTCATCTAGCTCGAGTGAGCTTTGCGCAATGCGATCACAGCAGCACACGTGCAAATGATGGCGGCACCAACAACACTCCAGTAGTTGATCTTTTCACCGAGTAGCAGGTAATCCCAAATGAAGACGCACACCACATCCAAATAACGCATCACCGAGGCGATTCCAGCCTTCTCGAGTTGGAATCCCTTGGTAAGCAGCAACTGGCCTACAAAAGTGAACACGCCACTGCCGACAACAGCGAACCAGACACCGAACGTCGATGGTACCACAAATACCTGGCCAAATACACACGACAAAGGTTGGATAATCCATTTGACCACAATGCATTTCGTTGCAACGTACCCGCTGTACCAACAGCATGTAGAGAAGTGAACCGACCATGCTGAACAGCATGAAGTAGTGCACAATGACCATGAAATGAATGCCCTTCAACTTGCGCACAGTGATGAACACGAACGCCTGGCCAATGGCACCAAGCAAAGCTGATCCAACTGCAATCCACGAGCCATCCGTATGCGCAGTAGCGTGATCGTAGCCGAAGATAAAGCCCGGACGAACAACACAAATCAAGCCGCCAAATGACAAAATTGCACACGCGAAGCTTGGAATGTCGATATGTTCATGCAGCAAACAAGCTCCCTAGAACCACAACATGTCAGAGTCATCTCTAGCACGACAGAAAGCAGTAAACTCACCAAAAAGAAGGTAAAAACTGGCGAGGTGAAGACGATGACACTACTGTCAGCGAGCACCATTTGGGAGAGTGCGTAGAACGCAAACGAAATGGACGAAAATCCAGCCAAACAACGGTAGAACAGCATCATCCGGTCTTCCGGTGCAACGTACAACGTTTTACCACTGTACCAAATACACATCTGCATCAAACACAAAGTCTCCGTTAACTTGACCATGCAACAACAGCAACTTTTCGATGGTCGACACGTACGTAGTTGAGTGTCATAGCCACAATGGAGCGCCAGAAAATGGCTTCAATGGATGTCATGGTGTACGTATTGAACTTGACCATGGTCGACATGAGGCTGAAGCACACGGCCGATAATGCCACGCATGAAATGCCCAGTAGTGCATGTGGTCGGTCCTCGGTCTTGATATCCGACGCCGTGGTCGGTAGTAGAGGACGGTGCTCCGTAACGTGCTTCTCCGTTCCAATCGACATGGCAATGAAGCGGACAGTCCTGCGCTAGACGAGGTACCTTGAGTTGTGGAGCTCTGATGAGTGTTGACTACAGTGTTCGCGTTAGTGGCGACAATTCCATCGGGATGAACGGCTGGTGCGTTTGGCCAATCATACTCCCGTCACAAGCGATCCGTTCATCGACGGACGCTCAGGATGAACGCAGCGGAAGAGGGTAGCAAGGTGTCGCAACGGCATCCTGCACACGAATAAATTCTGGTGGTAGGAACAGACTGCACAATAAAAACTGGTGGTGTTCACGAACGAAGTCCTTACGATGATTATTATCTCGACGATTTCGACAATGCATTGTCGATGCTGGATGTTTTGAGTTGTTGGTCCTTCGAGAGAACACTTCATCTACTGCTACGTAGATCAAAGAGGACGAACACTTTTTGTCGAAGGAAGATGGTAGAGAGCAAGCTATTTTCACAAGTCTGAAATGTGAAAAGATCACCATGCCTTCTTACAATCGAGACCAAAGTACGATCGTGCAGGACAAGATAATGCATACACAGCATTCACGATGCTAATCCAGTGTTATAAGCTAGTAGTTCATCCTTCAACTAATTAGAATGGCTTCGCAGAAATGCTTCAACGATTCCGAAAAAGTATCTTACAGGAAGTTGGTGTCGACCCACCACTGGGACTTGTAGTCATCTCCAAGGATGTCTGTGATATTCACAGCTTCCTTACGTACACTGCTGAAGGGCACACGTCGATCGGTTGCTGCACCGGGGCCAGTGTTATTGAACTCTTTGAAATCGACGTTCTCGGTGTCGTTGTCCCCGTTCCACTTCTGCCAGCCATCCGGATGAATGACGTCGCCAAGTTCGCTGTTCTGCCACACAACGCGGGCATACGGGCGCCACGGACGACCCAGGAAGGCTGATCCATTGCCACTGGAACCGTATACTCGCGCGTTATTGAAAACGTAGTATGACGGGTTCGAGGAATTAGTACGGCCGTTGGCCGTGATGCAGCCCTTGCCGACCGTCTCAATATCGCATGACTCGAACCACGCCTTGGCCTTCGATCCAAAGACGAAATCGACTGCACCACTGATGTACGACTTGGCAAAAAGGTCAGGGCCCTTGTTAGCGTACAGCGTGTCCTGGTAGCCGGTAAAGTTGCAAGCGTAGAATCCGTAGTTGGAGCCATCGACAATAGTCGCCACTGCTTGGCCCACGTTGCCAGCCGTATTGGCGACGTTGAGGTTGTACACCTTCACATTCTTGGACTTGAGGCGCAAAGTGCTGGTCAAGTCGTTGCGACCACTGGTTATGTTGGCCGGAATGTCCTTTTGTGCCATGGCGCGGGTGATAGTCACCTCGTTGCGGGCATATGATGTAGTATTGCACGTGTAGCCCTGCAGAACCAGTGGACCCTTTAACTTTGGCACGAGCACTTGCTCGTGGTAAACACCCGGGAAGATGAAGAGAGTGTGCTCCGTGGAAGTGTTGGGTAGATGCGCAACACCTTCTGACACAGTGGTGAAGCTGCCATTGTACGCACCCGTAGGGTCAACGACGATAGCACCTACGGGGGGCACGATGCGTGCATTGGGTCCACTGCAAGGAATGTCGATTGCCGATACGGTACTTGCAGCGAGATTGGCGAGCACTAGGAGTGGCAGTGCGAAAATCTTCATTGTCCGTGGAATTGAGTTGAGCGAGGAGGAGAAAAATACAAACTGAGCTGTGGCTACGCACCGCAACATCATCGGAGCCATGGATTGCCATGCTGATGTTTGTCTCTTTGCAAATGTACAACATAGGGCCGAGACAATTTGTACCTTGATCTTCGGATCGGACGTTGGGCTTTCTGTCAGCGAACTGCTTGGTTTTCGAGGATGAATGCCAAGATGTCAGGATCTTCTCTAGATGATTTCTCCAGTCATACATGTACTATATGACAACAGATCGACGTGCCTCCCTTCCGGCCTTGAGAACGAACATCTTGCTGAAAACCATTGAAGGCCAATAATGAGGACAGTTCTGACGAACAAGTCTCGAATTTGAAACTCAATGCAACATGGTGCGTTGCTAACTGCGCCCGTTGCTAGATTATGTTCGTCAACCAGTTCCCAGTTGTCGACTTCTCTTAAAGCGGATGGCTTAGATCGTGGTGTTGACGGTCAACTTGACGGTAAGTAACTTACCAACTTGACCTGCTGAGCAGAGCCATTTGGTGTTCGTGATTGATAACCGTATCTTTACTAACACGATGCACGACGTGCTAGGGAGCAAAGGGATAGCAATTCACATCAACATGACGTGCTGCAACACGATCAAAATTCTTGAACTGAGTGTTCTACCACGCGCTTAGTATCTCACAAACTGTGAGTCACAAATGATCATACAACTAGATTGAATTCTACTCTTTCACCATCAAACCATAACAAGAGTTCTCGATTGAAACAAAGCACGAAGTTTCTTCTAGCACAGCAAGTTTACCCTTGTACAGTCTTAATTTTGCGTACTGCAATGGCCACTGCACCGGAGACGATAATCAGCGCACCAACGATACTCCAGTGGTTAATATGTTCGCCCAAAATGATCGAGTCCCAAACGAAGACAAACACCACTTGCAAATAACGCATGACTGCTGCGACACCAGCTTTCTCGAGCTGAAAGCCTCTGGTAAGCAACATTTGACCGCAAAATGCAAAGATACCTGTTCCGAGGATGGCTCTCCAGAGCAGGAACGTCGACGGGATCAGGAAGGACTGCAGTACGCAATTACAGTTAACATTCGTTTTCAGGCAATAAGCATTGAACGGGAATTACCTGTTGAATCAACGCCAACCAAAGCGTGGTCAAGATGACGCTAGCAAGTGCGAAGTAGTGGACAATCACCAGGACATTCAACCCCTTCAGTTGACGCACAGTCAGGAAGACACCAACTTGACTTAGTGCACCAAGCAGAGCCGAACACACTCCAATCCATGAACCAGCATTTGCAGCGTCCGAGTCCGCATATCCGAACAGAAAACCCGGACGAACGACACAGATCAGACCGCCAAATGATCCAAAGGCACACAAAAGGCTCACAGGATCGATCTTCTCGCCCAGGAAGAGCGCACTCTACATTAACCAAATATTGTCAGTGTTAGTAAAGTGCTATCATATCTGTACTAGAACGAGAAGCGTACGAAAAAGAAGGTCATGACAGGACTTGTCAGGATTAAGGCACTTGCATCCGCCAACACCATTTGTGACATGGCATAGAAGGCGAAGCCCATGCACATGAAGCCAATGATGCAACGATAGAGCAGCATTTGACGGTATTCCACTGGAACGTAAAGACTCGTTCCCGAAACCTTCACTGCAATCTACACAGCAAACTCTCAGTCCATTTAACAGTTCATCTCCACAGAGATCAACGTACAAAATTGAATACGAGGACTCCAACCGAACGCCAGAACGTCGCCTCCATGGATGAGAACGAGTACGTTATGTACTTGATGAAAGTCACCATTAAGCTGAAACACAGGGACGACATCGCGACGCACGAGATACCTAGTAGAGCATGATGATTGGGCTCTGCTTCCACCTTGTCAACAACCGGATCGGTGGACGTAGTGGGTAATAGTGGTGCATCTTCATTCGTTTGTCCGACACTCATCCTGCTATTCTAGTTGACAGCTACTTGATGAATGACGATGGTCTCAGGAGACCTGCTCACACTCATCATTCCTCTCCCTCCACACGAAGACACTAGAAGATTTGATTGGCAAGTGGATGGATGGTGCAGCACATGTGCACCAATGCATGAAGACGCTGCACCCGTGACTTACATGTTTCCTAGTCTCAATACGCATATACCGTAGAGCACACGTACGTGCTGGAAAATGAAATGCAGTGACGCCTCTGATGTTTTTTACTATTGCCATCTAGGAGTACTGTTAGCCAAGTACCACCTCGCTTCCTGGTTTGTGACTTATTCATTCATAGTCATTCGGATCTTACGTACAGCAATTATCACTGCACATGTGAGGATAATTAATGCACCGACAATACTCCAGTGGTTAATGTGTTCACCCAGAATGATCGAGTCCCAGATGAAGACGAAAACAACGTCCAAATAGCGCATGACCGCCGCGACACCAGCCTTTTCCAATTGGAAACCTCTGGTCAAGAACATTTGTCCGCCAAACGTGGTGATACCAGTACCGACGATAGCTCTCCAGAGCAGGAACGTGTTGGGGATGTAGA
Source organism: Phytophthora palmivora (assembly GCA_008079305.1). Classification (NCBI taxonomy): domain Eukaryota; phylum Oomycota; class Peronosporomycetes; order Peronosporales; family Peronosporaceae; genus Phytophthora; species Phytophthora palmivora. Next base: position 264,611 of record VOQZ01001312.1, on the reverse strand, counting down.
AAGACTGCTCAGTTTCAACACGTTAACCACGAGGCACAAAGACAGTTTGAGAGCACCGTACCTGTTGGATAAAAGCCAACCACATCAATGTCAAAATGACGCTTGCCAAAGCAAAGTAGTGCACGATCACAAATACGTTCAATCCCTTGAGTTGACGCATTGTCAGGAACACGAACACTTGACTCACAGCTCCCAACAATCCCGAAGAAATCGCAATCCATGAGCCATCAGTAGCAGCAGTAGGATGGTCGTAACCAAAGAGAAATCCCGGACGCACAACACAAACCAGTCCACCAAACGCCGTGATGGCGCTAATGAGACTGACGGGGTCGATTTTCTCGTGCAGGAACAGCGCACCCATGAAAAAGGTCAATACGGGGCTAGTGAACACCAGACAACTAGCGTCCGCCAGCACCATCTGTGACATAGCGTAGAACGCGAACCCCATGCAAGCAAACCCTGCAATGCAGCGATACAGAAGCATCTTGCGATACTCTGCCTCGACATAGAGACTGATACCCGACACTTTGACCACAACCTGTTGCAAATTCAATTAGTATTCAAGTACACAATCACTCCAATTGCAGCAACGTACATAATTGCATACAAGCACCCCAACCGAACGCCAGAATGTGGCCTCCATGGATGAAAAGGTGAAAGTCATGTACTTGATGAAGGTCGACATGAAGCTGAAACACAGGGATGCCAATGCGACACACGCAATCCCCAATAGAGCATGATGGTTCGATTCATCATCGACCTTTACGACCGAGTTAATCGACGTAGTAGGCAATAATGGAGCTCCCTCCCTTGAATTCTTGGTATTATCACTCACACTCATCACTGTTACTGCGCAGTAGACGGTCTATTGACAAATGACGCTTGGTCTCAGCTATCACGTTCGCGTCGACCATTTGATTGGACAAAACTAGGGAGTTTTGGTGTGTGCCACGTAAACTGAAGTTGAAGTCGGACTTGTACACGATGGACTGTACTTTGGTTTACGAAACATTAGACTGTGGTCATGTTAATTTTGCGTAGTGCAATTAGTACAGCGCAGGTGACGATAATGAACGCACCGACGACGCTCCAGTGGTTGATGTGTTCACCTAGGATGACGGCGTCCCAGATGAAGACGAACACTACGTCCAGGTAGCGCATGACGGATGCGATGCCTGCTTTCTCTAGCTGAAAACCCCTGGTGAGGAAGGATTGACCTAGGAACGTGAACAAACCGCAGCCGAAAACGGCGCCCCAGAATTGAGGTGTCCACGAGACGGACATCGTCTACAAGGCAAACGATTTGATCAGTGAAATAGAACCTAAGAAAGCAGTTCATGTTCTACCTTTTGAAAGAGCGCAATCCAGATGAATGCGAAGACAACGTTGGAGATCGTGAAGTAGTGAATGATCACGAACACGTTCAACCCTTTCAGTTGCCGTACGATCAGGAACACGAATACCTGACTCAGCGCACCCAGTAGTCCCGAGCATACGGCTATCCATGACCCATCCGTCGATGAAGTGGCGTGGTCGTAGCCGAACAGGAACCCCGGACGTACGACGCAAACGAGGCCACCAAAAGCTGCAATAGCACTGATGAGGCTGATGGGGTCGATTTTCTCATGAAGGAATAGCGCACCCTGCACAACAGAAAAGAACTTAGTACTCACCAATCTCGTGCCGTTCGATGATCCACGTACCATGAAAAAGGTCATTACAGGACTCGTGAAAATAATCACACTAGCGTCTGCAAGCACCATTTGCGAGATGGCGTAGAATGCAAATCCCATCGATGAAAAGCCAACGAAACAACGAATCAGCAGCATTTTGCGGTGCTCCCGTGGAACGTAGAGACTTTGACCTGTCACCTTCACAACAATCTATACAATCATTTCGTCAGTCCAAGCACATGTAGCAAAATACCACAACAACGTACAAAGTTGCATGCACAAGTGACCATCGAGCGCCAGAAAATGGCCTCCATGGAAGTCACCGTGAACGTCAAGTACTTGATGAAGGTCGACATGAAGCTGAAGCACAGTGCCGAGACAGCCACACATGCCATTCCCAGCAGTACATGGTGCTGGGACTTCTCTTCGACCTTTTCCCCAACGGAGCCCGTGGTAGTAATGGGTAGCAAAGGAGCACCTTCCGTTCTTTTCGCAATCTCACTAACGTCCATCTTGCCTCTTATGCGCAAATACTGGAATGACCTCCACGTCCACACATGTAATCATTGTTGTCCGGGAACATGTCACAGTGGGGCGATATCCCGTGGTCGAAGACCATCAACCAAATAGTGATCAACCAAACTAATACGATCTAATCCTTGTTTTAATGTTGTATCTATCTCACCGATGTTGCAGGCTCAGTATCGATAGTCGAGCCGACAACGACGTCACATTGTTGGTGGGGTCTCGGTACTCGTCAAACTCCAGGTTGCACATGGACATCATACCGAAAAGGATGTTTCAAGGTCTCAAAAATTGACGCTAAAACGTGCTTGATGAATTCTCGAGCAGTTCCTCCATGCTTTTGCGTCGACGCATGGATCTTGCCATAGACGGATTTAATTCTGATCGTGTTCGTGGTGGAGACGGACTTTGATGTGCATGTACCATTGTTTCTACTGGAGTTGGTACGCTATTCAATGCAAACTTCGTTCTGCTAGGCATATCTTCGTCCATAAAGCGTTGGCGCTTTATAGGTGATGGCAAAACGGATGACGGTGTTTCTGTTGGAGCAAAGAATGTCTCGACATCGAGACGACGTTGAAGCACATTGGAAAACCCACGTCGAGTACGAAGAAACCCAGCCCCGCTGACAACAACGCCAAAGTCGTAGTATACGTGAGGGAGTATGTATGTGAGACCATCATCCTCCATCACATCAATATCAAAGCAGCACCGAACCAGACTATTTGCTCGAACTGGTGTACGCAGTAGCTCTTCCAATGGTAGTCGATGGTAATTTTTTGCACGACGATGAGACATCAGAGGTGCCGTCGAGGTGTGGTGATCAACTATTTCACCAGTCAAGTGTTCGTCAATGTTGTCAAAGTCAACGACCGCAACGGCATTGGCAGAATCAATCTCTTGTTGCAGTAGTTTACGGTGGTAGTACACGGATTTCACAATAAGTATCAGTGTAACGAGCATCAGGCTCTCAACGATCACTGCCGCCAAAGGAGCAAACAACACATGCATCATATGTGGTGACGTCGTCGCAAATCCGTCAACCTCCTCATTGTAGGCGTTTGAGACCGCTGAACGACCGACAAACGCTTCGTTGTCAACTCTTTGTTGGCCTTCAAGCTGTCTTCTGACCTCAACTACATCGAAAAGCCTCCCAGTCTCCAAAATGACAACAAATGTCGTCGCCGCTAGCACTTCTAGAGGGTTCACGAAAGTGCATTTGACAACCTCATACGCTCGAACTTCACGAATCCGCACGAAAATCCCCAGAGCAAATTTAACAAACAGAGCACCAACATCCAAACCCGTAGAGCTGCCACAACTGCATATGCTTTCCCCTCCGAATTATTACACCACATCAGTGCGAATGGGAAATTCGCAAGCCAAGATATCAAAGATGAACAAATCGTAAGACTAGTAATTGTACTGCTGCGATATAGCGAGCGATACAGCAACAACCAGTTCGCATTGCCCCATTTACCATCTTCACAATAGTTTCCATCTGTATATCCAAGGATATTTTTCCATCCAAACATTCGAGCTGTGTCAACTGTAGCGCGTGCGTGGACAACAAACAACGTGATGTCTGCTATTATCATTGCCACGTATAGATGGCCAAATGTGGCGACGTTGATAGTGTTTTTTTCTACAACGACAACATCACCATCTTTTTCATAAAGAATGAAGTTCGAGCGTGCATTTTGTCGCGACAAAAGCTCAAAACCCATAACATTCACCTTGTCAACTGCAAGCCAGGCCAAATTCTTGTGCATTTCCGCAAACACTGAGGCATATACGCCAACCACGGCACTTTCGATCATATTGGGACTTCCGCAGACTAGCACGGTGACATCATAGTGTCCTGGACCAGCAGTCGATTCAAACCCTTGAGCACAGACCACACTGGACAACGGATGACTGCGACTGAGTAAATTCAGCATTCTCAAGAGCTCTGTCTCCGCCATCGAGTTGATTGGAGCCATTTTTTCGTGATTTACCTCCTCCTCTACCAATTGGTATCGCTGGGAAAATAACGTGACCAGGTTTTCTTGACAGAGTTGAGGTCGTCGATGGAAAAAGAGTAGCTGACAACTCATCCAAGCTATAGAATCAACACTTAAAGTGGCAGATAGCACTAACTCGTCAGCAATATACCGTTCCTGAGCAAAAGGTGCGCCAATATCACACTCGACAGCTTTAACCATAGTAAATTGCTCTCCGCTTTTGGTCGCGTACAAGTCACTGCATTTGTCGTAAAGTGACGTCCACCCCGACGATCGGAGTAGTTCGATACCCAATTCAGTTTCAGGTAGTGTAGTGTTTGCATTCAGGAACTCTGGCCTCGGAAGTGGTTCATGCTCAAAGCTGTGTTCATGTACCACCTCAAACGAGAAAGATTCTGATGAACCGATCCACACAATCTTTGCGTAAAGATCCAGCACATCAAGACTGTAGAGACCCAGTAGCACTATCAACCGAACCAAAGCTGACAAGGATGACATCGTGAAAGGAGCTTTCGTCATAGCGTCCATTCAAACGGACGCCGCTTCCAAATAAATGCAGCGTTTCCAATTAGCCAAGTTTAAGAGCATTTACCTGACAAAATGATGATCAAATTCCAGTGGGTGTGTACCATGTTCGACCGGAGTAAAGGAGTTCGCTCAATTTGGGCAGATGATGGCAGCTTCTTTGCTTCCAGACTGGACTGGAAGTTCCAGTAATGGTTGACCGACCACAAAATTGCCACAGTGGCGAATGTAATCAGAGATTGTATTACTTGGTTGGTTCCGGTTGCTTGACCACGAAGACTTTGACAACTTTCAACAAGTTCAGCCTCACGTTTGCGTCTGTCAATGCTTCCAGCCGTACAACAGCACAACCAAGGTCTCAGTTGCTGTCTGTCCAGGATTTTCTGTCACATTATTGAATTTTGTTTAGGGATTTGATGACTAGGGACAGATCCAACGGAATGACGATTCACCTGGGTATACAAACTCGTCAAACAATGACAGTTGCTTTCACTGTTTATAAATAAAATGTCGACGATTAGAACATAGTGATGATTATTTCGAGGGAGGTGTGACTGCAGTGAACTGCCGGTAGTGACGTCGGTCGATCTTCCCACTGCCCAAAATTCATCAAGCACACACACTCGAGCTTACCGAGTCACGTATGGCATCTCATTATTGATTTTCTACCGAGATCGCTAACCCGTTCTCAGTGATAGTCAATACGATTTCTGGTTTAAGTAGTTGACGATGGTATTATGTTTGGCGACAAACCGATTCCCGACTATCAGTCTTACAGACGAAGAGCAGCGTTATTACAATCAATTCTCGAACGATCTGCTTAAGCGGACGCTACGTGCATTTCATGACGAGAAGCGCCCGGATTTGAATCGGAAGCAGTGGGCCCATGTACGTCACCGAGACAAGATGGACGTTTACAAGAATATCGAGGGGTCTACTAACCCGAGAGTCACGCTTTACGTCGGCAAAGGATTAATGAGAGGCACCGTAGAGGATATGATGGACGGACTCTATTGTGATACGACAGAGGACTTACGCAAGGTGAAAACACTGCTTAACTATAAATTCATCGACGGAGCAGTGTTTCAAGTGAGTCAGCGACGTTCACCTGACGCACCGTTCCGCTTTGCGGGTATCAAGTGGTTTGCAGCCAAAGCCCCACTTGGCCCGCTTGTTGCGGATCGTGACATGCTCAATTACGAGGTACGAATTACAGCATCACGTGAAGTTTTGCTGACTGAATTTGGTCAATGCAGGTCATGGGTCAAGTCATGGATGAGCATGGAAATGAATTTGCATTCCACAGCTACCAGTCGATTGAGCGTCCAGAGTGGCCTGCAGACAACATGAAGGGGATCAAGCGCGCACACACGGCAACTTGTTACTTGTATCGACAACACTCACCAGAGTATGTCGAATGCTTCTTCCAAGGAGATTTTTTCGCCCGTGGAAAGGTGATGCAGAAGGTGTCAGATTACGCCATGGCAGGCAAGTGGCTTGCTGTGAGCAATGCAATTCAATGTGCTCAAGCGAAGAAGTTTTCTCGCCTCATGGATAGTGCTGACGTGAAGCGATGCAATCCCAGGTTAGTTCATCCTTCCGTTCGAGCTTGAAGCAGGTTGATAACTATATATCGTTGTTCAGCGAGATCTGCGATGTGTGTCGTACTCGCACGAAATCACACAAAGGGGCTACGCAGTGTGCAGGTTGCATGCAGGTACGAATCAATCAACTGTACAATACTGACGTTGGGCTGAGTCAACCTTGCTTTATTCCAGAACACTTGCCGTCAATGTTCGCTGGAGCAGGCTATTTACCAAACAAGCGCACGAACGGGAAAAGCACTTACTGAGCGTTTTTGCATCCCCTGCGTGAAGAAAGTGGTGGGTGGGTCTCCACCACCACGAACGTTAACGAATTTCAGTGAGGACTTTGATCGCGTCCGTGGAGACAGCTCGATAACTGACTCAGGTCTGGACGAATTGAACGGATCATTTCTTGTGTAAGTGGAGACACCAGACTCCTAGTTAAGTGAACTAACTACATGTACGAAGTTCTGAGGCTGTATAAGCAAACTGATTAAAATTCAACATCGTGCGCTGAAGAACAATTCGAGTATAAATTTTAGACACACAGGCTTTCCACGACACACCCGATGATCACACTTAGACGGCGATATCACGGATCAACCACCTTTACTTGAAGCATCTCCGAGGAGTGTACCGTTTCGGTGTAGGTCGAAAATGGAGGCACTACGAGTCAAATATGTTGTTGATTGAGGAGGTCACCTTCAGCATGAAATAATCTCGAATACCTTGACCCAATATCCTACATGTACAACCATGACAGGTAGGAATGGGCGATGTGCTGGAGCGCAATGATGTGCTACAGTTCGGACTGGAGAGATGGAGAGTGAAGGATGTTCAGCGCTTACTTAAATATTTAACTTTAACCTCCTTGGCAAATTCATAGAAGTCATGCACGTACTCAACTCGAATCCTTATCCATTTTGTTGACCGACCACACACAAAAGACGTTGTCGGAACTTCGGTGCGTACGATATGAGAGCGTCCACACCGTTCTTTGGTGCCGAAAAACACACATCGGAAAATAAAAGAACGCACTGCACACGAAACGTTTCGAGAAATTCAAGAAGGGATGTTGCGATTGTCATTCCTGTGGGTGGAGCCATCTCGCAATGTCTGTGGTACATGAATGCTTACCTAGACTAGGCTACCACTGGTCGCCGACCAGGTATTGTCCGTCAATTTGACGCGAAAATAGCGGACGAATTGATAGTAACTTGCGCAGTAACGCAAGCTTAGGAGTTTGTGAACACGAACGAGGAGGTAATTTAGCGTTACAGCCCTCGTCGACGAGGTCTTTTCGTGACGACGATGATGGTAATATAACGAAATGCGCAATCCATTTGCCATTTGTCAGCAGCATTGCAGTCCTTGTCCGACTCAATGTGGTTTCGTGTTCGTCGATCCCAGGTGGCCAGCACTTCCGCATGGCAACCATGCACGTGAATGGATTCCGGATGCCGTCGTAATAAGCAATACCTACACACAAAGCATGCTTGACCGTAGACTCTTTTGGGTTGGAAATCGAAATTGAGGAACCGGACAGATCGTTGAACACCGAGCTGTACCGCATGGCAGTGTCCGATGATGGATTTTGGTGCGATACTTCCCCATCTGTGGGACTACATGTATTTAAGCTCAGGTGAGCGAGCAAAGCTCCCATCGTTAAAGGCTGGCCGTCGCTAATGAGACTGAAAATTCTAGCAATCGATAGTTCAGGGTTCTTTCAAATGATGCGGCGAGTTGAGTGCCTGCAGTTCACAAACATTTTTCTGGAGAGGCATTCTTGGTGATACTAATGCCAATCTAAATTTTAGGAATTGGAAGACAACACCATGGAGCTCTGTTGAGCTGGTAATGCCTGCTGTTTGGCGACGCATGGTGAATACATGCTTGAATATGGTCAGCTTTCGCACCAGTGGGATGATTCACGCAATTAAGTCGCCCCCATCCTGCTACCTCGGGAAAGCTGTGGTGTTCCCGCGCGGCATCGATCTTTTACTATGTAAAAGTTCGCGCTGACAAGGAAGGGCGTCAGATGTCGTGTCTGGCAAAGTGGAGGTGGCTTCGGACCACATTGAAGTGCACTCAGTGTTGCCACGACAAGTCGAAAAAGCCACACTTGGATCTCTGAGACCGTCTCTGCAAGACAGTGTCCCATCCAAGGATGTTCCGATGCTTGTCAAAAACTAGCCGGAAAAACCTGTGTAATATGTAGAATCACTTATCATTAATCAACTCCAGGTAATTCGATATACCAGGTACTTTCCAAGCAAGTTAGTTGCTGCTGCTTTATTTCGCGTCATCGATATGAGATTTGAAAGCTCCTTTACGATTGCCGAGATTTTTATGTTCGAGCGTCGCGATCTGCAACGCTGTATACTAACGCTGTAGTGTTGACGTTCAACGCGCTGCTAGAGACACTTTTTGTTGCTTGGGGGCGTTCCACCGTGCTGGTTACTTAACTTTCTCCTCTTGAGCCACCGAAAGCGTCCAAACAGCTTCTGAGCCCGTAAGGTCGAGGTGGCTACGCGAGAGCATGCAACTTTCACATCCGACAACTATTGCCATTCACCTCATCTTGTAGTATCGTTGAACCCCTTGCCGAATCTCTCTCTAGCGTGAAAGTCTCCTGGTCAAACGAACGTCGAGGCACAACGTGTTCGTTGCTCGGAACAGGCTGTCGTGAGTCCTTCTTTGCGGTGCTCCCCCATCCACAAACTCGAGGTCGTGTACGGACTCCGTACAACGGAGACCCCTTCCGCCAGATATGTTTTTGAGATGTGCTTCGCTACAAAAGACGGACGTCCCCGGTCTCAAGATTCCGCATTTGAACGTTGTTTGTGCAGCCCAGCGTCTCTCTCTACGTCATGAGCCTGTTTGTTGCCAACCTGCTCGAAAATGTCGTCGTTCATAAAGAGATTTGCCGACTTGAGAGCACGTCGGTTCAATTGAGCACACCTCGCTTGCCACCGAACCTCGGAGGTTAGCAGGTTAGCCATGACAGAACACATCCCGCCATTCCCACAGATCGAACTCACACCCGAGGAACAGGCTCGCTACGATCGCAATGTGACCTCGTTCCTTTGCGATGCAGTGGCCGAATACTCTTCACAAAGTGGCCATACCAACGAAGATGCTTGGATCCACGTACGACGTCGCAAGCAACTTAGTATTTACAAGAGCGTGTACGGCACGCGTGACCCACAGGTGACACTTTTCAAAGGTACAGGACTCATTCACGGACCCGTACAGGACGTTATGGATGGACTCTACTGCGACACCACGGATGATCTCCGTGCATGCAAGACTTTGCTAAAGTACAAGTTGGTTGACGGTAGTATTATGAACGTCACTGAACGACGAAGTGATGATGCGCCGTATCGATTCGCTGGTATCAAGTGGTTCGCTGCAAAGGCAGCATGGGGACTATCTAAGCACCGCGACGTGCTAGCTTACGAACGCATGGGAACGACCACAGACGCCAATGGAAATGAGCTAGCTTATCACGTTTTGCACTCGATTGATCACCCCGACTGGCCCATCGACGCTATCAAGGGCATCAAGCGTGAGCACCAGGTCACGTGCTTCCTGTACCGCGACCACGGTGATTCCCATGTTGAGTGCTTCATTTGGTCAACAGTTTACAACCTCGACTCCGTAGCACAACGTCTTGCCGAGTATGTTGTTGCAGGAACACTTCTGAATGTCACCGACTGTGTCAAGAGTGCTCGCGCTAAGAAGTACTCACTGTTGATGAAGCACGGCCAGCACAACAAGTGGCCAGCCAGTTCACTATGTCATATCTGCTACGGTCGATCGTTCATGTCGACCAACCGACCGTGTGCAGATTGTTTCCAGAGTGTCTGTAAATCGTGCTCGGACTACCGCTTCATCTTCCACATCGACGCCAAGACTGGTCGACCACATCAACAACGATTCTGCAAACTTTGCATTAACAACACTGTGATCATCGACTCCCTGAACTTTGAGGCGTCCATCAAGAAGGCTCGTAATGAAAGTGCCGAGACGGACACGGAAGTCGAGCGTGTTGCACTTCGAGGCCCACGAACAGTGTCGAGCCGTCAGAACCTCTTGAAATCTCCTGGAAAGAATCTCAACTCGCAATCGGCAGCCGATACGAGTTTGCGTTCCAACTATCTCGACTGGGCTAGTGACTGGAGCAGCCAAGATGACGATGACGATGACTATCTCCATGAACGGATGGCTGCCGGACGAGACCGTACCAAAAGCAAGGGCAACCGCAGTGACACCGTGTCATTATCCGATTTGGATTCGGAAGACAAGTTCTCTCCGTACCCGGCTACTCCTCAAACGCACAAGCAGCAGACAGAAGGACGTAACAAACGTGTTCTGGAAAACCGCGTGCATCAAAAGCGTAGGGCATCAGCCTTTCAGGAACCGCAACGATACCAGTCACCATTGGATCAGTATACGGCACCTCGGAAGCAACAACATGATCCTCGCTACAATGTGCAACAAGGGTACCCGGCCCCGTTGCCACCTTTCCGAGCACCCTACCAGTCATCAGAGCCCAAGACACCGAGTTCTACGCGCAGTTTCACAGTCATGTCGAGTGATAGTGATGACGGAGCTGAAATTGCTGCCCTTCCGTTGGAAGATCCTGGTCTTGGTCTGAGTCGCTTTGACCTTGGAGTAGTGGAAGCCGCTCCCGTTGCCGAGTTCGACAACCTTGATCTCAGCATGTGTTCCGACGATGGTGATCGTTTTCAAAGTCGACGAGCTCCTCGTTACGGGCGTACCAGCCACACGGATAAGGACGGGTTCCTGTCAGACCTGTACTCGTTGTCGCGCTCGAGAATTCACGGTGAACACTATTAAGCCATGCAGACACTAAGTTAGCAAGGAAGTACGATAAGGAATCATTTAATGTAAGCGCAGCCCTCAAAGGTAGGGGCAGTGCACTCAACACGACACATAAAGATCGAAATCATGTTCGTCGGTTTAGCAACTTGGGAACTCTGAAGTCGTTGCATCACTACTTCAGGAAATTACACAATCTGGAGGTGGGTAAGTTTTCTTGCCGTTCGTGCGCCTTTTGCTTGGCTTTAACTTCGGCGTATCTGCAGAGTTGACACTTTCTTCATCTTCATCGAGGTCATCTTCACCGCATTCTCCTTTGCGTCCAGACGGTAGGGGTTCGTGAGTATTTTTTGAAACTTCAGCTTTACCTTGGTCCGTGCAGCGTCTGGCAGAACCTTGTCGTTTGTTTCGGTCGTCTTGGTCATCGTCTTCAACGTCACCTTTTCTCAGACATCCAGACTCTGCTTCACCCCCACTGTCACTCGCGTATTCACGATCAAGTATCGTTGGAGGGGAAGGTGGAAATATTCTGCTGAAATGCGACTGAGCTGTTGGTGACGGAGCTGCAGTCGACGTGCGATCGGAATCGATATCCGAAGTGTCTGAAATTTCACGCTTGGTTCTGGGCTCCAGTGACGAGTTTTGTCGTGAATTGTCTTGAGTTCTTGTAGCCTGACTCAACGTTGAGATATCCGTGACTGCATGCACAGTTTCATCACCATCATCACCACGTTTTAGGAACCTGCGGCACAGGTACCGAAACACTGAACAACAATTCACACAAGTACACAACTTTGGTCAATCAGTAAAGAAAATGACTTGTGAACACCACGAACCTTCGCCGACGTTAATATTGTCCTGAACACAAGACCGATAGAGCCTCATGTTCAAGTAGTCGGCCATGTCTTCGACCTCATCACGCGCCATCACGGCGTCATCTTCCAAGTCAATCTTGTTCTGTACGAGAACACTACAGATTTGGCCACATTCGTCTTCAACCTTGCGCTTCCACTTTGGTAAATCGTCAAACGAGGCTCGATCGACTGTCGAAAACACGTAAATCACAGCTCCAGCGCCTAGACAATAAAATAAAACTAACTTAGATTTTCTCAAACTACACTTTCACACTAATCTCTCACCTTTGTAGTATCTGCTAGTTAGGGTATCAAACTCTTCCTGTCCAGCAGTATCCCAGATCATGAGGTTGATCGTCTCACCCAGATCACGTAGCTCCACCGTCTTCTCCATGAAATCCACGCCAATTGTTTTCTTGTAAGTGCCCGTGTATCTCCCCTTGGCATAGCGTGTGGTCATGCTCGTCTTGCCCACATTTCCATTCCCCACCACAATCACCTTGAGAGTTTCTATTCCATCAATACACAACATTAACAAAATTCATATCCATCCTTTCTCCGTTAAACGTACTCTCCAAATCATCACAGTCAAAGTCCTCCATTCTTCACTTTGTAAAACTACCCTCCTCTTTGCTATCTTTCTCCAAGACACTCCTAATTATAGCCATAAAACGACTGAAAAAATATTTAAACAAGAAGAAAATAATTGTCACTAATTCTCTTTCGAGAGTTCTCTTTTTATTGACGTTTTAGTGGAGGAGACCGGCGACGTGGTTGCCGAAGCTGTAGACGTAGTAGCCAGTGACGCTGATGACGAGGAGCAAGAAACTGTCTGTTTAGAAGGATGACAGTGGTTAGAATTGGTCTATTAAACACGTTTAAAGACGGGGGAACGCACTGAAGATCGTCACTTCCCACCAGCTCAACATCGTGAGCCCAAACTCGAGCTTGTACCAACGATACTGACGAGCAACGTAGTCAAACATGGCGAGGAGCTCTACGCGTAGTCACTTGTTCCCAGTTTTTCCTGAATGCTATTGGAGGCTGTATCGGAGGCCCTGGGATATGGCATTTGCCACATTTGTACACATTTGCGTGGCCCACACCAAACCTAACCTGATCTTAATTTCGGATTCACCTAGCCCTTCTTACGAATCCGAAATTAAGGACTTCAAGCTAAATGTAGCCATTTGTAGACGAAAATGACGTCACTAGAGGAGCGTCTCCGATCGATGATTGAGGCCCCACGGCGGCGTCAACGAGGCCAAATTCCTAAAGAAGAGGTTGCTGAAGCTCTTATATATCAACGGGAGTTTGTGCATCGAGCGAAAATTTTCAATACTGGAGACATTTCAGACTGTGCCGAAAGTCTCGAAGTCCTTCGGAATGGAAAACGTGAAGCTCGTGAAAGTCGGCAAATGATGTGGGAGGACCACTACGCAACTCAATTGCATACCGAACAAGCTCGAAATGAAGCAGCAAAATTGCAGAAATTAAGACACGAGACCTCCATGTTAACGCAACTGAAATCGGATTCCGATAAGTGGAATATGGCCATTGACTTGAGACTTGTCGAGTATATCCAAGATACTCTGTCCGTCGCATCGGAAGACGTGAAAAAGACGTACTTTGCTAGTGTTAATAAGGCGGGGTTGCCTCCGTTGCATCGAGCGTGCAAAACGAATGACATGCAATTGGTGAAGCTGTTACTGACGTTAGGGGCGAATTTGACCACGAAAGACGCGATGCAAAAGGTAATGGAGTGTTTTAGTGATAACCTTTGAGCTAAAATCTAAGCTGTACGTGTTTATGGGTGGATAAGTAGAGCGTTTTTCATGTACTAGCAGAATTTCGATTGACGGACTTGTTTAAGTTTCTCGTGGAGCTGTTAACGGAAGAAACTAAAGGGATTTTGCTAGGTTTGGATGTGAACGGATACTCGCTGATGCACGTTGCAGCTGCAAATGGTAGTGATGACATTTTGACCGAGTTGCTGACAAATTGGAGAAGAGATGGCATGATGACGCTGGTGAATCTTGTGACTCCAGATGAGAAGCGAACGGCGTTGCATCTTGCAGCGCTACATGGACAAATTACTTGCGTTGAGTTGCTGTTAAGAATGGCTGATGCTAACGCGGATTTGTGCGACAAAAGAGGTTCCAATGCGCTTCATCTTGCACTACAACAGACGTTCGACATTGACAAACTTGTACGAGTTTTCTTGACCCACGTTCCAACGGAACAAGAATACGCTACATTCAGCAGTCTTGACGAAGAATCAGGCCTAAGCTGCTTGCACACAGCAATCATAAAGAACTTCCGACAGGTTACTATCGCCTTGATTCGTAGCGGGAAGGTGCAAGTTAATGCAGCTACGAGAGACGGCGGCTGGACTCCACTCCACTTAGCTGTTATCACGGAAGAATTCGATGTGATCAAGGAATTACTAGCTGCAGGAGCAATGGTTGATGCAGTCGACACTGATGGGCAAACACCTCTCTCACAAGCCTGTCTTGGCGGCCAACTGAAAATTGTTCGTCTTCTCCTGGACGCAGGTGCAAACCCGTCACACCAAAACAAACAAGCACATAGTCCATTGCATTATCTATCAGCTTTCTGTCGAGATCGCCAACTCCTACGTGATATCATTGCTAAAGGAGCAGATGTGAATGCCAAATCCATGAAACTCAACACACCGATGCATTTTGCAGCGATGAACGGGAACGAAGTGGCTACTCAGATCCTTCTAGAGTATGGTGCAAGTGCTAGTGTGATCAACGAAGACAAAAGGAGTGTCGTGTACTTAGCTAAAAAGTGGCGTCACCGTTCAGTGGAAGACCTTGTTCGACCACCAGAGGACGACGAACACGGTGATGTTCACAGTAGTTTGAGTCACCACAAGCCTAAATCTCCTGCTATGTCTTCTCGTCAAGCTCAACTGCGTGCAATGGGTAACCATACTCGGGGAGCTTCACGAAGTCGTCCAAGAACAGCCATAATGACTACACGGTCAGAAGAATCCGATTCAGACTCGCTGTACGACTTTGAAGATGACGAACTGATCCTACCACCATCGACCCCATGGCCAATTGCAATTGAAAATCTCACAACCAACAGCAATAATTCCAAGCCCAATACAAACGGAACTTGCACAAGTTTTAGTGAATTACGAGATCGGTTTATGAGCGAGCGTTCGCCATTGAAACCAGTTGTACGACCTCAAGATCGTCAAAAGCAGTTGATGGACGAAATCGTAGCATCTCGTGCGAAAAAACAAGATCAACTATCTCAATTGAACCCCATGATGCGATTCACGCGACGTATTATCGTGAAACCCGTTTGTATTCCATGGGAGATGACAGTTCCCGTGTCAAATACCTCATGTGCAGATGCTCTTTCTAACCAACGCAAGTTGAAACCAAGTATCCGTACAAATATCGGTCTACTACGAGATCATCTCGCACATACCCCACAACTACATTGGCCAAAACAAGCAGGTCATCCAGTTTTTCGGAAAGGTGGCAACCTTTAACGACCGAAATGTGCGGTCGTCATGCAAGATATCACCACCGGTTGACGGTCGACAACGGTGACGGTTAAGCGAAAATCTTTGGACACTTGTGAAGATCCGGGATATGCGGTTCTCGTTGCTCAGTGGAGACTTTTCGAAGGTAGATAGGAAGATATCTAGGATCGAAAGTGATCACTTCTCGATTTGCCTAACAAGGTCGAAACCCTTGATCATGAACAAATACGGGAGTGAGAATGAAGAATCCAACTTCATTCGTCGTGTCGCCGCACCGGATCGCCCTCATTCTAAGCGACATAAGAAACGACTAGCGTTTGTAGGAGCTGCTACGGTTGTGATTGGGGCGTCGGCAGGTGTTGGATATGTCACGTTGCAATCTGGTCACTCCACCACTGCGACGCAACAAATGTCGGCGAATTTAGTGGTCCCTGACTTTATTGAGACCATGGGTGATCCGTACTATCCGAGTTTCGATGAACTCGATGAGGATCATGATGGGGTCGTGACTTACGCAGAATACATGCAAGACTTGAACACAGTTTGGGCTCAGGATAAAGAGAACATTGCAAACTCTGATCTACCTGAAATCGTTAAGGAGGACTTGTACGATCAGCTTGATGACAAGATTAAGAGTGATAGTGCTTGTGTCAAGAAGGCTATGGTTCCGGTATGTTGGGCTCTTGGGAAGTGATTTGTAGTGTATTCACGTTCATTTGTTGTGGTTACAGACGAAGAAGAGATCGTTGACTTTTGATCGCAAGACTATCGACTCACTCTACTACATGCTAGAAGTGTACTGCTTTGATACGCCAATTGAGATCCCTGAAAAATTTATGAAAATGTTCCCGGACACACAGGCTCCAGTTGCTCCTAGTCCTGGAATTCCTGCGATTCCAGCCCCACCAACTGAGGAAACTAGTGGACCCATTGTGGTTCCAGGAACTGGAGGTGAACAGGTGATCACTCTTGTGGGTCCACCCGATCATGGGGAACAGAAGGTTGAGATTGATACTGGCAATGGAGTGGTGACTACGACTGTCCAAGCTAAAGAGACCCCCTCCGGTGGAGAGAAACTAGATATCCCTTCACCTGGAGGAGAGACTACCACCGTGACTGTACCAGAAAACAGGGTTCCCTCTGAAGGTGAGGAAGATGAAAAGACAATCGAGATCGATACACCTCGTGGTCCGGCAACTGTGACAATCGACGGACCAGTCACCGGTGATAAACAAGAAGTCACGATCACGGACGCTCATGGTGTTGCCACTATTACTGAAGTCGACGTCACGCACACTTCCGATGGCAAGACAGAGTTAGAACTACCAACCGGGCCGGAAGGGCAAACCACGACGGTGACCATTCCTTCGTCGAAAACTGAAAGCCGGGAGGGTAGCCGCAACACGAACTACCGAACGGAGGGTGAAGGTCAACAGACGACGTACGGAACTGAGATCGGTGAGGGTAGCCGCAACACGAACTACCGAACGGAGGGTGAAGGTCAACAGACGACGTACGGAACTGAGATCGGTGAGGGTAGCCGCAACACGAACTACCGAACGGAGGGTGAAGGTCAACAGACGACGTACGGAACTGAGATCGGTGAGGGTAGCCGCAACACGAACTACCGAACGGAGGGTGAAGGTCAACAGACGACGTACGGAACTGAGATCGGTGAGGGTAGCCGCAACACGAACTACCGAACGGAGGGTGAAGGTCAACAGACGACGTACGGAACTGAGATCGGTGAGGGTAGCCGCAACACGAACTACCGAACGGAGGGTGAAGGTCAACAGACGACGTACGGAACTGAGATCGGTGAGGGTAGCCGCAACACGAACTACCGAACGGAGGGTGAAGGTCAACAGACGACGTACGGAACTGAGATCGGTGAGGGTAGCCGCAACACGAACTACCGAACGGAGGGTGAAGGTCAACAGACGACGTACGGAACTGAGATCGGTGAGGGTAGCCGCAACACGAACTACCGAACGGAGGGTGAAGGTCAACAGACGACGTACGGAACTGAGATCGGTGAGGGTAGCCGCAACACGAACTACCGAACGGAGGGTGAAGGTCAACAGACGACGTACGGAACTGAGATCGGTGAGGGTAGCCGCAACACGAACTACCGAACGGAGGGTGAAGGTCAACAGACGACGTACGGAACTGAGATCGGTGAGGGTAGCCGCAACACGAACTACCGAACGGAGGGTGAAGGTCAACAGACGACGTACGGAACTGAGATCGGTGAGGGTAGCCGCAACACGAACTACCGAACGGAGGGTGAAGGTCAACAGACGACGTACGGAACTGAGATCGGTGAGGGTAGCCGCAACACGAACTACCGAACGGAGGGTGAAGGTCAACAGACGACGTACGGAACTGAGATCGGTGAGGGTAGCCGCAACACGAACTACCGAACGGAGGGTGAAGGTCAACAGACGACGTACGGAACTGAGATCGGTGAGGGTAGCCGCAACACGAACTACCGAACGGAGGGCGAAGGTCAACAGACGACGTACGGAACTGAGATCGGTGAAGGCCAGCAAGAAATTGTCATTGATACACCTCGTGGTCCTGCTACTGTGAAGGTTGATGGCCCGATTATTGATAACAAGCAGGAAGTGAGTATTACGGACGCTGAGGGAGGCACTATGACAACCGTAGTTGATGTGACGCGCACTTGGGATGGTAAAAGTGCGTTGGAACTTCCGATGGGTCCGGAAGGTCAAACCACGACGGTGACGATCCCATCGACCGCAACCGGAAGTAGTGGTGGGCAGCAGAACTACCAGACCGGTGGTGGTGGTGAAACTACGACAGATATTCTCAACCAGCTTGGTGGAAACGACATTGACAACGGAGACAAGGATTTTATGTCGAAGGATGAATTCCAGTTACAGATTGGTGCCCACTACTCGGAGAAAATCATGGCACTGAAGGAACAAGCCAAAGACGAAGAAGTTGAGAGTGACAAGATGCTGCGCCAGCAGAAGGCACTCGAAGATTGCATTTTCCAGGCGGCGAATAAGGTTTGTACTTGTTGTTGTGCGACTGAATTAAACCACGTTGCTGATGAATTTATGTGTGTTTGCTTGAACAGTTCGGATACTATGGAGTGTACGAGCAACCTCCGTACTTCAAGAACGCCGTCAATTGGGTCGACAACGATTGCATCAAGCAGTAAGCATCGAAGAATCGAGACGTCGAGTGCTATGAGTGACGCCAAATAACAGCAATGTGCTTGCATATTTCAATTCCTTTTCGTGGACACCTGGGTCGTTTGTAGTTAGCTATAGCGACAGAAACCATGGTAATTGTCACGTCTTTTATCATTAGTTGGCAATAGTATTGAATCCTCGGCTTAGCACTGCAAGTCGCACATATAGTGTGCCGGTACTTATGACAACTTCGTCATTGTTAGGCATTCCGCTGTTCGATTCTTGGCACTGTAGACCTACTGCTCGTGCTAAAGATCCTAACAAAGTATGAGGTTCGTGCAAAACTAGAGGTACATCAAGCACATACTCGTCAATAGTCATAGGCAACGGAATGGCTGCAGTTCCACCTGGAGATCCCAAAACAAAGTTCATACCAGAACAAATGCGAAAACTCGTACATGCACAACTTACACAATGTTTCGAGTTGAAACGTGTCAAGGCTCCACACCTACACAAGAAATCATGAGATTCTTGGATAGATGCAATAGAGTTTAGCGTACCTGGAACTCAAGTCGTGGCCAGCAAGTCCACGCATCCAGGTTCGTAATAGCAAGGTGCAGTTCAATCGGATGTGCCCACACTGTGTCCATCTTCGGTAGCAAAGTATTTTTCTGCTTTCCACTGCTTTGGCGATAGAAATTTGGCATTGCAAGACTGCCACCACTTGATGCTGCATGAACTTGAGTCTGACCTCGCGTTTCTCCTTGGATGACTTTCCAACAGGTTGCATTATTTGGTGGCTTGGCCGGATCATCGACAACGAGACGCCACTTGCAGAAGTAGTTCAGC
This sequence comes from Phytophthora palmivora, assembly GCA_008079305.1. NCBI lineage: Eukaryota > Oomycota > Peronosporomycetes > Peronosporales > Peronosporaceae > Phytophthora > Phytophthora palmivora. Next base: position 245,061 of record VOQZ01001312.1, on the reverse strand, counting down.
TCAGATGATGGATGCAACGATAACATGTCGAGCACATGGGTCACCGTGAATGCTTCTTCGCCGAGACTAGATAAACCTGAAGCCCCAAGGAGCTCTCCGATAACATGCACCGATGCCATTGACCACGACGCTTTGCATGAACAACGGATCGTCTCGAAATGAACGTCGAGTGAATGAATTATCCAAGTTAGATGCTAAAGTGAAGGCCAATTCTGCACAAATGGTGAATCTAGGAGTTTGAAGAGCTGAGCAGTGGCACGTGGTCCCGATCGTTTACTCGTCCGATCGGATCACCAATGACGATTCCAGTAGAATGCTCCTCTTGTTCAACAGGATTGTAGCCAGGTCTACCGCTGCTTCGCCTCTTCAAACTGAGCGAGTCATTGTCGTCGACCTCCGCACCGATCCACATTGTGCGGAAATGACCATTCCGCTTCGACGCGATGGTGAGAGACCCTAGTGTCGTAGGCACGAGGTACATGAGTGCTGGCTGGCCCATTTCAGTGACCATAACTGCGAGGTTGGCGAGAGCTAGCCCGACAGCATAGCCAACGGCCATAAGACGAAAGTAGTTTGTCGAGCCGTGAGCGTAGTCGAAACGCAGCGTGAACGACAAGAGCATGCCTGGCAATATGATGTCGCCAAGACCGAGCATGCTGACGCCTCCGGCCCAGTCCAGAATGCGCGGCAACACGAGAAGCATCGGCATAGGTTCGGGATCAACACACGCCGGATACTCTGGATACCGCTCACAATAATCGACGCCTGGGTAGCCGCTTTTCGTGTACGCCGCAGGTCCACCAGTAGCCACATCCTCCATGACACTCGAGCCGAAGAAGATCGGTGATAGGAACACGAAGAAGACGTCGTAACAAAACGCCAGGGTAAGCAGTATGGTAGCCACCTTGAGGTTAGGCAGCTGTACAGTACGTAGAAACACGAAGCAGAGCGAAATCCCCATAATATCTTGCAAGACCCAGTATGAGCGTCGATGCAAGTACCACACAATTGCAATCGTGACACTAGGGAGGAAGCCCAGCAATTCCGATAATCGTACAGTATCACCTAGCAACGGGATTGTAATCTCGCGGGCAGCTGATCTTGGCATCAACCACTCCATAGCCGGCGTTCCAATCACTTGTGTCAACGTTGCCGCGCCAGACACCGCGAAAAGCACAGGAATAACACCACCAATCTTCACATAGTAGAACACCGTCAAGAAGACTCCAGCGAGAGCAATAAACCCTACTGCGTGTCTAGTATCCAGCTCCCAGATTTCATCTCTAGATTCATTCCCACTCTCCTCATCACGAGCAGTTTGGCGCTTCTGTTGTTCTCGCACCCCATTTTCACTCTGCGCCGAATAGTACGTCGCTCCCAGTGCAGTCGCAACACCAAGAGCCCACAACAGCAACGACGACAGGTCAATCAGTGGCAATTCCCGTCGATACGTGCGTGCCACTAACGTCGTGGGATTCTTCTCCATCGCTTTCTGCAGTTTCTGTCCATTGGCAATAGTCACATAAACCACTGGAATTGCCAATTCTTTCGTCACTGTCCGGTTGGTGGCACCCATAAGCACAAAGGTGTCCCACATGCAGCAGACCTGATGTTTCTTGTCCCTCGTAACTCCCGTCAAGACACACGACTGAGACGAGCATCTCTGATCTCCACTGCATTGATTTGCGTCCGTCATCCACACTGGCGTCGCTAAGTTGTCGACAAAAGCTTGTCCTCTGCTGCAGTCGTACTCGAACACTGGCTTGTCCACGAGAGCCAAATTGGTCGTCCCTAAGTCCGTATTATGGCCACTTGATACAAGACTAGAGTTTGTACTATTATGACTAGCTATTGCCTCGTACACTGCTCTCTTTGTGCCTCTTACAATTAATCCTTTCGCTCCTGCTTCTTGTGCTTTAAAAGCTTTGGCGACGAACGAGCAATTGCCACGGTCCACAACGACCATGGCACCATGTGTCGTGGTGTCATGAAGCTGGTATGACGCACAGCCGTCACGATTCTCGCTCGGTAGCTGCACTAATGTCTTCCAACGGGAATCATGACGAGCTGGGAGTGTTACACCCCATCCAGCGGCGGCACTAGGCGAACAGAGCTGCTCTGCAAAGACAGGAGGCTTGTGGGGGGACTGAGGAAGCACATCCAGCGATAAAAGGCCCGTGGGAAGCACGCACTGGACGCCTGGAAGCCATAGTAGCAGCAGCACAGAGCTCCTCATGACACACCTCCAAATAGATACTGACGGATAGGATTTATCATTTTGAAGAGGTTGGTGTGGACTACATAATGCTAAGAATAGAAGTGATTGGCTATTTTTGTACTGTAAGTTGAAGTGGAAAAGACGAGAAGATACTTTGAAAAGAGAATGAAAAAGAGACAAGTACTTAATGCGAATATTTCAGCAGAAGCATTGGTAGTCCATGAACAACAGGGTTCACGACGACCAATTCAGTTTGCCATCACGGACCTGTTACTTGCTAATCAAAAGACGATTTTACCTACTTCTCCGACAGCTTTAGGCCCGCTGTCACTCCCTCGACCAAGTAAAAATGCAGATTTGATCCCTCCAGCACCAAAATCAATGAAAAAGGAAAAGCCGTCACTTGAGAGTTATGCGGAACGACTGGAACAGGCTGAAATACAGAGCTTTTTACTTATGCCAGTGCCCTGTGTCATCGCGTGACAGGACGCTATTTACCGCGTACTTTGCTGCAAAGTGACCCGGAAGCACAACAGCGTGAATTGGAACGTGTACGACGAGATCCTGAAATTTTACGAGCTATTGATTCGGTACGAGTGCTGTCTGCGCAGTTTAAAGATGTGGCACAGACGACGATGGGACATCGGAAGGAATTGGGGCATACGCTTTTTCGGATTGAGGAGAGCTACTTGAAGCTCTTTGAGAAGCTGTTAGAGCTATCTCTGCGATTATATTGGGAGTATGAACAGCGGACAGAAGCGCAACGCAAACAGGATCAAATAAGTATTGGACACTGGCGTGAAAAGTATGAGGAAAAATGTGTGGAAAGTGCAAAACTTAACAAGAAGTTGGCTGCAAGGGAGATTGTTCATCGTGCGCGAGAAATAGAAGTAGAGGAATATAAGGGACAGATGAAGGAGATGGAGAAAGAATTAGAGAACCAACAAGAGCTGGAGTCGCAGATTTTTCAACTGCAAAATGAAGCCGCTCTGAAGCGAGTTCTGGAGCGCCAACTTCGAGAGGATTTTTCACAACTGACGGTGAGATTTCCTGTTGATACTGCTGTTTCTAGGAGCCTTGACTGACCGTAAAAGTTTTGACAGAAAACTCATGAAAACATGATCGAATCTGAAAAACAGTTGCGAGAAGAGGTAAGACTCCCATGTTGGGTACTGTGTTGCAACTTACGAAATCACTTTTCCTTCTAAGCTACAATCGCAGCAGAAACAGCTCATCAGCGACCTCAGGTACGACTTCTAACAAATTCATCAGCGTAAATGACCCGAAAGCGATGCAGTATTTTTTCTTAACAGGAAAACGGTTCGAGAGAAGGACCAATTCATTGCCAAGCAGGAAGTCACTCTTCGCCAACTCGAAGAAATCACATCGGTTGCTCCCATTGTCTACGATTCCCATTCATCGCAAACAGAAGTAGATGACGACGGACTATGGGATGTTCAGGTTTGTCATCAAAATTGATAACTAATCCTATGTTCTGCTGATCGATCGGATGGGTTGCTCATTTATTAGGATGGAATTCCTCGATTCGTATCAAAAAGCGTAGTGCACAAAATGATGTGGCGCCGTTTTAACGCGTTTGTTGCCTGTAAAAACTGCGGTGGTCGACCTCTTCCAAAGGCTATAAAGACTAATCCGTTTGGGCCAAATGCAAAAGATAGTAGCAATGAGGTACGCTAAAGCTCCTGAATGCGATATATGTGTCTGATGCCATGTAATAGGATGTAGATATTTGGTCGGTGGATAAAGGTAAGAAACTTACCAAGAAGGTTGCAAGACGAATCGAGCGCATCGAAGAACAATGGTAAGCTCTCCAAGTTGAAATGGAAATAAGTTGAAGTACTGATCGTTATGACTTGGTATAAGGGAGTTGCCGAGTCATACGGTGCTATTCCTCTCGAACTTGCCCAAATCAGTTGTGGCATTTTCATTCTACCCGCTTGAGCAGGTAATTTCGCAAATTGAGGCTATCTACGACGACAAATTCGCGTCCGACAGAGCAGATGAAGCAGATGGTGTAGCTCGAGAAGAACTTGTAAGGTTGTGCCTGACTACAAGATCGTATTGAACTAGCTAAGTTCTTTGTGACCTTGATGAACAGCCTCGATTTATTTGCGAATACTTTTTGAAGACACATGGACTACGACAAAACGCTGAAGTTGGCTTGTATCGTTTCTTAGTCGCGGTCAAGAACACATTCCAGCGAAACTCGCATGTTCGACTATTTGCCCGTTTAACGAATTTGCTAAAGAGCGAAGAAGAGGATTCAGATGACTCTGCACCAAGTTCACCTGCTGGCACAAAGAATACGACAAAGCCATCTCAAACACAACCTGTCGGTGACTCAAATCTCAAACATCCTAAGCGTTCTGGATACCTGGATCGCACTTTCCTACACGTGTTCCTGGAAGCTAGGCATTATTTGTTGCATTCACCACCGCATGTAACACCAAAAGGCAAAAAAATGCGTCAACGAGAAGGTGGAGGTAGTTCTGTTCGAAAGGTGGAGGCTGTGGAACTGCAACATGTTGTCCAAGTGGAGCCGACGAAAAAGTGGGTACCACTTGACCATGCCATTACAGTTTTGCGATGGTATATTAGTTGTTTGCCGGAGGACAGTATTTCCGCGTATTGTCGACAGGTGTGTAAATGGTAAAGCTTCATCTACTTGTTATTAACTAATTGCCTGTCAGGTTGAGCACAATACTGCAATGTACGATGGACATACCCTTACGGAGATTGCAGGCAATAGACTTGCAGTTCGTGCTGAGATGAGACGAGTAATGCTGGCTAGCGAAAATCCCGAGTTGTCCTCTTCGTCCGCTACAACAAATACTGTGGAAGGCAGCAAGGGTCGACAACGTCCATTACCACCGCGAATTGTAGTAGATGTACACAAGGTCTTAAAGTTATTGATGGATGCTCTAGAACAGCGTCGTGAAGGTATCAAGAGGGATTTAACTGCGTTGTTCGATGCGGTAAGTGCTTTGTCAGATCAAGTGAGCACTTACGCACCGTAATGAATACTTTGACAAACTACTTGTTTTATATGTCACTAGGGTGACGCGAATCACGATTGTGTGCTGACCCTGGACGAGTTCAGCGCCATTATTCGACAACGAAAGCCGTACTTCAGTGATCGACGAATCCTCCGCATGTTCCGTGAAGCTCTAATGGGTGGAGTTGACCAGTCATTTGCGTTGTCCATGGAAGCGTTCGTAGTTGTGTGCAATGATCATGGTCTAGTGTCACTACTCCCTGATGATCGAATGGTGGGGCCGTTTGCTTTACTAGAACAAGCTGCCAGCCAACAAGTCTCGGGATCAAAAACAAAACCACAACACGGAACAGAAGCTTCACAAACCAACAGAGTAGAATCTGTAACAGATATCCCGGAAGATATTTCGTATGATAGTATCGCACTTCTGTCTGCTAGAGCAGAAGAAGTAGATGATGAAGTAGGGTGGGAACAAGCAGAGACCGACTAGGAACACAAAGAAAACAATGTGATTTCCCAGCACCACTATTTGTTAGCGTCTGTATCTTGCATGCTTTCTGGTAGCGGCTTAACTTCAATACTCGATATGTCGCTAGCTTTGTCGGCTGTAACATGATGACGGTATTTGGATCGGCTGTCACCAGTGATAGACTGAATACGCTGCAAGCTTACCACAGTTGAAACTTTCGCTAGGAGATTGAGAACTAGCGTGAATAATGCAAATTGGTTCGTACTGCATCCAGGAAAATGATCCGACGCGCCACCACAGCTTACGATAGAAACGGCGTTTGCATTGCAGAATTGATCGAAGAAGACGCGTCCAGAAACCCAAAAACTCATCCAAATGATGTCGGTCAGCACCGAAAAACTGATACCGATCATGTGGAGGGGTACAAGACGGGTGTATTTCGTGCCCCATGATGGAGTACACGCCAGCAGACACCACAACGCCAATGAAAAATTGTAGGCAGGAAACGCGACGTACGAAAGTTGCATCAGCATACTACAACCAAGTTGGATTTGAGCCAAGCGACTCACTGCTTTCCACCATTTCTGCTCAGGGGTGAGTGCTGTAAGTGGGGCAGCAGGAGTTTTCTTCTTCGAACGACGAGTTAAACGCGAGTCTTTGCTCATTCTGCAGCAGATTTTAACTTTTGTTAGTGAAGTTGAGGTGGCAACTTCAGACAAGCGCGAAAATAATAGCCTTGAAACCACTAAAAGTGGCGCTCAATTGTGTTGAGTGATGCTTGCTGTTCCTAGACTCTCGATATATTCGACGTACTGGAGAGATTTGTCAACTAATTGAGCATTCCTGGTCTTGCGATAATAATTCAAAATCAATGCATCCAAATACACGAGTTGTTGGGCAGACACACCGCCTTCTCCATCGAAAGTACCTTGCACATGCTCCGAAATAGGTGTAGTGGGAAAGGTACTAGTAGACATTGCAGCATTTTCGTAAGCAGCGACAGCATCCAACGAGTTTGCTACACTTGGTGTACTCTTGGATTCATCAGTCTTCGATTGAAGATCCCAACCTCGAGCTCTGAACCACATAGAGCATGCAGTAGCTTCTTCGCCCTTCCTCCACAGCAACAACACAAGGTTGAAAATGATGGCAAGACAATCCGGATATTGTTGCAATCCTTCGCGTAGGAGTAAGATTGCGCTGTCGACTCCAGAACAGCAAGCCATGACAACAGCCAAATTGTTGAGCAGTTGCGTGTGGCAAGATCTAATTTCTTCGCCAATTGAATGGGTCTCCTGAGTATCATTTGATTTCTGCATAACAACTTGAATCATTGGCTGGGCAGTCTGCTTTAGATACTCGTAACATTCATCAGCACGTTCCAAGCACAACAAAGCGTCAGCTTTGTATAAATGGAGCAGCAGCTTCGCTACTACAACGCTGTCTTTGTTTGTGCTGTTGGTATCGTGCTCCAACAAGTATTGCTCACATTTACTGAGCGCTAATGACGGAAGCTTGCACTACATTGCAGATAGTCAGCTTTCTGAACTCTCGAGGAAATCACACGGAATGTATTTACCTGGAGCAACACGTAGACGTAATCTCGTGTGGCCTCTACTACGATGTCCTGGGGTTTCTGGAAATCTCCAATGTTAAGAAATTCCTCAAAATGTTTCTTCGATTCCAGCCAACAACCTGACACCAATGGCGCATATATGTTAGTTCCTTTCTTCACACCAATCGTTGCACACCAATGCAAGACCACTCACCATTTTCCATAGCAGCTACAGCCAAATGAAAATTCACCATCGCAGCATTCACACACACTAATCTAGATGGAAGCAAAGACGCTAATCTATCCTCGTTGAAAAGAATATCTGTCGTCTTTGCTGTAGCAGGCAGCTTAGTGGCACCATCAGACTTGAGCTCTTTGCTTGATCTCCCATAATTCTCATTTCCACGGGATTCAAAAACATACTCAAGCAATTGTTGCTGTGCCTCGAAGTTGCCCATGCGTTCCATTAAAAGTGCGTAGTTAAATAACGACCTCGACTGTGCCGCGTCAATCGCCAGTGCACGTTGAAGCTGCTCTGCAGCGGCATGGAAATCCTGAGCTTGTAAATTCACCAAAGCTTGAAGCAACAGACAAGCAGTAGGCTCATAATTAGCTCGAATGCACTTGTCCAGTGTCGTAACAGCATCACCATCATTTCCACTGCGAATCAACGCCACCGCATACCAGTACCACAACACTCCATCGTCGTCCACTCCACACTTTTCTGCAGTCTGAAAACACTGCGCCGCTCCATCAAAGTCTTGTTTCTCCACCATCTTCACCATTCCAAGTAGAAATAGCGGCCACTTGACGAAATTCTTTATCTCTTCATGCTTTAAACAAAATTTACAGCACAAAGTCAGCAATTCTTCAACCTTGAGCATCTTCCCCACTTTATCATAGGACAACCAGCAAATTGCCAGTAGTCCACAGAGTTTTGTCATCATTATTACCACATTCACTGCTTGTGATGGCGACTGGGACGTCTCCCAGAGTCTCTGCAGCACACGTTTGTACATGGTACACACATCACTCCAGTCGTCACTTTTTAGCTCTAATTCTGCGTCGATGAGGCTATAGGCACTTGCCACGGCGGATTCCAGTAGAAACACACGCCTGTGCCACTTGGAACTCGCTGTTTGGGCTGCAAGAGGCCGATTTTGGACGACAAACGCTACGACTTGACTTGACACGTGACATAGTGCAATTGCACTCGATTCTCGAGGGATTTCAGAGCTTCTAGAGCGCTGCAATTGCTTCCTGACGTTCTCTAGTCTGGTGGTGAGGTCGCTCTCGCTCAGATTCGAGCTGTGGCCGTCTTGAAGAAGCAGCAGAAGCGCGGATGCCGACTCCATTGTGTATAAATTATGACATGCGGTTATCAAGTTAGACATACTCGGGATGTCTAAATTGATAATAGTTCGTCTAAAATGATACGAAGAATTAAGATAAGCTTCAGTTAGTGTGAATTTTCGGTTAAAGCTGCTTGGGTTTCTTTGGGCTGTCTGGGCCGTTGTCTTCCACGACGATAGTTTGAATTCCAACGCATGTGTCGTAGATGCGAACCTTCTTCTTTAGCTGTTCCATCCGCACATACTGCATGAAGATCGGACCATGATACGTTGAAATACCCATGAACACGTGCCACCTGCACCAACACCATCAACCAAAAAATATTAGCAAAGATACCAATAGTGATGCATGTCAGCCGATCGTACCAAGCATGACCCTGTGGGTTCACAGGCAGGCCACGCACAATGTGGCAATAATGGTAATCCATGATCCAAAACACAAAGCCAATGAGACTAGACGTCACGTACGACCTCGCCACTGCACGAGCTCTGGGATCCTTCACCTCTGCATAGTGCATACAAAGTCGTCCCGCTCCCAGCACCGCCAAAATGCCGAAAAACACTTGAAATACCGTCGTGAATCGGTAGATAGCATGTACCACTGTGAAAATGACTCCAATTATCGTGAGGAACGCGATGACATAGCTACTGGCATGTTTAATAGGAATCTGCTCGATCTCATTGTTGTAGACAATGTAGATCCACGCCAAGATGGACCAGACCATGGGTGTCTCGTCACATTGTTGATACACGTGTTGCAGTGTACCGTGGAACATGGCGGACCCGAAACCTGTGATCATCACCCCAATGAATTGTAGATGGAAACGAGGTTCAAAGCCCATTTTGATACTCCGATAAAGACCATAGAGTCCAAGCAATACGAAGAGCGAGTTGCTGATGGTGTTCCAGAACTCGGCGATGTAGTAGCTGTGCTCATAGTTGGTCTCACACCAATCGATGGTGGACGTGGGTGGTCCCCAGAAACCCACGGATGAACGCATGCTAGTGTGGTCCGTTGCAGTCATTAACAAGATTGCAAAGTACGTGGCTTCTCGCACAACGAGGCAGAAACGGGAATGGCTCTGTTCGTTACGAACGTAAGGATGTCCATCTTCAACCTTGTCCCAAGCCCGCGAAGAAGTATCCGACTGGAGCTTTAATGCTGATGTGAGTATAGTAGATGCTATTTAACAGAGCAAGATACGTCTGAAGAAATATACAAAAACGCACTAAGATAAACATGTGGGCTCAGCAACTTGCAGACGTTAGCATTGCTCTCATAATGCTCTCATAATGCTAGATAATATCCATTAGTTTAACGCAAGTAGGCAAGGCGCAATTACATTTGCTTGGGCTTCACGGAGCCATTCTCGATGATAATAGTCTGGATGCCGAGGCAAGCGTCGTGAATGCGAACCTTCTTCTGGAGTTGCTCCATGCGCACATATTGCATGAAGATCGGGCCGTGGTACGACGAGATGCCCATGAAAATGTGCCACCTGCAAGAAAACCAAAGTGTTAGCAACGAACAAGTTTTATCGGCAGTCAAGCAACGAACCAAGCATGACCCTGTGGATTCACAGGTAGTCCGCGCAGCGTGTGGCAGTAGTGATAGTCCAGCAGCCAGAAGCCAAAGCCGATAAGTGCCGACGTCACGTAGGATCTCGCTACAGCGCGTGCTCGCGGGTCCTTCACTTCAGCGTAGTGCATGCACATACGCGCGCACGTGAACACAGCGAGGAGACCGAAGAAGACCTGGAAGACTGTCGTGAAGCGGTAGATCGCGTGGATCACCGTGAAGACCACGCCCATCGTCGTCAAGAAGGCGATGACGTAATTACCGGCGTTCTTGATGGGGATCTGCTCGATCTCGTTGTTGTAGACAATGTAGATCCACACGAGCATGGCCCACACCATTGGTGTCTCGTCACACTGCTGGTACACGTACTGGAGCGTGCCGTGGAACATGGCGGACCCAAAGCCGGTGACCATGACGCCGATGAACTGTAGATGGAAACGTGGCTCGAAGCCCAACTTGATGCTGCGGTAGAGTCCGTAGAGTCCCAGCAGCACGAAGAGTGAATTGCTGATGGTGTTCCAGAACTCGGCCACGTAGTTGCTGTGCTCGTAGTTGAGCTCGCACCAGTCGATGGTGGACGTGGGCGGCCCCCAGAAACCCACAGGTGCGGATGTATCTGCTCGCATCTTGTTGTGCTCCATGATCTAGCCCCGAGCTCTTGTGCGACACAAGTCAAAAACGAATATGAGGTGACCGTGTGCTTCAGTTCTGGTGATGTTTGCCGCAATCATGTGGGTTTGCATAGCTGCGACACCTGCGGCGATTGCGGGCCGCTTTGGCTTCGATGCGTCTCCGTCCATCAACAGCGTTGACTGCTGATGGTGTTGCCCATTAGACCGATGAAGATTATGATGCAGGCCACTTCGTCGGACTCGCCGCAGCGGGATCAGCAATTCTGTACATTGATATTCCTTGTGACACGCTGATGCAATGGTGGACCCACTCGCTGCTGCTGACAACTACTCCTTCGCATGAATATCTGGGTCTTGTACTTTATTGTAACGCTATCGCGTTGCCAGAATGAGCTTGAGTAACTTATTTCTTCATTGTTGTCCCTCATGTCATCACCGACAAACTGTACTCCACCATGAAACCACAACGTGTAAGACCTTCGAGCTAGTAATTGTAAAAAGTATCTTATGCAATCACGAAGTGCGATCACTGCTTTTACTAGTCGTACGAGGGCCCACAATGAGGTTCATGTACCACCAACCTGCACATCTTGTAGTCTGCTGTTTGTTTACTCCACTGCAGGCGTCTTCCGCCTTTATCACAAACGGCAACAGGCATTATGCAGCATCTCTATGAGAGCATCTAGAAAATAGAATTCCAGCATGCTTCCTAATTGCTATCGTACGGATTCGAGAGCTGTTCATCTTTAATCTTTATTATTAATACTACCTCACTGTCTTCATGCCGTACAAACCAAGCAGTTTAGCCTTCATTGCTTAGGCTACTACGCACTTGCTCATATGTGATTGGTCAAAATTCCTTCGTCGATATCTGCGTCGCTTCCTGCACTACCACAACATGGCGCTTAGTAAACCGATGGAGATGATGGCGGCGGCCACCGCTGCAGGCGTGGGCGGCTTCCTCTCCACGAGCATTTTGTACCCTCTCGATACGCTCAAGACACGCATCCAGTCGGGGGCGTCACTGCTGCCCGAGGATAACGACGACAAGGCGCCCAAGAAGAACAAGCAGGTGGCACTCATCAAGTCGCTATATCAGGGCATTCAATACAAGGCAGCAGAGTCCTCGACCTCCAAGTTCCTATATTTCTATGCGTACACGATGCTAGCGCAGATGGTGGCACCTACGGACGGCAAACCCATCGGCACAATGACAGATTTGGGGATTGGATACCTGAGTGAATTGTGTCATTTGCCTATTACGATGCCCATGGAGCTCGTAGGTACGCGCATGCAGACTGGATCGGAGTCTGGTAGTATTCTACAGATTCTACGCTCGATTGTCAAAGAGAGCGGCGTCGGAGGACTCTACAAGGGACTGGGAGCGTACTTTGTGCTGTGTCTGCAGCCAGCGATCCAATACACGGTGTTCGAGCGCCTGAAAAACATGTATCTGCGCAAATTTAAGCAGGCATCACAGGCACTTGGTGCCTTGGAGGTGAGGATAAGTTTGTAGGGATAGGAAAGCGTAGTTTTGACCTTGTGGGTTGCTGCTGCAGGCTTTTGTGTTGGGAGCTATTGCACGGTCTATTGCGACGCTCGTGCTGTTTCCGTACATCCGCGCCAAGGTGTTGATGCAGGCTAACAAGAAGAAGCAGCCTTCTGTCGATCTGGAGCAGGACCAGTCTGACACGTGCGTTCAGCCTAAGAAGGAGACCATCGTGTCGACATTGCAGCGTGTGTACACGGAGGAGGGTCCGTTGGCACTCTACCGTGGCCTCGGACCGGAGCTCACCAGGGTACGATCGTGCCTGAAGCTGATTGCTGTCAGGTAGATGGATGTGCTAACTCTGGTTTTGACGCAGGGAGCGCTTTCGTCCGCATTGATGCTGATGATCAAGGAGAAGATTCAAATGTACATCACTGTGCTCATGATGATCGTCAACTCGTCGTAGACCTGGAGACCTTCACTCACAATTGTCTGCTGATGTCTCTGCGAAAAACATCATGCGTCTCCATTGGAGCGACACGAAAATATTGTTGCAAGGCTTGCAACGACGGACTTGGATCACTGACACTTGCAAACTCACAGACTTGCCAAACTGTTATTAATATTTTCTGCTTCTGGCGACTGCAACTTATCTTCCTTGCTACGTGATTTGAAGTCGAGACGCGTCTTTACAGTGTTAAACACAGATTGCTTGTGGCGAGGCATTGGCAATCGCCGACGTGCAATAGCGACGACTCCACGCTCCACCCGGCTTGATCAGACCGACGACACCGCCACGTCGAGCTGCTTACGACGCCAACTCTGTGGTGCGCGTGGTGGAGCGTAAACGCATTACGCCCTCACAATCCAGGACTTTCCCTGCTCAGATCACGGCACGCAGCTCTAAATGCAGACAGTATATTAGCAACACATTGCACCTAGCCAACGTCAATGGCCTTCAACTCAGCACTCGGATGGCTGAAGAAGTGCTGCCGCTTCAACTGCTTGACAAGGCGAAACGACGCCACTCTCTTAATTTACTACCCGCCCTTTCAATTTAGCGACACGGAAAGTATGCGCGTGGCTTCCATAGAAGCTCTGGCCCGTTTCTGTCGCACAACCGCACGAAAGACGAGCATATTGTATGCCGCATAGAGAGCGCCAGTCAGAGCAGAGTGTATGTCGGGTTGCGGAAAGAAGCAAGCCTGAACAGAAGCGCAACCAACGGAGCGAAGGAAGGAGCGTCGGAGCCGCCTTTGGACATGTGCTGGTGGTGCTGCATGCGCGTGTTGGAGAAGTGTCTGCCCCGCAATGATATCGTCCGTGAGCTAGCGCCGTATCTGCAGCACGTGCATCAGGAAGACGCGCTGGACGATGAAACACGGAGAGGAGGCGACATGGGCGGCCCCTGGGTGCGCTCGCAGTCTCCACGCGGCGTGGACAAGGACTCAGCTACGTCTAGTGACTCACTACGCCATGTAAACGCCAATTACCCGCTAAGACACAGTCTAGACTGTGAACTTAGCCTCCAAGCGGACACTGTGAACCAGAACAGACCTTTAAGTAAAATGAGCATGCGGAAACCAGATGCAGGCAGTCAGGACGGGAGCTATCAGGACTATGCTAGTACTACCGTCCAGAAGGAACAGATCAACTCGGCAGAGATCTCTACAGCACATGTGAGTCAACAGAGAGAGAACCCGACACTGCTACGGCTGACGAGGATGGAGGCAGAGAGTGGAGGGAGCAGCACACAGAGCTTGGAGGTGTCAGGGTCTGAATATTCTGGAGCAGGGTCGAACAATACAGGGATTGGAAAGAAGAATGCAGTCAATAAGATCAAGACAGACTTGGGAGACCTCACACCTGTGAGGTGGGAGAAGGTCGTGATTGTACAGGTCTCTGTCCAGGGATTCCGTGAGATGATGAGTCAAGCGAAGGATCTCATGGAAGATGCCAAGCTGCTGTATGAACATACAGTGCTGTCGAGACTGGCGTCAGAGTATGGAGGACAGGAGATTCTAAGCCACTCGAGATCAGGACTGTTTGTCATTGCTTTTGCCTCGGAATTTCATGCTGCCAAGTGGTGTTTGTCACTGCAGCTTAGTCTGGTGTATGCGGCATGGAATGATAAGTTACTGAAACAATTTGATGATATGAAGGAAATATCGGTCACGACAAATGGAAAGACGAAGAAGAATATGCTACTGTATCGCGGTTTCCGCGTTCGGATGATTATTCATACAGCAGATCCGGATATCAACCCGGAGCTGTCATTGTCTGAAGCTGTCAAGTGGACCAAGACAGTTAGTGAATATGCCCATGGAGGGCAGATCATTTTGAGTGACAATGTGTGGGATCGATTAAAGGAGCAGCTGGTCCAGTTGGGCAACCCTGTAGTGGAAGATTTGGGCTGTCACGCTGTTCTAGGTGACGAAGTGTTGCTCATGTTGCTGCTACCACGGGATCTGGAGCTCCGACGGTTCCCAACTTTGAATAGCCCACACCAACTTTCGCTCGGTATGCGTGATGCCCCTTCCGCTCAAAAGCCGGTGACGATGGTATTCACGTTTATCGAAGGAGCACGAACGCTTGTTCGGTGTCATGCAGAAGAGCTAGCAGATCGTATCAAGACATTGTGTATGGTTGCCCGCGAACTACTTCGAAAGCACAATGGCTACGAGTGCCAAGAGCTGCAGGGAGATTTTATGCTGGCGTTTTTCACACCTGCAAGCGCGATATTATGGTGCGGTGAGTTCCAGCTACGTATTCGCCAAAAGTTCCGCGAGTGGGATCTTGACAACGAGAATCAAGAACTGCTTTTTTCGATGTCAATGGGTATCGAAACTGGCGTTCCTGCAAGTGTAAGCCCACACAAGACTAGTGGACGCGCTGATTACTTCGGTAATATTGTGAATCAGACGGCACGTATCGCTAAGGCTGCTCACGGTGGTCAGGTGCTTATTGGCGGGGACGCCTGGAATGCATTCTGTGCTGCACAGGCAACATGTTCGAGTCAGCAACTTATTGCTAAGGCTGAGAAGATTAAAGATGTTCCAGGCTCAACCGTTTTCCAGTTCAAGGCACATGGCTACTACAATTTCAAGGGTATCTCGAAACCAATCGGCCTCATTGAAGCTATTCCCATTGACGTGCAATCGTCGATGTCGAGCTTGGAGCTAGCGGCAATAGTGCGCGGCCGCACCCCGAAGGCCAAACGTATCGAAGATGCGAACCAAGCCAAGACCACCGTGCCAAATGTTCCGATGGAGCTGGTGAGACTGAGCCACGGAGGTGAGCAGCCCAACAATTCGATTCGTGAGACCGAGTTCGACTTTAATCTCTCGTGGGACGACAGTATTTTTGTTTTCGAAGACATTGATGAAGAGGATGGGGAAGCAGAAGGTGAGGGACATAGTCGGGGGTCAACGAATCAAGCAGTGTGCGGCAGTGTGGCACTCGCTATGCGGAATAGCCAGCTCAATCATTCTCAGTTGATGGCATTACTGCGCTCATCGGGAACAGAAGGCTCCATGACGCCGTCACAACGCAGCTCCGCCAATGCAACGCGAACCGAAGACATGGATAGAGTATAATGGCAAGGAACCCATCTGCTACGCTATCTGCTCCCTTGTGGTCTACCGCTGCCTTGGGGTCGTGTCTTGATTCTTCGTTTGATTTCGTAGGAGATCGTTGCCTGCACTCAAGGAAAGTTGGAGGATCACAGGGACGTGGTAAGCTCAGTTGCATTGTTGCGCCGCTAATAAATTAAATGCATTGCTGTTGCGATAAAATAACTAGTTGAGCTTGTCAGGAGATAGGTTTGATGTCGCAGGAGCTGCTTGGGTTGGTGTAGCAGCAAGCAATGCCGGGGGGATCGGTGTGAGCGGCAGGTTTTTGTGAGTTAGTTTTTTCAGGATGCTATTCCTTGGAGAAGGCGACAGCGATGGCGGTGGTGCTGTGGGTGATTGAACTGCTGCGCCTGAAAATGATACCGAAGTCCGTCGAGAAGATGGCTGTGACGATCGGTGATCTTGCTGACGCGAGACCAGTGCTTTAAGCTCTGGATCAGCATCTAATGTAAGTTGAACACCGCGACGAACAAGTGCCTCCATCGTTTTAGCTCTGCTCGGGTCTGAAAACAGCAAAAAACACGGAGGTGGGCTCGTGATATGGCTGGCACTACCATTCAGAGTCATGGAGTGATTCTTTTCTGCTGCTCCATCCCAGTTCACGGAGCTTTGTACGATGGCACGAGCTTCCTCTATTTTCACTTCTCTACAAGAGTTCAAACCAAAAATGAAGCAAGCAGGTAAGCAGTCTACACAGATCCATTGTCAAAGTTGGCATGTGCTAACCTGGTGTAACTTGCGCAGAGTATCATTTCCCTATAAGCTTGCTGTTTGCCCCTGAAGTCCTTTCTTGCGTTCGTGAGGTGTTCCGTAAGCAAGCGTAGTTTAATGCTAAAACACAGATCGAAGTGCATGTGAGAAAATATTGTCAGGTAAACCAGCAAATGGTAATCTAACCTCTTGGGGATTTTGACAATCGAAATCGAAGTTTGTTGTAGACGCTGGATCTCGATCGGAGTCAGGAGCATTTGCATATTTGCCAGCTTTTCATTCATACCTTCCAGTATTGCAATCGCTCCAGGTTGAATGGAATTTTTTCGCCGCGAGCCTGCAGATCCTGGAGCGGATACATTGCGTATTGTTGAGCGGCGGCTATCGTCGACATTATGTTGTTGTCGGTCTGTACGCTGTCGTTCATGATCGACTTCATCCCACCACATACTTAATGCTTGCAGTCGAGCCCGGTTACAGTTAACAAACGATCTACAAGGAAACCTCATTAATATCCTCCCCGACAATTCAGACTTTAACAAGAACTTACTTGCATGCCTTCTGGGCACGGATCACTTTGCTGCGCCATTGAGTCATCACCCGTTTGAAATTTCGTGTGGCGTGGCTCTCACTGCAATGATCTAACATAAATTGGCGTAATATCACGGCATTTCGCACTTTTCGTCGACAGCGCACCCGCAGTAACAACTTCCACGTGCATTTACGCAACCAAGTGTAGACGACAACAGTGTGTTTTGAAGCGTGTTGCCATTTCCACTTTCGCCAGGTCCGCTGGATGTAAGATGCAGCAATACCCTCGACTTTTGCCATCATCATAGCATTCTTGGTTTGGACAAGCTGGTTGCGCCAATGGTGCGAAATTGCAGCGAAAGACACAACATGTAGCCACATTTTGCGTCTCCGGTAGCGCACTGTCAGTTCAACATCAGCGGCTTCCAGCTCTTTTGTTGGATTTACTCGCCGCAGATATGCTTCATGTTTTGCTGCAAGTCGTTCATCTTCTAGTTGAATAATTTGCTCCCGTTTGCGTTGAGTTCGCTCCATTCGTTCTGCGGTTTGTTTCTGCCTAGCACACCGTGGTAGATCAGTCAATTTCAAAACTACTGATGATCTTGAACTAGTAGATATCACCTTTGCGCATGATCTTCTTTCGAGCGAGGAGTTCGGGCCTGCTCCTTGTTCTCGCGAATTTTCTGTATCGAGACAATTACAGATAATGAGCAAGAAAACAACCAGATACAAGTAGGAAAATTGGTTTAGTTCTCACATCGCTTGAGTAATTTCTCTATAAAGCATAACCAGAACAGCAGCTTAGTAAAATATGAATCAACTGTCATGCGAAAATACGTACAAGGCAATATTGATGCTGGATTTGTTCAACATCACGCTACAAACCAAACGGAATCAATATGACGAGTATTTCCAACTCCTAATACACCGACAAGATACCTGGAATGCCGCCCACAAATTCGGATCAGCTCGCAACTCGGCTATGAACTTTTGGATTCTGTTTACATCTCGTGTCAGTCGTGTTTTTGGATTAGTACGAGTAAACCACGTACTTGTCCTCAGTCCGTTGAGATCCCCGCATTGATCGTGGACTAGTTGATCCAGCCGAAGCTAGCGTGCTTTGAACTCGAGGACTCATTCCACCATTTCTACGAGGACTTGAAATGCCATCGTTTGTTTTGGATGGACTCCGAGGAGGAGATGGAGCTCGAGGTGATGAAAGTATCTTGGATGTCTTGGGAGGTGAAGACGCTAGCACGTTGGATCTGGTACACACCCTTGGTTAGAATAACATTTAACTCACGTCTTGGGTTACCATAGGGACTTACACTATTCGACGCACACGAACAGCTTCATCTTCCTCATTCGACACGGCTTCCCATTCACGTACAGGTTGAGATGAAGAATGTCTACAACCGAATGAATGGTAAACCCAATTATCACAACAGAGCAGCGATTTCAAGGTACGTACACCCAAGACGATGGGAGCACTGATTGTCGAATAAAGTCGAGAACGTGTTCACGAGGCAATCCCCACAAAAACAAAGGTGATTGCTCGTCTTCACGTTGTTTCGTGTCTTTCTTATTATGCAACACCTTGGTTCGGTCAACATGGCCACCTTCGATGCAAGGTTGTTGGTGATCATGGAACTGAGATCGCCACATTTTCACATCGGGCTCCTGCTTCTGGAAAACATCGGTCAGTCCTTTGCGATTGCTGGAAATATCGAGAGCCGAAACTCGTCGAGGAGATGAAGTTGGTAGAATTGAACACATTTCTTGTCCTGCGATGGCAGCAATGGATCGACGTGAAGTAGCCACTCCAGCATTTGTCCTGCGTGGAGCAACTGATGGTCTCGTGATTCTAGCGGACAATGGTTCTGTACTCGGATGTTTTGGTGTCGGGAGCTGAATTACCGTCTCCTTGGCCAGATCTGCATTCTCGATCTGCCTCACCATCCATCCTTCAAGTCGGTTTTGCTGCATACTGCTTGCTTCACTCGAGAATAAAGGAGAACTGCGAACCTGGTGTCATGGAAAACGTCAACTAAAAATATGAAAGCATTCCTTGCAATGGAGTCGCGGTGAGGTGGACACTGGAGCCCGGCTCACTTTAGACACTTCAACCGATTGAACAGCACAACTCATTCAACCAATATGTAGCCGACGCGCACGCACAGCCAGACAATCAAAAAGGCGGCGCCCACAACGGGGTCGCAAAACCTCCTCTCTCGTCTCCTACCTCGCTCCTAGTGAGCGATCATAACTGGGACAAGGACGGCGTGGATCTAGAATGACGTGTGCGTCTGGAACGTCGATGGAGCGGATAGGAAAAAGAGGGGGTGGCTGGAGACGTGGTGGAGCTGACGACGGGATGAAGTGGGCTGTAGCTGTGCGATCGGGTTCCATTCTTCTAGTAGATATTGTAGCTTATTCCGTCAAGCCCATGTTCACCTCTCCATTGAAGATGGCCGCGGCCGCCGCGAAGCGTTCAGCCTGCTGTTGCTGGAGTTCCGTCATGGCCATCAAGAAGGCCGGCTCTTGCTGGTACTTCATCATAGCAGCCTGGAGCACTTCGCGCGTGAGTCCGTGCTTGGCATGGATCTCAGCCGACAGGTTGTCTGCACGCTTGACATATCTCTGGTTGATGGCTTCCTCCTTGTTGTCCGGGTTGAGCTCCTTGACCTCAAGACAGACCTCTTCCATGGCCACATTGAGAGACTCCATGGTCTCCTGCATGATTTCAATGAACTTGGTGAGCGTGAGTTCAGCCGGCACTTCAACGTCACTGAAGCCGCCGCCCGTCATGACTCGGTAGAGTTCCTGGAGCTTAGCCACTGCATTGGCCACGTCCTTGTCGTCCTCCTCTTCAAAGTATTCGGTCGCCACCTTGACCTCGTCTTCAGTGGTCTGGAACTTGGCGTACACCTGTGACTCAATGGCCTTCATGGCCTCTTCGAATTGGCCCATGAGATACGAGGCCAATTGGTCTTCAGGCAGTGAACGTCCACTCTGAGACGATTCCTGGCGGATCTTGGCTTCCAGCTTGGCCAATTGCATCTAAAAAGGGTCCTTTTCGTTAAACATTTAATGGGAAAAGGGTCTCTACACAAGAAAACGTACCACAACTTGACCCATTTGCGTGCAAATGGTCTCGAGGATGCTCAGAAGCTGCTCCTTGTGCAAATTAGGCACTTCACGCACACCGTCGTCCTGCTTGGGCTTCTTGGAGTCACTGGAGCTGCCGTTACGGGCGAGCGCGAAGACGAGGAGGGCAGCGGCTGCTACGGCTGAGACGCCAGCGATCACCAAAGGCTTAGACACCTGCACCATGTTGCGAGAAGAGGGAGAGTTCTGGTTTGTGGAGGCCAGTGAACGATGCATTTCGGGTGGAGCAGCTGCCGGTAGTCTACCGGTATTGCCGTCAAGCCGGATGGCGATAAAACCTCAAAACCAACTCCACTCGGTATACCGGTAAACGTTTTTATGGGTTGCAATAATTTTTATTGTAGACAAGATGGAGGTGTGCCAAGAGGACTCGACTGCGTACTGGAAGGGGCTGTGGCATGGTTTGCTACTGTTGCTGCCTGTGCTTACTTTCCTCTATCGCAAGTGGAAAGTGGCGGCCGAGCGAGCGACGGTGCAACAGCCAGTGCTCGGGTATGTGTGACTGTTGGTTGATTGGCTGTGAAACACTAACACTTTTGTGTGGGATGGTAATGGATCTACCAGAACGTACGTGGTTCTAGTCCAGTCTGTTCTTCGAAATACTACTAACCTACTACTACAGGTCCTTTATGAATGAGCTATTTGCCTTCGAGGTGGTGCTGGTTGCAGGTGCAGAGCTCAAGGCAGTACGTGACCAACTCAAGGCTGCTGAAGAATCGACACCCGTGAACGACAAGAAGGTGCAAGCACTCAAGGAGCGTGTGGTAGACGTCGCCACTGTGCTGCAGAAGAAGTTGGAGACCATCACGCCTATTGTCTCGTTCCTGCTGGAGCAGAGCGTAGGGGTCATCAAAGATCATCACGGTGACAAAACCAAGGATGTTGAGGAGTCCAAGAAAGATAAATGAATGCAGAGCTAGATGCTAGAAACCAATTGATTCCTTTGTATTGAAGTTCTTTGAGGTCGACACCTACGCACCGTAGCGTCGCCCCGACGCTTTCCCCAAGTCCCTATCACTACAAATGAGAGAGGTCGACACCGTCGCACCGTAGCGCTTCAGATCCACGCTTTCCTCCCTCGCGAAATCAATTGCACTTCAATCGTTCGTATGCTTGAGAACAGAGTTCACTGCAAAGCGTTCAACGCTTACTTCTTGATGGCAGTCTTGGCCAGGAAGTCCGTGTGCTCCTGGTACGGCGACGGGCCGAACGAGTGCTGCTCCCAGAGGTCCGGGGTCAGGTACGCGTACGTAGCACGCAGGGCGTAGAACGTAGCCTTGACAAAGTTACCCAGAGTGCGCGTGTGGCCACGGGCCGAGGTGTAGCAGTCCTCAATACCAGCCATACCCAGAAGCTTCTTGGGCACGGGGGCAGCACACAGACCAGTACCACGGGGGGCCGGGATGAGGCGCACGCGGACGGAACCGCACTTGCCCGTCACCTTGTTGGGCACAGTGTGCGGGGCACCGACCATACGTCCCCAGTAGCCACGACGCACAGGCACAAGCGAGATCTTGGCCAGGATGATAGCGCCACGGATGGCAGTGGCCACCTCCTTAGCGCACTTGACACCAAGACCAATGTGGCCGTTGCTGTCACCCACAGCCACGAAGGCTTTGAAGCGCGTACGCTGACCGGCCGTGGTCTGCTTCTGCACGGGCATGATCTTCATGACCTCGTCCTTGAGTGACGACTCGAGGAAGTAGTTGACGATCTCGCACTCCTTGATGGGCAGCGAGAAGAGGTAGATCTCCTCGAGCGAGTTGATCTTGCCCTCCTTTACCAGACGGCCGAGCTTGGTCACGGGAACCCACTCCTTGGACTCCTCACGGCCACGGCCACGACCACGGCCGCGACCACGGCCACCGCGGCCACCACGGCCACGGCCAAATCCTCCACGTTCTCCAGCGGGTGCGGGTGCAGCGTCAGCCATTGTTCAGTAGTTCTCTGCTTCTTTGGGGCGAAATGAACGAATAGATGGCGACGTCAATGGGCAAAGGCTTGTTGCATTGCCCACCAGTCACTGAAGAAGGTAACGCGAAGGTTGTAGCAGATGTCATGTTGCGTGAAGGTGATGTTGCGAGAAGGTTGCAGAGATGACACCATCATTCCTTCAAGTAACACGTGTGGGCCGACATCGTCGTCGACAGTAACTGCTAGAACGAATACGCTTGTTGAAATGGCTAATACAAAATGCACGCTAAATGTCTTGTAGTACTTAATAACCTAGTATAATAGCTATCTTACAGTTGTTCCAGCTGCTAGAAGGCTCGCTGTAGATGTTGACTTGGCAACAACGTGAGGCTCGTGGTCTTTATTGGATAAAGGGGGAAGCGATCGACGCTCAGTGTCTTCGACTCCAAGCGAACATGATGCTGGCCGCAACGTCGACGCAGCGCCTGCGTCGCGAGGCCGCTTCGATGCTACGTGATCCGCATCAGGCGCGGCGTCTGCATCTGCTGCAACAGGTGCGCAATTGGGCTCAAGATACGTCCAAAATCGTCCAGATGACCTAATTCTGTGGATTTTACAGCAACTACAGCGCAATGGCATGCGTGGAGTGCTACGAGGTGTGCAGCAGAACCCGGCAATGGCTCGTCAAGTGCTACAGTCCACGCGTCCGCACACATTCTGTGAGTTTATGAAGTTATTGTGTCTATTGTTGCAATTTCACTCATTTATTCAATTATTTCA
Source organism: Phytophthora palmivora (assembly GCA_008079305.1). Classification (NCBI taxonomy): domain Eukaryota; phylum Oomycota; class Peronosporomycetes; order Peronosporales; family Peronosporaceae; genus Phytophthora; species Phytophthora palmivora. The sequence goes on along the minus strand of VOQZ01001312.1, from coordinate 222,015 downwards.
CACTCTAGTGCGCAAGACAAATGCAGAGAAGCCACTGAGTTGGACGACATGGCTACATGAGAATATTCCCAAGGGTTTCGGGCGGTTTTACCCAAAAAATGGAGGTGCTAGTGGAGCTGGAGGTAAGGCTGGTGGACCACCTAAGACGGCACCCAAGACAGGAGAGAAGGGAGCTGCAGATGTGAAGAAATTGAGCTCCAAGACTGCTGAGAAAAAGACTGGTGGAAGTGGAGGAGGCTCGTCGGGAGGCAGTGGAGGCCCCAATGGCAAAGATACCATGGCGTACGTAGTCCCGCTGGCCGTGGCTGCGTTGTTCCTGTCGGACATGGCTTCAATTGACAAACCAATGCAGGAGATTACATACCAGGAGTTCCGAAACACCTTTTTGGAGTCGGGACGTGTGGAGAAGCTGGTGGTGGTCAACAAGAAGTATGTTAAGGTGTTCCTCAACGATATGGCAGGTGCTACGTCGGCATCTAGCCCAACGTCTAGTACTGGCAGTGACTTCACGGACTGGCAGGACCCGAATGCGACGGGACAGCACGAGTATGACTTTGGATCGGAGCCAGATCGCCAATCTAGCGGTGGCAGTCGTGGAGTGAGTTTGCCTGGTTTGGGATCACGTGGCGGTGCTTCTGGACGTCCGATCTCCAGTCCTACGTACTACTTCAACATCGGCACCGTGGAAGGTTTCGAGCGACAGATTGAACACGCACAGCACCAGATGGGCATTCGCCCTCATGACTACATCCCGGTGCAGTACAGCAATGAGATTAGCTTTACATCGGAGCTCATGAAGTTCCTTCCCACCATTGTGCTGATTGGTTTCCTCCTCATGACTATGCGTGGCGTGGGTGGAGGTGCCGGTGGAGGCGGTGGCGGTATTGGCAACATCTTCAAGGTTGGCAAAAGTCCGGCCAAGAAGATTACCAAGGAAGACATTAAGATCTCGTTCAAGGATGTGGCTGGTGTTGATGAGGCCAAGAAGGAGATCATGGAGTTTGTCGATTTCCTTCGCAATCAGAAACGCTTCACGGAGCTTGGTGCTAAGATCCCCAAGGGTGCTCTGCTTGTTGGTCCGCCCGGTACGGGTAAGACCTTGTTGGCGAAGGCAACCGCCGGTGAGGCTAGCGTGCCCTTCTTTAGCATTTCTGGCTCAGACTTCATCGAGATGTTTGTCGGTGTGGGTCCGTCTCGTGTACGTGATCTGTTCAAGGAGGCTCGCGCGAACGCTCCATGCATTGTGTTTATTGATGAAATCGATGCGGTGGCGCGTGCACGAAGCAAGGGCAACTTCTCAGGCGGCAATGACGAGCGTGAGAACACGCTTAACCAGTTGCTAGTCGAGATGGATGGTTTTAACTCGAGCGAGGGTGTGGTGGTGCTTGCTGGTACGAACCGCGCTGATATTCTTGACAAGGCTATCCTGCGTCCCGGTCGATTCGACCGGCAGATCACCGTGGATGTCCCGGATATCAAGGGCCGTCGCGAGATCTTCAAGGTTCATCTCCAGGGACTGACACTGGATGGCAACGTGGACGATTTTGCTCGCCGAATGGCTGCTTTGACCCCCGGTTTCGCTGGTGCTGAGATTGCCAACATCTGTAACGAGGCTGCAATTGTGGCAGCACGACGGAACGGCAAGAACATCTCGTTCAATGATTTTGAGCAGGCCACAGACCGTGTGATCGGTGGATTGGAGACTAACCGCATCATGTCGCCCGAGGAGAAGAAGACGGTGGCATACCACGAGGCAGGCCACGCAGTGGCTGGCTGGTTCTTGGAGCACGCTGACCCGCTGCTGAAGGTGACCATCGTGCCGCGTGGCAAGGGTTCGCTTGGTTACGCGCAATACCTCCCGAAGGAGGTGGCTCTGCACAGCCGTGAGGCGCTGACAGACATGATGTGCATGGCACTTGGTGGTCGTGCATCGGAGTTCGTGAACTTTGATGGCCGGATCACGACAGGTGCCTCCGATGACCTTCGTCGTGTCACGCAGATTGCCTACTCGATGGTGCAGTTGTACGGTATGAACGACCGTGTAGGACAGCTCTCTTTCCCGAAGGATGAGGGTGCCTACCCGGATAAACTTTACAGCGACAAGACTTCAGAGATTATGGACGAGGAGGTGCAGAAGATCGTACACAACGCGTACGAGCGCACCAAGCAGCTTCTGACGGACAAGCAGATCCAGCTGCACGAGCTGGCCGAGGAATTGCTCCAGAACGAGACCATCAACCACTCTGACATCGTGCGTGTGCTAGGCCCACGTCCATTTGGCGGCAACAAGACATACACGGAGTTTGTGGAGGAGTCCTGGAAGGACGCTGACAAATATGAAGCAGACAAGGCCAAGGCGCCCGAGGCAACACCCGAGGCGACGGTCGAAGCGAAGGATAGTGAGGAAAAGGAGTCCGATGCGGAGCGGTCCAATGAGGACGATACCAAGGACAACGAGAAGAAGTAGCTGCTGCTTCTACAGCCACCATACACGCAGTATCTGCAATAAACGACCAAGAGGACTTCTGTTGTACATGTATTGATCGTGCTGCAAGCAGCACCTATATACATCTGGCATGATGTGCCATCACTTAGAATATCCTTACACTAATGGAGGCATGAATCGTCGCCTCCTGCATCGTCGGAATCCTTCTCCAACTTCTCTCCCACCTTAAACCTCTTTCGATTCTTTTGAATCCTTATAAAGAGCACATGCACGTTGCTTGAGGTTCATCCAAAGGATGGGAACACTTTCTTCTCTTCACATTGAGTTGCGGTGGTGAAAGCCATTTCGGAACGTGAAGGCACGTTCGAGATGTGACGACAAGTTGAGTGTGCGGATAACCTCTTTAAGCGGCATGCGCGTCACGTCGATGTCGTTGATAGCACACAGCACGCTTCCTTTCTTCACCAGACCACTGTTCTCAATGGTGCTCTTGCGTCCGTCATATTTCCGAACAAAGCCGTCCACAACAGGTGCGCCTGTGTCATCTCGATCCACTTGCAACACGAGTCCACACGGTCCTGGTGGGACAATGATCGTGATGAGTGGATTAGCTCGCTGCTTCCAGTCTTCCTCGGTAACGGACTCATCGTCCTCCTTTGAGTTCTCTTCCTCTGGGAACGAGTACGAGTTCCACGCCTGTTTCCTCTGCTTCTCCTCGTCGTTACTGCCTGAGTCTCCACTGCTCTCTGTGGGTGTCACACTGCTTCCTAGTGCCAAGCGAGAGCTCAGTAGATTAAACTTGCTACGTGGACTAAGTGGCGGCTCCTGTAGCTTGGCCCGGAAGGCGTCAGCGTAGGCCTGTGCGTTGCCATATCGGCCTCCTGTGTCGTCACCTCCCTCGTCGTGTGCGTCATCAGACAGCGCGTACGTCTCACCGCGACTGAGCAATAAAGAACTGTGTTCTGGATGCTGGAGATGGTGGTATTTAGGCGGGAAGGCGCTGTATTTGGCGGCCACGCGACCTGCCTTGAGGTTGCCTAGTCGATCGTAGCCTAAGCCATTCAGCCCTTGGTCTTCTGGCCCGTTGCACGAGCACAACGCTGCGCCCATAGTCTCTGTAGCGTCAAGGATCTCTTCGGTTTGTGGCGCCTGGCTTCTGAGTTTGGCTTGGAATTATCGCAAGTGCAAAAGACCAGACGGGGATAGAGACGTGGCGATAGGTTGAAAGAACGTTACGTGATTGGTTGAAAAGCGACTCGAATGGCAGTTTCACAGACTATTTGAGCTACGAGAGCTTATGCTGACGAAGTAGGCTGCGTTGCAAGTTGTTGTAGACTGGAGCTTGATGAAGATAAGAGGGTTATTGTGCAGTCTGGGACACCAAGTCTCGTCGGGCTTGTCCACGCCAGTGGGCGGAACAGTTCAGGAACGCGTCTTCAGAAAGGACGGACTAAATTTGTGATTTGCGCAAAAAGGGGGGCATCAATTTGAAAAAGATTATCCTGTAAAAACGGATACTAGCCGTTTCGAATAACCTAGTTTTTTAATGATAATATATCTTGCTAAACGGAATATGCCTCTGAAATCGTATACAGCAGTGAAATGTTGTCTGACCTTCGTGCAACATTCGTGGTTGAAGTCGCTGGCCAATCAAGTCGGACGATCGACAACCGCTTGGGATGACATGAAGTCAATGCAAAATGTGCCAAGACAACAGGACGACGCATACCATTAGAGAAGAGAGCTGCAATTGCAGTGGCTCTCATATATGCACTTGAAATCCCAAGTTGGAAGTGAATCATGTGATCCAAAATGGAGAAAACACTGAAATGTAGTCATCATGCCGGAACCTACTGGACGTGGTTCCTGAATTCAAGCAAGCTACTCTCCCGTGTGCTGCGATCATACGTTGCTGTATAGTTTACCACAATGTCTCTTCAATGGCTAGCAGAGAAATGCTATGAAATTTTGGTGAGAACCTCACGGAGTCTAGCTTTTACCGCCACACAGGGAACGGATGCGCCTCGGTGTTGAACACGATCTCGTCGAGCGGTAGGATGTCGTCGTCCGAAAAAAGCAAGAATAGATACTTGAGCGTCTCTGCAATGAAAAAACTCTCCATTGCCCCTCCTTTTGAATTTGGAGCACCGTACCAAACGTTAATGGTACTGCGATATCCACCTCCTGGAACCTGCGAGATAAAGAAAATAGCGCTTAGCAAGAACCCGAATTTTGAAAACTTCTGACATGGATCACCCACTTTGCTGTGCTTCTCGAAAGCGTTCATGATGGTACGTCCGTACTCGCGATAGACTTCGTCGCCTGTGACTCGATAGAGAATCATCAGACTCTCCACAGTCTCAGGTCGAAGGATGTTGTAATCTTGTGCTGCGTACACGAACAATTCGTGCTGGGTTTTCTCGGCATCGATAGGATTCACTTCGGTAGTGAACTGGGTAATTTCAGGAGCCAAGTGTGACGCAGACTGTAGATACATCTACTCATAAACGTCGTGTAAGAGGAATACATCTTACACTTAGTGACAAAGGTGCTTACTTGGACGCAAGTCTCTGTGAGCTCCTTGGCTAAGTCCAAATGTGAGGTTGGCATGCCGTGATAATATCCGAGAGCAAGCATTCCAGGGACAAAGCAGGTTAAGTGCTCCATCGCAGGGTCGAGTTCCCCAATGGCGGTTCGTTTGCCTACAAACACGTAGTTCGATGGGTAGGAATGCCCAATAAGCTCAGCTTGCATCCCTGCCACAGCCGTGACATACATATCCCTAATCTGATCATCCTTCTTGCCGGTAAGGAGCCATTGTTTTAAAAGATATTCGTAGTGGCTGTCTCCATGAGCACCAAAAGAGATGACCGAGCCTGGGTGTGGTCTAGCACAACATTAGAGATTATTAGGATAAAGGAGGCAAGCATCACACATGGACATCTTACTGTAGGCTATTCCAGTGCATCATAACGGGAATCAAACCATTCGGGTAGCGAGTTTTCACTAAATCAGCCAACTAAGCAACAACATGTGGATTAGTTCGCAATCTATTAAATGTACCTTGTGCGGATATTGATGATCTTACAATGGTGTTAACGTGATTCACAGGAATCATGAACGATTCGTCTTCCGTGGCGTGTGCGAGGTACGCGAATTCAAGCTGAAAACTTCCAGCATCGGCCAATTTTGGTTCTTCGTAGCTCGCAAGGGTCTATAAGCGCAATAACAACAAATTTACTGGTCAGGCATTTGCACAATGACATCGAGTTTCGTGCAAATTCATTACCTCGAGATCAACAGCTCGACAGGGTACAAAATTCTCGCAGTTAAATCCCATCTGAAGAGCTCGTCCAAGGCTATCAGCAATGTTCAAGAAATGCCTCTCTCCTGATAGGTAGTACGCCGATAGCAGACCTCCCAGAGATCGAATGGTGATCTCAAAGAAGCTGACTGTTTTCGGCTGGAACATGGTATCACTTAAATTTGCCTTCACCCATGCGCTGGCCTCGTCGAATTCGTCATGCAACCCCATCACAAAGAGCGTATCCAGCGAATCCACCGTCGTAAGTGCCATATCATGGCCGTATACGCTTCCTCCCTTCATAGTTTCAACGTTCAGGTAGTCACTCCATCCAGCAAACTTACGGTATCCGTGCCACGCATGACGCGTCATGCTCACCACCTTCCGTTGATCCTCATTGAACGTCTTGACTTGTGATTTGTAGAATTCTCGTTGAGTCATATCCATTGTAGCTGATCGATGGCGTCTTGCTCGTAAGAACTGACGATGTTCACTTTCCCCAGTCATCACTGGCAGGTAGATGAGGTGTGCATAAGTCAACAGAAAAAGACTCAACACAGCCGTAGCTGCCATCATGATCCATAGCAGCTTCTGTTCCGCTCCACGCTTCACGCTGGCCTCTGAGTCATCCTTCATTACCACGTACGATGCTTTTATTTGACGATCCATTGATTAATGCTGGAAGATCGTCGCGACGTTCCAAGTGCACTGCCCCATTCTAATTTTATCTAAATTATTGTATTCGATGCACTTCAACAAGGACAATAATCCAGGACAGAGGACTGACCATCACTCCCACAACTTCAACTTGTCGTGCTAATTGTAGTTGCACTATTTTCTGCTTGGGCCATGCCCCTACCATTTTGAAGCTTTGATGGCATCTGATCGCGAAGGTTCAAGGGCGATGACGACTCGAGCACGTGATTTACACCGAAAATTACTGGAGCGAGTGCTCCTACGCAGCGATACACAGAGTGTTAAAGATGTGTTCCGTCGTTACGATCGAGAACGATCTGGAGTGTTAACTCGTGAGCAATTCCGAGCTCTAATGCGTGATCATGATTTCTTGGACACAGATGCTGACCTACTACTACGACACTTGGGCACTAAAGATCAGCAGAGTGTGTCGTTCCATACCTTCATGGGCGACGTCCAACTTGGCGCAGAACAGAATTATCCATCAAAGAATGCAAATGGTAGTGCTTCACCCAAGAAGGTGCAACAGCTCACTCAACTCGCGGAGACACAGAAGAAGAGCACGCAACCCCAAACTAGTAAGACTAGAGGATCCACTACAAAAGGAGTTAAACCAGCAGTTGAAACGATACAGGATCCTATGGAAGCCATCCGTACGAAACTACGAGAACGAGTCATGGGGCATAGTAAATCTATTCGAGAGGTGTTCATGGAGTATGACGTGGATGGTAGTGGGTTTCTCGACTACGAAGAGTTTGGGCGCTTCATGGCGAAGTACAAGTTCGCACCTGAAGAGACTCAAACTATCATAAATTACCTTGACCGAGACTTTTCTGGAACTATTGACTACGATGAGTTTGCGGCAGGGTTATTGTTTTATCGGCCACCTATACCAGCGCCAGTGGTCCCATTACAGAAGCAAGCAGCACCTTCGCCACCAAAACCACTTGATAAAGTACAGCAGCAGAAAGATGCACCACAACAGACCCAAACTCAGACCCCCCAAAGTGTCCAGGTATCGAAGCAGACAGATCTACAACAGGTTATGAACTCTATTCGACGTAAATTTGACGAAACTTTAAAGAATTCAAAACATACTGGACGCTCTCGAGATTTAAGAGCAGAGTTTGACCATTACGATGTCGATGGAAACAACAGTCTCGATCACCAAGAGTTTGGTGCATTACTGATAGGATTCGGCATTAAGCTAAAAGCACACGAACTGCGAATAGTGCTGCAGGAGATTGATCCAGATGAAGATGAAAATATAGGTTACCAGACGATTACAAAACTACTAGGGGTTCAAGAACCCGCTCAGTCAAGCCACAAAAAATTGTTTAAGGACGAGCGGCATCACAATACATCGAAAGAAAATGGCGAGGTTTTCTCTACATTTAATAAATATGCTCGCAATGGGAGTGGCAAGTTAGACTACGACGAATTTCGATGTCTAATGCACGATTATGGTGAGAACGACGATCGAGAGATTGACACATTAATCGATGAAATCGACAAAGACGGGAGTGGCTCAATTAGCTATACCGAGTTTGAGCGTGCGTATTCCCGCAGGATAAAACATTCTTCAAAATCTGGTAGTGATGTTGTTGCTGCGTTCAGTGAATATGATCACGATGGAAGTGGCCAATTAAGCTACACAGACTTTCGGCGCTTAATGCTTGAGTCGGGGGTGAAAGACAACGATGCCATCGACGCGATGATCGACGAAATTGATGAAGACGGGAGTGGGTCTATAAACTTTGAGAAGTTTGCGCGTGTGTATGACCAACGGATAAAACCCTCTCCGCAACCAAAAACTAATGGTAAGCTTATGGCTACGTTGCATAAGTTTAACCGCGATGGCAACGAACCTCAGCACGACGAATCCCGTTTGATGCGTAATTCCAGAATAAAGAATAGCGAGGCGATTGATAAAACCAATAAGGGAAGGAATGGGCCCGAGCTTTCGCGTGTACAAGACCGTAGAATAAAGCCTGCACTAAAAATCACCCGACAAAAACATTCTCAAGCATCTGATCACTACTATGGCGAAGATAATGGCGACAATTTACGGCCCACGGGGGCTGTACGGAAAGTAGGGAATGATCATGATGCTAAGTCTCGACTGGTTGCGCTCCAAGAGCAAGAGTTAAAATTTATGGAGAGGGTGCTTCAAAAGCATAATTCTATTGAGAATGCTTTCCGCGAGTTCGATCGGGATGGAAGAAACGAGATGGACTTTGAGCAATTCCGTGACTTCATGGGTCAGTACGGGATTACAGATGAGGCGAATATCTCCATGCTTCTGAAGCGTTTAGACACAGACAACTCGGGTGTGATCGACCTCCAAGAGTTTCTATCTGTATTTAATGCTCAGCGTCTTGCTCGCAACAAAGGAGCTCCACAACGTATTGCTCGTGGAGCTCCCAATATTATTGGCGATCAACACCAAAATGTTGCCCCTAACGGGGGTGGAAAACGTGTTGTTCGACGAGCTGAAAAACCAGGCACTATCAACACAACCACAGAAGTGTCGAACGCCAAGAATGCTAGTAAAATTAACAAAGCCTCTCGATTGCGGGGGTTGGAGGAAAAATGGATTCGTGGGGCTCTGACTGAATATGATTCCTTGCAGTCAGCATTTGAGACGGTGGATCGAGATCAGGACGGTGAAATTACGCGAGACGAGTTCCGAAAATTAATGTACCAATACGAGATTCGAGATGAAGAAGATATTGCGTCGTTGATAAAGAAGCTGGATGTGGACGGCAATGGTTGCATTGCATATGAAGAGTTTGCAAGTATTTTCCACGAGACGCGAGTTCGAAAGGATCAGGAACGCTTTAATCCTGTGATTTTACGTCAAACTTCAGTCCCCAAAACTGTAGTTCCCGTAACAGAGTCCAAGAATGTCCGAGCTGCTCGTCTGCGGGATCTTCAGATTAAGTGGATGAAGCGCGTGTTGAGCTGTCATGATTCAATTGAGTCAGCATTTTATCAGTATGACCAAGATGACAACGGCGAGTTGGATCACGAAGAGTTTTCTTGCTTTATGAAACGATATGGCATTGTGAAGAATGACGACATTGACACGTTGATTCGACGCCTTGATACGGATGGTTCAGGGGCGATTTCATTTGAGGAGTTTTCCGTCATCTTTAATCCACTCCGAATAAATCCAGACAGCACGATTGATGGAATAACTGCGATGGCTGCTGCAACCGGTGAGGAGATTTTTGACTCCGAGGAACTGGAATCCATTATGGAAATTGAGCGAGAGCTCGCCCAGAGGATGGCACATCAAGCTCGCGATTTGCGACTAGCTTTTCGCAAGTTTGATACGAATGGAAATGGTTTATTAGAATATAAGGAATTCCGGAGTGTTTTAAAGTCCTATAGACTACCAGAGATGGAGATCCGCAAGGTGATTCGTCATTTGGACCGTGATGTTTCAGGATTCATCGACTACAAGGAGTTTATCGCTGGTTTTGGAGTTTTAAAAGAAGGTGGAGGGGGAGCAACTTCACCTCCAAAGAAAGTTATTAAGCGTGCGGTACCTACCAAAGAGCCATCATCCAAACCAAAGCCTCAAATCCGTCGTTCACCTCCTATCAAGCCACAGAGACGCTCCAAGACTCCATTACTAGAAACGCTGAAGGAGAGGATGCTCGATCGAATACTCGCGATTCATGGAACCGTTCAAGGTGCTTTTCACGAGTATGATCTCGACAGAGAAGGCTGCCTCAATGAAACCCAGTTTGTCAAGTTGGTGCTGGATTGTGAGTTTTCGCGAGATGAAGCTGCTCTGTTACTCGATGTTTTCGATCGGAACCAGTCAGGGACGATAGAATACGAGGAATTCCTTGCTCAATTAGTAGTAAAGGGAGACTCATGAGTCCAGTAGAGTAGCATAAGCTTGAAGTTGATGACTAACCATATTACAAGTCCAGCGTGGTAAGTTTGGCGTCGTTCCATGTAAAATGTCGTCATAGTGCACGTCATCTTGAATATTGTATGCTCCACTTCAACTTGGGGCGTTTCCAAACCGGACACAGAAGATCCACAGGCTGCGAAAGGTTGCAGACGCAGCAAAGCATAAGAACGGTGTATCCATGGTAGAAACGGGAGACACGACTGGATGGCATCGAAAGTGGGTTGTATTGCTAGGGATACTAGGATGGTTGTTTCTGTATCGCTACCGAGTTATGGGCTGGTTGCTATCCAAAGTTGTCACATTCCAGTTGTCAAAGTCTCACTCGCGCAGTGCCCCAATTACGGTTCAAGTGGAACGGGTATCACTCCAGCCTCTGCGATTTATTAATGTGGAGCTCAGTAGCAGTGGCTCCAATAGTTTCCGTGTGGTGCTAACTAAAGTAGAAGTGCAGAGCCATGTGAAGGAGTTTTTCGAGTCTTTCGGGCAAGTCAAAATTTGTGTCTTGGCGATCGATGAGATCATTGGTGACGTCGAGAAGGTTGATGAAGAACTACTTCGAGATGCACTTTTACCCAAGAAGGTGGCGAAAAATGCAGTTGCAGATTCTCGATGTGAGTGAAAATGTTGCAATTTGTATTTGGTTTTTGGTGATACTAAGCTGTTTCTACTTTGGTGTAGCCAAAATGAATCCAATTTGCTACTTGCGGTTTGTGAACCTGAAGGTGCAAAGCATTCGACTTCATATTATCTGTATGGACATAACGACTAGGTTGTTGTGTGAAGGACTTTACGTTGGAATCACCGATGTCTTTGTGCAACGCGATATGCTTCAGTTAAAGGTGCAAGCAAAGTCGACGATGATTCACAGTTCTCCTCTAGTTGAGAGTCAGTTGACAGCAAATGGTGAAAACAATGGACTGCGGGTGGAAATTCCGAATTGTTGTGCGCTTATGGATCTTAATCTGCGCAATCAGTGCTTCCTCGGATGTAAAATGTCCGGGTGCGAGGAAAAGACAACAAATTTTGTTGTGTCAATGGCGTTTTTGGAGCGTGCGTTAACAGCGAGAAATGAAATTATTCAAAAGGGCCTGGCAGCCGCTAAGTAAAGTCAGAAAGTAGAGTTCACTTGAAAGAGTCTGCACCTGTGGTAGTGACTCCATCTGAGATTGAACTCGTAGGTTTTCACCTCAGCATTACAGTGGTGAATGAAGTGGAAACAATTGGGTCTGTTCCAATACAGTTTTCCGCCAACGTTCGCAAATTCAGATGTATAAAGGAGCTTGAGCCTTCGACCGTCGTTTCTACAGCTGAAAAACAAATGATTGACAGCATAGCAACAGAAAAGAGCAGTCACGATGAAATAAGGGTGCAAGTTGAAGCTTTGCTTCAGAATGTGCGAGTCCATAATCTCGCTTCTGACAGAAAAATGTTATCAGTGTGCATTATCGAAATGCGGGCAAAGCAAACAGGCAAAGCCCGTGGAATCCTTACGGGTACTTTTGAGAAAGCTGAGATTTTCCTGAGTCACCGTTCAGAGAAGATTGTTCGTTCTCTCATGGCCGCACAGGACCGAGTGGAAAAGTGTCAACTCGAAGCGAAAAGAATGACAAAACTGAATCTACCGAGTGCTTCAGCAGCGCAAGAAAAAACAGCCCGCATCAATTGGGATGCTGAGATCGAAATTACATCATGGATGCTGTCATTTAAGGCGTTTGCGAAAGATGGCGGGACGGATGATTTCAGTGCTTATGGTGCTGCTACGTCAATTCAAACACCACTGGTCCCGGTTGTGGGTGAAAACGGTGTATCATTTATCAAGCGGTCTATCGTTGTTCAACATATTAGTATTGAAATTATTCCAAATGGACTTAGTCCTCATTCTGCAGTGTTTGGAGGCACCAAACTGACACTAAGCGCTACTATTGACCCAACGAAGGGTACCAAAGCAGTTGGAACTTCGGCCAAATTTGAGTACGTCTCAATCAATGGATTACTTCCAGAATACAGTGCAGACCCTAGTAGATTCCCAGCGATATATCTTCGTGACGTTAAGGTTGATCGAGAGGAAAAAATGACGATTGAAATCAGAGAAGTTGATATGGATATACACGTCGACAACACCAACGTGAAATGGCACTACCAGCAGCTCACAGTTTTTCTGGCAGAGTGGGCTGCAATAAAGAATATTATCGATCAACTGGATGTATTGTTGTCGAGCTCTTCAAAGAAAACTCTTCAACCAGGCAGCGATCAGGCTGCGATAAGAATTATTGGTACCAACGTTTTCTCCAAAGATACAACGATAGATGTGGTCGACATCCCAGGCGTAGCACCATTAGCTAAGTTTTGCCTAACAGAGTCCAGGATAAGCCACCGAGCAACACAGCTATCTGTCATCGTTGTATTCCACTCGGCACAAGCAACTGCAAGTTGGGGAGAGAACCCGTCAAGCATTGAGTTGACCAATGTTTCATTTCAAAACAGAAGTAGTCTTGGACGACAAAGGACCTTGACCAAGGTCCCAATTCAGAGCGACATTCGGTGTAGCTCGTTGAAAATGCATCTTCGTCCTCAAAGTCGAATGTTGCTTCTGTTTCTCCGTCTTGATCAGCTTACCAGCGGGTCATCCGACAAAGGTGATAGTGCAAATCGCTCTTCTGTTCAAGGTATTTCTTTTGTTTGTGGTGCATTCATGATTGAACTGGAAGGGATGAAATCCAAAGACAATGTGGCTAGCGTAGAATTCACTACACTTGGTGTAAAAATGACTCGATGCACTCCACGAGAAATTACCGACTCTATGGTTCGGCTTGCTCAATGTCTTGAGAAAGAAGATCTTGATGGAAAATCTTTTACAGAAGTCGCACAGAAAGTAATGGCTTTGGAGGGAAGTGTTTCCGCAAGTGCCATTAGTACCTTGGTATCAATGAACAAGCTGGCTGTGTTTCATGATACAGAACTTCATTTTTCCATTACGGATGTGGAATGGAGTCAATTCTTGACCTGGAAAGAAGGCTCCGTTGTACCACGCACTACTAGCTTTGACCTAAGCATGTTGACGGAGAATTTTCAACTAGTGACCGAGAGAAAACTCTTTAAAGCCTTGCTCTGTCTAGTCCCCATTTTTCAAGAAGCGTTCGATACGAAAGAAGCTCCAACTGGTGAGAGCCTTGGAGATCTGTCCGAGCAAACAAACTTTAGACTTCGTTACGTTGGTAACTTCGATATAGCTTTTCAAAAAGCCGAACTCACTTGTCGCTACGGCGATAAAGAAGGTCGAGAACAAATCGGAAGTAAGGTCACGAGGGTGTTACTTGAAGAGGTAGTGTTTAAACTTCGTCAATTCCAGATACTCCAGTTGAAGTGCTCACCTCTCAGAGTCATGCTCGAAGATGTCGACTTTGTCGCAAGTGACGAATTCAAAATTCATCGAGGGAATGACTCGTTACAGCTTCTCTTTGTCCCCAAAGTAAGCGTGAATGCGGTAATTCACTGGAGACACGGAATTCACTACGGTGGACAGCTCCAGTATGCCTTGTCGCTTGAAAGTGTAATCGGACATTTACACTCGTACGATCAGCCAACTCACGTTCCAAATGCAGATGAAACACTAGTAGCCATGAACTGGGATTGTGTCTACCCGTGGCTGATCTGTATGATAACCGATGATGACGGTGAATATCCGGAGGATAACACAGCGAAGGAGACTTCAGATGATTCTAAACGAGCTCAATGCATCGGAGTGCAATGGGACTTGTCTGTTAGCTTGATTCAATTCGCCTGGTGGGATACTGTGACGCAGGATATTGGAATGCTTATCGTTGCGAATGAATTCCTCACACTTGGTGTGATCACGACTGATGTCTCTTTTGATCCGCAAAACAACCAGCGACAGTGGAAAGTCTGGGAAGCGACAGTCTACTTGCATTTATTTCGCGGGTATCTGCTCCAGGCTAACGTCGATAGTGCCACTACCGCAGACACAGCACCACAAGAACTTCCGTTCAATCCAGAGACGTCCTCTAATTTTTCATTGGAAGCGGTTGGCACCAGCTATCGAAACACATACACACCCGCTGAAGATGAAGACTGGGATGCCCTTGATGATGAGGTAACCACGATGTTCGCCTCCTCCAACTCCACGATATTCGAGAAAATACATGATGAATTTGTTCCGATCGACTATGAATTTGACGTGAATCCCCCAAAACTGCCACAGCAAGAAATCCCGGAGGGAAGTCTTCCTAAACTGCAAGTCCCGGCATCAGTACGAAAATCATCTGCTGCAATCACTCCACCGAAGTCTCGATCTACCAAAAATTGGACGCAGAATATCAAAACCAGACTGTCGCGACTCAAGCATCGCTCTGCTTCGATGGACAACCTTTTCTTGAAAGACGGATCTTGTCCAATTCAAGTTGATTCGATGCGGCTCCTCTGGACGATTCAGACTCGAGATAGTGTTTTTTACATGGTGTCTACGACTATCGATAATCTTCGGCTGCTCTTAGATGCCAAACGAAATGCTAGTAAAGTTGATGGACAAAGTGACGCAATGGAAACAGCTCCAGTTTCACCATCACGGCGACTGAAGCGAAGTAGTTTCCGGCCACCATCCATTGTGTCGAATAGTTCTGATGTCGAATCCAACGAATCAAGTGCTGACGTTCCTCGGATTTTGAATCGTCGAGGGAGCACTCGTGACACACTGTTAGACTTGCTGCAACAAGGAAAGTTAGGTATGACACAAGACGACCGTGAATCATCGTCAAAATCACTCGACGAAGATTGCGATTCGACACGTGGAAGCCTCAGTGAAGATACCAATGACTACATATATGATGCTCCGAAAGCCACGATTGCGATGAAGGCTTACACCGTGGACATCCACGATGTCCAGATCAATGTCCGCGAAGAAAATACCCGAAGCAACATGTTGCTGGCGTCTAAGCACATTCACTTTGAGATTGGCACAGATGCGGTTGAAGTCAACACAATAGCGAATCTGACCTTCGACAATGTTACAGCTCACGTTGCTCCCATCGACGTCGACATTTCGGCAGGCGTATTGTGGTGTTCACACTCAGATATGGGTCCCTCGTCCTCTGCGTTATTGAAGCAAATTATGGAGGAATGTAGCCTCACCACTTCTTACATTCACACACAAAGCACCAATGCTACAAGCACTGAAGTAGATCTGTCGTTTTTACAGCTTTCAACAGACAGACATCAGTTTTACCAACTGATGAACGTGATTCGGCATGTACTGCTAGCACCTCCATCAGTGGCGAGACGACCCAAGCGGACGTACACCCCAAGAACGTATTCAACAGAAACTCCACAGCAACTTGAAGGAAGTGATATCACGGTATTCGTTCCACCTTCATCAACCACAAATACACTTGTAGCCCCCACTTCGACGAAGAAGCTTCATGTGCTTCTTGAAGAAGAATTACGAAATCGAGAAATTCGCACGAGGGGTACAGCTTCCCGGTCCAAATCGATGATGACAGCTCTAAAAGCGATCTCATTCAAAGTAGTCGGTATGCAGTGGAAATTGCGGCTAAGTCCTGAAATTGCTGGAGCTGATCACGAATTTGTCGGAATCCGCATTCAAGGGTTTACAGGTTGCCATACGTATTACATGAACCATTGCACGAAGCTCACCCTGAACCTTCAATGGCTTGAGATAAGCAACTTGCACCCTGGGACCTCATCTGACGTTTTCGAGGATCCGACGGCGGTGCTGAAAGCAAAGCTACTTGTAGATAAACGTTTGGAGAGTAGCTCCAACCTTGCCACAGGAAATCAGAAAGGGATGCTTGTGGTTCGTGCGGAAAGCGGGCCGATTGTACGGCTTCATGGACAGAAGCTGCGCGTGTTGGAAGTACTGGAGGTCACCATGTTTCCAGAGGTGTCGAACATTATAGTGATCCAGCTTGCCGCAGACTTCTACGAACTCATTTACAAGTTCCTCTTCGAGAATATATCTCCAACACCTGCCAGTAGTCAAAACTCGGAGCAAGTGTTTTTTGGTCGGAAATCAACTTACGGCCCCAGTTCGCCTACGATTTCAACCAGTAACCCTTTATCCAGTCAAAAAGGTGTCAGCTCCCCGTTCACAAAATCTCGAATGCCTCCGACCACGCCACCACAATCCTTACTGCGCCCGCTAAGACAGAGCTCATCTAGTGGTTCAACAAGCAGCCTGATTGCAGATCCCAGTAGCAATACAACTCCTGGAGGCGGACAAAATTCCCCAACGTCCGCTTCGAGTGCAGAAGATATACCCGACGAAAGTGACTCCACTGCCACGGATGATTGCGAACTATTTTACGTCAAGTACGTGCGAGTGGGAAATGTCCGTCTACGAATCAACTGCAACGGTTTCTTCGTGAACTTAAGCCATTTCGACCTGGATCTACCGCCTTATGTCTGCCAAAGCAAGCTCTGCACGACCAAGAAGCTTCTCCAGAAGTTTGAATCGCATCTGAAATGGTACATCACAAAGGAAAGCGCATCGTCAGGGCTATCACAATTCAAGAACAAGCTGCTCAAATGGACACCTTCTTCCTCGTCTACAGATGGCAAAAAAGACAAAACCAAAAAGCAAGAGGAAGACACTGCCACTGCAAACGCCCAGGTGCTGTTTGGTCCATACTCCGGAGCATCGACGTAAAGCAGTTACTCTACTTAGTTGCACATATTACCGTCGTACCAACGCGACGAAAATCGGGCACCACCACTCTGTACTCATGTAGTTACAAAATACACTCGATGCATTCCTTGATGCGCCTAATGAAGTTTAGAGCACCTGTGTCACGAGGCTAACAAACAAGTTCACAAGTTAAGACGGAATATATAAGCTACCGCGCAAGATGTAGATACCTCGTTGAACCCGCTGTCTTTGCGCGTTTGCATGACTTCAATAAACTCCTTCGTAGACAGATGTCCATCGCCTACACATAAAATCATCGTGAGTGTACATGGAGAGCAAGAAAAACCTGCTACAGAATTCTGATGAATACACCATACCATCCAGGTCAAAAAGCGCAAACAGAATGTCAATTTGCAAAGGAGTAACCGGCTTGGTGTTTTTGGTACCGCGCACTGCTGCTTTCGTAGCGCGCTGAAATTGCTCTGAAACGTCATCATACCTTA
The DNA here is from genome assembly GCA_008079305.1 of Phytophthora palmivora. NCBI lineage: Eukaryota > Oomycota > Peronosporomycetes > Peronosporales > Peronosporaceae > Phytophthora > Phytophthora palmivora. Next base: position 204,477 of record VOQZ01001312.1, on the reverse strand, counting down.
GTGATAACTCCCAGCACACAAATTATGACTGCTTACGTACCTTTGTTGACGCCGTGGGCTTGCATAACGAGGTCCATGGCGACATGCAGCTCGTCCAGGTGTTCGAGAAAAACGTTGAAATCCATAAATTCTTGCTCCGTGATGTGTCCCTTCATACGTAGCATTTGAAATCAATTTCTCGTGCGGTTCAACAGTAAAGCATACGATAAGCAAACCTTCAGGCATTGCAGCTTGTCGACACGATCAACCCACATCTTAATGTGACGCTAGAAAGCGTACATTATATTGTAATGTCCGTTAGTTTGAATCCGCATTATTAGAAAAGAGCCACAAAACTGTCACAAACCTGGTCAACGTGTGATACCAAGAACATGCCGAACTCACGAGGCGAAAGCGTGTTGTCACCATCTACATCGTACTGCTCGAAGTAATCTGTCGTTAAGGAAACTCGAATAAACTCAATACAACCTCTCAAATCATAAAAATGACATGGTGAATAGGATATCTGAATGCGCATGATCTCCTGCTTCAAGTCGCGGCGGAACTTGCAGAAATCTTCGTACGACAGTGATTCGGTAGCCAGCTCACCGAACAGGTGCTTAAAGATCGGTACTTCGTCATCATGAAGTGATCGATCTTGACGTCCCGCAGGCGTACGCAGCCGCATCAATTCCATGATCTACTCACCACCACAACAATTTAGTCTCCGCTGCAGTATCAACTCAACACTCATCGAACCTGTTTGAACTCTCGATGATCCAATTTGCCATTGTCGTCCGTGTCAAACATCTTGAACGCCAATTCAAACTGCCGTTCCGGAACTACAGAATCATATCAGCAACTTTTCTCGTCTACTTAAAATCCCCACGTACTTGCAAGTAACGTCCGAAAGAACATGTACTCTGCGTAATTGATGAGCCCGTCTCCATCTGCATCGACCATGTCAAAGAACGTCTTCGGACGTTGCGGTCCACCGTGCATCCCAATGAATTGGTCAAATTCAGCGTTGGAGATCTGCAACGCTCGTAATGTTTTCACATGTGTCTCAAAGTCGACGTGTTGCTCGTCTCTGAACGCCAACAAGGCATTCACGTCACTTTTCGACACATTGGCATTGTCAATCATGAGTGTTTGCACATGTTTGCGATATTCATCTGCCACTTCTTTGGGAGTTTTGTCCCCATTTGCTTTGGCATTGAATTTAGGGTTCTTGGACGCAATGGGAGCTCCATGACGGTAGGTGTAGGGCGTCACAGCCCTCGCTAAATCATCTCTTGTCATGTAAAATTGTTTTTCAATTTCTACACTTGAGAAATACTCGAAAACGCGCTCGGGGGAACTGAATTTACGTATGCGATTCTCATAGTTGCCAACGGTTCGCTCCGTGAACGTCGGTTTGTCGAAGGGGGCAGCTTCTAAGTGCGTGGAAGGGTTAAAAGACACGGCGGAGAAGCTGCTGGCGACGGCAAAAGCAGCTACTGCAGGCGTGGAGCGCAGGGAACGCAGCAACAAGCGAGACATGGTCGACGACGAGGTGTACTGCTTGAAGGTCTTGGAATGGATCGACTAATTGTAATTTTAACTGGATTAAAGTATGATATACTGATATGAAATGACATGCGATCGTGGAATTGCAAATGTAGCCATGTTGGTTCAAGATGGCTACAGTGAAAACATGTTTGGTTTGAGCTGAGCTCTTAAGGTATGGTTTGCTAAATAGGGTAGGCTGCGCTTGGTGCCGGCGCTAGATAGCAGCTCAAGGCAGTGCACACATCCCTTTTATTGTCGTGATGATTTCTTGGACGGTCAAGTGTTTCAGTCGATGTCCATATCCACAGGTTCGTCATTGTCAGGTGAGAGCTCTTCAAAGCGCACAAAGTGCTCTTCTTCACTCTCCGAAGTGTCAGTCTCCGACTGCTTCTCATCTTCCACAAGGTCAACTCGTGGAAGTGGTGACAATGTCATGGACTGATGTGGGTCAAAGACTATCATAGCACGACAAGAAGTGTCATTTGGGAGTTCAATGGGCTGTTCCGTTCCCACAAAGTCCTGTCGCATTGCTTTCCACGTAGCTTCTGGAGCTGTGAACATCAACGGTCTCTTCTTGTCTGTAGACGCTGCTGGAATGATAGCTTTGTTCGTCCGCCAAGTGTTTCTCGGGGTGGCAGCCTCCTCGTCCGTCATGTCTGAATCCACGTCGCTCTTGGGCGACGACGAAAGGCGCATCCGCTTGATGCCATTCAGCACCGCACGGCGCTCTGGTCGGTCGTACGAATACCGCAAAGCTTCTTCGTCACTGTCACTATCTCGGTCACGACCTCGCTTTACCGGTGCGCCCAGGATGCCTCGCGCACGGCTGAATTTGCGTTGGCGCAATGCATTCTGACTGCGCTCGAATAGATAACCAGCCTGGCTGTTGAGGCCGTAAGTGCATACACCTCCACTGTTCATAGTAGGAAAAGTCGTTGTTGATCTCACGTAGACAATTGAGTTATGGCCACGAAATGCCTCGTCAATTTGTTTTATTGATAGGAAGCATCTCGAGCGGAGGGGCGACGTCGAATTTAGTACTTGAATGAATAAGCACAGCGGTATAATCAGAAAAGGTCTTTCCTCTCGAATACTGGCTGTTTTCTGTAGCGTGTCTCGAATCTTCTCGAACGGCATTGCTAGTACAGTCGTCCCCCTCCTAATGCACACCACGATATTCTAATACCCCGTCATATCTGTTAGGAAGACGATTTACTCTTGAACCGATTTTAACCCAACATGTTTGCTGTCACTCTGAAATTTTATCGGATAACACCTGCGCATAACGGGGGGAATGACTGTACCATGTAAATAGTACAATGACATAATCTGGCAATTCTCTGTTCTCCTTTAGGTATTGTTAAAGTTAGTATCCTCAAATAGTGGCATGAGTACACAACTGGTACAAAATGGCTCAGATCACTAGCTGTGTACATACACGTCATGTATGTGCACCTTCATAAAACCTGTAAGTTCTGTTTGATCAAGCTTAAGAGGGAACCGGTGGTTGGCACCGGAGCCTCGCTTTGGTGTCGCCCCTAATGCCCGACACTTTCATTAAATACAACACGACTCCTTTTACCTTCATCTCCTCAGACCCAAGGTTGTCCTAGTCTTAAGACACGCCGTGCAACAGTTATTACCGATCCCACAGTGTATTTTATTAGTACCTGTAAAATTGTATTCATATCCACGAACGAAATATCAGTAATATACTGTTTAGCATGTGTATATCGGATCACCACAAAATTGCATACAACAAACCTCGATATCTATGTGGAACCTATACAAATACAAATCTATTTTGGAATCGTTACTTCTCCTCAAAAGCCCCGTCAATGAACTTGTCGTCTATGTCATCATCATCTTTAATTGTGTCGACAAACACGTTGAAGTTGTCAAGTCACTGGACAATTGCATCTGATTGATCTGTAGTTTCGGAAAAAGTATCGCCATCGTTACTATCGGCCTCTGAATTAGCGGTGGTGTCTGGATCTGTGAGCGCTCCCTATGTTTTTATAAAGCCACTGATTCACTCTTCACAACGCTTGTGCCTATTTCACGTCAGTTGTCCACAGAATGACTTCAGAACGAGGTGGTGCTACCATCTTGAACGTCTCATGTAGATTATTTAACGAAAACCTTTGTAACTACGGTGTCAAACTATTTATCCATGCAGCCCGCAGTCGTTGTTTCAGCGGTCTAAACCATGAAATATCCTCTGGCTGGTAAACGGACTTCAGCCCAGGCGAAACTTTTAGCAGGAAAACATTTAAGAGATGGCATGAGCTTCGACTTCATCTGTCCAATGAGCGGAAAACTAGTCTCACAATAGCAGAATTGGTTCGTCGTCAGATTGACCAGCGAAATCATAGTCTAGAAATCCACAGATAAATCGGAATTCCACCATGCCGTGTTATTTCCATAAATTTGGACTCCGAGTGATTCCACTAGAGGCTCTACTACTTTTGAAATTGTTGCTCCAAAGCTGTTTCATTCAGTGGTGTTGTTTATTGCAGTTTCAAGTTTGGACGATGGCTTGAATCTCAATACGAAAAAGGTGGGTACTGATTGCCGGCAGAGTCAGTTAAACCATACCAGTAAACCTTTCTTTATCTTTCCCTCCACAACAAACTCAACCAGTTTTAGCACCCGCCTCACTCACAGTTTGCTTCGGTAAATACTCAAAACATATTCCACTTTGATCTGCATTATAAATCTTCGAGTTCATGACGTGCTATTTCAACTGTAACCCAAAATTTGCGAGCGTCTTCTTCCATTGCATAAGGTGCCTCTTTGTCCTTGACCTGTTTTGGACCTCAACGAAACTCCACGAAGTCCAAGGAAGCCCTATTGCCATACATAACCGCCCTCAAATACACCCTCAGCTACTCCTCCACCTTTGGCGATGCATTGCGCCCTTAATTTAAGCTATTGATTCTCTCAACCAGAGCCTCTTCTCCTTCCGCTGAAATTGTTATTGCCGTTTCCTTTTTTCGTGCTGACTTCTTCTGGGCACCTATCGTAGTTGATGTCATTGTCTCAATCAACACTCAGTTGTTTTGCCACTCCAGAATACTCTTTCGCTTCGACTCCAAGCTCGTATTAGCAAGATGACTGACAAACATTTCTAGTGTAGCTTGCATACCGTGCTCTAAATGGAAATATATTACATCAAGTTTCTTGCCAAACATTTCACAGACTCGCATGTACCCTCTTGGGCGTAGGTCTTCAGTACTTGGCCCGTGCTCGCGCCCGCATGTCATGGTGAACTTCGCCTGATCAGGAATAGCCGTGCGCCACCATTATCTAGCGTCTGTTCGAGATTGTGCAAAAATAGAACTGTCCGTATGTACAAATGGCTAACAATGAAAAACCTCAAAGATTTGATTAGGTCGGATCTGTGCTCAGATTGGTCGATGCTGCTGTCTGGATGGACATATCGTCCGGATGAACATATGCTATACAGTAACAGATAATCTGCGTATAGGAACCACAATCTATAAAGGATCAAGCGGAATGTCAAATTTCTAGTGTATGCCAATATTGTTGGAAGAGCCGACAAGAAGCAGTTAATTACTAGTACGATCTCAATAGAAAGCACAAATGGTATCGATACCGAACTATTCGGTATCATATTTCGCAAAGTTTCGATATAGCTTCTGTAGCTCCACCACTTACCTTTGAGATCATGTGCTCGTTCCAAAACGGAATCTGGACTGGAAGAAGGTCTACCTCTTTCCATGAGATTTTCTTATCCAATCCAACATGTAACCTACGTCTCGCAAGGTGTTCTTAACAGTGATGATGCGTTCCATCACAGTCAACTGGTCTGGTGTGATACAACCAAACTTCTCCCAATACGCCACGTACGTGTGGCACTGATCTACACTTTATGAAATCGCTGCCTTTGCTTCATCAATGTTCTTGTGACGGGGTCACACGAGCACCTTGCTTGAGGAAGCGTTCACTAAGAGTATACAAACTCCTAGTGAACGACAGTTCACAAGTTCTGGTCTTATGGGACTTAGTAATAGCTAGTTTAGAGTAGGTTTAAGACTGAATGTATTTATAGATATGCATAAGTTTAATACAAACTTATAATCACCGATACTGAATCCTATATAGTATGTAAATGAGTGGCACTAGTCACTAGTACGAATGAGTGACTTATGTACCCATTCTTAAATGCATTTCGGCACCGTACCTAGAGTGGTAATGGGAGATGAACCCAGGCACATTTCTTAGCGAGACTTGACCGGCTAGTCTCGCTAAGCCCATTGGCTAAAAACCATACCCCGCTAAGCTCATTGGCTCGTCGGGCCATAGACCAATGGGCTTAGCGGGACTTGGCCGGTCAAGTCTCGCTAAGCCCATTGGCCAGGTTCTCGAACATTCTCACTATCGAACGGAATTTTGCAATAGATGGCGCAGCCTCTAGCAGCTCCAGCGTCGGCGTTGCAGCCATGGCGCGAGCGTCTCGTGGCCTCCAAGGTCTTCATGCGCTATGATTACGCTTGGTATGCGTCTCCTCTGTATATTCATGCAACTTGTCATACATTTACGCTCCTCTAACCTCTTGAAAATCCGCAGGAAGGAGGCCGAGTTCCAGCAGGCAGACCACCGCATCACAGGCATCGGCTGTCGTCTATTATACCTCCACGCCGCGTGGGTCGAGACCTACAACCACTGCACACCCTCAGGCTCTTCCAAGCCCCGTACCAAGGTCTACATCGACGCCAATGGCTTCCCAGAGTTCCAAGAACGACTCACTAAGGCCTGTGACCTCATGGCATACGACACAGTGGCCGATCCTTTAGCTGCAGACTTGGTGTTTATATACGTCGCTCCTCCAGGCGAGCAGCGCAGCGAGGAGAGTCAATACAAGACCTTTCAGAGTGTCGTAGAGCACTCAAAGGCCCTACCACATGACGAGAAACCTCTGTTCTGTTTCTTACTGGGCGATGCGGACTTCCTGCCGCTGCCAAAGACGGAGGAAGATGAGAACTTGAGGAGTCTCAGTGACTTTGCCATCTCTCAAGAGTTCGCTCCTATTGCTAGTGAAGCGGACTATGGATCTGTGGCACAGTTTGCTGTGGAGTTTGTACCTGCGAGTCAGGAGAGCTTGAGTGATGAATTCAAGGAGGACAAGACCAGGAAACTGGACTCGCTGATGAGCAGGTTTGGATGTGTAGGGCAGAACCTCATGCACCACACGGAGAAGTGGGAGTTCTACGCTCCATGTGAGAGCGTCTTCTGCCATGGTGAAGATGACCCTAAAGGTGTGACGCATCCGAGTGAGGAGGACACGATGTTTTGGTTTAAAGAGACCAAGGGCAAGACATGTGACCAGTGCCATGCACCGAGTGAGAAGCTCTCCAAGTGTGCCAGATGCCGTGATGCAGTGTATTGTTCACGGGATTGTCAGAAAGCGGCTTGGAAGCTGCACAAGCGATTGTGTGGCAAGACACCCGAGGAGATTAGCGCTTCAAATGAGAAAGAAAACAAGTAACAAGTACGCAATGCGCTAGAGGAATGTACGTGATAGATGATGCGTACTACGTTTGAAGCTGTTGATTAATCTACTAAAAAAGATATCAAACAAAGACGTTACCAGTGGTACTTGTGACTTCACCCGATCATAGATTCCTAGGTCATTGCTGCTTTTGCCAAGTACCACTGAGATCATGCAGGTCGATAAAAGCGACCCTGATGAAGCATTTGTACGCATTGTGTCACCCCAGCTTGGGAATGAACTGAATGATCACGACGAGCCAACACCTCAAACTGCCGAGGAAGTCAGGACCTTGTTCAAGCTCGTTGGACCTGTGGTACGGTCGATCTATTGGTAGTCCGCAGCTTTCACGAAGTTACTGATACAGTCGAACAACTTTGCTGTAGATGGTGACAACGTTCCTTGAATTCCTCCCGGGATTTATGTCGATCATCCTCGCTGGCAATATCGATTCGCCATACTCACACCACTACGTTGACGCTGCAACTTTCTCCATCATGGTCTCGGACACTTACCTACCTAGTTGATGATGATTTTCTTATATTTTTCGTTATGTAGCTGCTGAATATTACGACACTTTCGGTTGGGCTTGGGCTCGCATCGGCGCTGGATACACTTTGTTCTCAAGCGTACGGGGCCAAGCGATACGGGAAAATCGGAGTATACTTTCAGACGGGAGTAATGGTGCTTACAGTTTGTCTAGTGCCTATGCTCCTCATCAATTCGTTCACAGAGTCTATACTAGTTGGGTTGGGCCAAGACGCTGAGGTATCGCGGTTTGCAGGGCAGTTTTCTAGATGGATGCTTCCAGGAGTGCCGTGCTTGTTTCTCTACGAGCTCACACGCAAGGTTCTTCAGGCTCAAAACATCATGACACCTCTTGTCACCATTGCGGTGGTTGGGAATGTTGTCAATATTGCAACTGCCTACGGACTTGCCTACCATACTTCTATCGGCTTTAACGGTATTGCTATCGGCAGGAGTTTGGGGAACTTCGTACTTCCGTTGCTGCTCGTACCATACTTTACATGGCGACCGCATCACTTAAGGCAGTGGTGGTGCAGTCCGTGGGATTTTAAAGCTGCAACTCGCTACGTCGGTCTCTTTTTGCGTCTTGGTGTCCCTGGTATGTTGATGCTTGGAATGGAAATGTGGGCCTTCGAAGCATTATCCATTTTCGCTGGTTTGCTACCTGACAGCGTTGTAGCCGTCGCGGCACACTCCGTGATGGTCAATGTCAGTGTGTTAATTTACACAGCGTATGCAGGGATGTCGGTGGCCGCTAACATTCGGGTGGGGAATTGCCTTGGAGCTGGTATGCCCAAAACAGCGAAGTTGGCACGTTCCGCTGCACTATTCATTACTTTGATCCTGTCATTACTTTTTGCGGTGCTGCTCTTCGGACTCAGTGACCAAATTCCTCGTTTGTTCCTGGATGAAGGCAAGAGTGCCGACCTCGCTTCTGAGGTAATGGCAATTTGGTCACCTCTAACAGTGATGGACGGCCTCAATGCTGTTATCCAAGGTATTTTTCGAGGTGCAGGCAAACAGAAGACTGCTGCCATCGCCAATGCAGTCTCGTACTACGTTTTTGGTGTCCCTCTCGGCGCATTGTTGGCGTTCCAGTGTGATCTTGGAGTTGAAGGACTTTGGCTTGGGATAAGCTTCGGCAATGTGATGGCAGTCAGCGCGATGGTCATGGTAATGCTGTGTTACTGGAACTGGGAGAGACTTGCTGATGAAGCTCGTACTCGAACAGACTTGTAGAGTGTTTGCATCACAACTACTACTACTACACGAAGACTAAAGCCCTTGATATTTTCATTGACCTGGTCAATCACATACGCTGCTCATTGCTTTAGGTATGTCTTTGAGTACAAGTCCGATGATTTCTTACTTTCTTACTACGCTACCACGGGGTATTGTCCGATATGACTTCGACTGTTGATCTTGCAGTGGGAGACTACACTCTGCATAAAGTTAGGAGACATCCGTGTCATTTCCAGAGGATTGAATGCACAAGCTTCACGATACGCTTTGGAGCTGGTCAACTCCTCTCGTGCCACTTCGAGGGCATCGCTGTTGGCTGCATTGGTAAGGCACGTGGAGCAAAAGCTTCGTTTCTTCTCGAGCATTGTGCGATGGTCTGGAGCTACGATACATACGCGTAGTTTAGAGCAGCATCGCGTACACACGTCCCGTGAACAGCTCTTGCAGGTCTTGTGGTTGGTGCCGAGGAAGCCAAAGCTCCTTGAACACACTGTACAGTGATCTCGAATGGATGCTCGTGACAGAGTAACTGGTGATCGATTGTTATGTAGGGACATTGACGTCGTGCAGCCAGAGTTCTTGCGCATTCGCCACACCAACTTCTTCATCAACGCACACTCGCGTTTCCGCGTAAAACATGTCCATTGCGTTGCAATGGCCTGAAGTGACATGTTGTTGACCATCTCGTTTTGCGTGTTGAAGTCGAAAAACCCGCGGACATAGCATTCGACGGTTGTTGGCGTTTTTTGAAGGTATAGTGAACACACCGACATGTTGCCCCGTTCGATGCCGTGCGTGTCTTCCATACCAGGGATTTGAGCGAAGGCAACCGAGTGCGAGATGTTGTAGCCGATGCGTTCGTGCTTCACAGTGTGGGCGATGCCAGACGTGTCCAGCGACACGTAGTCACGCTGGTTGTTGTAGAGGCGCCACTTGACACTCACATGGTGGAACGGGTTGTCCAGGCTGGGCTGAACGAGCTCGTGCAGCACCTTGCAGTCGACAACGCCGTCTTGGATACAGCGCGACTTGATGCGGATGGCTTCGTCCGTGGTAGTGACGGCGCCGTACATGACGTCGTCCAAGGTGCCTGGTACCGTACCGAGCAACAGCAGCGAGGGCGTCGTTGGCAGGCCATTGTGGCGGTTGCGTCTGCGGTAGATTCGTATGTTGTCCTTGTGGCGGAGCTCTTTCCATTGGTGACTATCAGCGAGGCCATCCTTGGTCTTGAACAGAGCGCTGTACTGCTGGATGTTGTGCACTGCCAACGTCTCCGCTAGCTCGCGCAACAGGGCGTCATCCGGCTCCGACAGAACCAGCGCAGGCGGAGGTGAGACCCACTTCATTGTAAACAGCTTCCCGCGTCAAAAGCAGTTGTGAGCTACGAGAGGACAGGCAACTAGCACCCTGAGTCATCTGCAACGGCTATGACCATCGAATAAGATGAAACGACCCCCGCACTGAAATGAGGCCAGAAATGGCTGCTCGATGTACGTAGCGACTTGTCTCGATACAAATTTTGCACGAAACATTGGTCCATTGAGATTGCCGTCGTGACGGCTGCCTCGAGCGGCGTCGCAGTCGACGATGGCAATTCCTTTTGAGCTCAAAATTCAGGCGCTAATCTCGAGATTGCGGCTTCCAAGCGACAAGCTCCGTCACCAGAGCCTCGAACACTAGACTAAATTTCCACGTGAGCAGATGCCATTACGTCATGCCCGACAATCTTACCAGCGACGGAGACGGAGGTGTCCACGTGCAATTAGGGCCCCTAAATTTTAGGGGGTGGGTAGCTGTCATGGTCCATGCTCGGACTCCAGGCTGGATCATGACAATAAAACTGTCTGGTGGTAATCAGAGACGCTTATCAAGTCGGCAATGCCATCGATCTTGGCAAGTTGAAGCTGTTGTGGTTCAGTGCTGCATAAGCACGCTCTGAACTGTTCCACTCCTTGAGGACGATCATCAAATGACTCACTTTAGCGAACACGTACACACCACCACACTAATATTTTGTTCATACGTAAAACTGCAGTGGACCACACCAATCTGATGCACTCTTGATGTATCAAAGCAACGATATCCCTTTTTTTTGGGTCAAACTCTGCGCAGGTCAACTCGTGCGCAACTCGCTTTTTGGGTCAACTCATGCGCAAGTTGAGCACGTTTTGAACCATCACGTGACTACATTTTTCAATATGTGATTTTACTTCTAAACTTTATATTATTACATAACGATAAATTATATATTTTTAAAGGTGAATGTACAAATATCATTGAACAAACAATATATACTCGGTATGCAAATTAGTCAACTGGTTTGTATGCGCCTGCTTAGCCCGACAGCTATCAGGTGGCGTGGGTTCGAGTCCCATGCCCGTAGGGAAATCGATGCTTGAGGGAAGTATCGTGTGTCAGTCCTCCGTCGGTTTTGTTAGACCTAATAAAGTATTTGGGTTGACACGCTCCATTCCTCTAGGAGTATGAGTCTCAAATGGAACAGCTGGGCAGAACTTTCCAGGATAATTGCACCACCTGGAGAGTTCTAGCCAATCAGCGTTCGACAGATGGTAAATGGGATTATGTGGTGAAGCAGATAAGAAGTTTTCCAATTTCGATCTCGTCCCGTCAATCGAGATCAAGAGCAATCCCTCTCTACGGTGATCCTCGATATAGTGACACTCACTATAATGACCAAGTGAATGCGTGCGCCATCATCCCCTTCCAAGACGATTGTACCCACGCGATATCGATCTTGACAGGTAAATATTGATCTTGACTTTATTATAGGTATTATGAAGCCAGTGCAGTATGGATAGCCACAGATGGGAAGCATAGGACGTTAACCATTAATTCAGAGTTGTTTTTACCTTCTACTACACAAGTCTTCCTTCTTCTTCGCTATTCCGGGTAGGGATATACAAGATTGGCCCTCCCGACGTCACGCAGGATCAAGATCGACACTAAGTAGAACCCCTACGCCCAGATTGCTTGGCTGGACGTTCGTCAACCCTCAAATCTCAAGACCCCGCTATAGGAAGCGGCAAGCACGTATTGGAACTATTGGATTAAGGTCACACACCGACCACAAGACCCCCCCCCCCCGAGCTAAGATCGACACTGGTCGAGGCAAGATCGATCGAGTACAACCAAGATCGAAGCTCAATAACTACGCGACGCAGCGAGTAGAAGTATCCCCGCTGCTGCCACCTTTCCCGCTGTCCTGTCAGACAGCAAGATCGACAACAAGCGCGTCTAATCGAGATCACCCGAGGAGCGATCTAGTCCCACCGACGGGTACACAAGGTGAGATCAAGAAACTTCACGGAAGATCGGAGTACCCCCTCCGTTAGTCGGCAGTTCGGGCGCAGTGTGCAAGAGGACTCCTGCGATCTTGCGATTTCGCAGAACCGCTTCGCCACAATTATTTCCTGGTCGCAATCGTTCTCGATTGGCTAGAATTCCTTCTTTATAGAAATTCAATGTCTTATATCAAGTATAGCGAAACCATGTCACATTTTAAAATAGATAAATTTAGAAACAGTTACATCTGAGCATAAATTAATTCATGCCAAAGATAGTATTTTTTGTCTTTAAGTGCCATTTATGTTTGTAATAAATGTAGAATAGAATAAGCTACAACACTCCCTTCAGTAATCAGGGGATACGGATACGACTGAGCCGCTGTCCGAGTTTGAATCGTCAGAATCAGCCAAGTCCGATTCAGATTCCATTTCCAGTTGATAATCTGAATCAAACCTTGGCGCACGTTGTGGCGAAGCGTGACTCGGAGCTCTAGCTCTACGGTTGGAAATGTCGTTAATCAGTCGAACATTGTCACGGCTCTATTTTTCGATGACACTGATAACCTGTACCACATCAGGGTGTGGTACGGAGAAAGCATCGTTGAGCGTGCGGTTGTACCTTTCAAGAGTGTTGTTGGTCCGGTTGACAATATCTTCGCGCAGACCGTAAATGTTCCACCACTATGGCTTGAACTTGACAATTCACGTTTGCTTGAAATATTTTCAAAACTGTTGCCAATTTTTCTTCGAGTATACGATGTTTTCATTTTCACAGTCCCTCTTGATAATAGCCCTGACGTCACGAATGCCGCGATTCGAAATTTCGCATCGCCGAATCACGGTAAGCTTGTTGATGCAACCAGGACGCATGGCCAAATCCACTTCATCTGTTGGAATCTTCAGCTTCAGCATCTTGCGTCGTATAGCTTGCTTGAAATGGAAAAGACAACCGACAATTCTAGATTCTGGGAATTGATTCTTGACGGCCTTGATCATGGCTAATTCAAAATCGCAGACAACGTGCGCTGGGATCAACTTTTATTGGATGCGACGAAGATGTAGTGTAGAAGATGCTCGTACAGTTGGGTCGTTTTTCCAGACGTCAATCCATACCAAACTGGTAAATAGAGCTCAGAAATTTGATCAAAGATCATTACAATCACTAATTTGTAAAAAGGCACTGGGACACATCGGTAAGTGGCGTCGAGGAACACTGAACATTGGCGTTGCTTTGTACGATCCATCAATTGTGGGTGCGCCCAGCCGATCACACGATGAAGCACTTCATCTTCGTAATACGTAAAGTGAAACTGGAAAAACTTGAGTCCGGGACTGAATTTGACATCACTCAGAGGTTCACTCTCAATGCGTCCAAACACATCACGACCAAAATGTTTCGTTCTAGTTCGATAAAGCCGACCCAAAACTTGTTTTTTGTCGCTCCTTGAACAATGATATTGTCGTCGTTGTAGAATTGGTCCCGAATAGCTCGCCACACTTCCGTCGGAGTCAGTGTGACGTCGCGAAGACCTAATTCGTCGGTGGCAAACAGCATTTGCTGTTTCCAGTTCACAAAAACGGGTGTGGGTCCTGTAGGAACGCGGTGGATTTCGGGAACGCAATCTGACATGTGAGTGCCCTGGACCACAGCATTCCCGCTCGAAACGAAGAGCTTGGCTTTGCATATAGTCCTTCGATAGACGCTACACCGGTAGTGCTTAGTCGATTCCCCGTGATACCAGGCGTAAGTGTACCCTCGGAAATGAACGGTGTTGGTTCCAGGCACATTGATTGGCTGCCCTATATCTTGAATGTTGTTGTCTGTCCCGGTCGCCCGACCACCGTTCTCAGCATCCACATCAGATGATGGTGTGTCCGATAAAACCAAGGTCGTCTCCGATGGTGCATCAGAGCCGGTATAATCGGATGAGCTGGACAGCGATGGAAGTGCCAAATTGTCGTGGATCATGATGGCGTAGAGGGAAGCGAAGCGAGGCTTGGGAAAAGGATTGAGTGAAGAACGGAAAATTGCGAACTGACGTTGTTAAGGATCAACATTTTTCTTTTGTTTACTTGTCTTTGATGACTGCTCTTTCGTGACTTAACATGGAGTCGTGTAGCTGTCGGTTGTGCCCATGATTCCGTTGTTGTATGAATGTTCATATCGTCGTTTGCTCGGTTTCACGGTTCTAAATGTGTGCGTCCACGAATGCACAACTCTCCCCTGTCGCAAGTACGATGTGCGTTCATGTTCAGTCGCACATTGGTCGGGACACGTGGTGGGATAAATAATGTAATTTAATGTTTTCAGCCAATCATGGCCCAACCTTGTTTTGTCTGATAGTTGATTGAACCATAGTTGACCAATAAAGCGAGTTGACCCATTCTTGACCTGCGCCAAATTTGACCCAAAAAAGGGTTACCCAACCAATAGTATTTGACCTACCTTTTATATGCATATTAAGGATAAATTATAGTTAATTAGTAGTTTGTATTACAGACCAAATGACGTAATTAACTATAAATAAATCAGTCTAAAATCTACTCTAAACTGGCTATTAAGTCCCCTCAGACCAGAGACTAGTGAACCGCGGTTCACTTAGAGGGTTTGTATACTATTAATAACACGCTTCCTTAGTGCAAGGTGCTCGTGTGACCCGTCACAGATTGTACCATCAAGAAACCAAAAGAGAGTTATAGAGACAACCCCCATGTCTGCGTGTAATCCGTTGCCAGTTAATAATAAAAAGGGTGAACCATTGACTCGAAGCAGAGGCAAAGGACGCCAAACAGAATTTGACTTCGTCGGTATGGCGTATTATGGGCCAAAGTAGATAAGGTTTTTTTAGCAGGCGCAAGGATTGTTAATGGCTCCTGGCACAATTATGAACTTGAATCCGAGCAACGGCGCCGCTCATAAGCATTTTGAGCCGGCCGAGAACGACGATGAAAATCTTTCACTGCAGATCGAAAAAATTGGCGTCGCGTTAAACTCAGAAAGACTTGACAAAACGCTTTATGTTGGAGTTGTTTGTTTATATTAGAAACTAGACCCCTCTTACAACTATCCGACGGCCTACCCAATCTCGCATCCAGGAGCAGCTTCCTAGGGTAGAAGAATTTTTGCACGAGAATGGTGTAGCTGCTGGACCTGCGTCCTCGTTGTAGCGCGTTTACCACCTCATTTAGAGGTCCCAAACAACACAACTTTCCGTCAACTTCAATTCATAGATCAACAACAACGCGAAATTGATGAAATAGTTTCTGCTGCCATGGAAAACGACCGCGAAAACTATACTACTATCCGTAATAAGGTTCAAATACTGAGCTTTTAATTCGAGTTAATATTGATGACCTCCGTACTTTGTGTTGGGTCTGCCGAATTTCAACTTACGCTCTCCACTAAGGACCCAACATACAGGCTTTGGTTCACCCATTTCCCCACAGTTGACATTGAAGACGAAGAGCACAAGGATGATGAAGAAGAATTTGCGTTTGGATGTTAGAGAAACATTTTTTTTAATTGAAAGTTGAGCGCAAAGTTTATCACCAAACATATTTATTTGGATGATAGCGCCATATTCGCGTTTTTTATCCATCGTTTGAGTAGTAAAAATTGGACCTTGATGGGGTTAATATCAGGAGAATGCGGCGGCAGAAAGAATAAAAGAGCATAACTTTCGTCAACTAAATCTTGGATTTCTCCATACATGTGAATTTTTGCATTATCGAGGATCAAAATTGACCTCGGGAGTGGCCAAGGGTTTAATTTGGGAACAATCTTTCTTCGCAGTATCTCGTGAAATGCAGCGCGTGTGAATGTGCCCTCCACGAGCCCCCAAGCAAAACCTCCGGCCACATTAGTTGCTGCAAGTAACGATACTCGTTTTCCACGAGAAAATGGTAGTGAAACTATAGCCAGCTGCCCTCTTGGTGACCATGCATGATGACGCATCATTGATCGACCGTCTTTAGAAGTTTCATCTGCAAATACGAGCTGTTCAGGACACGAGTAAAATGGGGACAGTCGTGCAACAAACTCTTGTCTTTCCGCTGGAACACTTTCACGAGCACGCTTAGTTAGCTTTTTTCGAGAGAGATCAAAGTCGAATCGTACGGCACGGCATAAAGTTACGTCTGATAGGTTGGTTAGATCAGAGAAACGTTCCGTAATGACTGCTCGAATTTCTTCAAAATAAAACCAAGGATGTTGCTTTACGTATTCACTGACAAATTCATTAACTTCTTTTGGCCACCAAGATGTCTTTTGTGGTGAATAGCTTTATCCACGCTACCATGGTCTGGAACTGTTAATGCAATCTCTCGAGAGTTCGCGAGGAAATTCCTAGTTCCAGCGATACAGTTTCTATCGGAACGCTGTACGCGTACAGGAGAATCACGGCACGCCATCGTAAGTGTTGGGAAAACGTCATCGTCTTAATACGCTGTAAAATCCCTAATAGTGGAGTTCAAACCGGCATTCGGCCCTTTTCTTCTTATCAAAACCTCGTTGTCTGAGGATAAAGTTAAGTAAAGCTTTATGTTATCCTATTCCCTGTATTTCTTAAACCAAGTGTAAGACTCCAATTTCGCCAAAACCACTGAAAGGGACAATACCATCACAACCGATTCACAGTCAAAACCCAAAGTTAAGGTGGTGCCACACTAAACGAACACGTGGCACACTTTTAAAGGTAAGGACACAGCAAATGCGGTCGAGCTCACAACAGTCAAGTTTTAGCGAATTATATTTGATAATACAGTGTTATTTCTACCAATGAAAAACGATTTAAGAGATGAACCCAGTCTTCAACACTCGTTCAATACCTGAAAAACCGCATTTTCACCCACCTAAAAGCTTTCAACTTAGTCGCAATGGTTCCAACATACATCTGGACTGCCATCTGCCGCGACATGCCTCGTAAAACTCGCAACTACTGATGCAAGACATGAAGCCTTCGTAATCGTGAAGAGCCATATGCTGGCATGCAACGTGTGCGCGTTAACAAGGCCACTCAAGATACGCTACGAGTTGCTGGAATGTTCCTCGG
The DNA here is from genome assembly GCA_008079305.1 of Phytophthora palmivora. NCBI lineage: Eukaryota > Oomycota > Peronosporomycetes > Peronosporales > Peronosporaceae > Phytophthora > Phytophthora palmivora. The sequence continues at coordinate 187,306 of VOQZ01001312.1, read as the reverse complement.
AACCATGCAAAGCGGCTACTCCATGTGACGCATGCCCCTGGAAGGGAAAAGTGCTTACTTGTCAGGAGCTAAACCGACTGATGATAATGGAGACCGGCTCTCGCGAAACGCTAGTAAGGGAGCCACGCAAGGCCAAAGTAACCCCCCGCCTGAAGGACTATGGACGGGAACTGGCAGCACAAGGATTGAAACCTGCTCGGATTCGCATGAGTATGGTCCGCCCTTGTGAGCTGTCGGAGGCTGAGATGACATCCTTGCACCAGGTACAGTGGTTCGCCAGCAACTTCACAAAGCGCAATCTTCACCGCAACGGTGATTACGACGGGATCTTAGCCCAGATCGAGGAATTGGGGTATGAACCTGGAGTTTCCGACATACAGCCGTTTTCGTTTGGATAGGGTGCGATGCTCGTGGGGATCCCAGTATTGACCAAGGTTCCGACGAAAAGCCACTTTTGGTAGGACTGACTACTAAGCGACTCCTACTTAACGCAGCTCGTGACCCAGCGACGTTCGTATTTCACATGGATGCCACCTTCAAGTTAAACCAAGTTGCGTATCCTGTAATTGTGTGTGGTGTCTCAGACAGGTGTCGGTCGTTCCACCTGGTGGCTTTGCTCATCACATCGCAGCGGCTGGAGACACTTTATGCGAAAGCGCTTGTTGCGCTACGCAAGATATTTACAGCGGTGACGAACCAGAAACTTTTGTTCAAGTATGTAATGGCCGATGCTACAGCTGCACAGCAAAATGCTGTCGCCGAAGTTTTTGGGATGGATTCGGACTTCGTGTACCTGCTGTGTTTCTACCATGTGATGGCGAAGGTTCATGAGAAACTTAAGGGTGTCCCAGATACCTTGTGCGAATATGTTGTCACTGACATTTACGACCTACACTTTTGCTTCCTGTCAAGCTGTGCATGAAGAACAAGTTGGTAAGGTTCTGGCCAGATGGAAGAGCGATGAACGATTGATGAGATTCGAGACCTACTTCAATAGTGTATGGGTGACAAGCGTATTCAGCCGCTGGCAGTGTTTCCACACACCAAGCGGTTATGCAGCCACGAACAACCCAGTAGAGTAGTTTAACCGCCTGATGAAGTGTGACTATACCCTCCGGACAAACACAAGATTGGACAATTAATTGGGCTACTAGCGGATTGTTGCGGCCATCAGTCATTGACACCCCGTGTTTTCAAGGAAGTACCCGATGCCATCCAACAGCTAAAAGCGCGTGTCAAGGATTTTCGTCAGCGTGAGCTTCTCGTTGATATAACTCCCAGCAGGTCCAGCATCGAATTCCTGCTTGTCTCGCTAAATACAAATGCTGTTCTCGTGTAATCACGTGATTGCCGCCGTGTGTATTTACCGGAGCTAGGGTGCATTCGCGAAACAGCCCCTTTTCCCACCGAGATGGACGCTTACTACGCGGTATGGAACTGGAAGGATAACCAGAGGGTGGATGGAACGTCAATGTGAGTTCACTTGCATGCGGTTGCAGGTACAACTTCAAGTTTTCCATCTCCATCCATGTGCTTTTCTTACTTCAGCTGGACTGGATGGCAAACAAACATTTGTTAATCAATATGTACCTAGGAAATATCGCCGTACTCAAACATCGCGGTCTCGTATCCCTGTTGGTCGTCCTTCTGCAAATGGGCATACCTTGACTATTGAGTGAACTTAGTTTGAGGTGCGATTTTTGACCCTTTAAAACAATTCTACTTTCACATTTGCAAAAAACATTGCTTCGCAACCGCCAATCTTAAATAGAATTATGAATCCAAACGTAATGAAACCGATTTCTTCTACAACTTTCAAATGCCTTGTTATAGATATTTTCTAACATACGACAATGGAATCAAGTCACGGCAACTTTCAATCCATCACGGCCGCCCCTCCTACTGCGTTCTACGCTTTTTTCCAGTGGTGTCAACAGCACCTCCGTGAACATGGGTGGGGCCGCCTCGATGAGGCAGCTGCTCGCTATTTGATGACATGGGACCACAATGAACGAGGTAATACCTTTAATGTCGGTGACGCAATCAAGCGACCGCTTGATGTGTTAGCATCACGAAGGTCCGTCTCATTGAGGCTGCAGCCCAAGGTCAGGATGCTGGCGAGGCGAATTGGTGTTGCCATCTGATACCGACAGGAGCGATCAACCTACGTACCAGATGCAACATTCTCGATGACCGCCGTGTTGATGGGAAGGTTGTGTTTCTCACTTCGTTGGAGCCTACATGGGAGCCTGCGGTAATCCTCCCGTCGAACGAGATCAAGAAGTTCCGCAAGCGCAAACGCAGTCAAGTCGAGCGCATACATTGAGGCGGAAGCTCAAGAAGACTAAAACAAATCAATAAATACAGACACTTTCATTTAATAGTTTCCATATGTTTAGCCACTAAGCTGTACTATCACTAACTCTGTCTACTAAGCTATGCTACATAGCAACCCTGTCGCGCTCCCGCGTGTCTGGATGGTACGTCGACGGAAACGTGGAGCCATCAGCTAGATAGGTACAGGGTCTAGCTCTTCAACTCGCTCCGCACAAGCCCCACGTTTGCTGGCCACATATCATCCAGCCTTACCGGCCGTGGCAGGCCACGCCTGTGTTTGTGTTGTCGTCGTGTCGGTCGACCTCGTCCTTAGGAGCGTTTTCAAAAGTGAGAGTTCGGCGGCGGTGGCGGCGGGGAGGCCGTGGGATGGGTGAACCTCGTCCTTCCTCCTGGTCTGGTCTCTCCCTCACCCTCCGGCCGAGGCCCTGCATATCTTTGTGGTACATCGATTAGGGATGTGCCACCTGCATTTGGATGTGTGTATCTACTGTTTTGTCTATCAAAGCTACGAACTGCCATCGAGACAAGTTCTTGATCGAGTCAAATCAACCCTGTGCTCATGCTTTCGAATGATCGATTTTGGGGGAGTGGTTCACCTCCTTCGTGGAGCTATTGACGACAACAGATCTACACGCTCTAATTTTGTTTATCAGAGCGGCTACGCCATTACCGAATCCCGATTGTACGCATTTATGAGGTGCAAGTCATCCCCAAACTTCAATTCCAATAGAACACGAGGACCACGGCGGTCACCCTGCCCAAAATTCATTCGTAAAGCATTCACCACAATGTCACACTGAGCGGCTCGAAGTCTTGGTAGCAAGGTGGCAAACCCCTTCCACGAACAACCCCGACACAAGGTCACGTTCTTTTGCCAACTCATCAGCAAGAAATCCGACCTCAACAAACTCGAGAACCAAATCGGACGATAACTCGTGCCGCCAAACTCAATGCATTAAATATAATTGCCACTTGTAGCAATAACGACTTTGCCAGGTTCCTCATCTGTCTTGCAAAATTGACAGAATCTTGCATCCCGGTATCCTTGAAGCGAATTGCTAGACGAATCTCATCCGCGTGAGTCTCTGCAGCTCATATCCATAGGGTCCCCCTCTTGCGGCGCTTGATATTTGGCGTGGCTCGCCAATCCCACATAACACTGACCTGAATAATGCCGTTGGCCTCATTCATGCGCACGTTGTCAATCTGCCAAATGTTTCACAACAATTCAGGGTTTGGACCCCAGCCCTCTGGTTGAGACCTGTCGTCCTCAACGCCATCGACCTAGGGGGACCAGCTAGGCTTCTGACTCCGAGCCATTGCTTTCCAAATTGCAGCTATCGAAGCTATTCTCCTCTAAACCATCACGGCATGGTTCGCCAGTGCTTCCGTCCTCTGCAGAGCAGAGAACGCTGCCGCCAGAGAAGTCAGGCTGGAGTGTCATCTGGAAGTGCTGAGTACTCTTAAACTGGCACGTCGACAAAGCCTTAACAGTAAGGTTCAAATGCTCGCGAAGGTCTGAGAATGACGGATTTGCGGGTGCAGGGGGAGTGTCGCGTTGTCTGAACCCACAAATTGGTACCGGATTAGATGTTCGGTTTTGGTCCTTGACATCAGCTTGATAGGTTTTTGAATGAATGGTTGCCGTCGCTCCGCAGCTAGCTCTAGTTGTGGTTTAATACGCTTCTCAATTCTCCATCTTCTGCAGTTATCCCTTCTTCCTATCTGCTAGTGTGTCGTAATGCCACGGCAGTGAATCAGTTAGAGCCTTACATCATGGATTTGACGAACCTGACTATACCAGCATCTTACATGTTCTAGGACAATGTCCACTAGCCGGTCCATCTGATTTAGCGCGATATTAAGACTCGATACGGTTTCAATACTGTGGTTTTGTTGTCGGATTGCTGCAGCAATTCAAGCAAATGGCGCATGTTGAACGGCTGAAGGCCTCCGAGATCAAGTCAACCGCAACAGCGGAGAAGCACTGTAGATGGGTGTCATCTCTAGTGGTGCCAACATTTAGACAACGTACAGAACATAGCTACAACGTTGTAAATTGGTACGTTATGTTTGCACAAACGGCCCTAAGCATGCACCTGAACGTATACTTGTTTTTGTATGGAGAGTTGCTACGACGACAGTGAGCTAGATGCAGCCACTGCCTGAGCATTTTGCTCTAGGGGATGACCACCAAATCTTGAACCATGTACGGCGCTAGCATGCTTCTCTTTGCAGTTACTACATTTCCACTGGTTGAAAAAGCCCGCTCGGAAGGAACAGAAGTTGCAACACAGCCTAGCCATTTTTGCGCCAAGCGAGTAATTACAGGGAACACGGCTGCGTTTTGCTTCCACCACTCCACTGGAGTACACGACGAAGAAATTTTCGCAGTATGCTTCCAGTACAGAGCGATTTGCATACAATAGTTATATCCGCGCAGCTGGGTAGTTCATCGACTTCTTCATCATCTGATGTGGATTCACCTATTCCAATCGAGCGAAGCGTTCGAGCATCTCTCTGCTTAGATGGAGGCGACATGAGCACGGAGTTGCGTGGCTGTGGCTCTGTAGTGACTGGATGTTCAACGGCTCGAGCTACGTTGGTCATAGCACCATGAAACTGTTCTCGTGTCACTTGTTGCTTTTGAGCAGTCAAGCGACCCATTTTTGCGAAAGTAGGATGCAAACACGAAGTCCACATCATACCATCATTTTGTTTTCCCACTCGCTCCCTAAATAGCTTCAGAAAACTACTTTGCACCAGCTTCATGCTTGTCCGCATAACTCTTGCAGTTGCTCGATCACAAGTCCGACTTTACCGTCGAGTAGGTTTGGCTTCTCCATCTCATTGCGCACTGAGCGCAGGAACAGATACGCCAACGATAACGTAGGATAGGTATCGCCGCTAAACTTCCTTGTCGCCAACGCAAATGGGACAACGCGTTCCATTAACCAGTCGATCGTTAACCAGTTCGTTGGTTTTGGGCAGGCCAGCCTTAACTGTGGAAACTCCTTCTTGCCATCAGTTGTAGCTAAATACTCGAAAAAATTCTCGAATGCACTTTTAAGCTGGATCAGACGAGCGAGCATATCTAAGCTACTGCTCCATCGAGCAGAGCAATCAACAATGGTTGTAAGGGGTACTGGTATGAGCTACTCATATTTCTGGATCTCCTTCAATCGATTCGCTCCCACTTGAGACTAGTGGAAGTATACTGCCAGTGCGCGAAACTTTCCGACATTTTTTCGAACTTGCGTTACCGCATCGCACTCCTCACTAGTGAGCACGTCACTCACTAGCTTATCCACAGCATCAATCGCACTCTCACGTAAGGCATCTACCGAAGTAGCCTCTGCTAGCCCGTCTTCGGTCAGAAGCGGTGGCGAGGAAACTGTACTCTGTTCACCAGTAGCGAGCTTATTTAATTCGATATCGTCGCCTTTTTTCCTTATTTGCGCACCAGCCGCCACGAGATGCAGGACATGCGGAATGCAGAGGATGCGGTAGACACCAAGTATGTTTACAGCCAAAACGGCATTTGAAGCACCATCTCGGAGAAGAACAGTGCAATTTCCCTTCCACAATCCCCATCGAGAAACAACAGCACCCACACAAGTTGCAATTAATTCACCTGTGTGGGATCCAGGTATATGTTCAAACTCAAGCGTCCAGTTTGCCATATTAAAATATTCGTCCAGATAGTGAACTGTTGCTGCCATAAAGCTGCGTTGACGCCGATCAGTCTAAGTGTCCGTCGCCATACAGAAGCCTAAGCAATCTTCTTTCAGAATATGTTGCAACGTGGATTGTAGGTCCGTTGCTATGCTAGATATATTGTTTCTCAATTCCGTTCGCCCCGAGACGTGTAACTCGATGCCAGCGAAATCAGCAGCTACTAGTTGCAAATACTTGCGAAACCCTTCGTCTTCAACCAGTGACATCGGCCTCTGGGACTGAGCAATCCATGTTACAAGCTCTCTCGAGTCCTCGCTGTTCAGCGCTTAACTTCTTCAAGCTCCCTTTTTGCGGCCTGCTTGACTCCGAACTCGTGCAACTTCTCTTATTACTGCCGGCCTTCTTGGGTTTTGGATGATTGAGTTCTACGTACTTGTCAAGCTTTGGTGGTAACTCTCCACGACCGTATTTGTTGGCCCAATCGGGTATGACAGCGTACTGCACTCTAAGCAAAATGTAACCTCAACATGACGAGAAAACAAGGCTTTTTCTTCTAAGTGGGAGTGATCCGCAGTTGCCGCCAAGCGGGCAACAATGCCAATATCTGGACGATATGGCTTCTTCATAGCTACGAGCGTGGCTCTGGCAACCACGCCAACATGTTGGGATCTCGAGGACTCGTGTTCGCGTTCTTCACTCGTCAGTGCTTCTTCGGTAGTGAGCTGGTCGCTTAGCGTTCGGCGGTACGTTGAAGCTCGGTTCACAGTCTGTTTGCTAAACAAAAGCAGTCAACAGATACCTCTAGGTCCATGGTACGTTTAGAAACATTCTAAAGCTAAATGTTGACACCTCTAGTCATCTCGTCAAACCCGTTGAGGCTCAAGGTGCTGGGTACTGCCGAATCATCTGTTGGGTGGGGCAATCGTTTTAGACCGACAACGTTTACGCTTGACCGTATGGAGGCCACGGTCTGCGCCATCTTTAGTCACAAAAGTATGAGCGAGATATTGGAACTTTGATGCGCGACCAGTAATCCATGTGCAAACGGAGCGAGCCACATCAAGCCCAAGCGGCCCTATCTGGGTAGAAGAAAGGCGGCGGTGCACACTGGCCCATATTTGCGCTACAATCTTGGGTACATGGAGTGTCACTATTGCGCCGGAGTACTGTTGGAAAACTGGGATCTGTATCTGTGCGTGTGCAACCGACTACAGATAAGAGGCGCCGAGCAGCTGCGATCTCCTGGGCCAATAACTTAGGATCGGCTAGTTAGCAGAAGTAGGAAGAAAAATATCACACTCACTTTTGCGTAGTTACCCGCAGTGCGCGGAAGTGCAGTCGATTCGGCTTCAACAGGTTTTGAGCCGAAATGAGCCAACGACGAGAACAGTGGCTCTGGCGTGCACCGCCAGCCCCTCCTGAACCCGTCATCAGTCGCGTAAGAACTGGTATGGTCGACGAAACAAAAGAGACGAGCCCTGCTGTCACTCGCGAAAGGGGTGATAGCAAAACCACCGGCGCTAATGTGCCGGCGGCGGGAGATAACGCCGCAATGTTGTTTACGTTATTGCGTGGATTATCTGACCAATAAAAGCGACTTAAGGAAACGCACACTGAAATCAAGGCGTCGCAACACTTGCGTGAGAAGAGGTTAGACAATGACAAGACAAGGTTCGCGCGCCCGGACCCTCCGCTGACGCCGCCCATGAACTCCAGCCTCTTTGTGTCCGGCCTTGGACGGGGAACAAGAATGCACATCGACTTGCTCGGCCGGTCGCCGCACACGCCACCCACGCCTAAACCGCACAGCCCAGCGGCGGTGCGTCACTACTTCGGACATCAACAGCCTGGATACGGAACCCCGACGTCAAACTCGCATCGCCTGTATGCCGCGGAGCTCGAAGCATATCCAGCGGTAATAGCAACACCTGAACAGGGAGGCCAAACGTAGGCAAGGGGCGGGGTCTTCCAGCAGCAGAACCCCCAGCTGAGGTATCCGGACGCTCGTCAGAAGAAACTGGCGATCAAACTGTTCGATGGCAGGGAGCTGTACGTGGGCTTCGGGTCTCGATTTCTAGAGTGGTGGAGACGTTTTGAGAGGCAAGGCACGCTAGTACAATCGGCATGTGGATTCGCGTCGCCGGAGGACGTCAAGGTTGATCTCCTGGGGGATTATTTGTCGGGCAACGCAGAGAAGTACTACAATGAGCAAGTTAAGGCTTGGTGGGCACAGTCACCGACGCTGCAGTACATCGTGGAGAGACGTTTAAGACGAACATCACCCCAGCGCAAGCTATGAAGCTGTTCCCTGCGTCGAAGGACGCCAAGCGTACATGGCCAGAGCACTATATGTACTTGGTCGCCATTTCGGAGGCATGTGACGGCGGGGCGGACTATCTAGTGCTCACCACCATCGTGCAATACGCGTCTGCAGACCGGCACACTGTGCTTATGGTGAAAACAGATGGGACTAGGACTAATTATTGCAGCAAGCAGAGGGGTTAGCTCACTTCGTTCAGGCCTGGGAGCTGGAGCCGTCGAGGCACAAGAATCTCGGACGAAATATGGTCAGCACGGTGAGCGAGCGGAATTAGGAGCCTCGAAGGTGCTACTGATGCGGCGACGTTGAACATCTTTGCGAAGCTTGTCCTGAGCGGAAGAGAACTGGTATTAAGGCGGCAGATATTACGTTACCGGTGTACGAGGTGTCGCACGAGTCCGGTGAGGCCTGGATCTTGGTCAGCGGGTCCAGTAGGCACCTGGTTAACGACGCGTCATGGCTCGAAGCTGTCGAGCTGTGCGATGACCAGTGCATACAGCGGAACGGTGAGCCGCTTACGATTCGTATGAAGGGGGACGTAAGTTCTGTGTCACGGCATGTGGCGTGATTCAAAACCGTCATACTCACCAACATATATTTCGCGAAAAACGTTGTACACAATTTGATATCGTACGACCAGCTGGACAGGAAAGGATATGCACTCGCGTACGTGGGAGGGCGGCGCGTCATGGCGGCTAAAAACGGAGGACTGGTGACGCTGGACGTGTAATTGCGTCGAAACGTGCTGGTTGCGTTCGGAACGGTGACGCGGGGACCAGGACCCCAGTCAAAAGTGATTATGGCCGATTTAAATGAGCTAACCAACGATACGGATATGATGGCGGGTAACGAACAGAAAGGAACACTCATTGAGTTCCATCAACGTCTCTACACCTGCATTATGACGCTGTGGAGCGTCTTGCGAAGGATCCGAGTTCTGACATAGAGTTGGTGGACCACAAGAGAGTGAACTATCTAGCTTGTGTACAGGGTAAGCAGTCAAAGGGCAGTCAAAGGGCAGTCAATCGGGGATGGACACGGGCGAGCACTCGCCCATTCATCGCAGGTATGATATGCTCGGACTTGAAAGGTACGATGACACTGCGGGACCGTCTTAACAATCGCTACATAATCAACTTTACTGACCACAAGAGCAACTACTGTAGGGTATTCCTAGCGCGGATCAAAGATGCAGCTGCCAAACAGTTCGAACACTTTCTCGTTTTCTTTGAGACGCGTTTTGATTGCCGAATTCAGGTGCTGAGGACGGACTGAGGTGGTAAATATCAGAACGTTGCCTTTTCTATAAGAAGACTGGCGTTGCTCGTCAACGAAGCGAAGCGAACAATCAGGTCAGCAATGGCAGAGCTAAGCTCATGCATCGGACCATCATGAACATGGCCAGATGCATGATCTTTGGCGTGCGGGCTGCCGTTGAATGTTTGGGAGATGCAGTGCAGTATGCCGCCTACATCTTGAACCGGTCGCGGACAAACTCAAACCCGGGAAAAGCTGCACCCCGAAGGTTCTGACGAAGCAGACGCCGTTGATGGGCGAGCTAGTGGTATTCGGCTCTCCGTGTACTGTGTATAGAGATCCTAGAAATATGAACTTCTCACATCGTGCGCTAGAAGGGCTAATCATCGGGATCAGTGAAGAAACCAAGGGCTATAGAGTATACCTTCCGAAGGGCCGAGTGGTGGTAACGACGCAGCAGGTGAGAAATATCAAAACGCTAGACAAGGCTTAGAACGAGCAAGTGCAGAGACTGTATTTCCAGGAGGAGAATGGGAGTGACGCTGAGACGGTGGGCAATGTCGACGCGGGGACCGCGAGTGGTAGAGTGAAGAAGAAAAAGAAACGCACAAAGAAGAAGTCATGGCAAAGTGATCGACGCATACCGTGGTTGGTTGCACGGAAGAATGTGTGTGAGGTGGATGAGTCCGCTCAACAGAAGGAGGCAGCAGGCGAGATCGTGAATAGTGTGGTAGAGGTAGACCCGAGGAATTACGGTTAGGCTTTGCGTAGCAAACACCGATAGAGATGGCAAAAAGCCGTGGAGGGGCAACTGCGATCCCTTAAAGAAAACGGGGTGTGGGAGGTCGTGCGGATGTCTACTGGGGCTCACGTGCTCCACACGAAAAGGGTGTACAAAACGAAGAAGGACGCCGACGGAGACATCGAACGTTGGAAGGCGCGGCTAGTGACTTGCGGGAACGAACAAGAATTTGGTGTGGGCTACAACATCACGTTCACCGCCGTAATTGACATGTGCAGCTTGAAGGTGATACTGAGTTTGGCCAAGAAGCGGAGAGTTCCAGCAAGGCACGGCAATATATGTTAAGACCGATAAAGAAATGGTGTTGTTCATTTATATTTGGCCGCCGCAAGGAATGACAGTCTCGGACGAGATCAGTAAGAAATTGTGTTGAAGCTGAAGAAAGCTCTGTACGGCCTCAAGCAGGCGGGTGGGCTATGGAGCAAGCAGCTCCATCAGAAGCTGGTGAACGTGGGGTTCGAGAAAAACTTAACTGATATATGCGTGTGCTACAGTCAGTGACAAGGAGTGTTGATTGTGGTAGGAGTTTACGAGGACGGTGTGCTGGTCACAGGGACAAAACAAAATGCAGTGATCGAGTTCTTTGGGGGGTTGTTGGACCTGTCGGTAAAAGATCTCGGTGAGGCGAGCAAGTTCCTTGGAATGCGAGTTAGATAAAGTGAAGAAGACGGATAGGATTTGGATCAGGAGGTCGCGATTGTCGATATGCTGCGAAGGTTTGGAATGGATGAGGCGCGCGGTGTGCGCGCATTAATCGGCGTAGAATAGAACGGAACAGTTGTTGCGGATGCGTTACCTGCGTCAGGAGAAGATTTGGTGACAGTGGCGGTGTTCCAGTCGCTGATTGGGAGTTTGATATGGATTGCCCGTTGCTCGCGTCCCGGCATCGCTTTTGCTTTGCACAAGGCGTGTCACCAGACGCACACCCCGCGATGGCGGACTGGAACTGGCTAAGGCGATAACCAGGTACTTGGCTGGCACAAAAGAGCTGCGCCTACGAATGAAGGGCAACAGAAATTCGCGAGAAGCTCTGAAGTTCATTGCGTACATCGGCGCTGGTTTTGCGGCGGATAAGCGAGACAGGAAGCCAGTGACGGGAGGCTTAGTGACACTGGATCGAATACCAGTGAGCTGAATATGTAAGAAACAGGGCAGAGTGTCACTTTCCACGATGGAGGCTGAGTTTAGGACGGCGTCGGTTATGGCAACGGAGTTACTTGGGGTAAGAGAACTGCTCGGAGAACTTGGAGTGGATTATGAGGGGCCGATGCCACTGCGCGTGGATAATCATGCTGTTCTTAGGCAGCTTGAAGGTGAAACGGCTTCTGCGAAAGCAAATCAACTTTATGTCCGCAATAAATTCGTGGGATGACACACACGAAAAGGAGTGCTAAAGCCTGAGTACCCGGAGAGCACATAAATGCCTGTGGACTAGATGACGATGACCGTGGACGCTCTCAGGATAGCGAAACCGCGGACTAAAATAGGGCTGCATTGAGACCGAAGTCCTAAATAGAATGCTCGACACTGCCGGCGAGGAGTAGTGTTGGAAAACTGGGATCTGTATCTGTGCGTGTGCAACCGACTACAGATAAGAGGCGCCGAGCAGCTGCGATCTCCTGGACCAATAACTTAGGATCGGCTAGTTAGCAGAAGCAGGAAGAAAAATAACACTCTCCCTGTTGCGTAGTTACCCGCAGTGCGCTGAAGTGCAGTCGATTCGGCTTCAACAGGTACACAACAATATCGGACCTTACAAAGAAGCCGATTACCTGAAGTTAAAACAATACCAGGCGCTTGATGGGTTTCGCCAAGATAACTATGCGGTATAAAATACCGGTCTGCGGAAGCCCATACATGAGCTCGTGTCTAAGATAAAAGGAAAACGAAGATAGTTCGTCGAGAGGTTCCAATCTAGGAGTACCTGTAGGCAGCAGTTCCCGTCGATGCCCGCAAGGCTGTGTGAGAATAAAGGTGCCTCCCAGTCCGGATGGATACGTTCGCGGCGTTGATTCCTTTGTTATTCGCATAGAATAAAAGTTGAAACCCCAGTCTCTGCACGCACGATGTGCCCCAGCAAAATCTCGTCCGACGAAAACTAAAGTAACTGAAAATAAATAGCTCCTAGCCAAACCGATAGCAACAAAAAGCTCAGCTGAATCTGCAGTAGATTTCATGCATTGTGTGTTTTGCTTGAGATGTTTTTGCCTAACCGCCACAATCGATATGTACTTTTGCTTGTCACACCTCCCAGAGATCTGCAGTCCAATATTCTTCCTGGGTGGGTGTACTACCTGCACTACACATAATCGATCTTAAAAATGCGAATGTATGCTTTACGTGCCCATCGGATAGTATATGTGTGCTTCTACTACATTACGGAAACTGTAGTGTTCGGATCGCTAATCGAGGCTCTGGAAAGAGGGGGTGTCAGTTATGACTGAAAAACCGCACACACAGACTTCTACTTCTGGATGCTGAACGAACGAATAGAAAAGGGTGCAGAGGTTGGTTTCCCAGTTGTTGTTTACAGTAAATTGTGTAAGTATAGTTATTGTTGTATTATGGTTTACCTTTCCCCTGTTGTTATTTTTGTAACGTTTATGTTTGTACTGTGTCTCGTATCATCCGGGATAATTGACGTCAGATTCATCGCCGTTGGATCGCCAAACGCCAGTGGTGCGGTCTTGACCGTGTCTGGGAAGTGTGTCGGTAAACATCTACACTATTTAGGCAGCAAACATTTTTGCAGACAATTTTCGAATATGCAGAGGATGGCCCTCAAGTTAACAACGGTTACAAGCCAGGATATACGCCAAGTAGGGATAATACCAGTTTTGATTTCCCGAATCATTTCATATCGAGTGAGTAAATCTCCTGTTGATCGTTGAGTTGAGCATTTTGCGTCGGCTTGGACGTTGGACAGCATCGACGTCAGACACAGGGGTACCGAAAATGCTATTGCTATTGTGTTCGAGGATGCAGCAATACAAATAACTTCACATATCTCCCAGCCATAGTCGTCTGCAATAATTGAACGTATTGCAAGAAATACATCGGAGCTTGTGGGGAATCTGTATATTGCGAGATTATTGTGTGCCGCGCACAACCTTGCGCACAGTCGCCGCACTCCAGTACCTACGATTTACCTTTAAAAACAGTAAGCTTTCAAGGTGCAGTGGGGTCATCGCTTGGCGGTGAAGGCCAACCACTGCTTTGGCTTTGCTAAAAATCGCTCGACGACATTGGAAGTCGGAGTGATCACAGCCACCTGGCCGATGTAACGTGAAGTCGATTGACGAAGACGTCTCGCCCGCTCGAGAGCATCCGCAGCGAAACCTTGGTCGTCTGACGTTGCTTCCGAAGGCCGCGGTGGCGGAGACGTTTCTGCGGCCAGCGGATCCAACATAGCTTCCTCGTCGGGCGATAGCGTGCTCTCGCGACCCAGCAAGACGTTAACGCAAGCGCGTTCGAATCCAGGGCTCTTGACGATGTCTGCATCGGCACGTAGGTAGTGGGTGACCTCAGGATTCTGTGCGATAAGCGCATCGAAGAGATCGCGGACGTCCAGTAGGGTTACATCGTCGGCACTTTGCAGTTTTTTGGACGTTGACTCAAACAACTTGAGGTTGACGAGGATCGCTTTCAGTTGCTTCTCCTCCCGGCGAGTTGGCATACATGCCGCCAGCTCGTCCTCGTCGTCATCGCAGAGGAACTCCTTCAGCACAAAGTACCTCTTCACCATGTCGAATGTAGAGGACCAGCGGGTGTCCTGATTAAGGACAGGATGCAGATGTGTTTTTCGACTAACACACAAAAATCAAATTATTAGATTTCATAAGACACATAATCATTAACGCAACTCACCGTAATTTTGCGGACACCAAAAGCGAATTCTTGATCTTGCACATCAACTTCTGCACCTTATTAAGTAGATCATCGTCGCCAGCAAGTAGTAAATTGACCGCTAGGTTCAGACGGTGGCGGGCGCAGCCCACCACCGGAACCTGCAGCTTGTTGGCGACAGCACCATTCACGGCGCAATTATCGCCGACAATGTAGGCGATATTGGCTTTGCTACGGCCGTAGTAGGAGAGAATGGTGTCCAGAAACTTGACGTGGCTCCTGGCAGTAAGGTCGTCAACGTTATCGTCGATAATTGGGGCCATCGCGATCAGAATGTTCTGCGCCTTGCCGTCGTGGCGAAAGGACGCAAAGACAGCGACGTAATGCTCTGACCTGAACGTCCACCCGTCGAAAATGATACCGAACGACTTTGGGAGGATACTACCGATCACAGTTTCAACCTCACGGACCAGCAGGCTCATGTACTTGACCAGGCTGTCCGTCGAAAGGCTGCCGATCTTTACGTAGTTAGATGCCGCTTCCGTCTCGCAGAACGAGAAGGATAGGTTGCAAGAGAGCACCATGTCGATCCAGGAGAAGATCTTGTGGGTCTTGTCGTCGATGAACCCAACCAATGTGCCAGTATTGGCACTGGCGCTAGTCATCTCCGCGACGAAATTCGTGTGCCACATGAAGACGTGGCCTAGCAGATTGGTGTAGCCAGTATTGGGCTCCATACGGCGCTGGACGCCACAGCGGCACACGAACTGAGCAGTAGGCTCTCCGTTGTCATCGAGCACACACTTGAAGTAGAAGGTCGAGACCTGCTTCGACGTGAACGGGGCGGTGCGACCCTTCGTTTTTGCTTGATTGACCTTCTTGGCCTTTTTCAGCGCTCTAGACGTCGACGATGTGGCCTTTCGGCGCGGCTTTGGAACACTTCGCGGAGTTTTGGCAGGCATCGTGGTGGGTGGAGTAGACAGATGACTGTGAGTGTGCTGAACAGAGTGAAAATGCCCAGATGTGAGAGGCTTACTGTCTTATAAAGAAGTTCACGTGCTCCAGTCAAACGAGCGCGACCTGTGGACCAGTGATTGAGCTTCAGCTGGTTAAACCGAACCAAAACGAGACCGCAAGTGGACCGGACTCGCCGATAGGGTTATTGGCGATGGAGGAAACAAAAACAAATATTTTAGCATTTCAAAGCAAAGCCGAAAATAAATAATTTTTCAACCAAAATACAAAAGTATTTAATAAAAATAGTATTTTCGGAACCCCTGGTCAGACATGTCGTTCTCACTTCCGTCTTTTTCATCGTCAGCGACACCGCCATAAGCGTAATAGCTTTGAAAGGACCCATTAGATCTTATTAACAACTCTTAGAAAGTTCATTCTTCTATGTAATCATTGTGTTCAGAGGTATACTTCGACACAATCTAATATTCCTTCGGCATAGGTGTACTACTTACACTACACCCAATTAACTTAAGTATTGTCTAATGGATGACAGCAGGTGCAGGCCTCAGCCGAGTAGACCTCGCCCAACAATGAACGCGGTAGAAATCCATACAAGACTTGCGTCGTCTTTATTTCATCTATCTAGACTATCTAGAATTCAGGCATTGTTTTAAACATTAACTCTTTCGTGAACTGTATGACATACAGGCAGAGTTGTGAAGCCATCAACTGACGGATTCTGACCCTATTTGTATACCACATATCGAAATGTGTGGGAAGAACCTAAATCATATGCTTTACTGAAGCAAAAGTCGGTAAGTTGTCGACAAACAATTGCGTTCTGACCCTTTTCATCAACCACATGGATATTATTATATTGACTAAAATAGTTATACCGCTGGCAAAATAAGTGTACGCAGTGACAAACATTTTTCATGCAAAATGAGTGGACAAATATTCTTTATAAACAGGGAATACCAAATTCACCCGCTATCCTGACGATCTGTCCGTGTGCGTATCCGTTACCTAAAAGACAGTGTTCTGCCGTGACTTGGTATCCCAAGCTTGCAGTGCTATTAGCAATACATCGACTGGTGTCCGCGAGTATCGGAGGTGACCTTTGTACTGATTTCGTTATCCTGTTTTGCCGTTGTAGCTGACAGTATGCGAAAAAATCGATATACAACATCATCTAGAACAACATAAAGTCTCTGGTTAGTAGGGGGGATGCCTATCCATTTTAATTTCGAGTGTTGAAATGGGAGTGTGCATGAATTCAGATTTTTCTGTAGAAACGTTGGGTGCATGTAATTTGCTTTTATTATGCAACCCAAAACCGTACATTCCTATTGCATCAAAGCAGAATTGAGTCCCTCGATTAGATGTTGGTCACGATGCAATTTGGCGGTGATGGCAATGAGAATTCAGGATGCTCTATTCATGTTCATGACTGCCGCAGCTCGCAAAACTCCAGAAGAATGCGGGTGACTGTAGTTGTCGCCGGAGCGACAGCTAGGGATTCATAGTAACCCTAACCAGCGCCGCAATACTACAGAACCAACCGTGCGTTTGCAGCGGAAGTCGATGCCACCATCAACCGTGATGTTGCTGGTTCATATAGGATCGCAGCTGATCATTGCCTTTGCGCAGTAGATCATGGAGGGAATGTCAAATTTGACGGCTCGATAGACGAAATAGAGCTATACATAGAGGAGCAGGAGCATCTAACGCAGCTCCAAGCACTATTGCTAAAGTTTAGGGATAAAAACGTTTGGTTTGAACCATCGCAAACATGGAGGAGCCATGCGATCTTTACCATAACCTGGAGGAAAGTTTGCTATCTTGTTCTTGTAAGTCATCTTAATTAACCTTAACCGCCGTGTAAAGCTTGAACTGAGTGTCCTGTGTGGCGCACCCTGTCTTCTTAAACCAGATGCCTTGGGGCGTCCTCATGAACCGGCGCTATTTTTGACAGCTCCTTATCGTCCATAAAGGTTAATGTGGTGCGCACCATGCCGATTTTTCTATGGTGTGAATATGTCATACTTTTTGCATGGAAATTTCATTACAGTGCACCATGGACAAAGTATGCGAGCAAGTAGTATCCAGTAAATTGTAGAATGCGCATAACAAAGCTTAGTCAAGAACAGGACGCAATGTTAGACCTGATTGGTAAGTACAATACCAGGTATACTGTCTTTTTCAACTTAGGTCAAGTAGGACATTCTGACCCTTTTCATTGGGTTTTACTCGGAACATGAATAAGACCGGTCTTCCACTGTTGGACACGAAAGGACTATGAACGGCTTAACCTTTTCGTGCCCAACACGGGCGCTATTTTGCCTTCGACGGACTGAGATAAAATCAGTCATCAATGGGATCGAAATAATTCATTTCACAAATTTCAACCAGTATCGCACCCACATTTATATCTATCAATCCTATATACGATTTCTAGATTTCCTCCAGTCCCTCTAAATTTTAATAATTACATCGGCAGTATCTGTAATAATATAGTGACTTTTTGACACAGATGTGTGATAGTAGATAATCATAATTGCCTGGAATGTGTGGTAAATTTGAATAGAATAATCATGGACTCATTATGCCGCGAACATAATGAGCTAGATTCTACGCAACTGTGATAGTACAGTATCACGACGACCTTTGACTAATAAACTACACGGCTTAAAATGGCACGAGACCGAAAGAGAAATCAAGAAGCAGACGGAGTTGTTGTAGCTATATCTCTTCAATCTGAACGAACATGCGCTAGCACGAAGCAGGCCTATCAGTCAAAGATTAAGTTGATGAAGGAGGGGCTTGTTCAACACCAACTGAGTACTGACACAAGTGAAATCAAAGTCCCCTTTAGTAAAGATGCCATCTTGGCTAGTCGGACATATTTGCAGCACTGCCCATGCATGGGATCGTTGTAACCTGGATTCTAATGAAGCACCAAGTGTACCTTTATCTGCGGGATGTGTGTGCGGTTATCGAAGCGCTCTAGTGGATGTGTATCATAGCAAACTGCTTAAATTGGATCAACATCTGGACACTGAACTACGTCGCGTGCTTGAAGGTTATGAGAAACCGATCAAGAACTTGAAGAAGCGTGGGGTAATGAAAATAACGAGGGTAAGCGTCATCTGAAAGCCGGCGGTTATGAATTACTTGTAGAGAAGGTAGTGACTATAACTCCAGTGAAGACTGGTCAATCTTGGTCGACAGTATTATTTGGATGGGGATATTTCATTTTGATGATGAATTTAATGAGTCGATCCGATTCGATAGATACAATCATGTTGCAACATGTCTAATGGATTGATGGCAGTCTTGACATTGAAGGGCAAGGACACAAAGCTGATCAAACAGGTGCAGAAAAATTTGGCAAGCATGTTTACGTTATTCCGTATGAACCCTCACAGTGACCGATACTTGCTCTTGATTTGCATTTATTTTCCTGTCCTTACCGCTCTATGGGTGGAAAGCAGCAGTTATTTATCGGGGGTGACAAAAAATCCGATTCGGGCGGATTCTACGCCGCGTTGTTGAAGGTTTGAGTGATGACGAGGTCTGTGTGCTCAGCTGCAACCCTAAAGAGATTGGGACACACAGTCTGCGCAAAGGTGGCAGTTCACATGCGGCCGGACAAGTAAATGGTGTTTGCAGATGGGCTAAAGTCTTGATAACAAAAATGACTGGTGCATTCATTTCGGTAAAAGAGCAGATCAGCTTTGCGGTAGAATGATTACACGACTACCTTTTACTTTGGTAAAATTTGGGGTACTACCACCGCACTTTCCTCCAGCAATAACTGGAAAAATTACGTGTGGTTATTGGGAAGTGAGTAATTTTGATTTCTATACGCGCGGTATAAAATAAGCTTTTCCATTCTTCTTGGCATCTCTTATTCATCACGAATAATATCTTCGCACCTCCGTCAATTCTTGTCACCCAATTTTCAAATCAAGCGTATTTACAGCGAATCCACTTCTGCATCAACAACGAGGATCTACAGTGTTAGCAATAGGCTCCTCACCCTTTTGTAGCATGAAGGCAACTGGTATTCCTGCACATCTAGCAATTGCAAATACAATGCACTTAATCTGATCCCAAGCTAGATTATTGGCTTTGAATTCCACGATAATTGTCAGTAAAGCCTTAATGCGCTCATTTCGAAGGAGTACTGCACGTACTTTCCTTTCCCGAAAATGTTGTGAGCCATAAAGGAGAAAACCTTGTTCTTCTCTTCATTAGTTCTTTGTGTTGCATCAATTAATATTACTTCCGGAAATCGATGGAACATTTTGCGCATGTGTTTGGTCTGCAGTGTAAGGCACGTGGCAGCCCTCTGAAATAATTGAATAGAAACGTTGGTACTAAGTTGATGTGTACATTCAGAAGGCTTATCTTGTCGTTGACTTTGTCGGTATAGATATGTGCTATGTCGCCCGGAGCTTCTTGCCTCGCACCCGCTCCAGCTTTGTTTTCAGATTGGTCATAAGACCAGACTGAGCATCATCCTCGATATCAAAAGGATCATCGCCTTGCTCCAGCCTGTTGCCTGCGAGTTGTTCCAGCTGACGGCTGTTATCAATGCCCAACGAGAGCAACACATCAATGTCGACAATGAACTCGTCATCGTCCTCTTCAATAATAAGGCAACTAACGGGATCAGCGGGTTCCACGGGACCGGCAGTAGTATGCAGTCGGATGTGCAGTCAAATGGACTCACGTGCCTCCACACCATGAACTCCGACGGCTTTGCCCACGACCGGCTTTGACAACGGCTCAGCCTACACGCCTAAGCGGAGTCGAGCGAGCTCCTCAAAGTTTCTGCGATTAATCAAACACAGTCAGAACCAGTGTCTGAACAGTACCGCAGCTCAAGGACGTCGTTTAACTTAATGGTGCGCACACCACCAAGGCGCTCCTTGATGCGCTTCATCCTCGTTTTGCCCGCGCGGTTCGAGTGGAACTTCTTGGGTAGCTCCTTTTTCTCTTCCTCGGTGGCCCTCGGTCATGACGCAACGTAAAGTGGACCGCCGTACTTCAGACATCCATCTCTTGGCGCGGCCGGTCGCACTTTTTCCACCGGCGCTTTTAACGCCGTTCTCACTACGCGATTTGCATTTCCATCACGAGTCTCCTTCGGCCCAGCAGAGCCATGATAGGCACTGCCACGCGTGCCTGCTGAAGCCTTATGGCTCTGCAGTCTAGAAGCCTTCTCCATCTTCATAAACCGCTCATCATAACGGGCTCGCTTACGATGCAGGAGGTGGCGATCTTGCTCGAGAGCTTTTGCCAAGATCAAATCATGCAACTTGCATTCATCCTTGAGCGCAGCCGGTGCTTGGAAGCGAATTACATTTTTCACGACCAGCTTCAGCCTGCTTGGCGACAGAGACTCGATCAAAAGCTTGCACTTCTCTTTCGAGCCGTGCTCACCCTAGAAACAAGCTACAAAACCATGTTCCTTAATGAGTTGGTTGCACTGCATGAAATACTTCAGTACACGCTCGCTCACATCCGCCTTGGACGTGTCGAGCCGTAGATTATTGCCGAATAGACGATCAACATCAGGGAGCGTGTCGTTTTTGACCCGCTGGAGGATAGTCTGGACTTCCGACATAATATGGTCGTCCGTCACATCGTCCTTGGACAGGCCACCCCAGTGGTAGGTAAATAGGGCACGCAGCAGCTTCTCGTCGATAGTGCTCTTGACGATCTCTTTTAAGCGCTCATAGAACTCATCATCACCTTTGTTGCAAGCCTTGACACTTTCTTCGTATCCAGTACGGGCTTTTTCCGCTCGATTAAAGTTGAGTGGGACATCGACGTAATTCGAGGCGCGACCACCGGAATGAGCAGCGGGACGCCCACCGCACTGGTCTCGTCTGCTGCGACGGACTCGTCTTCAGTTGTCTTGCCTAACTGTGTCTTCATCGTGTGAACGCGGGTTCACTAAAGTCGACTTTGTAGTACGTCCACGAGACGAAAAACAGTAGATGGTGTTGGGAAAGCTGGTACTTCCGTAAGTTTGTAGCCGATGGTATTGCATAACAGGAAGCAAAAAATAAAGTGAATAACTACGATGTAGACATTCCTGCCCTCGCTGCTGCGAGGAAGAAACTCCCCTCTGCACCATGGTGCTCTTCGAGCCACGGCTTCAAGTAAGTATTGCAGTTGCAACTGCAACTGCAACTTGTGCCAGCTGATAACAGACTGCAGCCGCAGTAACTACCAAAGTGCATTGAAGGCTTTCAACCTGAGCCCCACGCTGCAAGTGTTCACAACTACGTTTTGAATGGCTAGTCTCGTCGAGGCGTACCGATTGTACGTGTTTTCGGCGAGTTCATGGTTGTGGTGGAATGAGGCCTTAGTAACAAACACAGCCCATTTATGATTAACAAATTTGATACTCGCGTTGATCTACTCAAACACAGACATTCACACATAGATACATTGAGTGAGTTGATAAAACAGTTAGAATGGAATGTAGAAAATCAAAACCTGCATCATACGGTAGCATTAGGCCCAGTCAGGGTCTACGATACGGAATGATTCTGTATGGTTCACATATAGAAGTTGCTACAATTACCTGCATTGAACACTCGATCTGGCGAGTTTCCTGCCGAGACTGCTTCCCATTTCCTCACGGTTTATACTTTCCACCATGCGTACACTCGAGTGTGTTGGCGTAATGAAGAAATGTTCAGGAATCAGTACCGCTGCACTTTGATCACTAGATATTTTTTGTGTCGGCTAGATACCGTTTTACTCGTTCGCAAGCGTAAAAGCTGAAAATAAGCGTTAGTGGTATGTAGTTAGTACAACTATAATGCAAATACGAGAACTCGTACTTGATACGTCTTTGCCTGGTATTCGCCAATGTAAGAATGATAACTGGCCCAGTCATCGAACATTGACTTGTCAAGACTGGCTGCGCATTGCCCTTGGCCCACCGAATAATTTTGCGGTCGCTCTTCCACCCGTAATAGTCTTTGATATCTCACATACAACATTCCCGATTCCGCCAGTCTCGCTTGTTAAATTTTCGTCTTCATTACTCTCAGTACCCTCACTTTCGGTGTCATATGAAGGTCACTTTCTTCTGCCTTCCATGACGGCTGACCTTTAATTCATCTAGGCGCACGCGCCAGCGAGAGTGTAACAACTCATCGCTCAACTGCATTAGAGTTCAGCTTGGTCTAAAATAACGGCAAGTCAATTTTCTTCGCTATTTAAAAAATGTGTAGCCTATAACTATACGTAAAGAGAGATAAAGTGCTGTAAACGCGGCCACTTCCGGTACTGGTATAAACAATTACCCTTCATTGGGTGACACAATCATGTTGTAGAGGTACGAAACTGGTTGACCAGACGATTTTGGCGCGAATCGCCCCACACCAACCAACGCGGAGTAGCTGGCGCCACTCATTTTCGGATCTGTTATATCGCCCTTACAATGCTCCACACAACACAATCGGCGCCAATCCCCACACAAGAAGCCTCATGGGGGCTGGATGGAGATTCAGCACATGCGTCTCCTCATCCGCAAGGCTGATGACTGCCCAACAGTGACCCAACGTGACCTTGTTGTGTGGACCAAGACCTCCTTCAAGCTTAAAAAGGTTCCAGCCCAGACCTTAATCTCTGACATCATGAACGAAGCCTACGGCGAAGGCAAGCACCGCAAGTCGCTGAGGGTCATGTCGAAGGAACTCCGGGTAATCGAGAGCTGTTTTGGTCACACAGGGATTGTCTTTCATGCTTTAGATAAGTAAAGCACAAAGTTATGTAGTTACGGGCTGGAAGTAGATGTAGAAGAAATTAGAATCCGTGCATCACAGCTGAGCCTTTAATTCACCCAGTACAGTAGTCTCGCTACAGCAGATAGCAAATCATCGGGAGGTGTCGGACCTCGAAACATCGTTTACAGTATCTTGAGATTACATGCAGCTGGGCACATTTTAGCATGTGTTCTTATTCCGTAGTAGCAAGCACTCTCATTCATACACTGCCCGGCAAGTATATACGCACTTTGTGGGTGTAACTCACTCATTTTTGAGAGATGAGGCTCGCTGTTTAGATATGTTATTTTCAGTATATGCTTATACCTCCTACATATGTTAACAACTGGAAGTTGTAGTTTGTAGGGGGTTTGTATACAAATGACTACTTTGGACCACCCGTCCAGTAATACGCACACTATGAACCATACTAAAACCAAGATAAACGGAATGATGGTAATGGGTATTATCATAGTAATGCGTCTTTTTGCCGTTCTTCTCAATGGGTTCGTGGCAACGTCGCGGCATTATATCAATCAATGACATCATAATCTTTGAATCAATACCTTCCATGCAGCTTCAATCGCCACACGCAGCTCGGCGACGCTGTTGAACTGACGACCGTTCTGGTAAACACGACGTGTTATAATATATCAGAGATTCTCGATGAGGTTAAGGTCTGGGGACCTTGGCGTCCACTCCAGTAACTGGACCCCTTGTTCTTGGAGAAACTCCAACGACGCCTTGGACGTGTGGATAGAGGCACCATCCTGCTGGTAGATGAACTCTGTTCCGTAGTGTAGATGTGCATACGGTAGAAGGACTCCGACACTATATATATAGTATTCAGAGTTCTGCCGTCCCGTCAGAAATGCAATTTTGGTCTTGCCCTGTGCGCTGAGCCCTGCACACACCATACAGGCCCCTCCACCAGCCTGTCGGCGCCGACGTTCGCGTAGTGGTCGGCGTATATCACGCCAATAATTCTGGAAATTGTCTGGGTCGTCAAGGTTCCAATTTTTTTCGTCAGAAAACATAATCTTCTCCCATACACTGTTGCCTTCTGGATGCATTATCATTTTCCATACCAATGCATTTCTTGAAATCTTGTCAGCTATCGAAAGAGTCAAAGTGCTGTTCAATTTAATATAGCACAGCCAGTCAACATTAGCAAGCACACGCTGAATAGTCCTTACAGAGGGGGTTAGATTTAGCATAGACCTAAGCTGCGGCGCCGTAAAATCGCCAGTAGACGCTGCCCGAACGAGATGACGAACATCTCGTTCAGTCATGATGGGTGCTGGTCCCATCATTTTGCGAGGCTGTTTGTTGACAACGTTCAACAAACGCCGAGCACCGTCTGTCAAAGCTTCACCTTTCGAGCTATTTCTCTAAAGTCAACGCCAGCTTGGCCCAGACCTTCAATCTTACCTCGCTCTCATTCCGTTAGCGGTGAACCTCGACCCATCGCTTCTAGAATTGGCCCAGAACCATCCAATCATCCATTACCATCATTCCGTTTATCTTGGTTTTAGTATGGTTCATTGTGTGCGTATTACTGGACGGGTGGTCCAAAATAGTCACTTGTATACAAACCCCCTACAAACTACAAACTTCCAGTTGTTAACATATGTAGGAGGTACGAGCATATACTGAAAATAACATATCTAAACAGCGAGCCTCATCTCTCAAAAATGAGTGAGTTACACCCACAAAGTGCGTATATACTTGCCGGGCAGTGTATATTCACATTCATTTTGTCGTGTTTTATTCTTTTTTGAGTGTGGGAAGGGGGGTCGTCCCTGAATAATTTGATGTCGCATTCTGCGAGTTTGTCGCTCTCGGACCGATTCTAAAGGCATTTGTCAGATGCTTTTACAGCGTGGTTGCGCTGTTAATAATGCTGTGTTTGTACGAAAACACAGTGTCTACCAACATTTGGGTAAGTAAAGTGGCCCACATCAATATGATGTGCTTCTGGTGTGTATGTACCTGTCTACTAACATTTGGATAATCAAAGTGGACCACATCAATCTCATGTACTTTTGATGTGTCAATGCTGCGACAACGTGAAGGAGGGAGGCAGCTCCATAATCAGCAAAGCGAGAAGCTCCGCATCTTCGAGTTCCTCTCTTCGCAGCGATGGCGTCGTACAAGCCCACGGTGGTGATCGACAATGGCACAGGGTACGTCCCCTCCTCCCTCTACTAGAATCTACCAAGCCTAACATGCTCTATTCAGGTACACTAAGATGGGATACGCTGGCAATGCTGAGCCGAGCTACATCATTCCGTCCACGATCGCTGTGAGTGGCAATGACTCCAGCACTGTGCGCAGTCGTCAGGGCATCGACGATCTGGACTTTTACATCGGTAATGAGGCACTGGACCACGCGTCCACGCACCAAGTCAACTACCCCATTGCACAGGGCATCATCCAGAACTGGGACAACATGGAGAAACTCTGGCAACGCTGTCTCTTCCAGCACATGCGCTGCGAACCAGAGGAGCACTATATGCTGCTCACTGAGCCGCCACTCAACCCACCGGAGAACCGTGAAGCTACAGCTGAGATCATGTTCGAGACCTTCAACGTGCCTGGACTCTACATTGCAGTGCAGGCGGTGCTGGCATTGTATGCGTCCTGGCCCAAGATTAAGGACCCGAGTCAACGTTCGCTCACGGGCACGGTCATTGACTCAGGTGACGGTGTCACCCATGTCATCCCCGTTGCTGATGGGTATGTAATCGGTAGCTGCATTCGTCATATCCCGTTGGCTGGCCGTGATGTGACCCACTTTATCCAGAAGATGCTGCGTGATCGTGGAGAGGCGGTGCCCCCAGAGGAATCACTGGAAGTTGCTAAACGCGTCAAGGAGGCTCACAGCTACGTGTGCTCAGATCTTGTCAAGGAGTTCAAGAAGTACGACTCTAAACCGGAGAAATACTTTTTAAAGTACTCGGACTTGCACCCGCGTACGAAGCAACCGTGGGAGATTGATGTGGGTTACGAGCGCTTTTTGGCGCCTGAGATCTTCTTCAACCCCGAGATCTTCTCTACGGATTTCACGACGCCACTGCCGAACGTGGTGGATGAAGCGATTCTCAAGTGTCCGATTGATACGCGACGTGGATTGTACAAGAATATCGTGCTATCTGGAGGTAGCACTATGTTCAAGGACTTTGGTCGTCGTCTGCAGCGTGACATTAAGCGCCTCGCCGACGAACGGCAGGCGGCTAACCTGGCCATGCACTCGAAGTACCAACAGGCTCATGCAGAGGCCCTTGAGGTGAATGTTCTATCGCACCGCATGCAGCGGTTCGCTGTTTGGTTCGGTGGTAGTATGGTGGCATCTACTCCCGATTTTTACCGTGTTTGCCACACAAAGGCCCAGTACGACGAGGAAGGCCCGCGCATTGCGCGCCACAACCCAGTCTTCAACGCTACCATGTAAAATTGTCTTGGTGCGTTCGTCGTCCAGAAAGTGAATACACGAAAGACTTAGACAACAGTCATGAGAAAGAAAATACAAGCACTGCAGATCGTGGTGGTGGCATTATTTGCACTCGCGGGTTCAACTCGTCGTGTCAAGATTGTTTTCAGCTAGTGGAAATAGGCTGTACTACGTAGTTCGCATAACTACCGATCACTGTACTACCATGGAGTGGTGTTGTCAACAACGTCCTTGTTTGTTGGAGTTCGAACTTGGGAGAGGTATCCGTACAACCAGGCATCATTGTTGGCATCTCGGCCATTGAATATACTTTTGCCATATTGATAACGGTCACATGGGTAGCCTCCACCGTTTTTCATGGTGACATCATTGCCTCGATAACCTTGCGGTCCTCGATAAAGTGCTGGGCAATCCATACAGTCACTGATCGTCTGAACCCCTTCATTCATCGAGTACTTGCCATTTGGACAAGGTCCCGAACATTGGCTGGTCGTTAGACCTGTAGTCGACCCGTACACACCAGCGGGGCATGGCTTGCAGTCTAGAATGCTTCTGGCACCGATCTTATCGTTGTAAGTTCCCTTCGGACACTTAGCCGTGCAGTCCTTCGATTCCAAGCCGGGACTGTCGCCGTATACCCCACGAGGGCAAAACTCGCACTCACCAACTGTGATCCCAGCTCCACTTGGACGATACATTCCTCGTGGACAATTTCTGTTGGTAGGTTGCACACCCAAGTACAAACGCACTTGCAAATAACGAGAAGTTAGCATCGTTTACAACGAGAATCTCCATCAATTGGGTAGTACTTGGAATTGGCTGATATGGTAGTCCATTGACTCGTAAATGCTGCACTTGTTGCAGTTGACCATGGTGTTCAAACACTATTAAACAGGATGGTACATTTAGTTGAGCTGAACAGTACCTTTTCAACATTACGTACCCGTGAACAGCGCACAAGTCACGAAAGCAGTACACACCGCTGTCATGATTCGAATCAGGAATTTCCGACTCGCGCTGCTCACCATTTGAACTTCTGCACGTAGTCAGCCTACTACTTTGCAGTGAGTAGCGAGATTATTGCCTGAAGCAACTATTTATGCCTCTCCAGTAGACGTAGACGGCAGTTGGGACCCAGAGGCGACTTGCTATCTTGTCACTGTCATCAAAATTATCCACGCACTGGCGTCGTAATTCACTTGCATATATTCAAGGTGTGTTTTATCCTATTCGAGGCGCTGATCGCCTACTTGTGCTAATTGCTTATGCAGTCTCTTCAACTGCGACTTCCGGCTTGGACAACTTGGCGTCAAGCTTGACGAGCATATCCTCGACCATGGTGTCCAGATCAAAGTCGTGCTGCCAGTTCCAGTCCCTCCGAGCAATGCTATCGTCGATTGAGCGTGGCCACGTCTCGGCAATCTGCTGACGGAAGTCTGGCTTGTAGTCGCATTCGAAGCTCGGCATCACTTTCTTGATTGACGCCACGATCTCCTCAGGGGTGAACGACACAGCTGTGATGTTGTATGTCCGCTGAGTAAGACAGTCGTTCGGGGCGTTAATTAAACCCAGTGTGGCCTTGAGGCAGTCAGGCATGTACATCATCGGCAGTTTAGCGTCCGGTTCGAGGAAGCATGTGTACTTGCCGTGCTTGAGCGCTTCGTAGAAGATCTCAACGGCGTAGTCCGTAGTGCCGCCACCTGGCAGAGCTTCCGACGAAATTACACCCGGGTATCGCACAGAACGGAAGTCCACACCGAACTTGTTGTAGTAGTACTCTCCCAACAGCTCCACGTGCACCTTGGTCAAACCGTACATGGTTGTAGGACGCATGATCGTTGTGTCCGGAGTCTCTTCTTTAGGCGTCGAAGGACCGAACACTGCAATGGTCGACGGAGCGAACACACGTAGTTGGTACTGCTTAGCTAGCTCCAGTACATTCTGGATACCGCGTGTGTTGACAGACAGTGCTAACGAAGGATTGGCCTCACCCACAGCTGACAGTAGCGACGCCATGTGCACGATCGTGTCCACACCATGTTCCGCCACGATCCGAGCCATGTTGTCGCGGTCCTGCACGTCGCAGTAGACGAAGTGGCCGTCACGAGCACCAGAAGGAGCCTTGATGTCCGAGTTGACAATGGAATCGCTACCGAAGAGTTGGCGCATGTACGGCACGAGCTCCATGCCAATTTGGCCCGTGCCGCCGGTCACGAGGATGCGGCTGGGACTGGCGGATTGAGAGAAGGCACGGGCAGCAGGACGCACAGTGCGTTGCAGACGAGTGGCTGAAATCATCTTGGAGGTCGAGTGTGCAGGAGCTGGAAGATGGAGAAATGGCAATGCACAGACCAATGCTCAGTCGTCTCCAGTTGTCAGACGTCATTCGTGTCGGTTGAAGGGCGTAAAGAGGATGCGTCGATTTAGCTGTAGACGGGTCGGTAGCGAGTTCAACTGTCCGTTTCGCAAAACACGGTGTGGGTATTTCGAGATTGCAACGTTGAGTATGGAAACGCACCGTAATCTGTGAATAGTGGAGAAAGTGAGCAGCAAGCGCGAAATCAGATGGAGCCCGGATATAAGTGTATTTGTTCAAGCAATCCCTCTTTATACTGAACATTATCAGAGATTAGGTCTTGACCATGTGTATTTTCTATTCGTTAATTTGACTCTATAATGTGATGTTGGACCACCTATCCTCTTTGCATACTATTTGAAACTACAGGTTTTCTGCATCGGTTTGTTGCACAGCTTTGTTGCCACAGGAATATGCGCTGAGCCATCTCGTGGTTGCAACGTTTCCCCTCGCAAATTCGCTACAAGTTGTTAACACGCATAAGTAGGGAGAACATGTTATACAGGTCATTTTCAACGGAATGACAGAAATGCATGCCATGAATTCGGCAAGGAATGAAATTTTGCAGGAAGCTGCATGTGGATCCCTTCAGCCGATGGGCAGCTAGCGCGTACAAGCGAGATTCGGTGGCGTGATTTCCAGACCGGCAAGCACCGGCACAGCGGTGGTGGACACGTGTCAAGGCTGAGCGTTGGCAATAGACCCGACTTCGAGCAACATGTGAGGTTGCTAACCAAACCACGCATGTAAAGCATTGCTGCTTACATCGTGCTGCCTTTCGCATCTCCTCACGCTAGCGGCATCCAATCAGTCCAAGATGATGCCTGCGGTGATTACCGACCATCGTTACTGCAATGATAGGACGCGCGAGGAAGAGAGATTGGCTGCACGGCCTATCCGCTTGCCACCAAGTTATTTCGAGAGCTGTGACGTTGAGGTGCTCACTGTAGAAGGCAACGTTCTGGTTGGACAAGGAACACTACTGTACATCAATCGTCATCTTCTTCTGGTCTGAATACCCCTCTGACTAGTCGACTCGAATTGATGTTGTAGACGACAAGGAAGAATACTGTCCTGAGATTGAGCGAGATAACATTGCGTGCACTGGAATTTATGCGGTATTCCTAGCTCAGTCGTAAAGGTACTACCGCAAAAATCTGTTCAACAAACACGTATGCACGTAGACAATCAGCACTGCCGACGTTTTCCCTACAAGAAGGATTTAGTGTGATGCGAAAAGGCATCACAAGTTATTCATAACCGAACACGGTCGTCATATAACTGTCATAACAGTCTCGACCACCGAAAGTGTAAATATGTAAATATGTTTATCAATATTACTCATTTGGCCGAGGATGGACGGCATTATCATGTTCTGAGCCAAATAGAGTTAACACCCCTCCTCTCGTTCATCCCTCTTCCGACACACAACGCATCTAACCTCTTCGAATCCAGAAGCAGAATGAGCGCACGCAGCGACAGCGGCAGCCACGGCCACAGCCGCAACAGTAGCACAGCTAGCAGCGGTGTAGCACCACCGCCGCCTCCTGGGAGCGCCCCCATGCCGCCCAACCCGAGTGCAGGTGCGTCCTAGCTCCCTAATACGAGGGGAAAGAAGACACTAATTCGAATCTGTGACATCCAGCACGCTTTTCCCCGCTGGACGTCTCCCCTGAAGTGACGCAGAGCAATCCGTTGCACCAACTGCTACAGCAGCAGCATCAATTCCCTGCGCCCGTTCCTCAGTCCAGTCAGAACCAGTTCTTGCAGCAGTTCCTGGCTTCGTCCTCCAATTCCAACAGCCACATGCGTCCAATGCCGCCTCCCATGAGTACACCCAGCTCGCTCTTGCCGCAGTTTCAGCAGAATTTGCCCAATCACGGAGCTTTTCCACCTCCGAGATCGTCCCCGTTGCCTCCTGCTTTCTCCCAGTTCCAACCTGTACCTAGTCTTTCTTCTTCTAGTGGAGGTATGATGTACTCTACAGCTCCACGTAGTGCTACTACTGTCTTAATGGATGGTAGTCGTAGCAATGGAGCTGGTGGATCTGCATCCAGCTCATTGACAGGTTCTCCAAGACGAGCAGGCAGTGCTACAGGTTTTGGAGCTGCTGACGCCCCGTCGACTCCTCCTGGAGTGAGACTTAATGGAGAGACTGTGGAGTATCATGTGCGTGGAGATAATGTCCCTGGTGAGAGTAGATCACTGGAGGTCACGCCTATTACGTTGTACAAGTCGGAACGTACTTCTCAGCTTGGAAATCTTATCTCAGTGAACGAGTACTTTATTTCGTACCCGATAAGGAATGGATTGATTCGGGTGATCAGTCAGAGCTCGGTGGATAGATTGTTGCTGAGGAAACACGAGCACCACGCGGTTACAGAGCTGGCGTTCTTCAACAACAAGTCGGATTTAATGTTGAGTTCTGGTACAGATCACCACATCGCTATTTGGGCGATTCAAAATGATCCTATGAGTCGTGAGTTGATCAAGTTGGTGCCGACACAGGCGCAGCGAGTGAAGTGGCACCCGTCAGACTCGAATAAGATTGCTATTGCCAATGGAAGCGTAGTCTTTATCGCTGATTTGTCGGAAGTTGACGCTGATGGAACTGGAGCCGAGAATCTATATGACGTTAGTGTCGTATGTGGCCAGACGTCTGGCCAGATCAACGATATGGCATTTTCGCCTGGTAACGGCGAATGTGTTATCACTGCTGGTAGCGATGGTTTTGTGCAAGTGTATCGCGTTCAGGACCGTCTTCCTGGTCAGCCTGCCGAGTTTATTCAGCGCTTTGAGCCGTTCCAGGGTGATGCTGTTAACAGTCTTCACTTCTATAGTGGAAATTTCTTGAATCAGCCTGGCCTTTTGATTGGTGGCGAGTCCAACACTCGTTTATCGTTGTGGAATGCGGCGCTGACGGAGAATACAGTTCCTTCCTGCTATCAGACTGTGACGATTCAAGACGAGTCTCAGGAAGACTCATCACTAATCCACGAGACGATCTTTGACCCCACCACACAGTTCTTATTCGTGGCCGACCGTTCTAAACCGTTGGTATACGCCTTCCACTTGAGCTCCAGTTCTGACGTTCGCACACCACGCCGATTCGACAACGTAACTGAGTTTGCTCTAGCTTACCCGGTACTCAGCATGGGTTTGTTAAACCGAACGTCTCAGAGTCAGCCAGCACGCGATGGTAGCGATGTGACCTCAACGCTGGGTAGTCTTAACTTCACCATGCAGCTCTATTGTCTGCAGACACAGGCAATTCAACGGTATCACGTAGGAGCCAATGAGTGTTATGTTCCTGGTGCGCACGGTGCCCTCGAAGACGAAGTTGAGACTGGTGGGAACATTGGCCAAACGGTTGGTGCTGTGACTACTGAAGGAGATGGGTCTTACCAGACCACAGCCGAATCTCCGCGAGCGGCGCCTGCAGTAATTTCAGCTCCCGAGACAGAAATTGATGTCCAGACCCGTGTGGAAGATGATGACGAAGAAAGTAGCAACGGTGACCAGCATGCCCCACTCCGCACAGGCCTCAACGGTCTTCCCCCAACCCCTTCATCACCAAGTGCTAGGAGCACCCGAAGCACCCGTAGTACTGGCGCACGCTCGCTACATCTAGCCACAGGTGATGATGCGGTCTCTGTTTCAGCGTCATCTGTGACTGGAGATGATGGAATGCTTCCGAATTTACGGTTTTACAACCGCTCGTCGCCATCATCTTCAGTTCGCGCATTCCAGGATGAATCTTCGGTACAGTATGACCCGTCAATTGATGACACAGCGAGCGAAACACAGCAACAAACACTCTTGGCATCGCTTCGTCGAATGGAGGCGGCGCAACTCCAGCGTGATGAAGAGCTTCGTGAACAAATGCGCGTAGTTATGGGAAGCTTGGGTAACCACTTGACTGCGCAGGTTTCGACGCAAGTGGAAAAGTCCATCCAGAAGCAACTGCAGTCTGTACTTGTGCCCGCTATGGGGCGTATCGTCTTGCACACTATGGAGAACAACTTTATGAAGCCCGTCCAAAATGGATTTCAGCACGTGATTAGTGAAAAGTTGATCCCGCTGATGGAACAGAAGCTAGATGACTCCCTGGCAACATCGCTGCCTGCCCAGCTGGCCAATGGTGTCGATGACATGGTGCAGCGCGTAGTCGAAGATGTCCGTCAACCGGTGCGCGAGTCGTTCCGCGAGTGTTTCCAGGACATTTTGATCCCGTCTTTCCAGGCTGCTACTCAAAAGATGTTCGAGCAGATCAATGACACTTTTGTGCAGGGTACACGCAGTGCATTTGAAAGCAGTGGACAAAGCACAAGTAACGCAAAGGTCGCCAATCAACTTGAACAGCTAACAAAGGTAGTGGAGAGCTTGTCCCAGCAGGTGAAGCAACTGAGCTCAGTCATGAATGACGGAGGCAGAAATGGAGCTCTAGTCCCCGTTGCTAAGTCTCCTGAAGAAATTCAGCTGGAGGCACAAAAGGAGACAGTGTTGGACTGCCTCGCACGTAACGATTGGGAGGAGGCGTTCAAATTCGCACTTGGTGCCCAAAACGTTAACCTCGTGGCATTCACGTGCCAGCAGTGTGATCCGCGGTTGGTGCTCAGTAGCCGCCCTCCGAAGCTCTCGCAGATGTTGATCTTGTGCCTGGTGCAACAGTTGGGTGCCGACCTGGCTGACGACCTAGAAACGAAGTTGAACTGGTTGCGCGAGTCGCTTCTGGTTATGGATGTGCGCGATCAGACGATAGCAGGCTTTGTGACTAGCGTACTGCAGGAGCTGCAGACTGGCCTAAACAGCGTGCCGACGCAATTCCGTGACTCGCAGTACACTCTTCTGCACCACGTACTCAACTCGATGCTCAACTCGGCGTGATGACTAGCGAATAATGGGATGTTCGGCGTAATTAACCTTTACACCAAGTCATAAACTCAAATGGCGAATGTGACAAGGTTATTGTGCGTGAGTCAACTGCATGTAGTGTAACGTCGAAAATACTACGAAGTACATTTTCAAATGAAGCGCAGCGCTTACAACAAAACACTGAGGTAGTATTTTCAAGCCCCACCACTTGACTTGTCGTGTAAATCACTGCCCTGTACGATCTCCAGGTTGAGTACTGTAAGCAGATCATCATTCTCTCTACAATACAGGTAAAAGATGGTTCTCTTTTAGAGATTCTCTGCCCATGTGCATCCGAGCATTGTCACATTGGACAAGTTCTGGGCTCATGAACTCAAGTTGCATACACTACTTCGGTTCTTCGTTGAGTAATATCGTGTAAATTTCGTTTCCATGGAGTCCAAGCTTATTGAAAAACGTAATGCAGCTTTCGTCACCACAGAACAGTTCTGTTGTCCTATTCCGAGTAAATCTATGTCAGTTTCGAAATATCTCGATCACAATTTACAAGTCGGAAAGAGTCACGTGCTCGCCGTCAAATAACTTGGCAATTTCGTCGCTAACTTCATTGACTTCAGCTTCATCGCGTCCTTCAATAGTAAGACGAGTCTTGAAGCTAGTGTCATGCACACCAGTCTCATCCTTCGTCAGGTTCACATAGCTCCCGATAGCAATGTTCGGGTGTGCATTTTGCACCTCTGTCAACTCAGCTGCAATATCACCCTCCAGTTTCAGCGTCTTCACCTGTGAAGCACACAGACGACGTTAACAACAAGCAACTAATCACCTTAAATCTCAACCTTGCTTTCACTTACGATTGCGCGGAAAATAGGCACACCAACGAAGTGCTCTTCGTTCGACATGAGCATGGAGCGAACCATCGATGGGATGCCAGGTAAGATATACACGTTCTCCACCACAGCGATTGGCGTCCAGAACTCTGTGGTTAACGTCTTACATCCAGCAGGAAGCAATGCCATCCGCTTGCGTCCCTCTGTCATTTCTCCTGCACGGTTTTTCATAGCTGCTTCCAGCCCTTTTAGTGTAGTTTCGTGGAATTCAACGCCACGACCAAATGCCTTCGCCTACCACAAAAAAACTTATCAACATCGTCATAAACTTATGAAAAAGAAACTATAGCATACCACACTCTCGTAGGTAATGTCGTCATGAGTGGGGCCAATGCCTCCCGTAGTGAAGACGTAGCCACTGGGACCCACTAATTGTGATAATTCCTGAATTGTCGAGACGATTGCCTCCTCTTCATCGGGGATCACCACAACGCGTTTGAGGTCAACGCCCCGGCGAAACATGAACTTGGAGATCCAGTGTGAGTTGGTGTCCAGCGTCTGAAGATGGTAAATTACAAAGATAAAAGTAATCAGATGAATGATACACACTACCAAGGGGGTCATAGTTGATGGTAACCTTTCCAGTGAGGACTTCGTTACCGATGACACAGACAGCAGCGCATGGTGCAGGCTTGAGAGTAGACATGAGACTCATGGAGACGGCGAATGAACTCTTGAGCGTGCAGCTTCCGCGACGCAATAGATTTACAGTCATACTATGCATTTGCGCGCCCGAAAAAATAGTACTCAAGCTTAAATTTCCAATTATATAATTCAATGCTTTTAATTCAATCATTTTTGAATTGCACACAATTCATAATTGAATTACCATCAAACAAGAAACAATAACCATTAATAATAGAGCTCCAACCCCCCAAAACGATTAGTAAGATCCACTCAGAATCAAATATGCCTGCTTCATCCCACTACCCAAGTCTTTCCACCTCCACCATGGTCCTCACAAGCAACCAGATATGCTCCATGCTTTTACACAAGTAGAAGATGGTCTGTACAAGTGTACCACCTGTGGCAAGCAATACAAGAATCTAAACCGCAACCACGAGAGCTGCGAACAGGAGCTCAAGTCGCTGTACGTCGGCAGAGCCCTCTGGGACTCCACCTAGTCTGCCAACAAACAATTTGGATCTATATCGCTGGATTGATTGGTCCGTTTGCGGCCACCTTCCGTCTGTATTTGCAGAACGGCGGCTCACCCGCCTTATTGTCTTTCTGTCGAACGAGTCAAAGGATGCTGTGTCGAGGTACATATCGCTGCTCTTTGAGCTAGTCGACCTCCGCGGTTTCTGTGAGCTGCCAGACTTGTTCATCCTCGTTCTAGACCTGTGGGCGAACGGTAACCGTCACTACATCGCAATATTTGCAGTGCTTTGGGCGGTGTACCAATGGTGATGAAAGCTGTTGCAACTATCACGATGACCTGGAGTGCTCATCGCGTAAATTGCTTCTGGCGTGCTATCCTGTCCAAATGAGGAAGAGCTAAGTGCACACAGCCAGTGTTACCTAATTGCGGATAAACTATCACGCTACGATAAGCCATGGAGCCCATTTAAGTTGATGGTGGGTGACAACTGTTCTGTGAATCAGTGTATTTGTAAGAAAGATGGGACTATCCTGTTAGTCGAGTGCGCGAGCCTCAAATTCAATCTGATGTCCAAGGACTTCTTTAAGATTGAAGACGAGCTCATTACAAAGTTTATGCTCTGATACCAAGGCTACGTACGATCAAGGACCGCATGAATTTGCGCCGAGTCTCACATCTGTCGCCTCTGTTACGAAATAACACCAGGTGGTCGAGCACTTACGAGATGGTGAAGAGTTACGTGACGCTCCAACTGGTCATAGTTCATCAGGGCCAGGACCTTCTGGCCGAGTATGATGTGTAACCGCTTTCTTCTGAACATAAACGCGTGAATGTTTTTGCTAAAGGACCTCTAAACGTTTAAGGCAATTACCAAAGCGCTGCAAAAGTATACCCTAAAGCTGTCTGCTTTTAGACGTCTGTTTGACAAGGTCATCAAGAAATTCCCAACTAGAATGGCTGCGACAGCTCCAATCGCCAACAACCCAAATTTAGAGTACGGGCTGGCGAAGTTACCATCGTGGTGAAGCGTTGACGATCGCCGTGAGAACCGCGTGTTCCAACTTTAGATTAAAGTCCCTCGATAGGGCACCAGAAAATTTGCGACAGTGACAATTCAATCGTCAAGGCGGTGTTCAAGAAGCGGAAAACTGTGAAGCGCTCGTACACGTCGACGTCGCGTATGTTCCGCCATCATCCAACGAATGCAAGTGTTTCTTTTCAGGGGCCAAGTTTCTACTCACTGATCTGCGGAAAAGTCTCCCCAGTCGCAAGCTAATAATTGAATTATTAGTTCTTGAGTATCGGTGTCTAGTATGAAGCTTAATATTGCATTCTCAGGATTCCTGATGTGAAGTAGATAACTTAGACAATGTGCCTTGGGATTTTCTAGGCACACCTGCAGCTGCCCAGCCGGGACATCCGGACCAGGATGATTTGGAAACGAGGATGGATTTCAGGATGGGTATTGGGTGGACCACCTGAGCAAACCGATGGTTTGGAGATTGGAGAAGAGTATGCTCGTCTACGAAGTCGAAAGTGTCTGCCCTATAAGGTACCATATTCTCAACGTTCAATTACAGCCGCCGACTCATTGACGGCAGGTATCCAAGAGAAGGAAGCAAGTGCCCTCGGTGAATGTATCCTGAGAAGCAGCCTACCTTGACGCAGCCGAGCATCACCCAAGCTACTCAAGATTTCATGAAAATTTTCGAAAATTATGACTACACCATCTATGTAAATCTCAAGGCTGTCTTCCGTATCCCGAAAGTTCAATCATATACCGGATCCCAAGACGTCGTTCGAAAACATGAAGTACATCCCGAATGACCAAATGACTGTCAAAGCCAGACCGAAGTTCAAGAGGTCAAGAAGAGTTCAGCCCAGAAGTCAGTTCTGTCGACAGTCAAGCAGAGCCAAGCCAGCGTGACCTGAAAGCAGCCAGTGTTGTACAAGGGACAGACCAATGCTGCCGATCACAGACGAGCCAACCGACGGTGTCCTCTCTCCTGAATTCACAGAAGATTTGACTACCATTTGTATCACTCGCCTCCGAACTAGTGAGCAACTATTCTTGGTAGGTTTCCGAACTTCCGAGCGATTACTCTTGGTTGTGACCACCCGCCGGATAATCATT
The DNA here is from genome assembly GCA_008079305.1 of Phytophthora palmivora. Lineage (NCBI taxonomy): Eukaryota > Oomycota > Peronosporomycetes > Peronosporales > Peronosporaceae > Phytophthora > Phytophthora palmivora. The sequence goes on along the minus strand of VOQZ01001312.1, from coordinate 149,502 downwards.
GATGGCACTGAAACGCCGGTTCTCCAGATTTGGTAGTTTTAAGTCTTTCCTTGTCGTATAGCGCAACCGTAGAGTCTAAGGTAGCAGCTCGCGTCTCATAGCGCTGTATTGCAAGACGACAAATGGCTGTTGTGCAGATTTGGATACACTAATTAGTCAGTCAAATGATATGTCAATCAAGGCTTTAATAACAACTTCAAATTGAAGTAATTTCACCAATTCCCACCGTCTTGAATTTGTGGACAGGGGCATCACAATGCGATTTTGGGCGCGATAGACGAGAGCGACGAAGAGGTCGCATACCATAGAGATGCCGTATGACATGGAAGACGACTACATCCATCGCGCTTCTGTCAACGACAATGACAGCAACGGAAAAGAGGGTGCGCCTGCCGTGGTAGAAGCAAAATACAACGGCACTAACTGAATAAAACGATACGGCAAACGCAATTTACCTTAGCCATGGCTGTGTGAGTTCTGCTAGCGTAGCTTATCAAATTTTAATAGATCGGAGTGGTAGCCGAGCCATTGTTCACACCAGTGACAGCAACGGGAGGGCAAGGTAAGAGAATGAGCGGGTTGCCGAAAAAGGGGGACTCGCATGTATTCACGACGTGCGCCCCAGGTGGAAGAAGGTGGCTCCCGCAATGCTGTTGAAGAACCGCCAAGTGTTGAGTCAACTAGGACTGAGTCGTTATTGCAATGAGAACGAAACACTCCGACAGAGTACTGCGAAAGTGACCTCCCGATTAGCTGAACGCCGGACATAGCAGTAACTGCTAGGTGCAGAGCAGCAAGCCAGAAGAAAAGCTGTTTTAAATTCTTGCGACAACTATTTTCGTAATGCAAAATTGTAAAACAAATTCGATACATCAGCATTTTGGGACAGCAACTGGCGAGCCGAGCCAAAACTAGCCCACAAAGATATCGCTTCCGCCAGACTTCCGAGCCATTTCTGATTCGGCTCGCCTGTTGCTGTCCCAAAAGGCTGACACATAGACTGCATTTCGCAAATTTGCGTGGACTACACTATTGTGGTCCTTGGTTTGACATTGACGAACGCGCGCAATGGATTTCTTATGCTATGGTGAGCACCCCGAACCAGAGACTCCAGGGACATCTGCCGAGCCCTGACAATCAGTGAACTCTCCGGAAGGTTATATGTTTGCTTCAGCGTTACATGCACGACTACATCAATAATGTGCAAACGCACCCCATAGGGCGGTCTCAACTGTCATGAGACACAGCAGTCGCAGTGGCCAATAATTTATTTTTGCTACCCCTATCAACGCAAATGGTCTCTAATAAGTCTTGCAAAAGTGATTGATGTTTAACGATCGACTCTCCAGTGTAGCCAACCTTGGTTTCTGCGTCTTCAGGTCTCCCTGATAAACCCGAGCTTTGACTCGATGGTTATAGACGGTGTGAGCAAATGCCGCTGAATCCATCTGGGCGACCATGTAAACGATTACCGAGCCAGCGTACATACAAACGCTGATCAAAAAGCATGCCATCGGTGAAACGCCAAAGCCATTTCTGACATAAACTGGGCTCGCTCAAATGAAAGCGGCAGGGATGCAGTTTCAAGACTTCTCTTATCTGGGTGGAGGTCTTCAGTACTGTATGCATGGTTGGTCGCACACAAACCACCGGGAAATGGTGAATCGCGACGAGATATTTCCAGCTACTGGAACATACTACTGGACGTGCGTGCGGCAAGGATACCTAATGACTAGGACGTAGCGTATGTGTTTGGACCAGAGACCGGTGCATAATTATCGATGATTCCTTCTCCGTCTAATACATTGGTGCTTGTTTGTAGTGGACGAAAAGTTCGATTCCTTCAAGGCACAACTAACCTTGACTGAGCGAACTGCATTAATTCTTTTCCTCAACACTGATAATCGAACTGAACTAGGCAATTATTAGCTTAGGCGATGAGAAAGGGTTGCGACGGAGTCATTACGCTGAAGAACGATTTGTATTGTCTGGCAAGGCCATGGTACCTCTAATCAGCAAGTACCGCCCGCTGGCCAGGATACTCTTCGACCATTGGCCCATCATCGGAAAGATCTCTGTCACTGTCGAATTTCTTCGTCATACGGTGATAAAACCAATATTGTTTTTTATCATCAGATAAATTTAGTAACCTCATCGGAAAATGTAGATGTGTGCAAATGGTACAAGTTTGGCAACATTCCCCACGTGCCTGTGTGCTTCAGGGACGCGACAGTCATGAAAAACGCGTCGTTTGGGTGTATCTGGGAGCGCCTACCGTAACCGAGAAATGGCCATTTGATGAATATAATCAATGTTGAGTATCTCACCTTCAGCCAAATACTGGTCGAAACGAGGCGATGTCGATCCATCGTCGTCGTCATCGTGAGGGGTTGTTTGTGGATGTTGACCTAATTTCACACCTTGTCATATTTCCTGGTCGCTAAGCATGCTTAGAATATTGCTTACATAATTAGGCGGCGGTGCTCGTGTACTTGGAAAGGGACCTCGCATAGTTCAGCTTGTTTGAATTGTCTTGTATGTAAGAGTTGGAAAGAGTAAGTTAATTAGGAAAAGAGCAACCAAAACGTTGTAAACGCCACTAATGCAGGAAAGAATGCTAACATAGATAATTCGCCTATAACACGGGATAGATGAATTGTGTGGTGGTAGCGAGCGCCTGTTCCACGTGGTTTGATCTCTGGCGAGTTACACACATTAATTGGAGAACACATGTCGGACTAAGGTTATTTATCTGATCTGTCATAACTTCATCTATAACTCGGCAGTAGATCTAGTGCTAACGGTTGCCACAGTACTACGTGCACGGTCACCCTGCTAATCAGTAGTAATGGAATATTCCATTTTATTCTTCAATTTGTTGTGAACCACAATGAGTGAAATCGACGAAATCGCCTTTTCGAACGATAATACATTAGAAGGGCTTCCAACTCACAACGCATCGCAATTCCAAACGGAAAACAATGTATCGCTGCGGTTTCAACAGGTGTGGATGCACAGCAACGATAGAAGTTATGCCTGACGGCAGCACCGACGACGTCAGATTCTCTCTCACCTGAATTATTGATATTTCTTCGGACAATGGTGGCGAAGGAAATTCAACTGGGCCTACCGTTCGTTATGTGAGTCGTGAAATGGGGAAGATACTGATATATTAGCGCTTCTACAAGTTAGCACTCTACCGTCTTATATTTGGGAGTTAATCCGTGCGCATATTGCGATTGGCAACATCACATGTGGTTTGTCTCGTGAGCAAGTAATCAGCCGCGCGTATGAGTGCATTTTGGAGGTTCAATTCACGGCCATGTAGAAGTTCCGTCCCTGTCACGTGCTCGCAATGGATTGAACTTCTTCCACTTCAACGTCACATACGCTGGGGGAAAACGTGCTGGACGTGTGGTACGGTGGGGTCACCAAGATCTCATTCGGCTATTCACGTACGCGGATGTTTCATTATTTGTTGATTATATAGTGTACTGTGTACCGTCGTCGTTCTACCGGCGCATCATTCTCACGGTTTACGACCGAGGTTCCCGTTGTTACATACCCTGCATGTGGGCGCTGATCGCATGCATGTCTGAAATTGAAGCTATTAGCATGTCTTGCACTGCATGCAAGCCAACATATGATTACATGCGACTTCGAACCAGCTTTCATCAATGCAGTCGGTGACCAATTTCCAGAAAGTACTGTGGTTGGTTGTCTATTTCGTTTGAGAGAACATCTGGTCAAAACTAAAAAAACATGAGAACTAAACTAAACGCCTTACTCACAAACTGAAGTACTTGTAACAACACCGGTAATTGTGCTAAAGAACTATAAAAGGTAAATATGAAATGAAGGGCTTTAGAAGCTCTTATCGTCCACCCCTCGTGTAACCTCACATAGTCGGGCTCAAATCAGAAATAGTCATTTTAACAAAGCACAGAATCACGTCGATAAAATAAATTCCAAGAGACTCCAGCGATAAAAGAATTTCAAGCTCGAAAGGAACGAAACACGGGGTTCTTATCAATGCCTTTTCATACGCATGGTAGCATACAGGAAGTGTAAAGGGATACGTGCGGCGGAGGAGAGGTTGGGTTCGTTGCGCTCCGTGAAAGTATATGTAAATATGGAGAAACATTGTTCCATTTGTCCTACAAATTATGACAACCATAATATGCGATACAAAGTATGGAATTGCAAATCAACAACTTGTGAACAGGCAGATCCAAGCTGTTCATATTGAATAAAAGTTCTGTGGTGTCTTCAAACCGATCATTACGACTTTTAAGAACAAGGAAAGCATGCAGTGCATATTGGGTCTCCGCGTAGCAGACCATTTACACGTGTGATGAAATCGGATGTACAAAAGATGGCAGAGGCATCAATGAACCCCAGCCGCATTCTAAATAAGCTGATTAATGATTTCTCACTGAATCAGAACACTTTCCCGAAGCTACAAACAATCCAGAATTTTGTATACAATCACAAAAAACAAATTACTCACCACACTGACTCCCTAGACGACATTGTTCTTCTCGTACGAAATGCTCAATACTCAGAGGCTTTGGACGACTCAAGCGCATTCATATTTGGATACCGTTTAAACGAGGAAGGCGATCCGGTACTTAGGGGAAGGTAGTGATGCAAATTCATTTGTGCTAGCGTTCTCGACCAAACAAACTCGTCAGTTAGATAGAGACCCAGTCACGTTTGGCCTTTATATGGACGCCACGTTCAAGTTGAACACGGTCGAATTTCCACTTTTTGTATGTGGTATTTCAGATTTGTCCCGGTCCTTTTTCCCAGTTGCTTTTTTCTCGTATCCCAACGGCCTGAAACACAGTACTCAGTCGCTTTGACAGCTATTGGCGATCGATTTTTCCGTGTTGGGGGTCATCAAATGTGTATAAAGCATTTCATGGCGGACGCAGAAGACGCCCAATACAATGTTTTTTGGTAAAGTAGTAGCTTCGTGCATTGATATCTCTTACTTAATGTGCTGGTTTCATGTAGTCAAGAACATTAAGGACAAATGGAATGGCACATCTGAATACCCTATTTTAACACGTGTACGAGATGCACTACGCTCGAGGTCAGAGAGAATACACTCTTCTAAAAGCGACTGCTTTTGCTAAATGGAGTAGTGCAGAAGCTACTGCTTTGTGCACACATCAATCTGTCCGAGCGTATGTTTTCGCAGTATATGCTGTACCTAATTCCAAGCTAATTACGCGAGCGAAGAAAATATTTGGCACTCCGAGTCTTGTAGTGACAGAAAAGCGATTTGAGGTTGGCATTTACTAGGTGAGTTGGATTCTGTTGATGACATACTCGTGGCTCGCAGCTGCAACAATTTGGAAGATCAATTTGATGATGCAAACGATCAAAATGAAGTTAACAAACAACAAATGGGACGATGGGATCAACAGATCCAAGGATGGATCGTCAACGTAACTCAGCGTCATTACCCTTGCAGAGCTTACTTTAAATTCGCTTACTGCGACCATTTACGTATTTATTTGAGAATGCGGAACAAACAATCGCTGGTAGGAACAATTCTCGCCAACAATTTGTCAATCGACGGATTCGTCGGGCACTCCTGATATCGGAGGCTTCAAGGGGTAAACAACAGATCGCGCCTCAAGGCGGCCGAGGTGGTCTTCGTGGATCGGGGCGGACGTCCAAGAATATGTAGGACACGCACTACCGCGAGATTAGATGAGAAATTGAAGCTATCGATGACAATAACCAATAATGAAAACTATTCGTATATATATGTGAAACCAATTTATTGTATTGATGGAAAACCGTGAACTTACCAAACTATTGTACCGGGTTCCAACAGGTATTGTCTGTGTCTTCCGAGCAAGATAATTGTTTAAGGTGTTTGTAAACCGCATACAGTGCATTCTTGTACTCACTACGTGCTCTAATATGATTGAGCAAAATCAGGATCAGGCTCATCACTTGAGTAGCACGGTTCGGGGGATCTACCAATCGCTGATAGATGTCCTGAAACACTGGCTAACTCTTCTCCAACAAAGTGTATTCATTTGGACCTGGTGGTGATCCCATTCTTGACCAGGCCAACAGTACAGCGTTTTCGACGGCGTTAGCTGTTGCTTCGATAACTCCTGATAAACTTCCAGATTCATTCGATGTCTGCACACAAAGTATTTCTTCTTTGACGCTAACGTCGTAGAATCGAGTTCGTGCTCTGCGCAATCGAAATATTCCGACCACAGGCGATGCGCAACTATCATGGGCTTCCCGTTTCCATCAGAAGTTTCTACTATCAATTTCGATGTGCTTGAACGAATGACTCGAATTTGTCTTGAAACCCGGTGCGACTTTCTTGCGCTACGTTCGTCATGAATGCCATTTATTTGGGTGGGGAAGCTTGGATCAGGGGTTGCAGCCATCAAGGTTTTACGTAGGTTCTCGTCAAGCGCTAGCCAAGTTTTCTTCAGTTGAAAACCACCACGTCGAAGTAATCACTTACTGTCCAATTTGAGTAGCTCATGCCCGAATATTCTGTACGCTTGCGGGCATATTCCCGTGCGTAAACTGACGTGTGTTGCTTCATATTTCCAGACCGCTGCATGAACTTACTTCTGAAAACTAAGCTGTTACAACACTTTGGTACAAGACCAGTAGATAATCTCCTCGATTCTGATAATCTTGTACAACGAGCAAATTATACCTTCCTACAAACTTCGATGCTATAGTTAAACTTAATGCAATATATAAGCCTAATGTTACATGTCGTAATTATGCATTAGTACATACTTCCATACATAACCCCCCCAACTGAATTACAACAGGAGTTGGAATGGACACCTCAATTGTATCGAAAGGTCTCAAGAGATTGCGAGTGGCTGAGGAGACGGCGATGACACTGGAACGATTGCAACGCGCAGGAATTCTACAAGAAAAGATCGACGCAATAATCCCAATATGACGGGGTGTCCAACCATTGCATTTAGAATTTATCTTTTCCTAAGGCCTCCAGGTTCTTGTGTGATCGAGATATGTGCATGCAGTACGAGCTCGGATTGGTGTATCCCTTCTCACACTCGAAGTAGTGTCAGTTCGTTTTCGCGCTTGTTTTTGTTGTCCAGTCCTTTGGGTTTTTCCCGCAATAAAAGCGATGAGTTATCATTGGTCTACTCTCGAGCATCTTCAGGCCACAGTAGTTGCAATCAAAAGTTTTCAGTAGTACGGTAACAATAATATCGGGTTCCCAAGCCATTTTAGCGTACGTGAGGTAGCAGTAGATCTGATTGTTTTCAGTAGCGTAGGGCATCCCATTATGGATGAGATCGCCGCGGAAAACGATAGCAAACCCAACAGGAATGTGCACCTCGTGTGCTTTAGCAGCTTGCTGATCATTGAAGCAGGTTAGTAAATCCGAAGAATGGTATAGGGTTCCAGCGCTAGTAACGTACTGGCTGGAACTCGCTGATCTTGCCCATTAGAGGCCCCACGGATCACTTCGGGCGGAAAACCTTCATGATCTTATTGTTCTTGGCCTCCGGGAAGGTACCGCAAAAACGAAAATTCGCGCGGAATCCATCCACGATCCATGCTACCTGTGCGCGCAAAGTGTATGGCTCAGCTCCTTGCTAGATGGTGATGCTTCGCGGCGGTGTGCGCGTGACTGTTCCCTGTATTGGTCATCGTGTCCACTACCTACTTCGCGGAACACTGCCTGGCAGTCTCTCTTCTTGGCCTGGACCAGCAACGTAGCTATAAGTGTATCTTGCAAACCGAGGTAGATAACGCTGTAACCCCGGGATGGCAGCGAAGGCTTCGCTAAGTTGGACACCATTGCCGAATGAGCCGGAAGCGTAAGGTTGAAACGGAAACGGCTGGTAATTTGTATGTGGATCTGGTACGGAATAGATACTGCGGGACGGAAACTTCCTGGAATATATAGCTTTCAGTATGGTACGCGTGACAACGATCGTGTATTCAGATAATAGCCGGAGTGAATCATGCTATGTGCAATTTTGAGACTTTCTGTGAAATTTAAAATGGCAACTCACGAGTTAATTTGCAAACTTTAGCAATCCGTTGTATTAGATGCGATGGTAGGGATGGTTCTAGAGGTAACCTCCCCCCGCAACCAATGTTTGATTCCTCCGTTCTTGCGTTTTTGCGGAGTGAAGTAAAATAACTTATATTGTGAAGCAATTTGATCGATGTGATATTGTCGCAGACAAAGTAGTTAAACATACGCAGCAGAGCGAAGTTACGGCACGCCCTGACGACGTTTGGTGTTTGGACTCGGCAAGATGCTTGTCCGAGTGGCCGATCGCTTTGTGACCGGCTGCAAGCAGCTTCATCTCTTCGTCCCTCCCGCACGTCTGCACGCATCGTTGCAGCCGTCGGGCAATTGGAGCCATCAAACTTGAAGAACTTCTTGTACTGCGAGGCTCCGCTGCCCTGTTGGTTGGGCATCAAGCGCCGCTTCAGCAGAGTCATTGACGACTTTGCAGGAGCTGAAGCAGTCGACGTCAATGTAGAAGCACTAGACTTTGTAGCCAGGTTCAAACCCGACGGAGCGTGGAAAGCCTACACACAACAAGTCAGTATGCTCACGACGTCTGCTACCGAATAACTTACATTTTGATGGACATTTTCGCCCTTGTCTTTCTGCTCCTGTCATTTATCTAGCAGCAGCATATCCACCCTTTGTCTTTTCCTTCTCTTCGTCCAATAGTAAAACCTCCTCTTCTGCTTCCTCCTCTACAGCTCTAGACTCCTTCTTCTTCTCTGTCTGCTTGTACTCGTCCGTCATAAAGGGGATCTCCTGTTTATACTTGTCGCTCCCGTTCTTCGTCTTCTTGTCGCGATTGTGAGGCGATGGGATGCGACAGAACTTCTACGGTTAGGTGGAGAGCTGATGGGAGACGGTGACGGGTTTGCGGCGGCCACGACCTTAGTCTGAGACGGGGGTCTCCACCGTGTTGCCTTATTGATTGGCGAAGATTCTAGCGCGTATAGCGACTAGTGATTGGATAAAATCCTTCTCATATTGTAGGTTAAACTAGAGCTTCAGTATCCATCTGGAATGGCTGTAGACACAACAGCATGGCACGCAAGTTGTAAAAAAACGCTGGCCAAGCGTCGGAAGTTTGCTGTACATGTAATGTGAAACACATATTAGCTGATTACATCTGCTCTGTTAGAGAGCAGCATGTTTCTACATCAACCCCTTTTGCCTCAGTTTAGATGTCACGTGCTTAATTTAAACTCCATTTTTTGGTTTTAGATATAAGATTTTCTCGTTTCGTTTTAAGGAAGCCGTTCGCCGACACATGCAGAACCTTCATGTACCGGTTGAAGAAATGTACGTTGCCATGGGGAGAGGTATGGTTGACTTGCTGACGATTTTGCCTCACAAGCAGATCGATACTCAAGACATCGATTGTGTAACGGACCGCTTGAAGGCTGAACTCGAACAGAGGAACATCGAATACAGCACAGGCAACTGGGATATGTTCTGGAATTATTTTCGGTGCACATGAATTGAGCGGTTACCCCCAAAATTGGTCGTATATGGACTTGATCGGGTATATGAACAGGTTTTAAGGTAGGGAAGATCCGATGTACACCACAGATGTTGAGTGAAGATAGACGGGTTGTGCACAGGACTTCAGTCGGGAAGATGAATCATTGGGCTCAAGAGGACGGGGGGAAGTTGGGAGACGCTGCGGATCAATGCTACGCTGGTGTAGAGCCATCGATCACCAGCACAGCCCTTGAACAATCAATCGATTATGGCGGAGGCAGTGATAACATCAAGCTGCGGCGCTCCAAGCGGGAGCGTACGACTTGCTACTACAAGGCTTCAAGCACATTCGTACATGGGCTTCCAGACAGAAGATCGTGTACCGCTGTTCTAAATATCGCACAGGGTGTCGTGGAAAGATGGAGTTTATAATCTCGTCGATGGGTTATATTTGCGTGCATACGCTCACGTGTCAGGGTACTACAGTAGCCTGTACTATCATCAACGTAGAAACTGAAATGAGAGCACAAGCGGATCGCCTAGATATTGAGCATATTTCATGGCCTGTGTGTCAAATATGGGAGGAACTACGCAATCGATTCTACGCAGATGACATCCCGGACGTCGTGCAAGGACTGACCGAGGCTCAAGTGGTGCGACGTGTCCACCACGCCAGTAACCAACACTACTCCGGAAATGTACATGGGTTAGTTGAGATACCGCCACTCTTACTAACTGTAGAAGAAGCAGTGCACTGCAGACACAGTTCCCAAACGCGATTATTCTAGGCTGTTTGTTTCATATGAAACACGCGCTACGTCGTGCTATGAAGCGATATGCTATCCCCGACGAAGAGTGTCAAATCACGATGATCCGTGGTGTGTTAGATACCTTACTGTTATGGAGCATGAGCAAGTTAGGAAAGGCATCAAGTGGGTGAAGCGTGAGGTGAAGGTGCGTTGTGCCGTAGCAGGTCTAACCTGCTCTACCGAGAAATGGGGCCGCTTTTGGGACTAGTTTGTAAGTACATGGCTCGAGCAGTACACCATTGAAGTTTGGAACGTATTTGGGCTCAACAATGAGTTGATTACAAAGACAAATAATCCCCTCGAGCGGTTTAACCGCAAACTAAACAATATGTTCCCGACACCGCATCCTTCTATGGCAACGTTCTTCACTATTATCAAGACCCTCTCAAGTGAAAAGATACGCCGAGTATCCGACGTACCTCGAGGACGTGCATGCAGAGTTTAACGAGAGCGAATTGTCCTACCAGTGCCTATCAATCTTCCTGACGACATTGATAGCGATGTAGAAGATGACGAGACTACTATTTCGTACTCAGCTAGCGTTAGCAGAGTCAGTAGTATCTCCGTTTAGGTCGTACCGGGTAGCTACTAACACGCACTTCTTAGTAAATGCATCAATTTCCTCGGTCTGACTGTGTTTCTTTCTGCGTGTATCGGTTCGAATTTCTGGTCGCTAGTTCTGATCCTAAACCGGCTCAGGTCAGTATACAACCAAAAATTAAATCTTCCAATTGAGCTGTCCACACCGAAACTTTGGAACGTACGCGGGATTAAACGCCAAATTGTTAATAGAACCAACAACACATTAGAGCGGGACAACCGCGAATTGTCTATAATAGTTGTTGGCTAAAGCACAAACGTTAGATATATGACTCAGGTTTATACCAGCTGGTGTCTAGCATTAAAAAAGCAAGTTGAAACTCACAAAAACTAAAATATAACAACGGTAAAACGCACTGCTTCACAGTCCAGCCGGAAGCCCTATGCTATCATTTCACCCCTAATCACCTAATGCCCCTGGCATTTTGCCAGCTTACCTGTATGCCCACGATAGACGCGGTTGTACCACGCTTATATATACTTTTCATATATCGCTGCAAGTTCTTACACTTAGTCCAGACTTAAAAAAAATTGGATTTTATACGCTCCGGATCCCTAGTCTATAGCTCAGTAAATATATATAGGTTGTCTAAAAGTAGGTTGTTTCCTATAATAGGCTGCTCGTCGTATTATTATGGTCAGGTCCAGGATCGGGTCCATGCACTAATAAACCCCGATCCAGCGGCTAGATCCGATCTGCAGACGACCCGAAAAAATCTAACCTACAGGTTAACCGCTACTTGTGCAGACCAACCTCATGAAAATGGGCCAAACGAAATGCCTAGGTAGTAGATTGGATTACTTTGTGGCTTCCACGCTGTTGCTGCTGATTTGATGCTTCCGTTACATGGAGAGCAAGACTGAGACTCCAATTCTCCTGTTTGACACGATTGAGTTGTTGGAGCAGGTCTTCGTACCGGGATTGTTCCTTTCGACGTAGTGCCTCCGTTGCATGAATCTGCTTCTTTGCTAGTGTTTCTTGTTCATTAGCAGTCGCTAACGCAGCCAGAAGTTGCTTCTGACGTGCTGACAGTTCTGCAATCTCCTCGTCCTTGTGTACAAGTGCTCTCTTTAATGACGATGAATTCTTGGTGGGTGGCGAAGACGACGACGACCTAGTCGAGCTACGTGGTTTTCGTCGTTTCTCCAGCTGTCTATAACGCCTCTCCTTCGAGTCAATCAGAGAATCGAGTTCGTTGATACTGTGCTGATGGCTGTTGTCTGAAGACCACGATTCATCTTCTCCGGACGTTGAAACACGCGATGATACGGTCGACGAAGACTCTTGTCTTGCAAGTCTATCCGGCTTCGCTGTGGTTGTTCCTGTTTTTACTTGTTCTGTTGCTGCAGCCGTTAATCTTAGCACCTCGGCATTGTGTTGATCCATTAACTTCCTAACTTGACCATCTCGTTCTTCATGAACTCGTAGCTCAGCTTCCCCAATCCGCTTTGCTAGCGATTCCTCCATTTCACGTAATTGGAGTTCGATATCAGCTTTGAGTGCGCTTTTATCGTGTTCGGTCTTTTTGAACAGATTCTCCAACCTCGCGCGTTCCTGCTCCAGCTCCACTGCTGAAGCCTTCAGTTCAGTCCTTAACCGTTCCACAACTTCTTCACTTTTCTTAGCCTGGCTTAATACTCCCTGTTCTCGCTCCAACACAATCTTCATGCGCTCTGATAGGTCTGCAAGCTCATGTTTCAAAGCAGCAACATCTACTTCGTGCTGTTTGCGAGTACTTGTCATCAGAACACGTGCTTTTTTCTCCATCTTAATCTTTTGCTTAGACAGCTTCAGCTTCATACGTTGCAAGTCGCGTTCCAGTTGATCACACTTCAGCTCACCTGCTTTGCAAGCAGCTTGTGTAGCTACACGCTGCCTTGCCACTTTCATATCGAGTTCGCTCCGGAATTGTGTCATTTGCTGTTGCATTGCTGCTGTGTTCTGTTCAAGTTGCTGTTCAGCTTCAGCCACTTGCCTCGCGCACATTTTCTCTACCCGATCCTCGCGGTCATGGACATCTTGTGTCCACTGCGATCTGGCTGTCTCTAATTCAAGAGTGAGTTGTGCCACTTTCACAGTAAGCTCAGCTTTTTGTTGTTGGGCCACCATGTTTTCTCTCTTCAACTTCGAAACCTCTTCATTTTTGTTGCTGTCCCAACAGATTTTGCTTTGCTGCAACTGACCGAGAAGGTCGTTTTTTTCACGTTCGAATAGACCCCTCTCTGCGTCCAGCATTGCTACAGCGTCTGCTCCACGCTTGCTTGCGAGCTGGAGCCTTTCCTCAAGAGACTCAATGACACCATCTTTGAATGTTATCACGTCCTTGGCTTGTATCATCGCCTCTTCAAGCCGTACCGACAGAGTATGGAGCGTAGTTCGCTCGTTCTCCGATGTTTGAACATTTTCATTGTTGGCAATAACCTTCTGACCAACTTTCAGCTTCTTAATCTCATCTTGCAAAAGCGTCACCTCGTGGCCGACACTATTAAGCTTAATTTTGAGGTCTTGTAACTGAGCTTCAGCTGCATGCTTCGCCATCAGAGCTTCTTGTAGTTGCTGTTCATGCTCAACCACCTGGCAACTCATGGTTTGGCTCAATCGTGAGATTCGGTCCACACACTTGTCCTTGATGGAGATCTCATGCGCCAATGCACGTTCTAATTCATTTTGAGTTGTGAGAAGATGTCCCACTTTGTCTTCAAATGTTAATCCACACAAGGTCTCAAGTGGGAGGTGCTTCAGTAATTTATCCATCGCAGCGTGAGCAACAGTCTCATCAGACAGGTTGGACCTAACAGTAGTTGTGACACCTGATTTTGTTGGTGATCTGGAAGCAGCTTTAGCGATATCATAAGCCTTTCGCACACGTCTAGATATGGCCGATTGCTTCTCTGATTTTTCACTTCCACTTCGTATATTTTGAATTCGACTTGATGGTGGCACTGGAGATTTAGCTGGAGACGCAGCGAATGGTAGGTCACATGTGGAGTCACTTGACGCGGTAGACCTAACAACGATTAAATAATGAAGACGGTTAGATTTGCTACACGGATGGTAATGAGACAGTGTGAAGCTTTACATTGGCGGTGATACGGGTGGATATTCCCTGCCAGAAAAGAATTCTGCACATTGATCCGCCGACGAAGTTTCAATGTGCGGTGCGCCAGGTGCGATGTAATCCTCACGACATCCTGCTGTTTGATGTTCAGACTTTCGTGGCCGTTGTGTCTGCCTCTCGAAAAATTTGGTCAAATAGTTAACCGAGCTTGAACTCCTCATTTCTTTTGCTTTGCACGCGTACAAAAGTGATTGGATCGCCTAGTTTCCACGTTAGTAAATAACACTGTCAGTCATCTAAAAGTATTCCAATTGCCAATGTGTCACACTCACCTGTTGCTGATATTGTGCTGGAGTTTGAATAGCAACAAGCAAGTACGTAGAACTTGTATTGCCCACAAACCCTCCGAATCCCGCACTTAAGACTTCATTCACAGAAAACTGGGTATCTAAGAAATACTGACCTCGTTCCTTTTCAACTTGATTCGTCAGCTCTCCTCGTGGTTCGATAATTGAGCCTCCATGTATATCCACAACCAGCAACCGTCCTCGCCGTACCTCACCATGTGACAACAGCGTCTCCACTTGCAGTGCAACAACAAAGTCCTGTTTCTCCGCCCCCTTCACTCTTTCCAAAGCTTTCGAGTACATATGCACTGCTTCAGCAGGTGTCAGTACTGCCACTGAATGCTCCAGTATTACCTGTTCCATGTTGTCATTTGGTACATCGACGCACGTTCCGCATGCTAAAAGGTCCTCCAGTGCGTCATGTTCACTCGTTCCACTGCTTCTGACACCCCAACAGCTTAACAGAACATTGCACTGTCCTCCATCCTGTAATTTCGTCTCCAAACAGCTAAAAATTCGGCGTATTGCCAACGTAATCAGTCCCGGTTCCGTCGTTCCATTACCGTGCTTCTGTTGGTCGCCATGACACGCAAACGACTTGCCTGAAGTCGGTGCTCCCGTGGCTATCAATGTAGCAGCTTTGCCATCGACTACATCATCTATTGCACCTGTTAAACTGGTCTGAAATACGAAAGAGTTGCTGTCATTCACGTCGAAGACCTGCTCAAACGTGATGCTGGCCACTCCAGGAGACATCTCGCTGTGCTCTAACCGGACAGTGGTAGCGCTTGTGCGGCATATACCAGCAGTGCAACACGCAGATGCATCACCTCGCAATCGGACGAGCACGTGCGCGCGCTCCATGACGCAGCAGCAGACGCCAACGGTCGGTCGGTAGCAAGCACCTCGCAATAATGAGTGTCCGTTGGTGACTGTCTCAAGTGGTGCACATCAAATCGTGAACTACTGAAAAGTGCTAAATAGTGGACTTTCAATAAAAATATATTTTTTTGAGAATAAAATTATCAAATTAAAAAATCTATTTTTTAGTTTACACAATGGCATAGATTCTGTACAATAACCGTGAGGATCAGAACAAATGCGCGCATGTAGCTGCAGTCTATGGCGAGGTTAACTTGTAGTGAAGAAGAGAGGTGGAAGGAGAGGAGTTGTTGGTAGCCGTTAAAAGGCGAAGTGATGTTCATTAGATTTATAGGAGCTGCACAGTGTGCAGTGCACACCAGTGAATAGGAGACTACATTCCACTATAAGTATAAAGAAAACAAGTCATAATAGTTTAAGGAGGTCCTCTGGGTAATCATACTGTTTAGAGGCAACGTTAACAGCCTCCCTGCCTCTTCACATTATGTTCCGGATGCGTGATAGATTATATATAAGAGGTAATACTCTCTAATGGACGACTGGTCAGTATTTAAAACGCCACGCCCAGGAAGCCTCCTGCGCTAGCTGATCCGACTTTGCCCTGCAGCTTGCTGTAAGGGAAGGAGGACACGGGAGACACGCCACGGGCAGGAACTTAGAGACTAAACCATGGTAGTATCATCAGCACCGCTTCTGGTCCAGCGCCTGCCAGCCAAACGAAAGAAGAAGAACGCGAGTGCGAAGCAGTTACGCGCCAGGAAGAAGGCGAGAGGGGCTGCGGGTGCAGCACGCATTCATCCAGCAGAACCTGCTCGACTTAGTGACCGAAATGATACAATGAAGGACCTCTCTAAAGCCTCAGAGGCTGGCACAGACGCCACAGAGGCGGCCCCGGACGCTGTAGAGGCTACTGAGCCTGTTCCAAGTGCTGGACTCCGTAATGAGCCAATCGAGCATGCTGTAGCGTCGTTTTCGGCTATAGTAGACGGTAAAGCGGCCGTGGAAGTGCCTGCAGAGGCTGCGAAGGCAGCGGCACATGCATCCGTTATTCCAACAACTATACCCGAGGTTACAGCAACATTACCGAAGGTTACAGCAACATTGCCCTCCGTTACAGCAACTTTACCCGGGGTTGCAACAACTTTGCATGTACCAAAGAAGAAGAAGAAGAAGACTGTCGTCTATTCGTGGCCAGTGCAATGACCGCTGCCATTGAGGCGAGGGAATCTGATGACTTGACAATTGATCATACAAATCCGACAAACTC
Source organism: Phytophthora palmivora (assembly GCA_008079305.1). Lineage (NCBI taxonomy): Eukaryota > Oomycota > Peronosporomycetes > Peronosporales > Peronosporaceae > Phytophthora > Phytophthora palmivora. Next base: position 133,015 of record VOQZ01001312.1, on the reverse strand, counting down.
TGACACCAACTCTAGTGATACAAATTCTGACAGTGATGACAGTGACGGTGAAATGTACTGGAGAATTTATGGCAAAAATTACGAGCGATCCGAGCCTACCGTTACTGCGAATTTCGCGTCAACAAAGCAGAGATGGAACTTTGCACGCATTAACGACCGCCGTGGAGACTCCCTGATAACATATCAGTATCAAGTGCTGTGGGTTAACCCCTCCGTCAAAAGGCGACGGTACTACCAGCGGACTTGGGAGCCACGCGCCCAGCTACTCGTGGATGACTTTAGACAGGAGATTGAGCTGGTGGATCGGTGGAAAGCTTCGGAGGTAAAGACTTTCGCTGCGTTCTGGCCAACGGATGAGTACGGCAAAAATGCGATTGGTGCAGACATGCAAGGATTGTGCGTGTTTAACGCCCTGAGGCGTGCAGCAGAGTTGAGTGGTCGTCCTGATATTGTGACTCAGCGTGACATCGATGACTTTGTCGCTGACCAGCTGGCTTCTCGTGGAATGGATATGACGAAGGGGACGTCATGGAAGGTTGTGCTTGTCTTCTTACGTCGGCTTCGTGATTCTGGCCGTGATTTCATTTACCGAGCCATTGCTTTGGACAATTTCGCTGTTGCTGGTCGACGTGGGGTTCGTGTGCTGAATGAAATTCCGCTCAAGGATGGTATCTACGTTGTTGCAGCTTACAACCACCGCAATGTCGGCCATGCATGTGTTCTGACGGTTCAAGGCAAGACTCGGCTGATTTACGACCTGGATGAAGGTGATCCCATTGAGTCAGCAGAGGGCTGGATTGATTTCTACGCATTTATTCGTCCATTTATTGTCTGCAAGCAGAAGTAGACAATAGGAGTTGGTAGGATTTCCGCGGGTTTGCCTAACCAATACTGAACTTCCCAGCAAAACTTTGTCTCATGTGCCTGCATGGATATAAATTCATATGCCAATTGTAATTCGGTACTTGACCAGGGAAACCTCAACGAGGAGAAAACCTTTTTACGAACAAACTTGAAAACCCAGTGGGAAAAATAAAAGAACGCATTTAATTTGGCATGCTTCATGCATTAGTGTTATACTCGTACACTTAAACGGTATGACCAGGGAGAGCTTCAAGGGTTTTCATCCGAAGCTTGGTCCTTAGTTCTCTGAACTGGTGCTTGTCTAAAGCTTTAGTAAAGATGTCAGCTATCATCTCTTTCGTATTGCAGTAGGTAACATTGAATTCATGCCGCTCTACCTTTTCTTGTACGAAACAGTATCGTACGTGTATATGCTTTGAACGTCCGTGAAGTTCGGGGTTGTAGCAGATTTTGATGCAGCTTTGGTGTCCTCATATATAGTATTAGCCTGCGTTGTAGCAAAGCCAAGTTTTTTGAGAAGAAGTTTGTGGAATATCATCTCTTGCATGCAGTGACACAGGGCGATATATTCTGCCTCTGTTGTAGAGAGAACCACTGTGTGGTGCTTACGGGAGAGCCATGAGAGCGGACTGCTTGCGAGCATAGTCACATATCCACCGACAGAACGTCTCGTGTCGGGACAATTAGCATAGTCAGAGTCACTGTAGGCAAGTAGCTGATCGGCTAGATTCTCTGAGGTAATGTCGGATGAGCCTGCCAGAAGGAGACCGTATTCTTTCGTTCCTGACAGATACTTAAGACCACGAATGACCGCTTTCCAGTGTTCCATGCCTGGATTGGCTAGGAACTGACTGACTTCACGCATGTAGAGTGCCATGTCGGGTCGTGTCCCAGCCATTAGGTACATGACACTGCCTACGGCTTGGCGATACGGAATTGAACTCATCGCATCTTTCTCTTGCTCACTGCTAGGTTGGCTACTTGCGGAGAGTTTGGCGTTCCGTTCGGCTGGTGTTGCAATAGGGTACGGAATGTAGTCGCTGAAGCGGTCAATGACCTTCGTAGCGTACTTGTGTTGGTGGATAAATATCGTTCGGTTCTTGCGGTCACGTTGAATAGACCAGCCGAGTAAGTACTTCACCTCCCCTAAATCTGACATGGAGAATCGTTTTTTCAGGGCTGATTTCAACTTACTGACGAGTGCTGGTGTAGGCGTAATAATCAGTAAGTCGTCAACGTACACTGCAATAAAACAAGTGACGTTGCCAACTGTGCGACGAAAGACACATCGATCTTTAATGAGTTTCAGGAACCCGAGATTTTCTAGGAAGGCAGACAGAGTTTGGTACCAGACTCGGGGCGCTTGTTTCAGCCCGTACAAGCTCTTGAGGAGTTTACACACTAGGTGCTCCTTGCCCGGAGTTTTAAAACCTTCCGGTTGAGCCATGTAGATCTCCTCTTCCAAGTAGCCATTAAGGAATGCTGTTTTAACATCCATTTGGTGGACTTCGAGATCGAGAAGAGCTGCAATAGTAAGCAGTAGTCTGAGTACCTCCATCCTGATGACAGGTGAGAAACTCTCATTGTAGTCGATGCCAAATTCCTGTAGGAACCCTTTGATCACCAGACGCGCTTTAAAGCGGTCAATTTCACCAGTGCCGGTATACTTCGCTACGAAGACCCATCGGCTGCTCAAAATCTTCCGTCCTTTAGGAGGGGATACCAACACCCAAGTGTTATTGTCCATGAGGGACTTGTATTCCGATTTAGCTGCTAGATGCCACTGGTTAGCGTGGGAAGACTTCATTTCATCCCGATACGTAGTGGGCTCTGACACATACCGAATAGCTAGTAATGTGTACAGTAAATGCTGACGTTGCTCCTGTTCGTGGATGTCTTCCTCAGAGTTGAGGGTTACGTCACAGGCCTTCTCAGAGTTGAGGCATTTCTCAGTGGCTTCCACAGTGAGGCGGTGTCGCTTAGGAGCTGAGTTGTGCGGAGGATCAGAGTCCGTCTCCGTTCTAAATGAGTAATGAATGGCTGTTCGATCAATAGCCTCCCTCAAGGAGGGCAGTACCCGTTTGTTTGCTGTACTCGGTGCGGTTCTCATTGCGGGGGCTGAAGTAGGTGACGGTGCTGCCACTGATTCTGATACAGTTTCATCTTCAAGTTCGGATTTCGGTGCTAGTGCAATGGCAGGTGCAGTTGGCACAGATACAGGTGTAGGTGTGGCGGCAGGTGGCTGCCTGCGCATGGGTTGGGTAGGCTCTGATGTAGACGTCAGGCCAGTGAGAGGGGGAAATTCGTCCTCTTTGAAGATGACATCACGACTATAGACAATTACATGTGTATTGATGTCCATCAGTCTATATCCTTTCTTGTGGTCAGGTGCACCGAGATACATGCACAACCGGGCTCTAGCGTCGAGTTTGTCTCGGTATTGCTCCGTGATGTGGACATAGCCACTGCAATCAAACACTTTGATGTATTGCATCGATGGAATTCGGTTGTACCAGAGCTCATACGGGGTTCGACCGTCCGTCTTAGAGCTAGGCGTCATGTTGATGAGGGTAGTCACGTGACAAACACACTCAGCCCATAGTTGCTTGGATAGCTTGTCGTCAAGTAGTAGGGCTCGAACACGCTCCATGATTGTTCGCATGCGGCGTTCAGCAACCCCGTTCTGCTGAGGAGTGTACGCGTTGGTGAATTGTGCATGAGTCCCATATTTTTTATATATGATTCGACCCAGTTTCTCGTACTCTTTCGCATTGCCTGCTTGGAGCCGTTGAATCTCAAAGTTTCCTTGAGTTTCATCGTCTTCAACACTGAACGTGTACTCAATAACAGAAATGTCCTGTCTAAAGATGTTCAGGGCTTTCTTCCTGAAGTCTTCGTAGCAGTCATACAACTCGCTACGGTTCTTAATTGCATAAGTAAACATGAATCGAGAAAAGTCATCGATGAAGATCAAGAAATAACGACACCCAGTAAGGCTAGGCACAGGAAGTGGACCACAGATATCAGAATGGACTTTTGACAAAGGTCTTGTGGCACGTTTAACAACTCTATTAGAGTAAAAGTGGGAGCGGTGTGACTTCGCTAACGTGCATGCAACACAGAAGAAATCTGTCTTAGAACTTAGAGGTACAGATTCATCGAGTCCATGTATGGCTTGGCTCCTAGATAGGTCATTCAAGACACGAACGTTAGGATGTCCAAGGCGTTTATGTAAAAGCAGAAATGAACGTTGCTTACCTGAGGCAATAAGTGCCTCTGGAGATGCCGCAGGTTTGGCTTGGAACTGATACAGATCCGTGTTGCCAGCCATGAGTGCCTTGATCTTGAAGCGCTGGTCGGTTTGCATAGCGCACTGCTTGCGGTCAAAGTTGAAGCGAAAGTCGTGCTTCACGGCTGCTGGAACGGACAACAGGCTGAATTGGAGCTGGGGAGCATACAGGACGCCATGAAGGATGAGATTCTGCATAGTGCCCTTGGAATCAGAGACTTCCAGTTCTACCCGTCCAATTCCTTCGATGGGGATCTGGTTGTTTCCGCCAACCGTAATTGAGCCACCGCTGGCGGAGATGTCACTGAACCACTGAGATTCATGGGTCACATGCCGAGTGCAGCCAGAGTCAATCGTCCAGGTTGGGTCAGGTTCTACCTTGGCTTGAGCGGTGAGGCTAACCGTGGGATTAACTGTGTTTGCAACAGCAATGAGACCAGTATCACGACGACCTTGGCGAGACACCTTGCGCTTGTTACCAGAATCACTGTCGTTGTTATCATCGTCGTCATTGCTGACTCGAGAGGGCGGTTCTTGTTGCGCTCTTGGCCACGTTGGTTACCACTGTTCCCGTGTTTCTTCTTGTTGCCACTGTTGTTGCCCTTGAAGTCTCGGCTGTTGTTTCCCTTGTAGCTGCGCCTGTTGTTCCCGTTGTTCGAGTTTCGATACGGGTGATCGCGCTTCGAGTTGCCTTTGAAGGCGAAGTTGGCAGGAAGTACAGTTCCAGCTTTCGCACGGCCATCTCGCAAGTCCTTCTGCAAGCCGCGGCACTGACGAATGTTGTGTCGGGGGAGATCACAGTACGAGCAAATGATAGAATCGTTACGGTTCTGCGCATGAGATGCTGGGGTCCAGTTGCCACTAAAGATCACTCACCCTTGGTTGTAGAGGTCGCAGGCGTGCCTTTGGCCAAGGTGTAGCGCTCTTGAGCTTGGAGATCGCGAACCATGCCTTCAATGCTCTGTTTAAGGTCTTCATACGGGATGTACTTCCGCTGACCCTTCCAGATGCGGAGGTCATCCTTCCACGACTTGGGCATCGAGTGAAACAGGTAGATAGACTTCAGTCCCTCGGTCATCACCGACTCGGTGGCTTCTGATGCGGCTTCATCGCATTCTCAAGTTTGAGAAAGAATTCGGTCAAGTCTGAGCCTTCCTCATACTTGATCTCCATCAAGTAGTGTTGGATGAAGTACGGGTCGCCATGAAAGGCCGCTCCCTCGTACTTCTGGCAGATGTAGTTGAATATCTCGTAGGAGGTCGTGAGATTATTGACCAGACGCACGTGCATGTTGCCCATCGTTTTCATCAAGAAAGCCTTGGTCTTGGCTTCTTGGCGACGACGTTCACGCTGACTAAGAGGCTGAGGCTTCTCTTTCTTGGTGCGTTTGCGTGCTCGGCGAGCTTCCCGTGAATTGAACGATCGAACGGCTGGAAGGTTCTTGCGCTTGATCGACCCATCAGAGCTGGCTCCGGAGTCATCATCAGAGTCCGAGGGGGGCTTGAGCTCGTCATCGCTCTCCTCGTAGTCCACAGCGTCAGAGTCGACTTCAGCATCCTTGGTAACCTTGGGAGGGTCATCGTCATCGGGCATGTCGCTAGCGCTCTCTTCACTCTCATCTTCAGACACACCATCGTAGTCACGCTGCTTCACGTAGCCGAGTAGGTGTTTGCCATCGAGCGCTGCGCACACGCGAGTCTTCCACACGTCGAAGTTCTCGGCGCCGATGAGTCGTAGGAAGTCGTCGCTGGAGGCTTGGCTTGGGCTCATAACCTATGGCGAGGTTAACTTGTAGTAAAGAAGAGAGGTGGAAGGAGAGGAGTTGTTGGTAGCCGTTAAAAGGCGAAATGATGTTCATTAGATGTATAGGAGCTGCACAGTGAGCAGTACACCAGTGAATAGGAGACTACATTCCACTATAAGTATAAAGAAAACAAGTCATAATAGTTTAAGGAGGTCCTCTGGGTAATCATACTGTTTAGAGGCAACTTTAACATTCCGGATCGACCTGTTCCATGCTATTGCTGAGTTCGTCTGGGTCTTCGCCACGCATCAGCTTCTCCAGCCGAGCCGAATGTCATTAACAAACTCCGTGCCAATACCTCTGTATGTGCCAGTCGTTTCATGTCTCCTTTCTATGCACCCAACTCTGTCCACGGCGCCACGTCATTCATCAATTCGCCGAGTGAAGCGCAAGTGGCATGACGGACTCGTACGTGGTGGTGGGTTCGCTCCTGGCCGTACTGGCCACTGCCGTGCTGTTCCTGCGGGAGCCCAAGCCCAAGCAGGACAAACTGGCCGAGGAGATGCTGCGCATTGGTCAACAGATGAAGATGTACAAGGAAGCAGCTGAGCCCAAGGCGACATCCGTCTCGAAACCGAGCGTAGATGACTGTCCTGAGTTCCCTGGAGGTCGCGTAGCCATCCTCTTTGGCTCACAAACAGGCACAGCCGAGGGGTTTGCTGAAGTGCTCAAGAAAGAGGGACGGAAGGCTGGTTTTCAGACCCACGCCATTGATTTAGAGGACTATGATGCAGCAGAGAAGCTCCAACACGAGAAGCTCGTGATCTTCGTCATGGCTACATATGGAGAGGGTGATCCGACGGATAATGCAGTAGATTTCATTGCCTTTTTGAAGGACAAAAAGAGGGGAACGACATTGGAAGGCGTGAATTTTACGGTCTTTGGGCTTGGAAATACGCAGTACGAGCACTATAATGAAATGGGGAGGATGGTTGACAGATTGATGGAGCATCATGGAGCTACGAGGATGTTCCACTATGGAGAGGGAGATGATGACGCGAGTTTGGATGAAGATTTTGACGACTGGAAAGAGCCACTGTGGAAAGAACTGAGAAAGCAATTTATTGCTGGAGAGAGTGAAGAAGAGAATGATGTCGTGAAGGAGAGAGAGGGAGAAACGTTGTCTGCACCTGAGTATGAGTACCAATTGATGGAGATTCGTCAGTCGGAAGCAGAGAAGTTGGTGAATGAAGCGAAGGAGGTCAAGATGAAAGCCTCGACCAAGCACTTCTTCACATCCAAGCAAGCCAAGGTCGTTGTGAACAGGGAGCTTCGGCCGTCAACTGAAGGAGGATCGACAGTGCATGTGGAGCTAGATTTACGTGGAACCGGAGTGACATATCAGACGGCAGACAATCTTGCCGTGATGCCCGAGAACGAGACGAGTGTGGTGGAACGACTAGCTAAACGGATGGACTATGACTTGGATCAATGGGTATCGCTGAAGCCAGTGGCTGCTGACTTGAACTGCGAATTCCCGTTCCCTTCGCCTTGTACCATTGAGGAGATTCTTACACGTTATTTGGGAATCAACAGTGCACCTCGTAAGGCCCCGCTGAAGCAGCTGGCGTTCTTTGCGTCGGACCCAGTGGAACGTGCTGAGTTAGTGCGTCTGTCGTCGAAGGACGGCAAAGACGAGTACCAAAAGTGGATCCTGGAGGACGAGCGCTCATTTGTGGATGTGCTGGTGCATTTCCGGTCTGTGAAGGTATCTATGCAAGCACTGCTCCATATTGTGCCGTTTCTGCTGCCGCGCTACTACACAATCTCGTCATCGAGTCTTGTTAACCCGCAGCGTGTACACGCTACTGTGAGCCTCATTGAAAGCAAGAAAAATGATGGTCGTATCTTCCGTGGTGTATGCTCGAACTACTTGGGTAGACTACAGCCTCTAGAGGCGCACACGGATGAGAAGAAGAAGCGTGACAGCCGCCCTGGTGAGCAAGGCACTAAGAAGCCGCGCGAGTGGCCTACTGCTCGCATTTTCATGCGTGCGTCGACGTTCCGTCTTCCGAAGAACCCGCTCACACCTATCATCCTTATCGGACCAGGCACTGGTATTGCACCTATGCGTGCCTTCTTGCATGAGCGCGCTAAGCAGCAAGAGGATGGTGTCGCTGTGGGCAAGTCCATTATGTATTTTGGTTGCCGTCGCCGCGACGAGGACTTTATTTACAAGGAAGAGCTGGAAGGCTTTCAGGAGAGTGGCGTGCTCAGTGAGTTGCACTTGGCGTTCTCGCGCGAGCAAGAGAAAAAGGTCTACGTACAGCACTTACTGGTGCAGAATGGTCAGGCTACCTGGGAACTGATTCGCGACCATGACGCATACATTTATGTATGCGGTGCCACGACTATGGGCAACGACGTTAACAAGGTGTTGCATGAAATCATCGAGAAATTCGGCGGCCAGTCTACGGATGAAGCGATGGCGACGCTCAAGAAGCTCCAAGATGATCACCGCTACATCCAAGAGCTGTGGGCATAAAAAATTTTAACGATGAATCCAGGATCTTCAAGACGGCCAAAGTGGCGAGGAAGTACAGATGGAGAATGATATTCACCAGTCAGCCTACAGGGCTATGCTGGACTAGAAGTGGCAATGATACTAACATGCATGCTTAGGTGTACACATGGTCTTGTTCTATTTGTCAATTAGCAGGTAGAGGTGTATTTGCAAGTCGTTCGCTCAATTGTATTCGTTTTTGTAGGCCAGTTTAAGTGCCTGCTGTGGATTCGACGTCGGGTGTGTTATCTTCGTGCTCGCTGCCAGGTTGGTCAGACGAGCACTGCTCTTTTCTTGATAATGGTTCTGGAGATTTTGATAGTTCATTGTTGTTATTGACGCTTTCGTTCACAACATTTTTGCAGGTGCTGCTACTCCTTCGAGATCGCGGAGACATCATTCGCAGCAAAGCTGACGGAGTCTTCTTCAGCGTATCTGCATCTGCTGTCGCAATTGGGTTACCGAGGTTTACTTTCGAATTGCCGAGCCGAATGTCATCCTCTGTCCCTGTATTTTGTCCAAATACTGCAGATATCTCGGATGACTTTTGCCCGGGCAGGCTTCTCCTTATTGTAGGTGAAAGCGGCAATGGAGCCACTGATCCAGCCGTTCCAGTGGTCTTTGTCATTTCTGCTACCCAGCTCAATACTCTCACCGATGATTTCCACTGTTGTTCACTCTTTGGACTTCTGAGCAACCTCGCCAGCGTAGCTTCCAGTTCAGGTATAGGTCTCCACGGTCGTTGTGTTGTCTCTCTCCGTCGTATAACATCCCGAAGCAATTCCTCAAGCAAAACGAAGACAAAGTCGCAGCGTTTGTCGTTGAGATCTGTTGAAGCCACCCGGATTGGTAAAGATTCGCCTCTTTGGGCTCCAGTGGGGAGTGGTAAACTCGCAATGAGGACTTCCAAACTCAGCTTCACGCCGTCAAAGTTTGTGTTTTCACCATTGTCGGCCAACTCCAAATTGTAAAGTGCAGGGACGAAGGTTGCTATGAACTTTGATGCGAGTTTGTGATCACTATCACGATCACTCTGAATAAGGTCACGTGTCTGGAGTAGCTCCACCATTTGATCACAAGTTGCAGACGTTGCAGCGCTCTGCCAGAGTACTACCAGATCATCCCAAGCTTCAGTCTCTTCGCTGTTACCGTCCTGTGATGGAATAGTTAGTCCCGGAAGTAATGCAAGTGTGCAGATTACCAGATGCTCATGGCTCGATACACCAAGAAGGTCACGTGGTACAAGCAATATAGCCTTACGCAGCATCTCCATCGCTCGTTTGCGGTTTTGAAGTCCTTCGTCTGCGTAGATGCAGCGAACAATTTCCATCAGAACGGAATTACGTGCAGTGTTGCATTCCCATTGTGGTGGACGTGTACATCGAATGACATCCTGTACCACAGCATGTCTGGTGAATGGAGTTCGATCCCAGATTATTGACAAAAGCTCCAACGCTCCATCATGTAGCGAGGGACTACCTGATGTATTGTCACGTTGTTGGCGACAATGTGTAAGCAGTGCAAGAGATACCCAGAAAACTTGCGGATACAGCACAAGTCTGGACACTGACATGCTTCGCATCAGCATTGCTAGCAGAACTAGACATTCTCGAGCAAGTAATTGTGATCGCGATTGTCGGCTACCTCGATTATCATCCACCCCTGCGGTCAACGTTTGCCTTAGTAAGGTTAACACGGAGAGGAGCACATCTCCTTGGAAATGTGGAGCTAGCTGGGTGTACGCCATCAAAGCGAACCGAATGCACACTTCGTGTGGTGAAGGATGCCGAAGTGTTTCCAAACGTTCGGATGTGGTAGGTCCATCGAGTGATATGGCCGAAGCGATTTCTTGTACACACAACTCGCTCCATATTTGCGTCTCAGTGGTTGATAAGCATACGTCCAGGGTCCGTACAGCCTCCAGAAACTCTCTGAGCTGTGTGTTTTCCTCGTGAACCTTACGGGTCGATGTTGAAGATTGGATATGGCCTAGTGCCGCTGCAAGTAGACTTCGTGGAGCTTCAAGAAGTGGGAGAACTGAGTGAAGGAGAACGTGGCAATGCTGTGTGATGCTGTTTGATACGCTGTCTTCGACTGTGTCGATTTCTAGTACCGCGAAAAGCGTCGTGAGTGCAATGTGAACGAGATGAACAGCCAACGCTCTCACGTCGGTATTTGAAGTGTTTGCGCCAGACTGAAGAAGATGACAACTAGTATCACTAGCCAAAGTTACAAGAGCTCCCAGGTCGTCCAAAGCAGTCCAAACTTCACTAGTGTCCGATTGTCTTGCTGTCATGGGCGGAAGCTGAACCAGGAGTATACGTAGCACATCTGCTGCTGCTTCTTGCCATCGGCAAAGCCACCACATGACTGACTTCGCCGTCTCAGAAGGTAACTGGCTTTTGCGTTGTTGTCGGAACAAGAAGCTGATTATCTCTCTGAGATTTGTGTTTTCGTCTCCGTTGCTCGCGAAGGCTAAGGTGAGCCATATGTGGTCAAGTTGCTCACCACAGCTATCAGCAAGAGCTGCTGTCAGGTTGAACAACAATTCGAGCAGTTCCGTTGAATCTTTTGAAGTAACTAGCGGTACTTCTGCAAGCCAAGGCAGCACAGCTGCCAGTATCTGCCGTTTTTGAGAGATATCGCCACGGTTCTGAGGAGAATTTGACGATATTGAACGGACAATTGCAAGGCTCACAGGCAAACTCAGCACCGAAAATCTTGCCGCCAAGAGAGCAGATACACTCACTTGCAGCCGACCTGCAGCCTGACCCTCAAGACTTGGACTGTAATAACCCTGCAAACCCCAGCGAGTAGTTGCACATTCGTCGTCATCGCCGTTTGTTTCGGGATCACTAACCAGAGAAGCCACCATGTCTAACGCCACTTGACGATGATGCTGTACGAACTTGTTATCAAGCTGAATGCCGACGTGCAGCAACAATACGTGAACAAGACGAACAGCTAGATATGATTCCTCCTTGTCTTGAATATCACCGCGATGTTCTTGCAGTCGATGAAGAAGAGACCGGAAAAAAATCATGACTTCACCAGAACTTCCGAGAGCTTCAAGATACTGTCGCGCGACCCGAAGTTCGGGCTTCGCAGCGCTTGAAAATGCATACGTAGCTTTTTCGAGGCAGCGTTTTACCACGCTATTGAAGCGGGTACTACCGGGAGGTAGCTCTAGAAGAGCTTGTAAAGCTCGTTGGCCGAGTTGAAGGAGATCATCAAAGTGAGAAAACGTAACACTATCCAAGCTGAAGCAAGCATCAAGCCACGTCACAACGCTGTCACTACCCCAAGTTCCAGTTTCATCGGGGGTTCTGAGACTGCTACGCAGTAACTCAGCCAAAGAGGAGAAAGCTCGATGGCAAACAAAGTATTGTGCCACGCTTCGAGACTTTACACATGCATCGCTGACAGATTCGCCGATACCAAGGAGCTGACGCTGACTGTCAACCCAGACCCACGGGTAGACTAACTTCCCATCTCGAGCTGTGAACACATCACATAGCTGCATCCAGTGAGAGAAAAGTCCACTACCAGCTTCTGGAGCTACGAAACTGGAACGGATATATGTTTCTGCAAGATCCTTGTCGAAGGATCCACACCAACGGAGTAGCAACGCTGCTACCTTATCATGGGGCAGTTGCAATACTGATTTGGCGGCCGCGTTGGAGTGGAGAAGCAATGACCGCAAATTTGCGATGAAATCTAGCTGCACCATGAAGAGCATGGGATTTTCCTCGGATACCGATGTCGCCGAACTAAAAGTTGATGATCCTTCGCTCGCGTCACTGCTATCACCTGAGGATGTTGGTTTGTCCTCAAACGTAGTCATCAGCTTCACAAGAAAACCTGACACTGCACGTCGGAGACGCTCCCCCACGGGACCTCCTGGCTCTAGGTCTTCATTATCATTTTGCTCCCGTGTTCGAGGCTCCAACAAAAGTCGATAGCATCGCCCAATTGCCCATTGCAGTGTTTGTTGTGCTATCCGTGCGTGCTGTAATTCGAGCACTTTCTTCTTCGGCAGCTTCGTCGTTCTGATACTCCGCGTACGCTGCACATTCTGCGATAGTGTATTACTTGCAGAAGATTCTTGCTCCTCATTGCTTGAAGGTGCAGTGAACGCTTCTGCTTCAAGTCGTGTTAAAACATCCAGTAGAGTGGGGAGCGCTACGGATCCCGTGTGACCCAACACCAGGACTGCAGCATTCCGTTGACCTACGTTAGCACTGCGCAGATAACATGTGAGTTGACGTACAAGTGAGGCTACCATCGTTGAGGGCGCAACACTTGGCGGCTCCGACGGACAAGATGATGAATTTTCCGAGGAGAACGAAGACGCCTCTGTCTTGCGAGTCTGTGTCTGCAGTATCGGACATGCTGATACCGTGGAAAACAACGCTAGATTTCGCCACCGCGCAAGTTCACGCTGATTTTGATGCGATTCTCCTACTGATGTGACAGATAGCACTGGTTCCAGCTTAGCGACTTTGTCAGCCACATCGGTCCAAATGTACGCGGTCACATCGGGTGCTCGCCTTGTAAGACTTCTGAAGATGCGCGCTAGACAGAGAGACCATCGGAAACTGTGACGCTCAGACCGATCAAAAATTAAGCGTCGAAGAGCTGAGTATTTGTCTGCAGAAATTGCGGATATCGATTCTGCTGGATTTGGTCCAAAGGTGAAGAACTGTGTCTGTAGCTCTGAGTCAAGGTCTCCAAGTAGTATCCACACGCTTGGACGATCGACGAGAGGTAATTGTATCGAATTTCTAGTCGCAGGCTGGTCACAACATGCTGTACGCGCGTCATGGGCAACTTCGAGTGTCTCCAACACAGCAAGTCGCAGCAGTTGTTCGGCCTCAATATTGTCATCTCCTCGAGCAAGAAGATAGACGGCAATGGATTCTACTTGTATCAACGCCTCAAATCTGGCCCGCGGGGTTTCCCACCGTGTCACTGCTGCTCTAGATGGTTCAAGCAGCACACTTAGCAGCCGCAAGATAATGATTGCTCCCGCTGCATCGCTTACTGCCGTGTTGCTGCTTACGTGCATTCGCATGATGTAGTCGGTCAACGCGCGTACAACCACCCCAGCTCCAGGTGGTGCAGGTTCAGTCGAGTGGGGGCTTTGAGGACCAATGAGCTCCAAAAGGGCTTCATGAGCTCGACGATGCACCACTCGCTCTGCATTCACGCTGGTACGCACAAGAAGCAGCAGCTTTTGTTCATTACTGAGAGAGATATGAGCATACAATGACGGCATCAAAGCCAACGCCGCCGCGAAAGTCGCCACTGCGACAGCATGAGTCGGATCTCTCCAATGGTCTTCATCATCTCCATCTTCATCATCGTATGACTGCAGTCTGTCTTTTTTGTTCATCGTGACTGGAATCTCAGTGAGCAGTTGGTGCCCAATTCGTGTACTGCATTCCAGAAGCACACGACCTACAAGTTCACCGATCATTTGTTTGCTGGCGAGCAGGTCGTTGTGGTTTACCTGAAAGCTCAGTACGCTGTTATCGTCTTTAGAACGAGAAAACAAATTCGCGAGAGCTTCAAGACCAATGAGCTTTTGTGGATCACCGACACCGACAGGTTCTGCTAACAGGCGGCGTAAATGACTTTGTACGGTGTAAGTCATGTTGTACGATGCAATAGCCCGTGATACGTGTACCAAAGCTGGTAAAGCTATCGTCTTGAGAGCTGTGAAGCTACTGATGCTCGTACCATTTGAAGACTGTGGTTTTAAGCGCGGTAGCGAGAAAAATCCCCAAGCCTGTGTCGTGTTGATGATCTCCATGCAGTCGGAGTCTGATGGAGCTCCAGCGGTGATTGCTCCCGAGTCACGTAGTAAAAAATGACGGTGCATCATGTACGTGAAACTCAATTCTAGACTTGGTAGAATGTTATACGATGTCGCACCATTGGCACTAGCGTCCTGATTGAGATGATACTGCAGTCTTAGCAGTACAAGTGCATCTTCTCGCCAGTATCGTGTGAATATCTCACCCGGAGCAAGAGCTAACACAACAGTTCGAAGCGACCATGATGATGCTTCAAGATGTTGTTGAGAACGACCTCGACTCTTCTTTTTGGCGCAATCTGTCAGTCGGAGAGCTGCGGCATGGAGATCACTGATGCAACGACTCCAGTCACTACCTGTTGATGTGTATAAAACGCTGAGCTCCAGTCGACCAAGTGAATAGAGCTCTCGCTTCAACATCTGAGAGATGAGGTGTGCACAAGCACTGCGTACATGAGACCGATGTGGTTTGAGTAGCAAAGGCATTAACACACGCAGCCACCGAGTAGCATCCGACATTCGTGAAGTCAACGTTGAGCTTGGATGAGTTTTGCTAGGTACAAGGCCAAGGTGAATATGCATCAAATGCTTCATGTACGGATGCTGGACGATGTCTCCTGATGGTTTGGTAGCATTCCAAGCAGCCGTATGAGCCAGTATTTCCATCTGCAGCTTCATCCGCGTGATATCAGGCCCCAAATATGCCACAAGTCCCAAAACTTGACCCCAAACAATACCAGCTTCCGTCGTACACGTCAGACAAATTGTCACCGCACTTGGAGGACTGGAGCTGCTTGGAGTTTTAGGCTTAGCTTTTCGCATCGTCAGATACGAAAACAATGTACCGGAGCTTTCAGCACGAGCTCGACGTTGAGCCTCTTCATCTGCTTGCCATGATCGCTGAAAGGCCAACAAACATCGAGCCACCACAAGAGCGACTAGTTCATCGATTGCTGCGCGTTCTGCAGAGCTTAGATCAGCACTTGAACTTGTCTGAGGGACTTGGAACGCAATTTTCAGCAACGTTGCGACGAGCCACGAGGCCACAGGATCAATTGGTGACTGTTGTTGAGCATGTTCTGCCGCTCGTGCAGCTTCAGCTGCAGATGGAGGACCACCACCACCAACACTTGAAGATGCTGCAGCTGCAGCACTAGAACTCTCAACTGTTAGCAACCACGAAAGCAGCAACCTCCCCATACTCACGATACTCGTCGGGCCTCGTCGTCGTCGAGTATTGGTGACCACAGAACTCAGGCATTGTAATCGCCTCAAGTCACGCTGGAAACTCGCCACCTCCGTCGAAATTGTCACTGGATCAGTATCACAATCTTCATCAACAACCGGTTGACTCAAGTCCCTGTCATCAACGTTTTTGGTGGCCATGGTCGCTAGTGAATTGGCAGCGGTGGTCACATGCGTTGCCATGAATGCATCCAGAGCACGTTCCAACTCTCGGAGAGCAGCATCACTGCTGGAATCTCGAGTCGTGCCTCGTTTCATCGATTCCAGCGACTTCGGAGTCGCAGTAGTTCCCAACTAATTGGGGAGGAGACGCTACGTCCTCCGTCGGAGATACCAAAAGAGGCGAGTCGCACGTAACGGGAGTTTGGTTTGCTGTTGCAGCTCGGTGTGGATCGTGACCAGACTTTTGTCATGAGCAGCACACCACCATCTCGACCTATGCCACCTCCGAGATCAGGAGATAATGACTCAATCATGTTGTCCCCGTTGGTGAATATCTTGCCAACGGGTTATCGCAACATTCAACCATTTCAGAAAGGCAAAGGCTGGCACTCGAACGGCAGGACACCAAGACATCGAGTGGCTTCGACTCAAGCTTCTGATGATGTAGACATTGATCAGCATGGTTCAGGTGAAAAGGAACGAGGGGTTGTATTTCCATTGCTTCCAGGTCGTGAAAATCTGCGAGGTACTCCAGGTCCAGATGCCAGTGCAGTTGAAGGTGCTTCAGCAGTGTCAAATAGTGGGGATCAGCTGGATGACCGACAGGAGATGGATGAAGCAGTGAATGGGCCAACGATGACATCTCCAAGAGCACTATCGACCCCATCAACTATTGGAGCTCCGCGACGACCATCAAGGACAGATATCCGAATCACCTCTAACACTGGTGGAAGTTTTCGAAGTCGCGCGTTATCTGGATCTCCGAGTAATAGCTCTCGACCCACATCACCTGCTACAGTCACTAATGACGCTAACCTCAAGTCCCGTGCGACTGAAGAGAAGAAAGCAGTACCAGGGCCAGATCCAGTGTTGATGCAGCAACTTTGGCAAGAGTACTCGGCTCGATCGCATGCTGCAAACCGTCAAGTTGATGCAGCAGCATACCATGAGAAAATGCACCGTCGCTATGGAGAACAGCGGGCATTAAAGGAACGAATTGCACAGTTGGAACAAGCGCTTGAAATAATGGAGCACGAGCGTAATGAGGCTAGAATTCAAGTTGAAAAAACTACCAAGCAATTGGAGCTTTTGTCAGTAGATCGCTCTACGTTGGAGGACTTGAACTCTGGATTAGCTTCACGAAAACGGTAAGGAGTTCTTTCGCCAAATCCCCCAAACAGGCGAACCAGCAAGTGCTGAGGAGAAATCGTACAGAGTGCGTAGTTTTGCGCTTGAACGAGCTTTATCGCAAGCGAAGGATCGCTATTAGCGCTACAAGAACAGCTTCGCGAACAAACTACACAAGCAGTAGAGCGTACGCAGGCACTAGAGGCACAACTTGTATTGGAGCGCAATACGAGCTTGGAGCTCGCACGACAACTACGCGAGGTTTCAGCAGGGTTTACACGTACATCAGCAGAACTTGTAGAGACTCGGATGACCCTGGAGCGCGATCAGCAGCGATCACATGAAATTATCGAGCAGGCACGCCTGCAAAATGCTCAGTTGATGTCCGACACACGACGTGCACAGCTTGAAAGCCGGATGAAGTTTGCTGTGCGTTCTCTCGGGCGTGAGGCTCTCAGACATAAGATGGAGGGGTTAATGAGCCGCACAATGCGAGCAGAGCAGAATATGCGAGTCGCACAACTCGAAACGGACCGTGTGTGTCGGGAACGTGATGCAATACGCGAACAGCTAGAACAAGTATTAAGCAGTCATGCTATCAAGTATCACTCCTTGGGTGCTACTGGAGGTATCCCGGGCATTTTGAAGCGGAGCACTCAACTCACAAACGGATCGAGGATGGTTAGTGCTCAGTTGTTGCTGCTACAAGTGCTTTATGAGGAAACGGAACAGCCTGAGGACCCGGATGATGAATTTAGCGTGCATTTTGTGGCATATGAACCTCGTTCAGCGCAGGATGATTATCTCACATTCTATCTGCGTGACATACAGCGGCTCATACCCAACCATGATAGTTATTTGGCTCGGCATTCAGTACGGCGTCGCGAACGACTGGAAGCATTGTCCGAACTGCTGTTAAACCATGTTCATGCCGGCTATAAAAATGGTCATCTTGTGTTAGTTGAGACCAGCGGTCCCGAAGCAGCGACTCAACTTCCTCAGGAGCAGCTTGCTGCACAGCAAGAGCAGCAACAAAGTCAGCGTGTATCAGTCTACAGAGGCACACGGTATCTCGAAGTTGTCGGCTCTGATGACGAAGAAATTATGCTCGCAGAATTGAATGTGACTGAAGCTTTTGCTGCAGCTACTTCTCAGGTGTGGTGGCTAGAGATTCGTGCCGTGATATTGGGTTGTACAGGTGATTGTGACAGTGAGTCATTGACTATCAAGGTGGATCTACGTCAACTGCTTTCATTCTGTCCGACGTTTGGTAGTTATCGTCCCAGTCAAAGTCATGGTGGTAGTATCAATGACGACTCGGAACTTTTCGCTGTTCATGAAGCATTGCTAGAGCCGCTGTTTGATAGCCTTCGAATCGTGTTTTCTCAAGCTGGAGGCACAGCTAGGTTGGAAGTGATCACTGTTGATGATAGTCGACCATCAATGAGTGTCGAGACACAGCATCGAAAGCAATCGTTATCAGTCGAGAACAAGGAAAAACTAGCTTTTAAAGGGATGGAAGAGGAGAGGTCTGCTATCGTTCCTCGTACGACACCCGTTCCAAGTACACTGACCCACCAGACTGTTGTCAATGTCGGTGATGTTTTCTATTGTGTTCGACTCCAAGAGCTCTGGGACGGCGAGTTGCTGTTGGATGTGACCATGGATGATCCAGAAACACAGCACCACTTCCACCTCGTCTTGCATGAACCGCAGCTGGCAAAACTAGCTGAACGACTGGTGCACGATGGAGCACTTGGTGATAAAGATGACGAAGAACAAAAGGCAGCAGCTCTAGTGGTGAAATATGGTCTAGAACCAGTGCTTCATCGTCCGTTGTGCAAACTTGTGGAGCGTAATATTCAGCCAGTATTACCTCATCCCAGCCAGGTTAGTGGAAATGGTACGATGGAGGCAGGAGACATCACTCTGGGATCACTTTTCGAGGATGAAAGCGGTGAAGTACCGAGTAGGGGACCGTACAAGATGCGCTCCATGGTATTTGATACATCAGCGTGTGCATCACTGGGATGGAGTTACA
The DNA here is from genome assembly GCA_008079305.1 of Phytophthora palmivora. NCBI lineage: Eukaryota > Oomycota > Peronosporomycetes > Peronosporales > Peronosporaceae > Phytophthora > Phytophthora palmivora. Next base: position 114,161 of record VOQZ01001312.1, on the reverse strand, counting down.
ATCGTGAAGTCCGAATAATTTCATCATCAAGAAACATGTTGGCAGATGAGAAAACAGGTTATCAAGTACTACTACACATTTTGACAGGACCAGAAGCTACTCGAGTTAGGCGACGACGTACTGGTGTTCGATTCCGAGGCGAACCGGGATTTTCGCTCGTCGAGACCATATCTGCGAACTTTTCACAATATGGAAACGTGACAATTTTCAATGTATTATCACTGTCAGCAGATCACAACGAACCGCTGGTTCTTGTAGTACAAGACCCCACAAGAGAAGATTCACCATTACAGCAAGTTTGTGAGGCTCTTGAGATCGAACAAGATAGTTCAGAATTTGCCAGGAACGTGTTAGTTAGTAGCCGAACGACAGTCCTTAGAGATCATGAAGCTTCGTAAGTGCAGCTTCCTCCTCCTTTGCTTTTGTCGATTGGATCGCGCTAGTTTTGACCTTTGATTCCTCCTTGGTCGCCAATTCTTGCATGAACGATAAATGGACACTCGCACCCATCGCATCCACACTCAAGTCATGATCACGCGCCCATCGCTCCCACCAATCCATCTGCGTCTTCCAGTACACACACTTCTCCTTCGCTCTCTGCTCCACCGTCCGCTTGTCACTACCATTATCACGTTGCATCTTACAATGAGGTATTACATGTACCCAACTTAAACTTCAACTAGTACCGAAATTACCTTATTTTCGGTATTCTCCATTTTGAAGCCATTTCAAAATGGCTGGACTAGGTCCTCGAGTGCTGCAAGTGCTCGAGTTCGCCAATGCGCGTGCCCCGGAGCTTCAGGCTCTGCATGAACTCTCTCGAAATGATGCAGTCTCTAGTGCTTCCGATGTGAAGCTAGAGACGCAAAAGAACCAGCGAAGACGCCGCGCTAACGCCTTCAAGTCGCATGAGATGTCCCAGCGTCTACGAGCCACACCCAAAGCCACTTCCAAGGCTTCCCGCTGCCGGAAACACGAGCGTCGACCGCATAAGTTATTGCAAGACCGATGTGTTGCAGATTCAGAGCGGCCACGGTGGCTGTCCTCCCATTTGTGGCATGCAAAGCGCATGACCATGAGATCGCAATATGGCTACATTCTAGCAGTGCATCGAGCAGATAAAAGTGTGTCGGCTGCATTGCAGGCAGTGAGAGAGAAGACTATTTTACATGATGCTAGTTATTATGGAGTTATTGAGCTCTTTGGACTGCCTCAGATGATTTTGGAAGCGTTGCAATTGGTTTCGGACCCGAATGGATCGGATTTTCATGGTCTCAAGTTTTTAGCTGGAACGGACGAAGGAAGGAGCATGTTGTACCATGAAGGACAATTCCCACAAGGTGCAATTGCACCTGTGACGTTCATGTGGAGACCCTTGAAGAAAGACTATGACGGTCCAGAATTTAAGTTGCATGAAGGATGGCAGCAGACGAAGAGACAATTGTGGCTGTGGGTCCATCCTGCGGCGTATATGGAAGCAGCAATGGCGATTGCAGCGGCGTGTCAGGAAGTTGTGGGAGAAGACGAAGATGGCATTGAAATGCATGATCGACGAGGACAATTGTGTCGGTTAAAACTGCGTGGAAGACTAGCGGATGAATTGGTGGAAAGTCTTGCTGGTGGAGATGACGAGGATCAGGACATGCAGGAAGAGGAAGGTTCGGATCATGAAGATGGATTTGAGGAGAAGGAAACTCTTGTCCATTGTCAAAATGGAAACAGACGAAACCTGCTACGTGAGCTGAGAAGGACTGGCAAAAAGACTGTGACTGGAGAAAAGATGGACACTATTTACTCAGTTGCAGTGAAGGACCCGCGTCTTGCTCGCTGCCAAGATGGAAAATTTAGTTATCCTTCTGTTCGTCCGGAAACGGAGTTTTCGCTTCTTCAAGAACCACCCAAAAATGTGGTTTCTCAAGTTGGCGTTAACTTGATTGAGAGTCCATTGTCTGGACTAAGCCTATCGTCGCTGGGTAAAGATGCAGAGGAGCCGGAAAGCAGAATGATCATGAAAGAGATGCAAGCATTGTTAGCGTGGACAACCAGTAGTTCACAAGCGATTGACTCAGGAAATCCTGGTGTTACATACCCAAACGTCACCGGTGGAGTTCGAACAGAGCTTAAGGCGGAGGATGATAGTGCTTTGGATATGGATGTTTCTCCCAGCTCACTCCTTTGGTCATTATCCAAGCGACGTGCCATCGAGAGCAACTTCTTAAAGGACCATAAGCTGAACGATGAGATATACCGTCATCGAAAGGACGGTGTGCTTGCCAATGGTATTAACGGAGCGCGTGTGAAGTCTCCGTCGCTCCACCTTCTGGTTGTCAAGAAACGTGAGCCATATCCTCATATGAGCGGGTGGGATCTGATCTGCTCACCATCTAGCGTTCCCGGTTTGTTGAAGGCGTTCGTGTTTGGTGGTGCGCTAGTTGTGGGACTTGAGGAGAACGCCGCTTTATCTACGATGTTACATCACCCCAGGTATCTATGTATGAGAGTATTTCGTACTAAAGCACCAGAATATCTGATGTCTTTGTGTGTTCTTACTTGATGTACAGTTTTCCGCGCGATTACCCAGATACTCAAGCTGGACAAGCGTATTGGGAAGCCCGCGCATGTGCTCTTGATACCGAGCATTCGAAGAAACCCAAAGCCAAGCGCTTCAACTATACGAAACACGGTGTGAATTCACCTTTTCAACCACGATGGGATTTGCTCTTTGATACGCAGAACTCCGAAGGACTTGAAAAAGACGAGGATATGCAGACAGCTTGTGTTCTTCGCGGGGAGAAGTACACGGAGCCATTCTGTTTTTACAAGGCAAAAATCACAACCATGGACAAAGATGAAACGATGACATCGCCTGGTACCGAGTCGATTGTGCCGGTTCCAATACCAACTCTTGTTCGAGTTGTTGTCGTAGTCCCGAGAAGAGGCAACATTGACGTCAATGCCATGGTACGTCTGAAGGATGCAACCCTCGATGCTGTGTAGTGCTGACGTGCTTGTGTGTGTGAACAGCTATTTTCGCCTTCAACAGCGGACGTAGAACAATTTCGCGATGACAAGAGCTGGAAAGGCTTTGACATCGGTTTGGGCAAGAAAAGCAAAACCAAGAGTTCCAAGACTAACGAGGTGAGTCCAAACCTATGCTGCTGGTTTGAGGTATACTAACTGGATTATGTTGAACTTGACGCATTACTAGAGACCTCTCATCGGCTACGTGACTTCATCCGTATACGACCGACCCAAGGGTGCTTTCCGCGCTATCGGCTTTATTGCTTGTGAACCACTTCAGCAACTCTTTTTGTCGAGCCAGAACCACGGATACGGAAAGCAAGGTCATTTTGCCCTTGTCATGCTTCGATCTCCCCAAGGCCGAATGATTCGTCCTGTGCTCGTTCAAGCTGAGACCTGAATATGACAGCCGCAAGGATGGAATGGTTGGTACAGAATTGTTTTTGAATGGGTGCAATGTATCTACTTACAAAAATGGGTTGTGAAGCAACGAGGCGTATCGCTTTCCGCAATCGTAGCTCCGAGTGTGATGTTCTCCTCAATTATTTTCGTTTCTCCAGAGTTGTCAGTATTGACAAGTTTCAGCCAGTTCGAGCTCAAGCATGAACACTGTAGATTGTGAGAAGCGGGCATAAGCCGTCTCCAGTCTTGGGAGTAGTTGTACATGATGGGAAGCACGTCTTGGTTGGCTCGATAAAAGCGCTGGGTAGCGGACTGGTTGCATCCTCAAAAATGGGGAGCTAAGCGTATAAGCATAGGCAGGCTGAATAGCGTTTGAGTGTTCAATTGTCGTCAAAACTAGTGGTTCCCAGCAACTCATTGCCACTTCCCATCAGCTCGTCTTGGTCGTCTTCGTCGGGTGGTGGTACTTTCCTCTCATCGTCCGCATCCGTATCCGTAGCAACGACCACAGCATCGGTTTCTGCATCTAAATCGCCTTCGACTCCGGTTCCATCATCACTGGACGAACTGCTGCTGTCATCATCGCTCGAACTACAATATGTAGACTTGGCACCGTTGAACATATGCCTTGATGGGGGGACAAACTCGAACGACAGGGGAACGAGGGTATTTGTAGACACGATGGGCGGTGGCGTGAGGTTTGACTGGCCCAAAAGCACTGGATCAGGCTGTGGAATCTCCCATCCAAGTAATCGACACAGCTCCTGCACAATTTCGTCTGAATATCCTAGCAGTTCTACGTCAAACTTGTGTGGGCGGCCGACTGGTTCTCTGTTGATCAGGATCATGGGCGTGTCCTTCTTAAAGCGGCCAACGATGCTACGCACAGGGTTTACCTTCAGAGATGATCCCATGACGAGCACAAGGTCTGCTTCGCCCTCATCACTCTTAATGGAGTCGTGAAAGCGCCGAGGAAGCGATTCACCAAAAAACACGATGTCAGGCTTGACGATTCCATCCGGCGAGTTACAGGACTGACACATTGGTACCAGCTGATTCAATACTTCTTCACGAATAGCATCATTCGGGTACGTCCGTTTGCAAGCTAAACACGTCGCTGTCGCGAAGGAACCGTGGCAAAGTACAGCGCGCTCGTGAGAAATACCCGCCGCATGCTCCAGCATGTCGATATTCTGACGTAAACGCAAGAAAATATTGTCAGCCTTTGAAAAAGCAGGAATGTAGCATCAAGAGCAACGAGATGTTCACCTGGCTGTAAATTCGGAGTAGCTTGCCCTTCGCTTCCAACAGTTTCAAGAAGTAGTGACTTGGAGACGGCACAAATGTAAAGCCGCTGGATTTTGGGAACAACTCCTTTGCAAACGCAAAGAACGGTCGCGGGTTCGATCGGAAGAACTCGATATCTGGAAGCGAAAGAGTTAGTGCCTTGCACCAGTAAACGCCTTGCATCAAATGATTCGTACCGAACATGCACTGTGGGTTTGGAAGGTTATATTCGCCAAGGCGCTGCAGCAGGATCACATCCACACCGACATGTCAGGGCCTTCCACTGCTACAAAACGTCGTCAACGAAATAACAATAACTTACACTGTAGATACCGTTTTCAGATCGAAAATCTGGGATTCCACACGATACCGAGATGCCTGCACCCGCCAACACCACAATTTTTTTGCTTGATCGCAGCAGCGATGCTACATCCTGTAGAGTATTGACACTATCCAACTTCTCACGTGGTCGCTGCAATCACGTTAACAACACGTTAGCACTCTACACATCAACCGACAAATTGGCAACGTACCGACATTGCAGGTTTGATGAGACGAATGCCCATCGAGAACATAGCTTCCCAGAGTTCGTCATCATCCACCGCCACTCCCTCCGACACGCCCAATCCCAATGCATCGAGCATTTGACCTGCCGATGTTCCAGCTGTTTTCTGATCAACGAGCCAATTCATGAAAGCTTCTTCATTAACGTCACTGTCGTCGGACGAATCTGCGTCACCTCGAAATGGGGGCACAGGGTTCTGCATTGCAGCAACTTCAGAGTCTCCAGAAGCATCAACTTGGTCATCTTCATTGTCTGGAGCGTCCGTTTCATCACTTGCTTGGTCCCGAGCTTCAGCAATTGCAGAAGCAGCGTCGATTGCATCTGTAGCTGAGAACGGAGACGTCGGACCTGGTGCTGGGGCTGGAGGAGGCGTAGCTTGCTCGTACTCGTCGTCCGAAGCCCGCTGTTTCTTGCTAGGAGGTGCGTTCGAGTGCATATTCATACTCACGCTTCGGTTTCGATTGCCTACGGCACTGGGACTGCCTCCTCCGCTGCTGCTACATGGACTTGAAGGTTCTACCATATTTGGTGGGGGGCTACTATTTACGACGGTTACGGTACTGCTGTCCGGATTTGATTGCTCCATTTCGAGTCTTGAGGTCCACGGACGGCGAAGAAAGTGAGCGAAGGACGAAGCGTCGTGGAGTCGGCTAGTGATTTCTCGAGGATGATGCTTGGACTGGCGTCTCGTACGGAGAATGGCCTGTAGAGCGAGGGAGACCAAGGACCGCCACCGCTAGTTTCGTTCTGGCCGGAAGAAGCGCGCGCTTTGGTTAAAGTTGGAGAGGGCTAGGGTACGTTCGGAAAGAGGTACAGTGCACATCAATTTGCTTATTCAACTTGAAAACGTATACCCTTTATATCGAATTGTTTACGCAGATTTTGGAACTTGAAAATAGAAAAGAAATCGCAAGTAACTGTGTAAGTTAATGTTGTTCAATCTGTTTTGTTTGTGTTAAGCTACAGTCATTTCTGATAATATTAGCCAATGGCGAGCTCTGTGTGGTTCACATGAGCGAGTTTTGGTGATGTTGAAGTGGTTGGACGAGAGCATCACCGAAAATGGTGTATGCTCACGGTAATGGCGTTGTCGAGACTTGCTGTAAAGAAACTACCGAGACTGTACATCAACGTACAATAAATCTTAGTCATTGACAAGGCACAGTCGATTGAAAGAAAGCTGTCGACTCAACTCAGAAGAGCTGCACCATTCGTCTACAATGGCTACATGACGTGTCATCGCTCGAAATAACGCACCAGACCCTTTTATGGAGGATCCAAAACGACCAGCGAAGTCGCAGTTCAATGCCTACGTCTCCAGCTCCACGATCCGTGAAGAAAGGGACTGCCAGTCTTGCTAGTGGCTCAGGACCGTCTCCTGCCGTCTCGCCGACTCGAGCCGGCAAGAAGAAGCTGCAGAGCAGCAGCCATATTGACCAGCAGCTCCTTCAGCTCGAGCACGATGATGGCAAGCGCCACTCACGAAAGCTGACATTGTGTCTGAACGAATACGCCAAGAAGATTGACGATCTGCACGAGAAGAACCGCCGACTGGAGGAGGAGGTGCGTGTCACTCGTAACATTGTCCATGCCACACGACTGATAGATCGTTCGATTGTGTTTGCACGCAGCTGTCTTTCGACGATAACGTGGCTCGTGACGACCCGTTTTTCAATGAACAGACGGCCGAGAAGTTGTCCAACTTGTACATGCAGGGTAATAACTTCATGATCCGCTTGGAGCTGGAACGGAAGGAGGTGGACCGATTGAATACACTCATTCAGTCTCACGAGACCACTTTGGCCCATCAGAAAATGAAGCTGTACGAGTTGGCGGCACTGGATCACAACCACTCCATTATGCTTGGACGTGTACGCAAAATGGAGCACGATATCGATCGTCGACTTGTCAAGATGAATGAGAAACTCAATCGCAATCGGCAGCTGCGGGAGGTTATTGATGCACATCGAACAGAGCGAGCTCGCATGGATGATATCTACACGAAGATCTCGACAGAAACACTTTCCAAGCGCCATAAAGTGGCTCGGGTCAGTGAGGAGGTGGAAAAACTTCGGCAAGAAGTCGTGGCCGTTGAGCAGGAGATTGAAGATATACGACGAGAGGGTGAGGAGTGGGAACTGCAATGCGACCGACGTTCGGCAGTTCTGCTGCAAGAACTGAAGGAAATTGCGCTACACCAGAAGGATGTGGGGGAACTGATCGATGTGGAAAAGTACAAATTCCTGGGTGAGAACGACATCATGAAAACAGTATCGGAGGCGAAGGAAAGTGAAGTGCAGTCGCGTGCGAAGCGCAGCAAATGGAAGACTGGACAAGCCAAAGTCACAGCGGACACCATGTTGACGAAGTATCAAGAGAATCGCACGTACATTGAAAAGATTCACGAGGTGTCAGGCACAAAAACCGTCTCCGAGATGATCGACGCTTTCAACAACCAATATCCTTCACCTCGAGTTGTTGTGGAAACTAGTTTCGTATTGCATGTCGAACGTATTTGTTGCATTCCTTAACCTTTCAGAATTGCGCTGGGTATTTGCTGTCTGATGGGTTTTCACGGAAGCAGAACACTTTGATCGGATCCAACATGTGAATCAACTTGCTGAAGAGATCGAACATCATCGCGAAGTCAGCACAAAACTGCGCGAGGAAATCGGAAAGTAAGTAAGGAGAAGCTTAAACTGCAGCCATTTGTTTGACAACACTCACACTATGACTATGATCAGACTGAAACAGCGCAAGGATTCTGTCGATTTGCAGCGCATGAACCGCATTGAATCACTTCGCTCAAAGCTACAGCACACCAACGAGCAAAAGAAGCTGAAAGAAGATGCCAATCGTGAAATGCAAACATTTTTGGAAGCTATCAAGCCGGCGGTGTTGCTCTTCCACTCGCGCATTGGATGCTCGAACGTTCACAGTGAGTGTCTTCCTCTTAGATCAATGATTGGAATCACTCAGTGTTTCGTGTTGCTTGGTAGACGACGATATGAAGCAGGTCCTTGGAGATATTGAAGAGCAGATCGTCACAGTGCTGCAAGCATATCATGCGAAGGTTGAGGCCGCCAAAAAGGAAGAGATTCCAGTTCAAACCATCGCTAGTACCAGCTTGTCACCCCAGGTATCTCCCGCTAAGCGCAAATCATCCGTTGCGGTGACTACACGGAACCGCCGTAGTAGTGTGGGATTAAAAGCTATGGCAGCATTCGTTCCTGACAGCGAGACAGCACGTACTGGCTCAACCGCTGTCTCAACAGGTAGCAGCACATCTCATCAATCACCTCCAGCTGTAGCTCCTGCTACTGATGGAAACAAGTCTCCCACTACCAAGAGTGTCAAGGCTATGCTGGCGAAGCAGCAGCCTTATCGTTACACTGGACTTCGGCCGCCTCACATGTCAATGGAAGAGCTGCGGAAGAAAGACAACGTGGAAGAGGAGTATCCGCTTACTTACCATGAGCTCAAGGTCAAAGTTTGGCAAAGTGACGCGTCTCAGTAACTTCCACCAGTCTGACGGCATCGATTCGAGGACTGTACGCGCAGTCCCAAGCATTCTATTGCGCAAAAAATATATGGAGAGGGACTTTCCTGTCTAATTCGCATTCGCTTCACTTACTCCGTTTTAGCCTTCTTCGCATCCGGTTCCTCTGTTTGGTCTAAAGCAAATGATAGCAAGCACACAAGCAAGTTAGATCGATTGTTTCAGAACAGGAAATCAAGCGCAAGTGCACTACTCACCTTGGTTTTTCACTTCAGAATTCGTGTCATCAGCGCGGTTACCGACAGCACGCGCCTTCGGACCCCAGTTTGGCTCGGGATTGAGAGGGAAGCGCAGCGCTTTCGGCTTCTCGTTCGGTCCCGGACGCTTCGAAGAGAAGTTGGCCTCAAACTTGGGCTCCGTAGCTAGAATACGACTCCCTGGAGTTTCCTGACCGTCGCGTTTCTTGTTTAGCGGGTGCTTCTTCACCCAGCAGCGCATAATATCCCAAATGACGTCGTTCGGGGCGGTAGTCTTGATAGCCTCCGGAACCTTGTGGAACTGCGAGACTTCATAGCCAGCGTGGCGAATGGCGCCCTGGATCTGTGACATACGCGGGTTGGAACAGTGTAAGACCTTGCTCAGGCCCGGAAGAGTGTAGTGCAGTGGAGCATCAACCAGCTCCTCCGAGATCGTAGTCAACAGTCCGTGTAGGCGAGGCTTTGTGGGGAATTCCGACGTACTCTTCTCAACGCGATCGCGGATCTTCAGCACGACATCACGGCTGTGGAGGGGTGCCGACCAGATCGGCCCTGCCATCTTGTACTTACCACTACACTGATCACATGTTTGGCCGACGATCGGGCCGCGGGAGGCGTGATAGCTGTTTCCGCTCGACACACCAAGTGGCTGCAGATGGAAACTTTCGCACTGGACACACTGGTACACATACGAAAGCTTGGTCATTGCTTTCTTCACATTCACGGGTGACTTGTACACGCGGACGAAGACACGCACGTAGAAATCAATGCTGCACGATGCAATCGGCACAATATGACGTGAGTAGCGGTTCGCCGACGACTCGATGGATTGCAGCACCATTCGAAGTGCCATCTCGTGCAGGTAGTGTGACTTATTGGGCAGAGCTCCATACCGCGAGAAACACACCTCTGGTTGTTTGCCGGACAACACAGGCATATCTGTGCACGTCACACAGAGCAGACCACCATTGGTAACACTCTGCACAGCACTGTCCAAGAAGATCGAGGCCGATCCGTACGGATCCAAATCAATGACATCAAACTGGTCTGCCGGCTTCCTGTGGTTGTACATGACGTCAGTTGCATCTGCTTCATTAGGAATGACACGATCCAATGGCAATTCATTGAATGCAACGTTGCGTTTGATAGTTTCCACAGCTGCAGGGTCCATATCATTGACCAGAATGGACTTGACCCCTGGAATCTGCTGAAAGTAGCGAATCGAGCGCAATCCAGAAGCCGAAAGTGCTTCAAAGATGCGGATTCCCTTGTCCTCTGCTGTGTCAACCAGGTGCTTTTCAATCTCCTCATCCGTGTAGTCCTTCGGCACGAACGTGGTGCCTTCGCCTGCTGCATTAGCCTCTTTACGCGCCTCCTTGGTCAGTTGTTCACGGGCTCTGGAGCGCGCAAACTCGGAGATCATAGCGATGCTCAAGTCACGATTGAGCACTTGTACGGGGTTATAGAAGACCTGATTCTGCTCTGGGAAGATCATCACCCCATTGCCCTCACGGATGATCTTGTGTCCAGGCGGCGCTGGTTTGTTCTGCAGCGTCTGCGCCAGCGAAGCAGCAGAAGACATCGCTGATCTGTATGTGCTGTAGAGAGGACGGAGAGAAGACGCACGACCAAGGAGCATGCACGAGGTCAAGGCCAGTGATGCAATGACCCAAGCGATGACTGGCCAAATAGCAGGCTCTCGATTAGGTAAATATAGAATATTAAATAGTTAATATAGAATTGAGTGATACTTAAGTGGGAGCCAATCATTGACCTGTATTTCGCAGCCATTTTCGTAATTGTGTGTACCACATTTCATGATTTAGAGGGAGAACGAGCAAGGCAAGTAACTTCACAGCACCAGAGTGATTGTTTCATGGATGTACAGCCGAGTGCAGACACTCACCGCAGAGGTAAATGCTCCCAATCCAGTCGTCTACAGTTCAAGACCCACGATGCTTCATATGGATCCATATTTAACGTGAAAATCCTTTAAATGACAATGATATTGACAGGTGGAGGTCGAAGCGGCGGCTTAGGACGTAAAGGAAGCGGTGGACGAGGGACTTATCGACGTGTACAAACTTCAGTGAGTGAAGCAACGACGGACGAAGCTAATTCGAGCATCAAGAGCCGCTCGGTGCAGGTCGTGGACGACGTCAATAACAAGAACGAGGCAGCTCCGTCTGTCCCGTTCCAGTCTTCGCTACGATCTTCACTACGTCAACAGGATCCACCTAAGAAGAACGAACGCTTTGTTCGTGTAGAGAGTGACAAGAAGAGAGATTCAGCACCACAGAAGAAGGACTTGCACGTGCAGACTAAAGGACCAAGACAAGTCATTTCGCTCTCTTCACCTTCTCCACAGAAAGGAACAGGACAGACCAAGAAGTTTGTGAGCAGTTTAGCACAGTCAATTGGTCGTGATGAAGATCGAGGATCTAGACAGGAGAGGGAGAAGGGACAAACAGTGCAGGGCTCGTCACTGCGCCGCTCTAGTAGTCGCGAGCCACAACGTCGATCAAAGAGTAGGGAACCAAGACGGTGGTCTGGTGAAGGACACGGAGCGTATCAATCTGGTAATCGATCTGTGTCAAGAACCAGGTTGACTAGAAAAAACAGCACAGACAGTGTATCGTCTCAGCGATCGGATCGCAGTGATAGAAGTCATCGCAGTGAGAGGTACAGTGAAGAATACCGCTCGAACCTTAATGATGGTCCACAGCCTCTGCGCAGGGTATCTAGTGGACCTTCGGGGCCAGCGTCATTCAAATCCTCGTTGTCCGGGTCACTCTCTGCTACGAAGAGCTCGCAAGATGTTCGCGTGAAAAAGGAACGCCCTGCTTCAGGGACTATTGGGCGCACATTTGGCAGACCAACGCAAGATACGTCATCGCGGCGGTCGTCGCTGGATGGTGGAGCTTCGTCTCTACGTAGAGAAAACGCTAGTTCTCCGGCTGGGTCTGCACGAGGCAAGTTCAACTCTCAGGATGAACGTTTGGCAAACCCTTCAGATACACAATCTCCGTCGGCGCCAAGTGGGCTGAGGAATTCTCTTGCTGGAGATTCGATCTCACCAAAACCACAGAAGTCTACTGCTGCTCAAGAAAAAGAAGACACGTCGGTTAAGACACCCGCTACCCCTGGAGTTGATGAAGCGGAGCGCAAGCGCCTTACGGACACTCTCCGAGAGCGCATGGAAGCGCGGAAACTTGAACGTGGTAGCAGTCTGGCTCAAATGATGAAGGCACCATTAAATCGCAAGGGTTCCATGGAGGACGATACACGACGAAGTCCGCTTGGTGCAAGAAATAATGTTGATAATGATGGAGCGCCAAGTGCGAGTATTGTGGAAAAAGAGTCGAGGACCCGCGAATACTATGCTAAGCTCGACAAAGAAAACGCAGAACGGGAGGCTGCACAGCGTGCTATTCCATTTAAGTCCTCATTGACGGCATCGCTTGAATCCGGACCAACCAATACCCCGTCTCTTACAGCGTCTATTGATGCCGCACCACCCCGAACACTCCGGCCTTCCGTGGCAGCTTCGATGGAAGCGAGGCCAGTGCGAACGCTTAAGTCTTCCTTGAAGGCATCACTTGCTCCATCTCGACCAACTTTGTCGCGGGCCAAGAAGCTACAATATTCCCTAGCAGAGCTGAGAAGGTAAGCTGCTGTTGATGGGTCTTCTTTTTCTGACCAGCTTAAAGCTAACAAATTATGTTACGGTGTCTTCAATTTGTGAGAACAGACTCATGGAATTTGCACTTCCTAAGCCAACAGATCTTCCCGACATGAAAATAGTGGAAGTGATTCAAATTCGTGATCCTCGCTCCGCCAACAAACGGTCATCAGCTCGACTTGGTGCAGCCTATGGAATTGGAAGGTCTATTGGAGGCAGTATTCGAAAGGGCGAGCGTTCAGTGTCTGGTAGTCGTGGGATGAGGGGCCAAGGAGGTTTGAGAGATGGCAAACGTGACAGACAAAGTCGTGGTGGCCGTGGCAGTGGTCGTGGGGGTCGTGGAGGAGGCGGTGGTCGTGGTGGCTACGGTCGACCGCCTCCACCACCGCTATATGATGGTCCTATTGAACCTCTGACTGTGTCCGAGAACCGATGGAAACCCGCCAAGGAGAAGGAGATATCCGCTCTCGAGAAAACGCTGAACCATGTAAAAAGTCTTCTGAACAAGCTCACGAGAGAGAAGTTTGCAAAGCTGACAAACGAGCTCTGCGCAGTTGACATCGACAGTTTTGCCGTCTTGGGTTCGATTGTTTCAATTATTATGGACAAAGCATTAGAAGAACCAAATTTTGCGGATGTGTATGCTGATCTGTGCAAGGAATTTCATACGCGGACGATAAAAACAGCTTGGAACTTTCTCAGCGTGCTGAGCAGTGAGAACGGGTTATACTATTGGACGGCGATCGACAAGGCTACATTCACTGCGTTTGCTGGTCCGTTTGATAGTCCCCATAGCTGTCTCGAAGACATTGGCACATCAGAAAGTTCAGCCACTTTAACGTGCGATTGTGCATCCATTCCCGCTGTTCAATTCCGCCGTCATGGCGATTACTTGGTTGCCGTGGGCGAGAAGGAGGCAGGAGCTTTCTACTACTCGAAGCGAAAGATCAGCGATATTGGAAATGATGAACCATTCGGGGGACCGTTCGAGTCGGCTGAGGTTGCGCGCCAAGCAGCCACAACCCAAACCACTTTCACACGTCTTCTTGTTAATCGCTGCCAAGGTGAATTCGAGAAGACGAATAAGCACGTTGGTCCGCAGCAAGAAAAGGAGGAAGATATTGATCCGCGCCGACGTGAAATTCTAGCGATGCGCGCAAAAGCAAAGATGCTGGGTAACATCCGCTTCATTGGTGAATTGTACAAGGTGGATCTAATCAAACAATCCGGAGTTCAAGGGTGCATCTTCTACTTGCTGGGTTTAGAGTTGATACCCGGAGAGGATGGTCAAGAAGTTCAGGCTCAAGCGGTACGATTTCCCGATGAAGGAGACTTGGAGGCCCTGTGCAAGATGTTGGCTACGGCTGGTAAAAAGTTCGACCAACCGAAAACGAAAACAATCATGAAAATCATCATTTTGCGCATGGTTGAGCTGTCTGACGACACGAAATTGCCATCGCGAGCTCGATTCCTGGTAAAGGATGTCCTAGAGACGAGAGACCATATGTGGGAGCCTCGACGTAAGGAGATGCAACAAAAGACGTTAGAGGAGGTTCGAAGGGAAGCTCAAAAGCTCCAGCAGCAAGGAAAGAATGCTCAACACGATGACGTAACGCGACGCCGTCATAAGACACGGATCTCCAGCGCTCAGCTTGCAAAGCAAAGTAGCAATCTTATTGTGGCTAAGAAGGAGGAGGAGCTGGAAGACGCTGATGAGTCCGAGCACGATGAAACGAAAGAGCTGTCCCCGGCACAAATGTCCACCCGCATCAAGAGTATTATTCAGGAATTCATTTCGATTGTCGACCTAGATGAAGCTACAACGTGCGTCCAGGAGTTACCCACGGATCCGTACCATGTGGAATTTGCCGAGCAATCTATTAACACAGCATTGGAAGGCAAGACCAGCGAGCGCGAACATGCAGTGGATTTGCTTGTGGGACTTTACGAGCGTGGTGCATTGGACGCGAACTCTATCCAAGCTGCACTGGTGAATGTCATGGAGTTCCTTGAAGACATGAAAATCGATTTGCCGCTCATTCACCAGTACTCGGCGCTGATCTTCGGTCGTTTGGTTGCTGCGGGTTGCTTTGGTTTGTCGTGGATTATTTCAGAAGCTTTAGCCCACTGTATAGAGTGCAAACTTACCTCCCTAGTGTTCCCTGAGGTGCTTTCTGTATTGGAAATGGAGAGCGACGAGAAGACAGTGATCCGAATGTTGACGGATGAGGAGATCACACCGGAGAGCGTGCTACCTTCCGCAATGAGGACCAATGAGGCTGATGTCGAAGCGTACCTTCGTGAATATGGCATCGAAGACTTTTTTGGCGGTGCTGACGAAGAAGACGAGTTTGATCCGGAGATTGCAGGGAAGATGCGTAGCACGCTGGAGGAGTACCTATCAGTCAAGGACTTTAACGAGGTGGTGCAATGCATTGAAGAGCTGGAGGCTGTCCTGGATCGCTGGCAGCACTTTGTACACATCACGCTGGCGTTCAGTCTCGAGGCAAGGCAGTCCGTACGTAAGGATGTGGCCGAATTGCTGGTACAGCTCTTCACTAGTGATAAGATCTCGTCCGAAGATATCGAGGCTGCCATCGAGATTATCCTAGACGACTACGAAGACTTACGTGTCGATATTCCTCAGCTCGCGGTTAACTTGAGCGAGCTATGGACGCCGTTGTTTGCGAAGGATGCTCTCTCAGTGCGATGGTTGAACGAGGCTTGTTCACACTTAGTAGAAAGCGGTCGCGCAGCAGACGTGCTTGATGCGTTGTTATTCTCATTTGAAGCGCAGTCCGGCCTAGAGACTCTATTGACCTGGTGGAGGAAGCAGCCGGACGTGGATGTGATGTGGGCTCAGATGTCACAAGATGGTAAACTCCAGGACGAACGACTGTCGAAATGGAAGTTGGTGCTGCAATGACACTGCCCAGGACATTGTTTCCGCTGACACTGGGTCTAAAAGGGAAGCAGGGAGAGCGAAAGGAGAGAAGAAGTACCTGTTCTGGCATGGACAAGGGTGTGAATATGAACAATTGTGTTGCAATAGCATGTACGGGTCTTAGTGCGTCGGTCTCAGCTCAGCTCACTGGATGGAGCACAAACAGCCTTGGCCCGAGTCTGGTCCGCAGCCTGGTACTTCCGTGTCTACTGCAGCAACTTCACTTGGTGCTGACACTTGCTCCTTTCCGTCTGCATCCTTGGAGACTTCGTAGATGCGCACCTCGTAGGTGCTGGTAGGGTTGAGGTCGTCCAGAACCACTTCGGAAGCCCCCACCGCTGCGTCCACGTGCTGCGCGCCTTGCTCCCATGTAGAGCCTGCTTCTTTGTACTCGTAGCGATACCAAGATTCCGCACTGGACGGTGCTACTTCCAACGTCACAGAGAACTCAGAGCGAGTCTTGAGCTTCGCTGGAGTTGGTCTTGACGCCATGTTGTAGACTGAAATTTATTTCAGAAGCGATAATTCCAAAGCACGACTTTCTTGATATCATGTATGACGGGGTCTTGCCGTTTGTGATACCTACTGTCACTTCAACAATAAGAATCACAGACAAATGTAAAGAGGTGTGTTTATTAAGCCTCTGTCGCGTGCTGACTGCCATTTGACTTGCACTACCGAGCGTCTGATCTAGTTGTAGACCATGTACTTGGGCGTCGATGAGAACTTCTTGTATCCCTTGATGACCTTGTTTACCGACTCGAGGAAATCCTTCTCGCTCACAGATTTGCGACGTGCACGAATAGCGAACATGCCAGCCTCCGTGCACACACTACGGAGCTCTGCACCAGTTGTGTTGGGGCACAGACGACTCACCAGCTCGAAACGGATGCCACGGTCGCAGTTCATGCTCTTGGCGTGGATCTTGAGAATCTGAGTGCGTCCTTCCAGCTCCGGTAAGTTGAACTCAACTTTACGATCCAATCGTCCGGGACGCATGAGTGCCGGGTCTAGTGTATCCGGTCGGTTCGTAGCCATCAGCACTTTAATGTTACCACGTGGGTCGAAGCCATCCAGCTCTGTCACAATCTGCAACATGGTACGTTGCACTTCATTATCCGTGCCTCCTTCCTCCGAGCTGCTACGTGCTCCACCGATAGCATCCACTTCATCAAAGAATACAATGCACGCCTTCTTGGATCTCGCCATCGTGAAGAGTTCACGCACCATACGAGCACCTTCACCCACATACTTTTGCACCAATTCACTACCAATGACACGGATAAAACACGCGTCGGTTCGGTTGGCAACAGCACGAGCCGACAGCGTCTTGCCAGTGCCAGGAGGTCCATAAAGCAGCACACCCTTAGGTGGGTCAATACCCAAGTTAACGAACCTTTCAGGATGCAACAACGGCAGCTCCACCACCTCTCGAAGCTTCTCCAGAGCATCCTTGGCTCCTCCCACGTCGTCATAAGTGACATCAGGCTTGTCCTCGACTGTCATGAGCGACACTGTAGGATCAATCTTGGGTGGCAAAGGGATCTGGATGGCGTACTTGGTGCGGTCCACACCAACGCGCATGCCTTCCTCAATGTCCGTAGGGGCGACCTTCTCACCCAGTCCCACCACAAACTTGGCGATCTGCTTGACATTGATCATGTACTTGGCGTCCTCCTCTCCAGCGTTAATGATCTTGGTGCAACGCGCGACCTGCAGTGGCTGTTCCTCCTGCATCATTTGCTTGTCACTCACAAGGTCCCAGAGACTGGGCAGACTCAACCCCGTGTCGCTCTCCTTGATGCCGATGAGGTCGTTCACGGCCTTCTGCGCCTTCTTGATGTCGTCCTCCACCTGCTTGATCACGCGCGAGTACGGACCCAGACCGTACGTCTTTAGCAGCGCAATGTCGCCCTCGTCCAGCACCGTCTCTGGCCCTGCTAGTAGGTCATCCTCCTCGTTGTCGTAGTCCTTGGTGTTGCTCGTCTGGCACTCGCCGGCTGCCATGATGATCGGATCGTGGTTTTATATGGGGGGAAGAAGACGGAAGATCTCCTGTAATTGAGGTGTAGAACATAATATTATGGACTACACTTCATTGCCCCTCAATCAGCAACCTTAACATTCATTTCATGATAACGTGAAATTAGCAATAGAATTTAGCAAGAGCTATTATCAAAATGCAAGAAAATTTAGCGAGTGTGAAAATGTTTAATTGACAATAGCTTACTACAGTTCTTACGGAATCGAAGGGGAAGAGCAATTGCATTTGAAGAGGATTTACCTAGTCTGCTTGGCTACGAATGCTTTTCAAGAGGGGAAGCACCCGACCGCATCGATTGCAACTTTATATCGCTTGGGTTGAACAAGTATGTGCTATAAAAAAGTTTTGAGTTCAATCCAGTCGCTTTTGCGTTGTTGTTCACCTCTGTGTTCAACTATAGTGTAGTACACGACCAACAGATTTATTTGAAGGTATTTATTCCCTCGTCTACAACTTTTTAACGTGCGTTTTAAGGATGCCATTTGATTATAATTTGGTGGAAACGAATTTCGCAGTATATTTCGAGAGGTCTTTTGAGTAAAACACTTGAGAAGGAGTGATATTTTTGGGTCAAACTCTGTGCAGGTCAACTCCTACGCAACTTTTTTATTGATCAACTAATGATCAAAAATTATCATGGTCGACAGGTGTGATAGTTAGACCAGGAATATTAGCCAGTGATAATGCGTTGTTACAGAAAACCTAAAATACAATGTTTTAGTGGTATCGCAGGTTGTCTAAAATAGATTATAACAATAAATATGCAGTTCCTAATGAAAACCCTACACTAGTCTGAATATAACAATAAGGTGAGATGACAAGGTTCTCTACACATCCCATCTATTACCTACAGAAAGTGATGGTGCTGCACCAAGTAGTTCCCTGAAGTTCACTTTCAATCCTACCAAGTCTAAAACAACTTCAACTACCATGTTAAACCCCTTCTTTCTGTCCGGCAAAATGGATCACCACCACTTCTTCAACATTAACTCTTCCGGCTCCTTCTACTCCGATATTAGTGATGGCTATGGCTCCGCCATGAGTGGCATGTGGTCAAGTCACATCGAGATTATACCAAGCCAATCGTCAAACTCCAGCTAGAGTGATGGTCATCAAGCTGGAGATAATGGCGAGTTCGATCTCCCTGATATCACAAAGAGATTTTAGAATCGAGTGCTGGTTCGTATTTGAGTAGTGTAACGGGGTTACACGTGAGGTTACCCTTTTCGTCTGTATGACACAAGGCTTACCTCTGTTGAGGAGTGTGGCCTCGGATCCACTCATTGAGCTAGTATCTAGCGTTAGACATAGGCTATAGTGAGGTGCAGATATTCGCACCGTATGCGGCACAGCCGCAAGACATTAAGTTTGCATTTTATCTAGCCCTACGGACTGTGGTTGGGTTCTCTGATAGAACTCCCCTTTTGACTCTCTGAGTCGTACGTCTTCCTCTGACGCAAAGATACCGCAGCCCCGCTGCAAGTAGTCAAGGGAGTGAAGGTCGCCAAGTTGAAGATGAATTAACAAGCGGTGGATTTATACTGCCAGACAGTGTCGAACCTGTTTCAGGTTCTAAATCGGTCCATTACCTGGAGGTACCAGTACTCGTTCTACCATGGAGGTGGTGCCACTCGGAACTACCGCTGCAGCTCGTACCGCCACACTCAGTGTTTAGACAAGCTATGTATTTTCAGAATGGGTGTCGTTGTGCGAGGGAATCACAAATCTGATTGTGTTTCAGAAATGCGTCAAGTTCCAAATGTCCCTCCCCCAACTTTCGTGAATTGGAAACAGCAAATGCTACTGGAGACAGATGAAATTAATATTCGCGATGTTACGCTTTCGCCTAGCGAAGTGTGGCAAATTATCCGAGAAAGATTTTATAGTGACTACAACATCATTGTCCAAGGAGCGAGCAAAAGCAAATTATGCAAATTATGGGTCGGCTGTATCGGACAAAAAGAAACCATTTTGGGTGGGAAAGGTTTGGGCGAATTGATATAGAGCTATTGTGCGATGTCAAGCACAATCCGGGTCTGAAAATTTTCCAGTTCCACTTCACTTATTACGAAGACGAGGTATTATATCGAGTTATTGCTTGGTCCCACCCACAGCTGGATCACCTGAAACAGCGACCCTGCTCCATTTTCGTTGATGCAACATTCAGATGTGTACTAATTCATTTTTACCAATTGGTTGTTGTGATGATGTATGATCCTGATTTATATCTTCCAGTTTGGTACGTGCTGACATCCGGGAAGACTTCACAGATTTACGAACACATCTTCCTCTACGTTTGTGTTGCATTAAGAAGCGGCTAGACCCAGCGCATATCGTCTGAGATTTGAGTTTGCGATGATCAAAGCTGACACAGATTCTAGAATTGTGGGATGTTTTCACTTCAAGCAAGTGTTACGTCGGAAAATGCTCAAGCAAAAATCACCGAAGAAGAAGTGGCTTTGGCCATGCGTGAAGGGTGCATAGGTGGTCGTACCCTGGTTCGCCGGTGCGATACCGTAATCAGAGGGATCCCTAATGTTTGGCGAATGATCAAGCGTGACTGCAGGGATCAAGGTATACTGTATTCAAGAGAGAGCTGGAAGAAGTTTTGGAAAATTTTCACGAATATGTGGATCAAGAAATTGTAACCGAATGGTGGAATGGCAATAGTCTCAACGAGGACAATATCAACCGTATCAAAAACCCTCTTGAAAGGTACAACCGCACGCTCAATGATGCTTTCTCCGTACCACACCCTGATGTAGTCGGGATGTCCCAGCTGGGCACCAACGGGTGTTGCTAGAAAATTCGAAAGCACATCGTCACACTTGGCTGACTCTGACTATTCGAATTCGGACGACGACTCACTGGTATCCGTATCACCTGAATACTGAAGGTAGTGTAGTAGTTCATTCTACTCTACATTCTACCACAAACATTAATGACCCATACAAGATAGATATGCTATCTTTTTGCATTGATGAATTTAAGCTCAGATAAAAATGTTTCTAAATTTATCGTATATCAAAATGTGACTTGGTTTCACTATACACGATATAAGACATCGAAATTTTATAAAGGGGATTCTAGCCAATCGATAACGTTTGTGACCAGGTAATAATCCCATTTACCATCCACCGAACGCTGATTGGTTAGAACTCTCCACGTGGTGCAATTATCCTGGAAACTTCTGCCCAGCTGTTTCATATGAGACTCATACCTCTAGAGGAATGGAGCGTTTCGACCCGAACACTTTATTATGTCTCAGAACCGACGGAGGACTGACACAGGACACATACCTCAAGATTCTGTGGCGAAGTGGTTCTGCGAAATCGCAAGATCGCAGGGATCCACTTGCACACGGCGCCCGAACTGCCGACTAACGGAGGGGTACTCCGATCTGCCGTGAAGTTACTTGATCTCACGTTGTGTACGCGTAGCGTAGGGAGGGCCAATCTTATATACCCCTGCCCGGAATGGCGAAGATGAATATGACTTGTGTAGTAAAAGGTAAAAATAACTCTGAATTAAATGTTAATGTCCTATGCTTCCCATCTGTGGCTATCCATACTGCACTGGCTTCACAATAACTATAATAAAGCCAAGATCAATATTACCTGTCAAGATCGATACCGCGTGGGTACGATCGGTTTTGACGGGGATGATATCACGCATTCACTGGTCACTATAGCGGGTGTCACTGTAGAGTGAGTGCCCTTGCTTCTTGATTGACGTGACAAGATCGCGGTCCAAAAACTTCCTGTCCGCTTTTCCACATTTAGCTGCGGTTCTGGATGCTCAGTTGCAGCTTCCTTTTCATCTTCAAACTCCGGTCCCTGTGACATTTTCCTTTACTTGACACTGAAACCTGTTTCAGTAGAAACAGTCCAGTTCATGTGTCCGGGAACAAATGCTAGATGTGCTGATACACGACCGCAGAGTGAGAGTGAATGCGATACCGTCCATTGGTACGTGTTTTGACATTTATTATAGCCTCACAGATAATGAGCTTTGAATAACTGAAAAAATTTAAACATAAATTCATGGGTAGGTGGGTCAAGCAATCTTCCTAAATTCCCCATATTTCAAAGTCCATGTGCAGAATCATGAATTAACAGTTGTCGTATTTCGTCGCACATATCATAATAGAGGTTTCCACTCGTGCTACAAGCGTCGAAGAAGTCATGCGAAAGAGCATTGACTGATTTCAACTTGCCTGGAGCTTAAACATTATCCATGACTGCGTAACATTGCCATGCCGCGGTAGCATATTTTCACGGTATTACTCAGTCCGCTACAACTTGCATTTCTCCATTCGTGAAGACAATTAAGCCCAGAATCTTCTCCTACCTGTATAGAAGATGTCGCAACGCAGAAGGACTTCAGAACGGCGCCCACCCTCCCTGTAATAAGTGTGCATCTACTTGATCAATGAGGTATGAGGGACTCAATCTTGAGCTTCTGTCTCATTATTGCCCTTACTCCTCGTATGTTTCCTCCTCTCGGAGGCCAGCGACGTACCGAAATTCGCGAGTTTGTAGTTTCTGGACGTCTCGTCACTGGATCGGATATTACCATCACCTGCAGAGACATGTGCAGGGGTAGTGTATGTGATGTTAGGGAGTCATCGATTACCACCGGCTGCTCCACTATTAGTGACGGAGGTAGTGTGGCTGCCGGTTGTACTATGATGCGTTATCCGTTTCTCGGACGGGTGGCCACGCGAGTCATATTATATTCTCTTCTAGTCGCTCCCTTGAGAAGTTTCGTCAGCGAAGCTATATCATAGGGGATTGCAGCTCGCCAAGCAGATGTACCCCCTCGAGGAAATGTGCTCCAGTCACATCGCGGACCCACCAGATGCTTCCATGGGTACACTGTAGGAGGTCTTTCTGGAAACAGCGGTAACCGAGGTTGTGTTTTTGCCATGCGTCAAATAAACTCAACTCACAACTGCATACAAACTCCTAGATAGCGTGTCCCGCTATCATGGTCTGCCAGATACCATAGTCTCTGACCGAAACCAGCGCCTCACAGGACGTTCTGGGGCATCCTATTCCAGCTTCTCGGAACAAGGTTGACGGTGTCAACTGCGGTCTATCCGCAGACGAATGGTCAGACGGAGCACGTCAATCGCGTGCTTGTAGACACTCTTTGGGGCTTCTGTGCTGAGGCACCTCGGTCCTGGTCAGACCAGCTGCCTATGGTTGAGTTTACACTCAACAATGGGGTACATGCACCAACGGGGTTTACCCCGTTCTATCTGAATGGGCTACGACACCCCAGGTGCTGTTAACCTTGCGGGGAGGCACGAATGCCTCCATCGTAAGTGGGGGGTAGGCTCGAAAAGCCTTTTTTCCAGGTCGTGAATATCGAGCCAGAGCCTATAAAAGACAATTGTCGTCGTTCTTAGACGACAGGCTGACGTTGATCAGCCAGGTTAGAGACACCACGGTGTCGGTCCAGGACAGACAGAAGGAGTACTCAGATAAAAATGGACGAGGAAACTTTAGTGTGTTTAAAAAGGGTGAATTTGTCCTGTTAGACACTAAGAACCTACCGCTAAAGGTGGTTAGCTCTGTAGAGAGCAACATGATGAAGCATCATTTCATTAGACCCTTTGCGGTCCTGGCCAGACATGGTGCCGCATACACCATTGACCTTCCCAAGTCAATGGCGACGCACACAACGTTCTTCGTGGGGCGTCTTATGCGGTACCACGGTCCGTTGGGTCCTTCTCCACGGACGGAGGAAGACCAAGTGAGAGCTCGCCTCTTCGAATCGAGGCTGAGCCCCCTAGACAACCGGAGCAGCCGTGCCGGAGCCTGTGAATGAAAAAGTGACTGGAACCCGCGCGATTCATACGAAGGGTATGAGGGTACCCATGGAAAGAGCTCGGATAAGAACTATACCCATAAGTCGAGTGGTATGAGTACACCTGTGGCTCACAAGAGGGCATCCGACCGTGCACCTCATGGCTTAGAGCGTCTAAACCTCAACGAAGTTTCTCCAGGGCGAAAGCCGGAACACTGCGGTCAACACGCCCGTGGAGCTCTCCCGAAGTTGACGAACCTCGTCGTTCAACAGGGATCCCGGCCCAAAGTCGAGGGTCCAGCAGGATGAGGCTGATAAGTAGCCTCATACTCAAACGCGTGTGAGGGCTCCTCCTGTCCCTCCTTGATTGGAACGGAGAGCTCTACTTTCTTATGGAGCAAATCGTCCGAGAGCGGCGGCGCTCTGGGAAGTGCCAGCTGCTTGCAAAGTAGCGATGTTATCCCTCGTCACAGAACTCGTGGGAGCCGGAAGACCGTCTCCGGGTTGGATGCCCGAAGGCTGTGATCAAAAACAACCGATAAGTAGTTCGCGGCTTCTTAGCAGCCTTACGGTATACGGTTCCCGGATTGATGGAACCAAACCCGCGCTAATCTTGAGCGCTGGACTTAGACTTCTGTTTAAGTCCCTCCATGACGGAATGAATTGTCCGCTTAGCAATTAAGTGGGCAAACTCGATGTGAAGATTGCGATGGTCCAAGACATATGACTTCAGACGATCTTCTCGGAGTTCCTTTAACTCCTGAGCTGTAAAGTTCTTCAAGGAGATCCACCTCCAGAAAAGATCTTCAGCCTGAGAGTGGATTGTGGAGTTCTCGGCCTGCCAAGGTAGGAAAGAACCCACCACGGTTTTCCGGGGGGTTTCGGAGGCTAGTAAATTCCTTGAGAGAAATTTGGTGTGGATCTAGCAGCACACACCTGGAGGACTCAGTGTCGTTGGCTAAGAGCAGTTCATCCTTATCCTGGGCACGCCCGTAGGCGCCACGAGAAGTGCGCGCGAAAAGGCTTAAAGAAGCCGCAAAGCCACAACGGTGGCTCGTCGATGGGTATCGACAAGAGGAAGGAAAGAGGGCGGCGTTCTCTTCCTGTCTCCTCATTGGATGAGGATGATCTCAATCTAAGTGGGGGAGGATGTAACGAGGTTACATGAGGGGTACCCCAGATAGGGTACCGCCTCTAGAAGTAGATACACTTCTGTAAGTATTCGTTTTATTATAGTATCTATCGTAAGTGGTGTGGGTTACACCATTGTCACATAGGTCGGGCGGCTGAGGGCCAACCAATTGCTTTTGACCTACCTTTTATATGCATATTAAGGATAAATTGTAGTTAATTAGTCATTTGTATTACAGGCCAAATTATCTAATTAGCCATAATAAATCAGTCTAAAATCTACTCTAAACTGGCTATTAAGTCCCCTCAGACCAGGGACTAATGAACTGCCGTTCACTTAGAGTTTGTATACTCTTAATAGCACGCTTCCTCAAGCAAGGTGCTCGTGTGACCCCGTCACATGCAAGCTCTCGAAAAAACTTTCCGCCGTAGCTATCGCCTCGGCCGCTGCATCTCCTTCGACGAGGGCATGGTACAAACCGAACGCCATTCAATTCAATCAAGGTGTATATGAAGGATAAACCTTCTAAGTGGGGGACCAAATTTTATCTAACCTGCTGTGCGGAAACTGCTTACTGCGCTCGGTAATGTGGTTTATTATGTATTATCCGTAACAGATGATGCATTGTGAATTAATGCCTGCTTGTTTATTCTGTATTGTACTGAATAGCGTCGAGGTGCACTGCGGCAAGAAGAATGAAGGCAAGGAACAAAATGTCGGGCCGAAAGCTGTTGTTCGTAACATTACCAAGGTGCTTCGCGGACAGCCGTACAAGCGCCTCATCATTACCGATAACTACTACTCCACTATTCAACTGTCTATCAAGCTGTTCAACATGGGACTGTACCACGTGGCCACTGTCAGGAAGGCGCGTCTCGGCTGAGCCCAGAAATCGAGAACCGCCAAACAAAGACCGAAGAGTGTACCAAGGGGTCTGTACCGTATTGCACACTCTACACAGTATCCGTACTTGGTTGAACTCTCATGGATAGACTCAAAGCCGGTGAACATGATTGCTACAGGGTGCACGCGCCAGATCACCGTCAACCGGAGAGAAAAGGATGGATCAGTCACAGTCGCGCCGTGCCAGCAGCTGGTGGCGGATTACGCCAACGGCATGGGGGGTGTTGATGTCCATGACCAGCTGCGATTGCAGCGTTACTGGCTGCAGAAGTGTGTGGCGTTCAAAAAATATTGCAAGCAGCTATTGCTCGGATGGCTCTGGTGAACGGGTTGATCGTGCATAACATTGCTTAGTAGTGCAAAGATAAGAAGCCCACTCCTCATGCCCGTTTCTTGCGGCGCCTACACAAGCGACCTCCTAACTTTGCGCGAGCTGCATTTTGATACGTACCCTAACGCGGAAGACTTAGTGTCAGGACCGGTGGTCCATGTCTTTGGTCAACACTAGCAACCGCTACGCAGTCGAAGCGTCGCCAACAGTTTTGCAAGGTGTGCTCGGCTTGCACAATTTGAAAGTCATTTGAAACGAGCTATTTCTGTCCGGCATGCAGCAACTATTTTGGTGGACGCGTGCCATTATGTCCTAAGACCCGTCGCTTGGAGGAAGGTAATACTCTCCTGTGCCCAAATATGGCACGATTTTTGGAATGACGGTCGTAACATCCCGCCACACCTCAACGAAATCAGCTTCCGGAAGGAGAAGCGCAAGCGATCTAAGACGAACAACGAGGAGAGCAAGGAGAACGAGGAGAGTAAGGAGAACTAAATGAATGCACTTTTGTTGCACGCTTTGTTCGTATACCGTCCTCACATCACTTGCCGACGAAGCTCGTTGCGTCTTTGGTGTGCTTGTCCCTGGTTTCACTCACATTATCACACCACTGACATGGATCTCGAGCGGCTGAGCGACTAACAGCAATAGCCAATTCGATCGCCTCGCACGACATCACCACAACAGATTTCTGCAATGCTATCAGACGAGAGCATACTACGCAGAAGGAAGAATTGCCCAGTTCCTTCCACTACATCTCCAAGTTAGGAACTGGGCAAATTCTTCCTCTGCGTCCTACCAACAGTATTTACAGCCAGCCATTCAACGCGTCACTAGTAGCAGATTTGACAGGGCTCGTTGAAGCAAGGTTTTCATTATCGTTGAAGATCACCGAGAGCCACTAGTATCGTAAGATTTCAATAATTTTTTCATAGTATCGGTTCATCGCATTGTTTCTACTTCAAAATAGTGTAGAGAGGACAAATGCCCACTCTATCGTCGAAGAGGGCTTGTAGCCCAATATTTTGGCGGACTGGCGTTGCATACTTAAATGAAATGTATGTCTTATTCTGTATTATACAGAATATGGGACGGGACGCAAGGGGTTAAATCTCTAGTGAACCGCAGTTCACTTAGAGTTTGTATACTCTTGATAGCACGCAAGGTGCTCGTGTGATCCCGTCACATTACAATTTACAAGGGATTACAACGAGACAAGAATTACGACAATCAGGATGACTGCGGAGGAATCATAAATGTCGTTACATTCCAACATGCCAGTGTCTCACAGTCATCTTGATTGTCGTAGCTCTTGTCTTGTTGCAATCCCTTATACTTAATCTTTATATGCGGACAACGTACTGTGCATATCAAGTCCCAATGCTATTCGGTATGGCTCTTTGAAGCTTCATCTGTGGTACAGCGAACCGTATCCACTTATATCCAGAGTCTGCATTCCCCAGATTCAATTCAGGGATGCTTGGAATCACCTATAATTGAATGGGCTAATGGTCGTTATCATAAGTTGCGATTCGTACAGCTACTTGCTGTAAACATCAGTTGATGAGTTTTATAAAACTTCGAGTTAATGGACCTATTATTGTACTGAAGTAATCAATGTAACCGCAAGATTGTGAACTACCGAAAACTATCTTGATGAACGGATCCTGAACGCCGAATTGCCAGCAAACCTTCAAGATAATACTGTATCTCGAAGAAACCTTGGAAGATGCGTGCTTTGTACATCGTGTTGACAGCATTGTTGATCGTTGTCATAAGTGTTAGTGCAATGCAATTCAATCTCTTGTTCATACCAAGGAAGACATAATTTAGAAGGTGACTACCCGCAATCAGAATCATATCCGAGAAACGACGAGAACACGGCTATCTCGTCTTTTTTAAAGGTCGTACGAAGCTGTAGAAGATAAGAGTTATAATGGGACTAGCGCAGACCGTCTCAAAGTTTGATTCGTCTACCGAGAATACCAAGAAGTGGCTTAAAACTCCCGCGGTAATACCGGAGATCAGCTTAGTAAGGCTAGTTAATCTAGATGACAAACAAAGATGCCTTGAGTTGTTCAAGCACACACAGCTGTATCAGATTATTAGCGGGAAGGCCTTTCCGACAGTGGAATATACTAATTGTTGGCCCTCATATTACGATTTGGCGGAACTGATTCGGACGCTCAAGAAGTCCCAGAATTCGAGAATCTCGCGAATGACAATGCTCAAGAAATGGTTCGACTCCAACACGAACCCAAAAGATGTCTTCGATATATCAAAAGTAAAACGTGCTGGTGAAAAGTTGTCCAAGGACCCCAAAGTGAAGGAATAGCTCAGTTACACGCGGACATTTAATTCTAAGCACAGGAATCAATATTCAGATGATGATATCGACAAGTTATTGGAAGTGAAAACGTCCTCGGAAGAAGAGGCTTAAGGAATATCAAAATAAGTAGCTTGCCAAGAACTTGCAGAGTTCCTACTTGCAACGCAAATATTTAGCGAATGATACATCAGTCGTCGACCGTCATGAATCGTCTCAAATGGATCATTAAATGATCAACATGTGATATACTTACCAAAACTTCTGTCACAACGGAGGTAGATCACAAAAGTGATGCCCCACTCGTTCGATGATGGCGGAGGTATCTTGCGGGTTCGGCCTTCTGTAGTCGTTAGTAAGTTAGGCACTACTAATCTAGTAAATGACGACGCTACCCTTAAAAATACTTGCCAAAATTGCCAAAACTACCTGCTGGCTTTTACGCATATGTCGCCATTTTTGTCGAAATGACTTCTTTCAAAACAAATGTCATGTCATCAGAATCTTCGTTAGGCAATGTTAGGAGTATGTACCACCACCAATCACAAACACACAAACGCAATACTCAGCTTAACCCTGTGCATGGTTCACAGCTCTCATTTCTCAATTCCCTTGACAGCCAAGCCTACCAATAATTCTGTGTCTATTCAAATGCACAAAAGCTACGTCATTTTCTTGATCGTGATTATCTACTCCGCGCTTAATGATGGTGCTTTGGGCGTGAAAAATATAAGGCAACCGACTGTGAAGAATACATTACCTCACACACTTACCCAGGAAAAGACCACAATTGCGACGAAACGACTGCTAAGATATCACGTTCCTGTGGATTTGGATGAAACGGACAAAGGTGGCAAAACCGAAGAGAGAGGAATCTTGTCGAACATTTTTGTGAAGGAAAAACCAGATCGTCTCTTTAAATCGCTAAAGCTTGGGAGAGAACTAGACAATGCAAAACTTACCAAATGGCTCCGCTACTCGAGGGCATACCAGAAGAAACATGGAGATTATGCTTTTTCGAACCTTGAAATTTACTTCATGCTGAAAGAGGTTGTACCAGACGTTACACTGGCAGAAACGCTGCAAACCCTCAAGAATACCTCGGGTCTGAAGACGGTGGCAACAAGAGTGCAAAATGTTCAGTTTGGTGACTGGCTTGACCAAAACCTGCAAATTGCTGACGTCGCTAGAATGCTGGGCGTTGAATTAAATCTATCACCTCAAAGGGTGAGTGAAGTCAACAGTGAGTTGTCTTACCAGGTTTTTCGAGACTTTACCTTGTACTTTGTAGGTAGTCATTTGCCCTAGGGGTTATACGAATACGTGCAATCAACTTCGGTATTCTTACTGCTAAAAGTGCTATAACAATAAAGAATTTAACATCAAGTGTAAACTTCTCACCACGTTTATAAACTATATCAACTATATTGGGGATCGTGCGGTGAGCGTGAAGCTAAATTAATATACACGAACGCACCAAGCGACCAAGAGTATGCATGCTCCCACACGAAGAACATCATTTCACGATGGTAGATGATACTGAGTATGCGACGAAAGTGCTGTTGGGGCATGCAGCTATTACGGCAGTAGACTTGGCAGCGAGAATTACAGTGGTGCCGCGATAGGGTTGGATTCTGGATTCATCGGATCAACTCCATGGGGGATAAAGTGTCGGCGAAAGTGGTGGAGCAGATTGTGTTGATCTGGAATGAAGGAGCAGGTTGGACAGGAGCTCAGAAAGGAGGCGTCTGGTAGAGCCCTGTACGGTACTGGAAATTTCGTCGCCTCAAAGGCAGATGAAGTAGACATTAAGTAAGGAGAAGGAGGCTGGAGAGATGGATCCCTCGTCTCTGGATCACGCTTTACTGCATTCTCCAGTGGAGACGATAGGGGAAACACATAATGTGGCTATTGATCTGACACCGGAGAAGAGTGCGCCATCTTGATTGCTAGCAAACCCAAGAAGGATGTGGCAAGAGGCATTGCACAGAGCAGTTCGTCTGCGTCGACTAGGAAGCAGCAACGGCTTAAAGCACCGACGCCAGTGAAGGCACCTCCACGTCTCGAATGTCGTCTCCTGCAGTTGTAACCCAGGCACGACGTGATTGCTAGCAAACTCTAGTGAACTGCCATTCACATACTTTTACAATTCTTGCAATTTTGTTCGAAATAATATTTTGTAATACAGACACAATAATACAAATATCTGGCCATTCTGGTGCCAACTGTAGCGTGTATGAGAATCTGCAGTATCACAGCTGACCCTCGCTGAAGTGGGAGCTCTTTGATGCATGTGTTAAGAAGTACTTAGTAATGGGCGAGTACCTCGGTTGTGACGGGGTCACACGAGTACCTTGCTTGAGGAAGCAAGCTATCAAAATTATACAAACAGAGTTATGGTATTGATATTTTTTTCGGAGCTCTGCTTCAAAGTGTTCATTGTAATGCGACGATATTCACCCGTTTACTGGGTATGAATACCCGTATTCGCTTTTCTTAGAAGCGAATGCCACAACGTAGAACTAGCCTATGAAGGCAGCATCGCTACTATCCTCATACGCGCTTTATGTAAAGCTGAAGTTGCGTGAACATCAATCGGCAGATCTAAGATTCTGGATTTTCTTCAGGAGTAATAAGACTTTCTGCCTGTAAAATTTACCATATTCACTGAGGATGTCCATGCTTGGGTCAACTTCCCAAGTATATCTATCAAACTTTAGACGCTTGCCTAATGTTTCGGTAGTTTGTCCATCACGCACCCACTTTTCAAAGAGAGGATGCTGCAATTGAGTTACAATAGCATTCGCGCCTTTATCCTTGCTCGCCAACTCAATTGCTTTAGCCAACGGAATTTCATCAAATGTCGTGAGCAATTGATTCAAAATGTTTTCAGCTCTCTCGGGCAAGTAATGATTCATCATATCATCGAAATTCACCCAAGCGTTAAAAGCTGGAGTCGCAAAAAGATCCTTCCCTCTTTCGTCCCCAACTTTCAGTCTATTGTAAACGACTCCTGTAGAGAATTTATTGCCAGCCCAACCCACAAACAGATCTCCTTGAATCCGCATAGCAAGTTGTTCCACCGACGGATCTCGTTTTGCTACTTCGAGCGTCTTTGCCACTGCTTCGTCTCCGTAGGTCTTCACGAGCAGCCCAAGCATAGTTACTAATTTCTTGGGGTCTTTTATTGTGACGTGGTTATTGTACTTCGTGATGAATTTACTCAACAAATTATAATGCGGGCCCTTGAGAAATGTCTCGAATTCGTCATCCACTTTGAGCAGGTTGAGAATGTCGTCCGGTGTTTGCCCTGCTCGCAGCCAATCTCGAAGTTGTTTGTTCTCTCTTTTCTTGGTCAACCAATTCTGTATTTTCGATAAACCGGTGATTGTTCTCTCTTCAAACGCACTCCCCGACTTGCCAGTTCGTAATCTGCGGTTTGGACGGACACCCAAGGTAGTCTCATCGAGCGTGAGGGGTTGGATAAGACCAGTTTTGCTTGGACGGTAGGGAATGAAGCATTGGTGAAAATTGCAAGACCAGCAGTACACACCAATACAACACGATAGATGTGGTTGAACATCATCACAACCGATGCATCTACTCGGAATAAGTGGGCTAGTTGAGAAATGGCGTCGCAAGAGCCACCGGTATGCGTCGCGAAGTGGCGAAAATCATTTCATTGATTGCGTACCGGGACATTCCACTGCTACATTGAGATTGCCATCTGTTTCAGCAAATCTCTTGTACTCAGGTAATGTTATAGTCCAAATATCGCTCCCGATGTCTTGATACTTGATTCTCGTTGTTTGGAAGAACTTCAGCAAATTTTTGTAGTGAAACGACGTATTCGGTGATATATCTACTGTAATGTTTAAGTCCACTTTTTTTTGCTCAACTTGAGCCCAACTTTAGTATGCCGTTTTGCAAGACTCGACGACCTCCCCCCATCTTTTGTTTCCGATTTTCAAACTCCTTGTGATGTTTGTAGGAAATGAAGACACTGCTGGGGCGCTGTCCAAGGTTACATCCATAAAGGATCTAATACCGAATTGGTCAGGGTCTAGACCGTAATTTTTATATACTGTAGTGCTATTTGTGCTTTGGAGCACTATTTTCGGACTATTCTCTTCATTTTTAACGTCCGAATAACCCTTCTCGAGTTAAGTTTACGTTGTTTTGTTTAAAGTAAGATGTATACTTAAATCGATATGGGTTATTCAGCCATTAACTGTGTTAAAAAGCTCTCTGTATTAAACTTCTGTTTTTAAAAAGAGCATCATATGTTTTAAACACAACACATCAGTGCCAAGAACCAACATGGCAGCAGCAGGGATGATGGCGGAGGCAGCTAATGCGCGACTGCTACAGGAGGTGCGTATCTTGCTCGTCGCTCTGCAACATCTCCGTGCTTCTGACGCTCTGTTGACACTGTCACATGGCTGTAGCGTATTGAGAGCGTCCGTGAGCAACTGACGGAGCTGCAGAACCAAGTGGATCGCTACGATGAAGTGGCCAACACACTGGTAGAGCTGCCCAAGAGGCTCTCACACAAGGTCATGGTGCCGCTGGGCAAGCGCGCGATGGTGCCGGGCAAGATCGTGCGCTCCAATGAGGTACTGGCGCACTTGGGCGACGACTATTTCTCGTGGCGCTCGACACCACAGACTATCGAGATTATTGAACGCAAGAAGAAAGGTTGGCTGCAGTTGATCGGGTAGTTGTCTTTGATAGAGTATGGACTGATGAACTGTGAGGTTGTCGCAGCTCTTTGCAAGCAGATCGAGACGCAAGAAGAGAATCTACGCGAGCTGGAAACCAAGAAGACGGACATCGGTAGCGTCGCGCAGCTGCAAAAGGTGTACGAGGACGAGAACATTCGGGAGATCCAAGAGACGGAGGAGGAAAGTGAGATCGGACCTGTACCGCGTGCTACGGATGAAGGTAGACCGAGTGTTTTGAGTTTCTTGATGATTAGATGCAAGTGCTGAATGACAATGATTTGGGTAGACATTAAGGAATACTTTGAGATGGAGGAGGAAGAGCGATTGAAACAAGAACAGGCATCGTGGAGCTGGGACGAAATGATGAAGCGCATGGAGGATCTAGAAGCGCGTGAAGCTGCTGGCGAAAATGTGGAGAACCAGGACAAGAAGCAGGAGGAGTCAGTCGAGGCAGAGGCTGCTGCGCTGAAGGCCAAGGGCAACGATGCGTTTGCTCGTCGACGCTTTCAGGCAGCTGCTCAATACTACTCACAGGCAATTGAGCTGGATCCGACCTCTCATGTACGTGTGAAGTGAATGACGAAACGTTTGCGCTCCGTGTCGACTTACAGGCTTGGTGTGTCATTGTATTCGCAGATTTTGTATGGCAACCGCGCTGCAGCGTATCATCGTCTGAAGAAATATAAATTGGCACTGGAGGATTCCGACGTGGCCGTCTCGCTGCACGAACCGTGGGTCAAAGGACACTACCGCAGAGGCTGCGCTCTAGCAGCACTGGAGCAGTATGATGAAGCTGCTGATTCATTCGAGCGTGCCATGGAATTGTGCCCAACCGATAACAAGTTAGGGGAGAAAGCGAAGCAGATGCGCGAAAAGGCGAAAGCTAAGGCAACTGGCGACACAAATGTTACCCAGGAGCCTGTATCAAAGACCAAACAGGCACCGACACCGTCAATTACTGATTCAACCTCTGCAGCTTCACCGTCGTTGAAGCCTCCAGCACCAGCAGCTTCTTCCTCGTCATTTGTTTCAGCCACTTCTGCATCATCAGCATTTTCTGGTAGTATCGTGGAGCACGAAGCCAAGGATAGACCCATTCCCGTGCCAGCACCTGTAGCCTCTCCCTTCTCGGAGCCCAGGCAATCGCGCTTTCATGGCACTAACTACACTGGTCAGACCGTGACCCTGGAGCCGGTCGGTGAAGCTGTAAGTACTTGTCTTTGAGGCGTTTAATGTTATGATTCCTGACTGTCATCCTTATGTCTTGGTTGTAGCAACCTGTCAAGCGAGTGTCCCGCTTCAAAGCTGCAAGAGCAGCTCGAGGATCCAACTAATCTCCATTTCAAAACTGGTCGTTGGGTAATCTAGAAGTTCGCCATTGTGGCACACGATATATTTTTACCTGCTATTGCTTGTGACTCATGGTGTCTATCTCTCAAAGCCATTCTTCTACCAGTCACCAGTCATAGCAGCATCGCTCTCACGGGCATCACGCTCTTTCCGCTTAGCAGCCATGGCCAACGGCTTGAGAAATGATGACTCGAAGAAATCCACGTACTTGTTCATGCTAGTTGTGGACTTGTCGGAATCGAGCTCTTCGTACAGCTGGCCCAGCGTCGGTACCTTGAATGGATCAAAAGCCTCCATGGAGGAGACGTCGATGGGCACGCATACGCGACCTGTCTTGGGGTGAACAGCAAATGGACTCTTCAGCAAGTGATTCCGCTGCTTTGACACATTGGCATCTAGTCGTGGGTACAGGTAGGCCAGCACAATCTCCTGCAGACATGTGCGCAGCTCAGCTGCCGCGAACCGCTTGTTGGCATCACTGTTAGGTGCAGGGCGTTTGAGGCTACTGCCGCTCCGCGTAGCGTTAGCATTCTTCAACACCTGCTTCTCCACCGCATCCCTGAGCTCTCGCCACTTTTCGCTTGGACCAGTGCTACAATTAGTAGCACCCCAACGACGCGTCATGTTTGCCCGAATGTCCTCATCCGGTACCATCGCAAGCAGCTTGACCCACTGTTTCTCCGAGCACAAAATTCCCTGACCCTTGTCAGACAGAATCATATCCTCGAACATTGGCTCCAGCAGGCGATAAGCCCGGCTATCAGTCATCAACAAAACAATGTCAGCAGAAGCTCCAAATGTCCACAACAAGCCACAAACTCACTCGAGCGACGGATGCAGTGGTTCACGCAGCTTGACCTTTCTAGCCGAGTTCTCATTGCCTTCAACAAGTGACAGGTATCCAATCACAGCCGATCGTGCTTCATTCTCCAATTCACGAGCTCGTTCATCAGCGACCCAGCAATGGATACCACGACGACCAGAGTAGACCCAGAGCAAGTTCTCGAAGCCAAAGTCCTCCCGCAACGCAGCATTCAGCACCTCCACTGCAGCGACCATAAATTGCCAGCAGCGATTGCAGATGGCAGCACCTTCACAGCACGTTCGAATGTCGTCGTAATCCGTAAGATCGATATCGAATACGAGCTCACGTTGCTCAGGCGTAAAGTCCGCAGCGCTCACTTTGCCCTTATCAGCAGGAGACACGGAGAAGACAGCACCGATATCAATTTTAAAGGGCAGCGTCTTGCTCATGCTCGTCTTGAGCTCCTCAGCATTGTGGAAAGCCTTGTAGCGGATGTACGTGTCGTTCTCGAGCGTATACGACAGCTCACGTCGGAAGAAGAACTCCTCCCCTACAGATAGAGCCTCTTAGATCTGTACGACTGTAAGCGGAACGACATCCACGCACCTCCGTCGTAACTGAGCCACTTGGCCATCTGCTCGTACGGGAAAAGTCGATCTACAGACGTTAGAAAGAGAATCAAACAGCAAATAAGAGCTCATTCGACGCGCAATAAAGTGGTCGAGAAGATGGCATTGATAGTGCATTGCAACGCACCATAGTAGAGCTGCAAAAGCTCCACGGAGAAGTCCTCTTGCGCCATGTCAGACAGTTGCAAGTGCGCGGTAAAAGTGGCGGCAACGAAAGTCGACGTCTATTGGTAGAAACTCAACTTACGTGGTCAACACAACCCCGTCGAAACCGATTCGTCCCTGTCACAATCGATACTAGCTCTTCACCACTGTTTCAAGTGACTGGCTGAGGTGGCTCAAGCCTCGACATTGTTTCCAGTGGCCACAGTACCGAAATTACTCCGTCGGAATCATGGGTAAGCTTCGCGGCTGTGTTTCTTCTTTTACGTCTGGTCGGCCGTGGAGTTGTATGCGGGATGGAGATGCTAGTGCATGTGTCGAGCGGGTCTGAGTCTCCGTCTCCCTGCTTCGTCCGGCCCCCTTCTCTCTGCTGTATCCTCCGTCGGGCAGCATTCGAGTCTGTGGGTTCTCCATCTCGCTATCGCCATGATCGTCCGATGCCGAGTGATAGTCCATCCATTCTAACGCTCTAGTGTCTTTCTCTCTCAGGTATCTCTCGCGATTCGCGTCACAAGCGCCGCGAAACTGGTGGCAAGCGCAAGCAGTACCGCAAGAAAAGGAAATTCGAGCTCGGCCGTCAGCCTGCTGCTACCAAGCTCGGAGGCAAGCGTGTGCACACTGTGCGCACTCGTGGTGGTCACCTGAAGTTCCGTGCTCTGCACCTTGAGACGGGCAACTTCTCGTGGGGCACGGAGGTGTGCGCTCGTAAGACGCGTATCCTCGATGTCGTGTACAATGCCTCGAACAACGAGCTTGTGCGTACCAAGACGCTCGTGAAGGGCGCTGTCGTGCTGGTGGACGCTACCCCGTTCCGTCAGTGGTACGAGGCTCACTACGGTGTCAAGATTGGCGTCAAGAAGAACGCTGAGAAGCAGGACGAGGACGAGACCAAGAAGTCGAACCACGTGCTCCGCAAGCTGGCCAACCGTCAGCGCACTCGCGAGCTTGACTCGAAGATCGATGACCAGGTCACGTCTGGCCGTCTTTTGGCTGTCATTTCGTCGCGTCCTGGCCAGTCTGGCCGCGCCGATGGCTACATCCTGGAGGGCAAGGAGCTTGAGTTCTACCAGCGTAAGCTCGCCACCAAGAAGTCGAAGAAGTAAACTACTTCTACGTCTTTAAAGTGGACGCATTCCAGTCACCACTAATGAACAACGGAGTTGATTTCATCTACTTATCGTCTCTTCTTACTATTAGTAGTACGTAGTATTATCTTCTTAAACCACTTAATGTACTAGTTGTCGGAATGATCGCTTCTGATTCGTTGAAATTCAGATTTGAGCGTTGTGATTGGTTAAAATTCAGCAATTCCTGTCATTTGGATTGTTATCATGGGACGATCGCAGGTCAAGTATCGTTCGACGCATGGGCGTGGACGTGGGCGAGGAAGAGGCGGCGCAGGAGAAGGACGCAGTGGAGCATCTGGAAGAGGTCGATCTTCTCATCTGCGTCATTTGAGCTCCAACGCTTACCGCTTCGAAGAGCGCGAGGTTCAAGACGACGAGCCAAACGTCCAGACGCTGGAAGATTATGGCGGACGGACGCAATTCTTCGCTTCAGAGCAGAATTACAGGGAACAATTGGGCGCTACACCGGGTGAACATTTCCAGAGCCGCGCCATGAAACAATGGGAAGAGAAGGATGATGGAGATGCCCAAACGACAGTCGGAGTGCTGGTACAGAGTGCTGCTTAACAGATACAATGTGTTACCGTCTTAATCTTGGCTGTTATAGGACTTGGACTGGATTGCCTCGCAGTTGGAGCTTGTATCGCCAGATATTCGCTATCGAATGGACCCGAAATACTGTGTGAGTGACGTTAAAGTGGCTACGTGTGCGAAGCAAAGGTATTTACTTGTTGTTTATTCAGTCGGACTTGCCGTTCGAACCACAGGATGAAGATGAACAAGTTACTCGAGAGATAACAAGTGCTGCGACTCCAGCTGCTGCATCAACAGTAGCTGCAGTGTCGACTGAACATGTACAAGACACGGAGTTGGACTTGTTACTTCATTTGAGTGCGTCGACATCCGGTGGATCTAAAGCCACATCTACACAGTCCATTCCAGTAGCTGCAGTACCAACATCAACTAGAACTCCTGCAGAAACCGAGCAACTGGAAGAGTGGCTGGACGATGTCTTGGATATGTAACAACGAACAATGTGGTCCGAGAAAGTGATGCAGCTACACATCTGACTCTGCTGAAGCTACTGCCCAGGTTTCGCTCTGGCAAAGTAGATGACGTCCACACCTTTGCATCGCCCAAAGCGCTGCGCACCCTCCAACCTGGACAGCAACAGACATCAGCATCTCCATCCCTACTATCGAAATATCATTCATACCGGATCCGCAGACTGTCCTCCTCCTCGAACAAATAGGTCCACTTGATGCCGGAAGTGTCTCCATGAATAACGATCCCGTCTTCACCTTGCAGCTCATAGTTTCCCTCATTCGCAATGACATGATGGAACTTTGACGTCACGTCCGTCGCATCAGCTTTTGACACCAAGCGAAACCTGTAGACGTTTCCAGGTTCAAAGGTAAGATGAAGTTGCACACGCTGATCCTTCACCGCCTGAGACCAGTCTAGTGCTGTGTTGCCAAAGGCGTCATTGCTCTCCCAAGTACCGAAGAGCGATGACATAGCCTCTTGACCCTTCATGCTTGTCAATCAAAAGATATGCGGCTCTCCGTGGACAAATTGATGAGACTGAAATGCTTAATAACGTGTATTACTCGACTGGACTCACTACTGCTCGACTTGGCAAGTGATGGTTGTTGGTTGTTGTGTTGCAGGTTACTGCATTGGATTGACTGTTGGAACCTCTTGACATGATTTACTGCTTCCGATCGCAGAGAAACACTTGAGGTTGTCTTGTCCTCTCAATCAAATTACGCGACCGAGGAGATGTCGTTGTTGGTACGAACGGATGCGTTCGTACGGCCAGAAGCGTAGGTGCGCTGGTCCTCTGCGAGAGCTGCGTAGTGTTCATCCAACTGCACGTACGAGTTTTGAGGGTAGCGACCAGTACCGTTCCCGCATTCAGACTTGTCGAGAACACGACCACGCAGACTGGCAGTGTGGATGTAGATCCAGTGGCCGATGCAGCCTAGTAACCGGCAGGAGTTGATGCTGGCCACGAAGATGTACAGAATAGGCATGTACGTCGACGAGTCTGCAAAGTACACGATGAAAAGTGCCAGGATGAGGTTCGAGAACGCCCATGTGAGCAGGATGTTGGTACGGAAGGCTTCAAAGTTCTTCCTCCTGTTATCCTCACGCTCCTTCTCTTCACGGCGTCGTTCCTCCATCGCGCGGCGCTTAGCGATGACGTCCTTAAAATCCCCCTTCTCGGTCTCATCAAAGGCAGCAGCCAGCAACGGATCATCGTGCAAGCCCTTAGTGCCCCATGACAAGTCTTGAAGGTTGCAGAACGAGTAGATGGTAAAGATATTCACGAAACTCGGGATCAGCGCTGTGTAGTGAGTGAACGTCATGAAGATGTGGTGCATCTCACCATGTAGCGCAGAACCGATGAAATATACGCCGACGGTAAGGATAGACACCACGATAGACTTGGTGGTAGCTGGCGTTGAAAAGAAGATACCAAGGCCCACAAGCGACGATAACATCATCATCACACCGAACACGGCACCAACGAAGTAGTACGTAAGCTTCATGTGCTTTGGGTTGTTGCCCAAGCCAATGATAATCAACATCAGCAGTCCGAAGAGATACGCGAAGTTGTAGATGTACACGGCACAGTCCAACACAGTTTGCGAATAGCCTGACGTGTCAACAAACTCGAGACGGTTTTGCTGGAAACCTTGAAACACGATAAAGTAAAGTGCCAGATACAAGTTCGCTGGCAGGAAAAATCCAAACGCCGTGTACAGAAGGTGATACACATAGAATACGAGGAATGCCAGCTTGCGTGTGAACGAGTGGTGACTCTCTGAGTAAATGCGGCCCCAATTCCAAATACTGAAAAGCGTGGCGAAGAAAGCGCCATTGAGCCATCGTTTGCGCTGCGAAATGAGGCCGACGAGATCGTGTGGAACATCAGTGCGAGCAACGGCATCCTTGACGTAGTGCATCGTCCACTTGCAGTCCTTTCGTGCCACCACTTCAAAAGACAAAATCCTGTCTTCAGCGAGATACATGTTACCAATGAAAGGACCAAGGACATCAAGATCAATGTTGAGTGTCTGAAAGTACGCATCCAGTGGGGCTCCACGAATTGCCTCATAACGGTAGGCCGAGAAAGCACCTGGCAACACACTGATAAAGCCAAAGCAGCTTTCCAGAGACTTGTCGAGGATGTTCGAGATCTTGTACTCAAAGTGCTGCGCTGAAATGACCCAGTTGCTCAAGTTTTCGAACGGTTTTTCCACCGTAAGCTGTCCACATGCTCCTCCAATTTGATGATTGCGTTCGAAGGCAAAGAGCAAATGGTACAATGCCGACTTGGTCAACATCGTTCCAACATCCATCACCGCCGTGTATTCCGGTTGGATCTGTTCCGCAAAAGCATTGAAGTACCAATGATGCGAGTCCAGTTTGCTCGATTTGGTTTCTTTCAAAGCGAAGACCGTTTGGATTGGCAACAAACTTTTGCCATTCACATTGAGCTGCAAAGTGTGCTCGAACAAGTGACACTGAGCGCCAATACCTGCACTGTTGATCGTCAACAAGTCTTCGTCGTAGAGGCCAATGGCTTCCAAATAGTCCAACATCTTGTCACTAATCTGTTCTCGTCCGTCTGCCACAAGGCAAACCAGCACATTTTGCCACACATCTTCGCCTGCAAAAGCATTTGTCAGCGTCTTCTCATGTCCGGACTTTTGCTCCTTGAGATATGCCAAATTATTGGCAAGTTTCTTGAGTGTTGCCTTGAGTTCTTGTGGTCCTTCATTGTACATTGTGATGCAGATCATGAGTCTCGGTCGTCTGCCCGTCTCAACGCAACGGAGACGATAGCCCAAGTTGGAAAAGTCGATTGGATGTGGGCAATACACAGGTGTGTACCACATGCGTCTTGCTTCCTCTTCATCCAAGTAAGGACCGACCCAGTCTTCATCCCAATTACTCACTGGAATTCCAACCTTGTGTACACCTGGACGAGGATGTTTTTCCTTCACTCGTCCTTCAATATAGTCACAAAGTCTAGCACACCAATTGAGTGTCTCGAACCCTTTGCTTGTCAACAAGTTGCAAATTTTAGGGTTGGCTTGTCGTTCGGCAACATTTGCCATGGCATATCCACCTTCAAGGTAAAGTTTCAGAGCATCGCGATAACGTTTTGCACCAAGTGCAACAGCTGCACGATCGAGAGTAACCAAAGCTTCTTCAACTGATGGGATTTCACTATAGGTGCGTACCAAGTCAGTTGCACTAGCGTATGATTTCATACTGGAAATCAAGTCCTGTACACTGCCGGAAGGGAAAGCGGCGCCCGTGGGGATGTAACTCGTGACGTATTGTTGCGATCCGCATGAACGGATGCTTGGAGGTGGCAATGGAATGCCGTCGTACTCGACTGACATCATGGAAGAGCGAGGGGCTTGAGAGAGAGGTGGCAAGCCCATGCTGCGAGGCTGGAAACCGGAGGAAGGAGGCGGACCGCCGCTCATTGCCGTTAATCAACTTGCTGAGTTGGCACGAAAATGAGAGATGAATGGCTTGCTACAGCGAGATCTGGCACAGGTGGCGGCCTGATGGGTGGGTAGCCTCTGCCGTTTCTCGCTGGCTTTGTTCGTGATGGAGGCAATCTTACATAGGCACTGGACATCTGGTTCATTTCGTGGCAAGTAGGAAACGGACGACTGCAGCACTAGAATCAGTTACGACTTAAACCTAATGGGAGAGAGACCTCGACTTGGCTAGCATAGCAATGACAAATTACTTGGCAATGGGAGGAACCATGTCACTGGCAAACAGTAAAAAATCTCGACACTTTATTGTAGGGCAGAGGCTGCTACAATGTTCGTCTCCATTGTTGAAGATTAGCGAAACGGATTTGACGGATGGGTACACCGAGTTGCAGTGCAAGTTGCCTTTTTTTAAGTCCACAATGGCCAAAAAGTTGCCTGGGTTCGGGTAAGTGGCTGGATTCGCGTCCGTGGCAGGCTGAATATGGATGTAAGGAATATGGGGAATGCTGCCTCTGCCAGATGTTGGAGTGGTGACGAGCACCAGCGAACCTAGTACCACCTCATTAACCTTTCAGCATAACGGGAATCGACGTGCTAAGCCCAGTCCCATGAGCGATGTACTAAAGCCATACGACTGCTTGCGAAGTGTCGGCGACTCCAATTTTTGAGACTTCCAAGCAACGCCGGTAACTCCTCTCGCGCACGAACGTTCAGATCATTGCTGAAGATGCAACGACATGACCAACTTGGAGACACCGCGTTGACAGTGAAGCATGTAAACATGAATTCAACTGCATGCAAGTCCAGCGTGATATTACCAAAGCACTATTGTGTGTTCTACTCGCAGTTTCTGGAGCCGATTGATTAAATCTACCTGCCTGAAAATCGACCAAAATTGCGATACACTGAAGTAACTATGATTTCGAAAAGTACGAAATCGTACTTAGTAATACATTGCAGGCTGTATTGGTAGATTAGGAAATGACCTGAAGTTTGTATTGACTGATTTTACCCATGTCTGTGTTGGTTTGCAGCAAATAAATACAGACATGCAAACCGTTTGCAGGCTTTGGCCCACAGTACTGTACTGTATTCGCAGGTTCGGCTTGAGTAAATTTGATTTAAGATTTTTTATATTTCGCAAGACTTGTCGTTGGAACTTATATTCATATATTATTATTACTCTACCTACCACTCGATGGTTGTCAAGAACCTGTCATCCTATCATTCAGTGTAGTACGAGTTGATACGACGTCCAGCTTCACATAATCAACGCATGGGTGTCCATGATGATGAAGGCTTCCAAATATGCTTGGATATTAACTTTTGAGCATGACGAGAAGCTCAGAAGAACCACATAGCAAAGGAGAAGCAAGAAACCACGTTTTCTAAATCACTGTATACCATTGAACCACTTCGAGTGCAAGCAGCGATCACATGGTACGAGTCGTCCTATACGACCGACTAGAAAAACCAGACATTCTTAGCTTTTTATGAAAGGCAAAGTTAATCGCACAACTAAAAGTACCTGGAAATGTGGTATGTCAAGGACATACAGCTCGAGAATTTCATGGATCGGCTGGCTAAAGCGACTTGATTCTAGAATTAACTTCTGAGTACAAATCTGAGTGGTTGAATCAAGTTCGTTTCCAATGTTGTCATCGCAGTGCTAATGTCGTAGGTGTGCTATTCCCATAAGTTACGTTTGCAAAGTCTTGCAATATTGCAACATTACCACTGTATGTTGCAGGATGTCAAACGCGCTTGGGGCAGTTCTTACGAACTGCGAACATGTATGTAGCACGGTCATCTACATGTAAACAAACCTGGTGCTTCGTAACTCGAATCGCGATGGGAGCGTTCACATAGATGAAGGAGATAACCTACACCACTGAAATGCAAGGTACCCAAGTCATCATTATGCAAGGACAAACTTGCCAAAGCGTGCAATCCACATTTCTTTTCCAAGTTGACTAGCGATTTGAATGTCGTTAAGCAGCAAGCCAAACAAGAACGCCAACGTTAACTCGATGATGATGATACTTCTGCTCGCGTATTGCCGTAGTCATCAGTCCAGTACTCTTACAGCATACTCTCACGAAGACAACACATCCACATCGCAGATAATCAGCGGTGCTGATTCAGCATCATGATTTCCCAGCGCCACAGTATCAAAAGCACCAGCAGCGGCAGCATGACAAGACACAAACAGGCCCCTCTCAAGTCGTCACGCAACATGATCTGAGCAACAAATCGACTCGAGGGACATGACAGATAATTTGCACAACGTACAGTAACCCCAATCTTCACCACTCCATTAGCGTCTCCATCAGCATTTCGACACCATATTCAGCATCCTGACCAAAAGCATCTCGAAACACTAGAAACTCCGTGATTTTACCTCGGAGGCCAACAAATGGATAGGACGCACTCCCATTCTCAAACGTACTGTTGCATCCTGGAATTGGCGCTGGAAGTGCGATCTGGAAATGCCGTCTCCCCCACCACACAACTTGCATACTCGCTGGTGGCACGGTCATCAGCATCTCCTTGACTGGGATTTCCTGCTGACGTCCATCAATTCGGAAAATGGCGGCGATTTGGCCAGTGCCCTCGAGCCAGTTGCTAGATCAGCAGCGCACAAATGATACAGGTTCAACTCGCAAAGTATCCGATCTGAATTGCAAGGCTGAAGCGGGCGGCTATGTCCGCCAGAACATCCCCCCTTTTTCCCGCTCTCGACTGGAAGTTGAAACTCTGGAACTCTGGCATACTGAGTCTCATATCCTTGGAGTTTAACAAGCAACTTCAAGGTGTAGGCGCTGTGCGCGTTTTCGTCAACGTTGCTGCTTGGTGTGCGGCCTGCAAACGAGCGGGCGACATTCGGAACGGAAGCGGTGGCTGGCTACGCTGTTGAGCTCGCATGGAGTTGAGTTGCGGCTGCTCGATTCTGAAGCAAATCCCGGGCTCGCCAGTCCGGTGTTTGCGGCGCGTCCAAGCAGCACTGTTGTTGGCAGCGGCTAGGGCGTCTCGACAATTTAACACGTCAGTCGTTGACGCCTCTACAGGTGGTTCCAAGTGCGGCGTTGCGCTTCCGAGTCTGCCTTGCCATGTCATCGCCTAAAACGCAGCCAACCGCAGAATCTGCAAGCGATAAACGTGCTTTCGCGAGGGATTCTTCGCAGAGGAGGTCGGCCAGAACACCCCAGATGTCTCCGTTTCCTCTCGGCGAACACCCGCGGGCTCCTTGCGTGTCATCACCAGACCATTTGCCTGCAACACCCATCACTCTTTTTACAGGCAAACCGCAATGTGGCTGGTCCACGTACGCAGGCATCCAATCAGCGCGCCCAGACAAAAAGCTACAATCT
The DNA here is from genome assembly GCA_008079305.1 of Phytophthora palmivora. Lineage (NCBI taxonomy): Eukaryota > Oomycota > Peronosporomycetes > Peronosporales > Peronosporaceae > Phytophthora > Phytophthora palmivora. The sequence continues at coordinate 69,257 of VOQZ01001312.1, read as the reverse complement.
TAAGCTTCCAGTTTGCACCTCTGATCTTTGATAAAGCGCTACACTCCGAGGATGAACATCACTCTGTACTAAGCCATCCACTGCTAAAAGCACTTGTCAGATATGATAACCTTGTTAACCTGACCTGGTTGAATCATCGAACTGTCGGCGACCCCAAATAGTCGCTCTGCGCAGCCACTTGCCATTTCGCAATTTCCCGGGCGCCAGCCACACCACCGCCGCGAAGCTTCCACATCATCAGGTGCGTTCATCGCCACTTCAAGCTCCGCCATATGCTTGGAAGATCTATTCCCCTAGCGGATACTTTGCCAGGTGCAGTGTATCTAACCGCCTGCTGTTGCTACAGACATGAGCGCTATCATCAAGTCCCTCCGCCAGTCGGCTACCATTGCCGCCCGCTCCAACGCCCGTACGCTCTCCACGTCCACTTCCACGCTGCTGGACGAGCTGAAGGAACAGATCCCCATCCGTCAGGAGGCCCTCAAGAAGCTCAAGGCTGAGCACGGCCACAAGTCGCTTGGCGAGGTCACCGTGGAGCAGACCCTTGGCGGTGCTCGCGGAATCAAGTCTCTTCTGTGGGAGACGTCGCTGCTGGACGCCGAAGAGGGCATCCGCTTCCGCGGCCACACCATCCCGGACCTCCAGCAGTGCCTACCGGCCAAGGAGGAGGGCGGTGAGCCCCTACCGGAAGGTCTACTATGGCTACTTATGACCGGTGAGGTCCCAACCGCTGCCCAGGCCGCCAGTGTCACTGCCGAGCTGCACGCTCGTGCCAAGGTGCCTGAGCACGTGAAGAAGATCATCCGTGACCTCAAGCACGCTCACCCCATGACTCAGTTGTCGGCTGCTGTGACTGCCATGAACACCGAGAGCATCTTCGCTAAGAAGTACGCTGAGGGTATCCACAAGTCGACGTACTGGGAGTACACGTACGAGGACAGCATGAACCTCATTGCCCGCCTGCCTGAGGTGGCCGCACTTATTTATCGCAACACGTACTTCGGCGAGTCCAACAACGAGTACGACTCGAGCCTCGACTACTCGGCCAACTTCAACCGCATGCTTGGCTTCGACAACGCTGAGTTCGACGAGCTTATGCGTCTGTACCTGGTTATCCACAGTGATCACGAGGGTGGCAACGCTAGCGCACACACGACGCACCTGGTCGGCTCCACGCTGTCGGACCCCTACCTCTCTCTGGCTGGTGGACTTAATGCTCTGGCTGGCCCGCTGCACGGTCTGGCCAACCAGGAGGTGCTCGGATGGATCCTCGACCTGCAGGCCGAGTTCCACGCCAAGGGACTGGAGGTGAACAAGGAGACCATCACCCAGTTCGCGTGGGACACGCTGAACGCCGGCAAGGTCATCCCGGGCTACGGCCACGCCGTGCTGCGCAAGACTGACCCGCGTTACACGTGCCAGCGCGAGTTCGGCCTCAAGTACATGCCGAACGACGAGCTGTTCCGCATTGTAGACACGATCTACCAGGTGATGCCCGGTGTTCTGACGGAGCACGGCAAGACCAAGAACCCGTACCCGAATGTGGACTCGCACAGTGGCGTGCTGCTGCAGTACTACGGCTTGACGCAGAAGAACTACTACACGGTGCTCTTCGGTGTGTCGCGTGCTATTGGTGTGCTCTCTCAGCTCTTCTGGGACCGCGCACTGGGCCTGCCGCTGGAACGCCCCAAGTCGGTGACCAGCGAGTGGATCAACAACCACTTCGCCAACAAGAAGTAAGCGAATTCAACCCGCTAGCGACAGATAGGAATGCGAGGTCTTGTGCAAATGCACGTGGCCGCCGTGGATGGACGACGGAAAAGCCTCAGCCGGTAGATAGGCTGGGCAGGAGTTCTTTATTTGAAAATGCAGCATGATTTAAGTGCAATTTCAGCGAGGCGTCATGATCTCTACTGCTTTGTCTTGTCTTGCAACGTGGAACCTCGAGCATGTTGTTACACCTGCATCATTTACAGCATGGCCAAGTGCGTTCACTGTGAGCAAGCAAGTATGAATGGTGACGTCAGTATGAATGACCCTCAAAGTTCGAGGTGAACTTGAAGCACGCCGTCCCGTTTATGCTACACCACATACAGTTTGTGAGTCACGCGCGTTTAACATTTTCCAGTTCCGGTGATCTGGAACAAACTTCTAGGTTGCTCTGGCTATGCTCGATGATGTAACGCTCACTGTACTTTGTGTATTCACACAAATGCAACACAATTCCCACATACATATGTGTGGAAAACATCAGTAAGTGCATTTGGCGGGAAGCAACATGGACCGTTGTCTGGAAGAGATCTCCTCAACGGTGCTGGACGCAGGTGAGCCCATCTCGTATCGCACACTCAGCATCCGCTCGCAAGTACCTACTACCGTCAGTGTCGAGGCACTCACCAGTTTCGCGGACAACAACAGCGTCAAGGCTCTACACGTCCGGATCAAGCGAGCAGCAGTAGTCAATGATGATGATAAGTCGGAAACAGCAGCCGCCAAGCGCGATCCAAGGGCGCGCGTGCTGTCCTAGGTATATGCAATCAAGACCAGACAGACAACGTGTTGTGTCAGCAGATCTACGCGCTCTACAACGAGCCAAAGACGGACGAGGACCAAACGGCAGCTATTGCTACTTCCTGTTGGGCACAGGAGCGTCAGACTCGCAATGACGTGCTCAATAGTGTGTCCAAGCACGCGCCACTATCTGCAGCTGCTAAGGCGCTGTATGCAAGCGGTATCAAGTGTGCAGAGGCCACAGCACGCCAAGACTTTGGTGAAGACCAAGGCGAGGAGACCATCTCGGCTTTTGATGCCATCAATGCGTCGGCTAAGAAGAAACCTGCATCTAATTCTTCATCGTTCTTTAAGGGTAGTGGCAAGACGGGGGTCTTGAAGACCAGCAACTCGAACAGGAATGGAAGCAAGACACCGGAGACGAAGAAGTTGGATATGAGCAACGTGCTGACGGTGGACAGTGATGATGAAGAAGACGATGAGACGGATGCACCTGTGTTTGTAAAGAAGACCAATACTAATAAGAGGATCATTAGTGATGATGATGATGAAGAGGACGAACACCTGCACCCAAGGCGAGCACACCAGCACCTAAGAGCCGCAATGTGAAGCGAAAACTGAATGCTTCCCCTGCCGAACCAAAGAAGGCAAAGCAAGTGGAGGAATCAGAAGAAGAACGTCGTTCAAACAAGAAACAAGTCGTGGAGTCGGAGGATGAAGCTGACGATGAGGAACCTGTTATTGCGACAAAGAGGCGGGTCCTCGTCTCGAAGACTCGCATCAATGAGCAAGGCTACATGGTCACGGAAAAACGTACGAGGATGTGGAGCTGTCGGCTGAAGAGGTTGAAAAGGAACAGAAAGCTGCGAAGAAGAAAATGGAAGAGAAGAAGAAGAAAGCTGCTGCCGAGAAGGCTGCCAAGGCTAAGAAGGAGGCCAAGAAAAACAGCGGTCCACCTAAACAGCGTGATCTGCGCTCCTTCTTCTCGGTCAAATGAACATCGCACTAATAACGTGTAGAAGCAATGCAAATAGCTGCAATAGTAAGTGGATTTCGTTGTTATAGGTCATACAAGGAGGCATAGGTAGCTGCGAGTTGAGCAGCCATTGTGCTCCTCGCTACTCGGCTGTCTGTTCGCATCATCTACTGCTCCATATCCTGATCTTCTTCCTCTTCATCATCCACCTCGTGGAACATGAACTCGCGTTGGTACTCCATCAGGAACTGTGTGGAGCGCTTGACATCAGCAAACAGGGAGTACACGCGCTTGATATCGGGAACATCCACTTCCGTCCCCTTGCGCTTCGAGCATACTAGCGAAGCGGTGATGATCATTTGAATTGCATATCGCAGCGATGTCTCTACGGCAATGCGTGTGAGTAGATCTTTGGCTTCCTCAGTCATTTCAACGTCTTCCTCTTCACAACGAATAGTAAGAATCTTGCGCATTTCAGACTCGCTGTAGGGCTTCGTGGGATGATCATGAGTCGGTCCAGCAGGTCGATGGGGATTCCGTGTGGGCTCTTGTAGTTGGTGCCGCGAATACGCGTGATGCCACGATTCGTGGCGATAATGAGCACAGGTGCCATGTCGCTTTCAAGTGCACGGTTGAGCCACGAGAAGCACTCAATGTCCAGCATGTGTACTTCGTCGATGAACAGCACACCCGGCACAATGGTCGCCTTGCCCTCTTCACGCCACTCGGCAACCTTGGTGTCAATCTGTTCACGCACTTCATCCTTGATCTCACCTGTGTCACCAGCAAACAGAGCAAGGAAGCCCTGGGACCGCGAGTTGATCACATCGATCTCGTGAAGCGACACCACGTGCACCACCTCCTTCCGCTTCTGCAACTCTCCCTCGGGACACTGCACGAAGCGAGTTTGTGCTCCCATGGCATCATAGTCACGAGAGCGAGTGAACGATCGTCCAAGCTTGGAAATCTTGCCCGATTCCTTGTTGATCGTAATCACATCACCAGCTTCTACCTTCTCCTTCGTCAACGAGTCGATCATCTTGGCTCCTAGATCATACACCGTCTCCATCTCCGTCGTGCGAAGTGTCAACCTGCCTACCTTATCACCCACTCCACCAGTTGGTGTGTCCACTTGAATCTCCACAACTTCTCCTTCAATAATCTCCGTCTCCTCCATGATCCTCACACCAATGGAGCGACGGAATGCTTGAGTCAAAGCCTCCGTCTTGCTCATTTCCAGTGAAAACACCTCACTACCAGCAATAGTAGTAAATGGTGTGTCTTCTCCCAGAGCTTGTGCGATGCCCATAGCAATGGCAGTTTTGCCAGTACCAGGTTTGCCAGCTAACAGAATCGCACGACCAGCGATGTTGCCTTCCTCGATCATCTTGGCCACAATACCTGCAGCTTTACGGGCCTCTGTCTGTCCCACCATACCCTGCGACGACATACGCGGCTCTAGACTGTCATCTAGACCCAGTCCGCGGATATGGGAGTGGGCTCCAATGCGCTCGATGCGCGTAATGTCCTTCACTTCTGCTTGCGTCTTGACTGTACCTGACTATAGAAGCAGAGATTAGAAGAAGTAGATGAGGTGTAGAGAAGGTAGTATGCGTACCATGCTGTAGAATGTGTATTGGAGGGAAGTAGTGCGAGGTAGAACGAGTGACGCTTTGCCTGCCTGTGACGTAGTGTATCTTTCGACCGATCCAGAACCAAACGATATAGATATTCGAGTAAGTACGAGTTGTGAAAAGACAAGATGTAGCCATGTTAGAAGTGTCTCTTCTTGTTCTTGATAGGTTTGTGTTTTTTTGTTTTGGTCTTGTGCTGCTGGAGGAAGTTCTGAAATGCTTTGATATCGAAGTCTTGACGTTGTTTCATGTCCTTGATAAAAGATGTAATTCGGGTGATAGCAAGTTGACGGGTTTCATCCAAATGTTGCACCAATTTGTGTAGCTCTTTAAGATCCATCTTCTCTTGACGATTCGCTCCATTATTTTTTTGTTGTGCTTGTAGTGGTTGGATCAGTGGTTTCATGAGTTCGAGTCCACTGGAGAATCGCATAGCTGCCAGTGCAGTGTTTTTCGTCAGGTCGTACGCGTCGTACGTAAGTCCCCATGACCCATCGGCAACTGCTGCATTAGCTTCCACTTGAGTCAATAATTGAAATGTGTGGTGCATTCCAAGCACGTACTTTGCCGCTTCACTTGCATGCTGAATTGTTTTGCCACGGTCAAGCCAATAGCTGAGAGCAAATAAAGCTCCTTGATAGCATGCGTCATTCGCAATGGCAGCCGATGCAAATTCCCAACTTCCTGCAGGGTACAATGATGAAGCGAAGTGAACTACAGGAACCGATGTTGCTTTCCACTGGGTGTACAGGGTGTCGGATTCTGCGGTGGTAGACGGTGGTAAACTCACTTTCCAGACCAAGCCATGAGGTGTTAGCGAGAAGCCTAAGTACTGGCCATTCGGTGCGATGTCGTTATCGTTCTGAGTAAAGTGAATAATGGTCAGTACTTGAACAAGCAAAATAGTTTCAGTCATACCACCGCGTGCAGGTCGAGGAAGAGATGATCTCTGTGTTGTCCCATGTTTGCAGTAAGAAAATCGTGCAAAAGCCTCGCGTAACCTGGCGAGTTTTTCATCGTCGAGACGCCACTCTGCATTGGTGGAAACGAGATAGTCGGATACAATACATGTTGCCGTCGAAACCACGGAAATGGTAAAAGCTGAAGACTCAGATGAGTTATGTCAGGTCTTGTGCCTTCACAAACCTGTACATGATCAGAGTTGTGCCAGTTAAAAAGGAACTTGAAAATGCTGTTGATTACTTGTTGTACCTGGAGGTAGCGTAGCGAATTCCAGTTGATGTCTGTGTACGATAGCAATATAGCGTTGTGTGGAATAACATCAAAAATTGCTTCGCCATGCCTTCGAATCATGTCATCTGCAAAATCATTGCCTCCAAGCTCGTTGCGCTGGTATTGGGTTGCTATCATCAGCAAGCAGACCGAGCATCGAGCAATTTTAGCCCAATTGGCATCTACAGCAACCATAGATGTAATCCCCCGCGTAGCTACCACAAGTCCCAGTCCCATCCAAATAGCCAGGATTGTGTTCGGCTGCATATTAAAGCGACTTGAGACTGCACGTGGCATCGGTGAATCGAGCGGAAGATTCGCCAAGGAGTGAAATACCAGCAAATAGCACACCATGGCAGATACCTGCGCATACCCGGTGCGTTGATACCAAGCCGAAGAGCTTTTCTACAGCAAAACATGAGGACCGGTCGGTTAATTCAACACTCTTGCCACAAATATTTTGAAAATCTACCTGGTACTGACTGTGGATTCTCTCAGGAAACAAGAATGTTTTGACGCCGAGGCACATTAAAATCAAACCGACCCAGTGAAACTCATTTACACAGTCCAAGGCGTAAGCTTTCAATCGCACCAGCAGCCCCTATCATGACAAGCGTTAGACGATTTAAATGCTCGTGTCTGCCCCATATAGTATTTCGAGATAGAGAGCATTTTCAGTATCGACGAAGGGATACCTCTGAAGCTCCTTGAAGAGGCGACAGTTGAAAAGTTCCATACTCTTTACGTCGTATATGATTGAGCAAGCCTACAATTCCACCAAGAGGTTGTGAACTACATGTAAACGTAGAAGTACTACCAAATGTGAGACGAACCTATAAACGTCGATGTGTTTCCCCACGAACCGGGTGTTGGAGAATGCGCGGATAAAACGGTTTGCAGATAAAATGATAAACCCGCCAGAAATCTGTCATGTAAAGCAAAATTGTTACTACACTCATCCAGCGCTTCTCAACAATACAAGCAAACGTCACAAACTTACGCCAATGTCACCATGAAAAGCTCTACGACGCGAAATCGCTGTGTCAACAAGACCCATACAATGAACGGAGCTTCAAAGAGCACTGCGTAATAAGAAACAAACAACATAAATCCACACTTAACGTTCAGAAGTGAATTCTCAAATACCAATATTGTTTTACCAATGGTATGTTGATTCGCAAGTCCAAGTCCGCAAACAACCGCCCCTAAACAAGCATTTTTCGTGGTCGACTCTATAAAGTGCCTCACCACCAGCACATTCAATATTCCCACCAGCAAATTATTGAGTGCAAACACTTCGATTCCACGAGCGTATTCCCACGTGAGCTTGGAGAGTGCAAAGTACATTCCAGCTGCGACCGCCTCGATCGGCGAGTGCTTGGACGTCAGCAAGTGGACGGTATGCGTCACACAAGCCGCTGCACCTGCTGCAACGAAGGAATTCATGGCATTGGCCCAGAACACAAAGTGGACTATATTTTCTCTATCTTTGACTGCCCAGCGCACGAACCGCAAGAGCGAGAGCAGTAGTGGGTATCCAGGAGGATGCGCCACGCCTCCCACACAAGCTTCGGCTAGTAATTCGCCGCTGTCTCCTCCTGGAAGGCGGTCGAGTGGCCACACAGTCGTGTAGACTAATAGAGATAGCAGCAGCGTCCACATCCATGGTGATGGCATCCGTCTAACAGTTAGATACGCTTTGATTTGCATCTCTTCAAGATTAGGTTCAAAAAGATACTCACCAAAATAAAGTCAATACAAAAAGCACTGATTTTTTGTGACAGACTAAAAATAGTCGCGAAAAGATCGGTTCAAGATTAGTCTCATTTCGCGATTCGTGAAGAGAAGGTGCGCCGATCTTTATTGTTGTGGAGGCTGTAGGCAAGGAAAGACGGTACTAACCTGTAGGATGCGCTATGTGTCAAAATATATGCCATGGATTGCAGCTCTTGGTCCTTTGTAGCAGTCGTAAGATCTCAAGAATGTTGGCTCAGCTCGTAGCAGATGTGTGCCCCTCGTCGGCTTCCTTCTTCGGCTTCATGGGTGTTGCCTCCGCCCTCGTCTTTGCCAGTACGTTGCGTCAGTCTCATTAAATGCAGCAATAGCTGTATGAGGTGATATATAGATGCTCACTATTCTGTGCTAACTGTTGTTGTGTCTATTCCTACTGTTGTTTGACAGACCTGGGTGCAGCGTACGGCACGGCCAAGTCTGGTGTGGGTATTGCGTCGATGGGTGTGATGCGTCCCGAGCTGGCCATGCGTAACATCATCCCTGTGGTCATGGCTGGTGTGCTGGGAATCTACGGTTTGATCGTGGCGGTGATCATCCAGGGTTCGATCGACCCTCCGAATGGCAACGCACCCAAGTACGGCTCGTACACGGGCTTCGCTCACTTGGCTGCTGGTCTGTGCTGTGGTCTGAGTGGTCTGGCGGCTGGTATGGCTATTGGTGTGGTGGGCGACGCGGGTGTTCGTGCCGTGGGTCAACAGGAGAAGCTGTTCGTGAACATGATCCTGATCCTGATTTTCGCGGAAGCTCTGGGTCTGTACGGCTTGATCGTGGCGTTGATTCTGTCGCAGAAGAAGAGCGACTGTCCGTCGGAGTAAAGAGTTGGGTTATCAGATGATTTAGTTAAGGCTTCATGATTGAAGTGCGGTTCGACGTATTTGTACTCGGAGACGCGGGGTGGAAGGATGTTGATCTAACAAGTACTACCTTGACTAATACTACAGCAGTAAACTTTAGCATTGATCTGAGGTCGTGAAAGCTCTTGAGTTGAAGCCACCGAAATCGGCTGGGTGTTCGCTAAATGCATTTGATGAGAGTCGCAAGATTCATAACGTATGCAAAAGGGTTGTAGTATTAGCGTTATCACTTGCAGCGACGGTGTAGAAGAAATGGCACTGACGAGGAGGATGAAATAATTCTTAGTCCTGCCTCCGTCCACAACCAAGCATTCTTGGCATCACCACTACTTCCTTCAAAAGCTATAAAACGGATGGAATAGCAGCGCTCCGATCCGTTTAACACAAATGATAGCTTACTCCGACGGACAGTCGCTCTTCTTCTGCGACAGAATCAACGCCACGATCAAGCCGTACAGACCCAGAGCTTCCGCGAAAATCAGGATCAGGATCATGTTCACGAACAGCTTCTCCTGTTGACCCACAGCACGAACACCCGCGTCGCCCACCACACCAATAGCCATACCAGCCGCCAGACCACTCAGACCACAGCACAGACCAGCAGCCAAGTGAGCGAAGCCCGTGTACGAGCCGTACTTGGGTGCGTTGCCATTCGGAGGGTCGATCGAACCCTGGATGATCACTGCCACGATCAAACCGTAGATTCCCAGCACACCAGCCATGACCACAGGGATGATGTTACGCATGGCCAGCTCAGGACGCATCACACCCATCGACGCAATACCCACACCAGACTTGGCCGTGCCGTACGCTGCACCCAAGTCTGTCAAACAAGTAGGAATAGACACAACAACAGTTAGCACAGAATAGTGAGCATCTATATATCACCTCATACAGCCATTGCTGCATTTAATAAGACTGACGCAACGTACTGGCAAAGACGAGGGCGGAGGCAACACCCATGAAGCCGAAGAAGGAAGCCGACGAGGGGCACACATCTGCTACGAGCTGAGCCAACATAATTCTTTAAGTAGTCGAGTTTCTACGGTGTTTTCTGCGGGTCGGATCAAAGGCAATAAAGCGTTGTAGAGAATAAGAGAAACATGGTTAGTTTGCTGAGGATGTGGAGTGTATTGTGCAGCTGACGATACGTGCTGTCGTGTCTGGGGGACTCCAGCATCATACCGTCAGCACAGCAGCCCTGCGCACCTGATTGGAAAGAAGCGGAACTGCCTTTGAAGGAGCAAAGGCCCGTTGAGCCCCCCTTTGCGCCACTTAGTAAGTCCAAGAGGTTTTTTGGTGAAAAACCTCGTGAAAGATCCGTTTTTGGAAACGCTGACCAAGCGGCGCCTAGGAAACGGACCAACTCCAGCAGATGCATGACTACCTTCCCATTGCTCTGCATTGATATATTTGCATGCATCATGCTTGTAGACTGCATGGTGTAGATAAGTGTAGATAAGTCTACCATGAGAAATGAATATGATGGAGAAGATGGTGTGTCGTACACCATATTTGTGTAACACACATCATTTTCGATAAGAGCACATAATTTGTCGACCATGGCGGAGGAATATCGGCAGCGGCTGGATAACAATGTGGAGAAGCTGGTGGAGAACTTCAAGGGGTTAATCAAGACGGCCAAGATCAAGGACTCAGCCAACACCACGCGCGAGTCTTTTCAGAGCTCTATATATGCTACCACATTGGTACAAGCCAGTGAGTCGCTGCTCAAGCTCGTGTCCGAGATGAAGTTGTCACTGGCACTCGGTGACTTCGAAGGCATGAGTCAGAACGTCGACACGACGTCGGACGATCTGCTCAAGCGGTGAGAATGTTGGCTAATCCGCTTCATTGAAGAGAAGAATACTTACCATGTCGTGTACCTTTTGACAGATGTGACGACGTGGACGCGCAGATCTCCCACTTGAGCTCGGACATCTCGTCGGCGCTGTTCGAACTCGAGAACCACTACTACCAGTCTAAGTGGCGAGTCTCTCCTACGACGGACAGTGAGGAGACCTCGTAAGAAAGATGTATATACTACGAACAAAATGCAGAAAGACCGTTGAGTTCACCAATGCACAATTATCAGACAGTGTCTACATTGACGCTGGTGGCGCTAGCGGTGTCATCATCATCTTCTTCTTCATCTTCATCGTCTTCAGCATCTGCATCATCCACATCATCAATTGAAGAAGCTACACTGGGAGTGATTCGAGGTGCTAGCAGAACTGGAGTCCCTGGAATAGCCGAAGAGTTGGTGTGACTTGCTATCGTTGCAGTAGGAGTAGCTACAGCCATGCCGGCGGTTAGAGTAGTGTGAATGCCATTGAGAGCATTTTCCTTCATCCGCCACTCGTTCATTCGCCGTTGATTCTCCGCTTCTGTCATTGGAATGTAACTACATGCACCACCACGACATAAAAGCATAGTAAGCTACGGTTCGCTTGCGACTTCAACTCTTCTACATACCTCGCTCGTTCCTTTTCTGATAGCTTTTGCCACATATCTCCCAGAATTTTTGATGCATCCTTTGCGTTCGCAGCAGGGTGATCAGCCATAATCTTCTTTCGGTTTTGCCTGCAAACCAACGTTGTTAGTCATCATTTTGTAAAATTTGCATCTTCACCAGTATTTACCTGCAGAACATGAGAAATGTGTTCACTGGCTTGGGTGGTCGGTTAGGCTTCACAATTGGGGGTGGTGGCGGAGGCACGTGCATTGTAGGGCGTGACAGAGGTCTCATCCGCTTAAAGTCCTCTCGCTCAAGCTGCGGGATGTCGTCGGCCAAAATGTACTTCACGGAGGGACCCCATGTTTCTGCTTCGAGACGATCACGGAATGCTGCCGTTACAGGTGGAAGTCTCGTTACTCTATCCTTTAAACCTTCGCGAATAAGCTGTCAATAATTCAATGGTGGTCATGTCAGCATTGGTATACATTCCCGCATAGTGTTGATCATACTCTGGAGTAGTCGCGAAGCTGCTCACGGATCGATAAAGCTACTTGTGCTTCAAACTCTCCGCTCAATCCCTGTACAAAAACATGATAAATCTATCAATTGGTCATTTTCTCAATGACGTTGAAGTACTTACCAAATCTTCACAAACTGCCTGGGCAAATCGCTCAGGCGAGTTGTTCGGATTGTTCAGGTCCCATTCAAATCGGTCGATATAGATGGTATCGTTTAGCCGCAGATTGATAAAGATCGGGTGTAGGCTTTCACATGTGACAGCCTCGTGCCATGGTAACGACTTTTTTGCCTTCTCCACTTGTTCCTGAATTGACTTGGATATGCGCTTGTAAAAGCAGTTGGGAAGATCCAAGTCTCTTATTAGTGCTGCAGCAAACGTCTCGTACGTGAAGTCTTTTTCGTAACTGCAAGGTTTAATAGTGAGTCAGTCAATACAATCACCAAGAAGTTGCAGTGTTAAGCCAATATACGTACAGGTTCCATGAGAAGGAATCAATGTATCGATAGCCTTCGACGTCTATGTCAAGCCTAATTGGAATCAGCTGAGTGTCGCGTGTCGGAAACTACAAAATAATGACAGCAATTTCAAAATTGATTCGTACAAGGCAAGTATGAATTATTCCACGTCGATGTTTGTTTGAACAGCGCACCTTAGGGTAGTTGTATAATTTCCTTTGGGCGAGAATCATTCCATCTTTTCTGCTCCAGTCACACGAAACCATAATGGAAGGTTATCATCAACCATAAATGGCAGTTCTCCTTTTCCTCCTACCTCCTCGCAGCTTGTAGAGGATCGCTCATTTCCTCCAGTCTTCGTTTCAACTTTGGTGAGCTAGCTGTCGATGTGAACACTACACGATAACATTACATTACCTCAGCTACAACATTTTACTCCATAATAATCCCTTCAAAGACTTACACATCATGCCCTTATCCATGGGTTTCCCTCCGCGCCGACGAATCAACCACGATTCCATCAGTCCGTTAATCTGCCAAACAAAGTCAGTATCCTGCAAGGTTCAATTGCTCATAACCCGGTTACGTACTCGCCCAACGTTGCCTTTGTATCTACCCAGCATCCACTGGGACAGCATACTGGCGTTTACACCACATTCCTTTGATACATCCACTTGACGCAACCCCAGTCGGTTCCGCAGCGCCTCCACCTGCAGCCACACACCCAAGCAAAGTATATATACAAACGTTAAGATAAATTAGTAAGCTATTTGACCAATGAAAGCGCTCGATGTCGCTTGTGCATAGAGCAAAGGCTCGCACCTCTTGCGAGAGCACGGAACGCTCGATCTCTGCGTTGTCCTGGTCAATAGAAGAGCGAGAAATTGCTAAACGTTAGACCGGATCCTTCTAGAGCAGATAGGGGAAGAATTAAGCTCGGAAAGTGTCTCCGTCGCCCGCCACAGGCCGCGAACGCACCGGCTGAAGATGCGCAAATTCCCGTCCCGCCATTTTCGCTTGTGAATCCGAAAGACACAGCGAGCAGTTCGAAGATCGATTGGCAGAAAAAACAGCCAATGACGTAATCGTATTAGCGAAAAATGAGGTTTTCTATTGTAACATTTGCAGTTGATATGATGATATTGACAGTCATCCGGCGACCTGGATGACATCCGTTGACCAGTTGAGCTACGGTGATGTCTTGTCTAGACAGTGCCAGCTACAAGCAGTCGATAGTTTGAAGTTCTGATTTCCACAAGTCTGCTTCCCCATCGCAGCAACTGGGCTTCGTCGTCAGCTCGTGCTCCGTCACAAAGTGACCTAAAACGCATCTCTCTCTCTTCTCATTGGTGCAAATTCGTCTGATACCGTGTCACCATTGGCCAACCGAAAAGGGAGAGACTTGTCGGAAATCTCGTAACGCGCACACACTCCGAAAAGTTGCCGCTGTGTATCGGGTGGTTTCCATCGACGAGGGAGGCGGCCATGGACAGCGACAGCAGCATCGACCAGCTCTTCCGCTCGGACATTAAACCGTAGTTGTGTCTGCTGCCGCTTGCTATTGGCTCATTAGCAGCTAACGACCGTTTGATTGGCTTAAATCCCGCAGACGCGACTTACCGCCTTGTGATGTGGAGCATCTAGAGGAGATTCTAATGGTCTTGAAGACGTCGCATCCGACGGTGCGGTCCAAGGTGTTGACGGATCTGGTGGACAAGGTGAGAGATGAGAAGGACCTGAAAAAAGACGTTAAAACTCACAATTTTGCACTAGGATGGAGCCTATATTGTCAAATTGCTGGATCTGTTCGATGTGAGTGAGTTGGATGCAGACAAGGCAGTGTTGCATCAGCTTTTCGACATTTTCTACGCGATCCGTGAGTGCAAATGTGACTTTTGGACGTGTCGAGTGCCAATATTGACGTTTTATTGCTCAGTTGAAATGTGCAATCGCGGCTTGATTGAGATTTTGCTCAGTGAAAACAACTTTATCTCGGTAGTCGGTGTGTTTGGCTACAACCCAGGATTAATCCGTGAAATGGACTTTCGAACGGCATTGGAAGGAGATGGAGGATTTCATGAGGTGCGTGGCAAAGTGAAGGGTCGGCAAGGTCAATTTTGGATCAGTAGTTGATGATTGTTGCATGACAGGTGGTACCAATCACAGATCGAAGCGTGGTGGAGCGCGTACACATGAACTTCCGTATCCAGGTCGTTAAAGATAATGTGCTGTCGAGGGCGCTGCCCGATGGATGTGTGTTGTTGCTGGATCACATGATCAATGAGAACAACTTTTACATCCTATCCTACATCTCGGAGACTGAAGACTACTGGAAGGCCACGTACGTATTTTAGTGGGCAATCTGCGCAACGTTATTAGGCTGATTGCTGGTATCGTTGATGTTGCAGGAAGGAACTTGTTTTCAGTACGGAGAAACGGATGGATGGGCTTGGCTTACTAAAAGCGATTATCAATTTGGTGAGGGTGACAAAACCCATAGAGAGACCGCAGCGACGTGAGCCTTTTGGAGCCCCTCCCGTATTTAGCTCCCTGATTGGCAATTTGTTCGGCGATGGCGAACTGTTCGCTGCATTTGCATCTGTGTTGGGCTCGCCGGACTCGAAACCGGAGGAAATTGCGTTGGCAGTGGATATCCTGAATATTCTAGTTATGCATCAGGGCCCTGACAAATTACGGACTTACCTTGCAAGTGAAGGCAAATGCGTACCTCCACCGACCTCGGATGAGGACCGTATTTCTTGGACTTCAGATTCGTCCTTGTTTACGGCCATGCTGATTGTTTTCGAGCGTGACGAGCCAATGCGGATCCAGCTGTTCAACCTCTTACGAGAGATCTTCCGAGTACCACTGGCACAGGTAATATTTCCGGGGAAAATGGAGAAGTATAGTGAGTTGAGGCTGATAGTGTTATATGTGTGGCTTTTATATGCAAAGGATGACAAGTTTTTGAGTGTGCTATACCCTAACTACATGCACTGGCTGCTTCAACCTCTGAAGAACAACACGTTCGTTCACGATGAGTCCGCCATGTTTGATCTGCAAGACAGTATTATGGAACTGCTCACGTTCTGCACAGAAAACCACGGGTATCGGGTAAAATATCTTTTTGGAAGGCAACCCGTTGCGACCTATGCAGAGAAGATGCTGCGCTCCAAAACCAAGCTGTTTGTTATCCGTACGTAGTTGTGACAGATCACTGTCCAGGTGCTTAATGCTTCCGCAAAGACTGTTGGAAATGTGCTGTCTTACTAACGTTATGATGGATTCCCTTTCCAGATGCAGTAAAATTTGTCCGAGCGTGCGCAGTACGGGCTGAAGCTTTCTTTTCAAGGTTTTTGATTCAAAATGACCTGTTTACACCGATGCTAGCAAATTTGGAAATCGGAAAGCCAAACGCAGGGGCTGTCAGCTCGGCAATCCTCGAAGTGCTGTCTTTTATTGAGAAGGTGAGTCTTCCATACTGATAAAAATATGGAGTATGCTAACCGATTTAATTGTTGTATAATGAAGACAAATCTGACATCATTAGTCGAACACATCTACACAAAGTTTTACGAAACTTATAAAAGCGAATGCCCGCTCGTCTTCGAGGCCATCCGTGCGCGTCACGATGGAAATTTAGGGACCTCTGACGCGACAGCGAACTCTGCTGATGCAAATAAGATTCAATTTGTACGGGCAGGCAGCATCGACGATGAAGAGGAGCTGTACTTTGAAAAAGAGACAGATTCTGCAGAACCTACGCCTGAACTCGACAAGAACGTGTCTGAGGTAAGGACTGTTGCTTTGCGGACTTCGTTGCTATGTACATCAATGCTAACATTATTTGCTTGCTTGTACTTTAGGAGGAAGTTCCATGCCAGAATCGCCCGCGCTCTGTCAAACTGGTGGATTATGACGACGATGATGACGAATCAATGACACTGGTTAGGGAAGGAAACCCTGGTGACGCTGCATTGACGACGTCTCCTCGTGGTGCTGATGTAGCCGAAGAAGAACGCGAACTTAAACTTCCTGAACGCAAGAAAAAAGAGGATGATGTGGACACCCAATCCTTCCTCGGGGGAAGCAACGTGCTCGCTCAAAAAAGGGCTCAGCAGAAAAATTCCAAGAAGGCTCAGTCTCCTCAGTTCAAGAACGTGTTCCAGAAAATATCGTGGAAGCTCACTGCACCTGATAGCAACTCTGCAAATGGGAATACGTCGTTGACAGCAGCGACGGACCAAAGTGGTGACAATCATGACAACAGTGGTGCAAAACGTGATGATAGCAATAGTAATAGTGTAGGAATCGACCACGGAGAAAGTGACGACAGCAGCAATGCCGAGTCAGCAGCACTGATGGCAGCAAAGCGAAAATTAGCGCTTGACGAAGCAGCAAATTCGGACTCTCTGCTCAAGAAGGCGAAGACGTGTACTCCGATCAGTTCCAGCTAAAGAGTAAGTATTCCTGCCATTTTGTACGAGTCCCATATAAACCACGAGCAGCGATGTGTGGAGCGCAGTCTGTATTGGTAGAGCCAATCGATAACGCATAAAAAATGTCAACATAGAGGGAATGCACGCTGGAGGTGTAGAGGTCGTCCCGAAAGAACTGCAAGCAGGTTCGTCCCAGTCCAGAGACAACGAGCAAAACTGGTGAAATGGACGTTACTGGTCAAGATGGTGCTGGTTGGTGTCGTCGAGGCTGTTCAAGAGTCGACATACCATTGTCGTTGTTTTATGCTTGATCTGCTCGCGCTCCAGTTCCAGTCGTTCGCGGTCAGCCTGGACGTTCAAGACCGCGATCTCCTTTGCCAATTTCTCATGGAGTAGGCGACTAGTTTCCTTGGTATCGGCGTCTAACCCGCTTGCACGAGTGGCTGTAGCAATGAAATGCGTTTTCTGTAGCTGCACCAGTAACAACTCAGCATGGAATTTGACCAGCATCTGCAACAGTTGAGCATCGTAGACGTCTCCTTGGGCGACTCCTTCCAGTCTCCGAATTTCGTCTTGCAAGAGTTTAAGGAACCCTCCACTATTAGCGGACGTGGCATGGATGGTCGTAATTAACCCTCGGCGTTGAAATTGCTGATTTCCAGACGACAAAGATGGAGCGCTTGTCATTTCACTTTGGGCTTGAGAAAGTGAAGTCTTGTGCTTCTTGGATGGTCGTCCTAATGGATCACTAGCTGGACGGGCCGTTGGTGGTGTTGCATCTGTCAAGAGCCAAAAGTTCTCGTTCAAGTCTGCGTCCTGAGGCTTGGTACCAGTCGTAGAACTTGGTGCGCCTGTAAAACCAACACTGGCATTTACAGGTCCCGTCCGCACGAGTTGCGCCTGTGTTTCACTCATGGATCTTGGGATGGGGATCGGCTCGTATGTTGACACCTCCATGCTGTCGACAGCACACAGCAATGCTTCGTTGGAGTCTGCGAGTCCTTGTGCCAGCTCGTTCGTTGACTGAACTGGAACATTGGCAACCTTCTTCTTGTGTTGCTGTTGCTGGTGCTGGCTACTGCGCTTCTTCAAGATCCGATAGATATAATTGGTGCTGCGCTCCACTTGCTTGGCGATGGCTGTCACAGGAACTCCTTCATTGCGCATCTGGACAATCCTCTCGACCTCTTCTTCCGACATCCAGACACCTTTTGCCATCTTTTCGTAGCTCTTCAGTGTATTGCGCACTAGGTGGCAAAACGAGAAATGAAAGGTTCCTCTACGTCTCTCGTTTCCCGCGCAAAAGTGGCAAAAGATTTTGAACTTGTTGAAGTTGCCGCTCGAACACTTCTGGGACACTTCAATTTGGCAACACTTTTGTGGCATTCAGTACAACCCTAAACACATGCTACGCACCACTGGCAAAATGGCGCTCAAGATGATCGACATCGGTGCAAACCTGACGGATCCGGTCTTCACGGGCCTCTATCGTGGCAAGCAAAAACATGAGGTGCATTAATAATGTCTTGTCTACATCTACCCCAATTTACAGACTCTAAGACGTTGTGGTTCTTCCGTAATTCAGTCAGATCTGACTGCCATTCTGGCTCGTGCAAAAACTTTTGGTGTTGCCAAGATCATTGTGACCGGTGGAAACCTTGAGGAGAGTCGGAAAGCATTGCAACTGGCAAAAGACCATGAGGGGGATGAGTTGCCGCAACTTTTCTCCACTGTGGGGGTCCATCCGACACGCTGCAGCGAGTTCGAAGCGGATGGAAATGATCCAGACACTTACTTTCAGAAACTCTTGGCTGTATGTGAAGAAGGACAGAAAGGGGGCAAAGTGGTGGCAATTGGTGAGTGTGGGCTGGACTACGACAGACTCGAATTCTGTGATAAGGAAACGCAACTCAAGTACTTTGAGAAACAATTCCAATTAGCAGAACAAACCAAGTTGCCACTATTTCTCCATAACCGAAACACAGGTGGAGATTTTTACGATATGATTTCGAAAAATAGGTCGAGGTTCTCGCATGGTGTTGTGCATTCTTTCACGGGTGGGAAGGACGAAATGCTCAAGTTGGTGGAGCTCGGACTGTACATTGGCGTCAATGGTTGTTCGTTAAAGACCTCCGAGAACTTAGAGTGTGTCAAGGCCATTCCGCTTGAAAGACTGATGATTGAGACTGGTACGCTATGATCTGCAAGTGACAATATAGTGATGATGACTAATGTTTTCGTTGAAAGATGCTCCTTGGTGCGATATTCGCGCGACTCACGCTGGTCACGGTCACGTGAAAACGACTTGGCAGAGCAAAAAAGCTGAAAAATATGCCCCTGACTGTCTCGTTAAAGGGCGTAATGAACCGTGCACCCTCATGTAAGTTAACCTCATTTTGAAATTGTTGCAGATATACTGTTGACCCAACCATCTTTGCAGTCAGGTTTTGGAAATCATCAGTGCCATTCGCGGCGAAACCCAAGAGGATGTTGCTGCCCGTGTCCTTGAAAACACGGAAAAGGTATTCTTCAAAAATGGCTAAATTCTTCTCACCCGAGTCCAGGAATCGGAGAAACTTTTCGATAGCGAAGTTCGTCAACGTAGATACTATCAATCAAGAGTTCATTGCCTTTCGATATCAACAGTTGCTGCTGTTCATTGTGGTACAGAAAGTCTCCAAGTTAAACCCTAAGCAATTTACTACTTGAGTAGTCACGGAAAATGATCCTTCAAAGGAGGCAACGCAAAAGTTCCGCGTCCTGCAACCATTTTACCCCTAATAATGGAAGTGGCACTACTGTATCGCCGGTGCTTCGATTTGTGGCCTTGCTGGCTAATCCCAGCTCGTGAGATTTCCAAATCAGCGAATGATGGCTCATTCATCGCTGGCTCCTCCGCCATTATCTCAGTGATACTAATTCCAGCAACTCCAGTAACACAAGGAAGGGAAGATCGGGATAGTGGCTTGAGCATTTTTTGAGTTGTGACTGGGATCCCGTCGTAAGTGTTGGTTTGCTGGCTGGAGACAGTTTGTAAAAGACGAGCTTTCCACTTCGCGAACACGATGTCAATGTCATTCGACAAATCTCCTAGTTCAACATGACAAGCGCGAACACCCCCTAATTCTTGTAGTCTTGTATCGATGTACTTGGCAGTAGCGTTGTACGTGCGATATATGGAGTTTCCGACGCCAAATACCGCATACTGGACGCCTTGCAAAGGGCCTTCAGTGTTGTGCGCAGTCGCGGTTGTTTGGGATTCTCCACCGCGGAACGGCCGACGCAAATTCACGCGGAACCTTAGCAGTGCGTCAGTCAATGAGTTGTGTCGCTGTAGACTCCTCTCTGGTTTGGATGAAGTAAGCTGAAGTTTGCGGGGGCTGGAGTTTTGATGACTGTTTTGCGGTGGTGTTTTCGCCTCAGGATGGCTAGTGGTAACTGAAGAATTTACTTTTGTTGGGGTCTCCCGAAGCCATTGCAGGAACATTTCGGCACTTGGTGAAGGTTTGCCAGCAACATGAGTCGATACCACAAAAACTGTGAGGCGTGATGACGTTCGAAGCGCTGAATTTCGGTCGAGGTATTGGTCTGGCTGAAATTTTTCTAGTGATTTCATGGTGACTTCTGCCCCCCGGTGTCTGGCGCTTTCAGCCAGGGAACACGCGAGCTGCTCAGATATATCTGTCAGTGATCCGAGGAACACATCGACATGAGTTATACAGTCATCCAAGATACTGTTCGGGCTCCATTTGATCAACGATTTTCGACGGGACCTCCATCGAGTTTGCTCTGAGGGTTTTGACACGCTGGAATTTATGCCACTGCTTCCCAATCGCGGAGACGGTGAAGATGTAGTAGACATCGATACAATCTGAAGGAACGAAAAACCGCAAAATGGCCAATGTGTTCTGATGCGAAAAAAAACTCGAGGAAACAGTCACTTCTGGACAATGGAAGTGAAAATGAAGACAACTAGGTGACACGCATCTGTCTGTTTGCACTATTGATAGGAGTTGCGGCGTTAATATCGAATCTTATGCGTAACATTTACATCCAAAGATGTTACTTCGAGACAGGAAAACCAAAGATTTCATCACTACCGGTATAATAGACGTTGATAGTAAGATACCGGACCCTTCCTCAGGTCTCATGAAGTTTTCTCATCGAGCAAAATGTGTAAACTTTGTAGCATGTCTGAAGCACATTTTTGGTTGGATTCGATGGAGTCTCTTACCTGATCGTGTGCAGGTTGAAGTGATGATGACCATTTGGTGAGATTGGTGATAAAGGAAAAATGAAGATAGATATGACAATCTACATCCTCTAAGGAAAAATGAGAAATAAATATGACATTCTTAGCTTCACATTAATCCAGAAATGACGACAGCAGAAAGTTTAGTAGTGGTGTATTCTGTTTGCATGGAGTTTTCCCAAACCCATAAGTCAATGATTGTTCTCCCCCCCAAAAAAAGTTTAGTAATGGTGCTGTTAATTTTTGTCATCAATGATACACTGCATTCATGTCATTTAAGGCCAGCTAAGAAAATTGCAACACCTTCACATGCAAGGCACAACCAATTCATCGACAACGAAAAAACTTGGCAAATGCAACTTTCCCTTCAAGATCTGCCGTGTCTGAAACCCTTTCCGCAAACTTGTGTTCACTATGCATAGAACCTCGTGGGTAATAATCCGCAATCTCTCTTCGCCCGCTCCTGACCAGCCAAGCTCTCCCTGTTGCGGATCTATCACAAGCCAAGCGGCCACACAGTAGCAAACCTCCTAGCAACATGGGCATTACGTTCGACAACCTGGACCAGGACGCTGGCCTGAAGAAGCTCAACGGCTTCCTCACGAACCGCAGCTACATCGAGGGCTACAAGTTCAGCTCGGCCGATGCCTCTCTGTTCCAGCAGTTCTCGGCTGTGCCAGACGCCGCCAAGTACGCCAACGTCTACCGTTGGTACGTGCACATTGCTGCTAAGCTGGGCCTGCGCGCCATTCTGGTGACCAAGAAGGCTGCTGCCCCTAAGGCTGCTGCCCCTAAGAAGGCCGCCCCCAAGGAGGAGGAAGAGGAGGACGAGGACGACGACCTCTTCGGTGACGACGACGAGGAGGACGACGAGGCTGCCAAGGCCCTCGCTGCGAAGCGCGCGGAGGCCGCTAAGGCTGCCAAGAAGGAGAAGAAGAAGCCCGTGGAACGCTCGCAGGTGGTCATTGAAGTGAAGCCGTGGGAGGCGGAGACGGACCTCGAGGAGCTTGCGGCCAAGATCAAGGCTCTTCCTGTGGAAGGCCTGACGTGGGGTGAGGGCCACAAGCTCGTGCCTGTGGCCTTTGGCATCAAGAAGCTGCTGGTGCAGTGCGTCATCATTGACGACCTCGTGCTGCTGGATGACATCACGGATGCTATTGAGGGCTTCGAGGACTACGTGCAGTCGGTGGATGTGGCCTCCATGAACAAGCTGTAAGGCGATTTTTAGGTGGCGCTCTTCAGTTCCTAGCCCTGTGCTACGAGTAGAAATTAACAAAAAAAACAGCAGAAACACACAAGACGAGCTTGGTCTGCACAGCGATGGTTGCTCTTGTGCTGGCTGGAGTTGAGTGTTATCTTTAATGTAGATGGTGTTGGGAAATGCTTTGGCAAGTTGCAAACACAAACGATTGCAAAGCAACTGAATTACGTCAACACTGGAACGATGACTAGGATGTTTATGAATTCGTTGCAGGTTGAAGTGACGCAGTTGTCAAGATACAAATGTTTATGAGCCACATACGTGTTGACCTCATCGTGGCAAACTTTGCAATAGAGTTGACGGTCCATCAAAGATGCACGATCAGTCTCATCCTTCATAAATGCCACTCCTCACAGGACTACGTCACTGCCTGACGTTTAACCAAGACACACTTAGTTTTGTGGTCATTCTACATTTCGCTTGGTAGTACCCACTCCCTCCAGTTCATCATGACTATCTCCGAAGTCGACCATTCGAATCCCATCACGCTCAACCGATTCATTCTCGGCGAGAAGGAGATCCAGGGCAATGCCGACTTGAGCGTACTCTTCTCGTCCATCGAATTGGCCTGCAAAGTTATTGCCAGTTCCGTGCGTCGTGCCGGACTGACGGGACTGTATGGTCTCGACGGCTCTGAAAATGCTACGGGTGATCAAGTCAAGAAGCTGGATATCCTTGCCAACGAGGTGTTCATCAACTCACTGAAGGTGTGTCGACAACAATTGCGACCATCTTTGACAAAGCTGACGTGTCACTGTGTCCTAGTTCTCCACCAAGATCGAAGTCATGGTTTCTGAGGAGGAAGTGGAGCCCGTTTGCGTGGAGAATGCCTCCACTGGCAG
This sequence comes from Phytophthora palmivora, assembly GCA_008079305.1. NCBI lineage: Eukaryota > Oomycota > Peronosporomycetes > Peronosporales > Peronosporaceae > Phytophthora > Phytophthora palmivora. The sequence goes on along the minus strand of VOQZ01001312.1, from coordinate 46,028 downwards.
TGAGTTACACCTTGGTTCATTGCTGCAACGTGTATTGACTCTTGTTGCACAGCTAAATACTGTATTGCCTTCGATCCTCTTGATGGGTCCTCCAACATCGACTGCAACGTCTCGACGGGCACCATCTTCGGTATCTACCACCGTGAGCGCGCTCTTCATGGCGGGTATGTTCTTCTATGAGTTAAATCTGGAGCACTCTGTCTAATATCTCGATTCTGTTGCAGCTTCAAAGACATTCTTCAGCCTGGTAATCAACTTGTGGCGGCAGGGTACTGCATGTACGGCAGCTCTACTCAACTGGTATTGACGTGGGGCAAGGGCGTGCACTGCTTCACGCTTGACCCGACGATCGGTGCTTTCATCTTGTCGCACAAGGATATGCAGATCCCTGAAAACCCCAAAACGGTACACAGACGGCATATTCTTGATCCTGGCTCATTCAGTATTCTGCTGCTGACTTACTGTGTGACGGCAGATTTACTCGTGTAACGAAGGCAACTACGCCCACTGGGACCGTGCCACTAAGGCATTTGTGGACGAATGCAAGAACAAGCCCGTTCCCTACAATGCGCGCTATGTCGGCAGTATGGTGTCTGACATCCATCGTACGATTCTGTACGGTGGCATTTATCTGTACCCTGGCAGCGACAAGGTAGATATTTGCCAACTGTGTCAACGTCGACGACCTTGATCACTAACTTCTTGCACTTGTACGTCTCTACAGAGCAAGGATGGCAAACTGCGTCTGCTATACGAGGGCAACCCGATGTCGTTCATCATGGAGCAGGCTGGCGGCGCGTCCACGACCGGAACAGAGCGCGTGCTCGACTTGTGCCCCGTACGTCGAATTGGTGCAGCAGATCAACCAGCAATCGTACTAACCTTGAATCTCTTATCGTGCCTCCTAGACGCACATCCACCAACGCTCGCCGATTTTCCTGGGCTGCAAGCGCGACGTCCAGCGTGTGATTGAGCTGTACAAGCAGTACGGGCAAGAGAAGTAAATCGTCTTAGCAATCCACGCAGCAGCCAGCTAAAACTCAATTGAACACTTTGCATCTGCTGACGTACTTGAGCCAGCTGTTACATACCATATTCTGTCGAAATCAATCTCACCTATAAATAAATACCTCCCTAACCTACGTCATATTAATCACAAATTCAAGTCTATTCTCACTGCAATAACGTATATAAGTCTATAAATGGTAATATAAACCACTTTCAATTACAGCTACACCACTGTAATACGAAATGGCTCCATGACACGGCCGCCGTGGCAAAGCTCCCTTCACTCCAAGCAGCTTCAAGCTGACCCGTCGCCTATGGATGTCATTCGCGAATCTGCTCCGTCGATCGCACGTCTCCTTGCTCACCTGACGCCATGGCTTCCCAAGTGGATCACTCGAACCCCATCACGCTCTCTCGCTTCATCCTGGCCGAGAAGGAGATCCAGGGCAATGCTGACCTGAGCGTCCTCTTCACATCCATCGAGTTGGCCTGCAAGGTCATCGCCAGTTCCGTGCGTCGCGCAGGCCTCACGGGTCTCTACGGCCTCGACGGCTCGGAGAACTCGACAGGCGACCAAGTGAAGAAGCTGGACGTACTGGCCAACGACATCTTCGTCAACTCGCTCAAGTTCTCGACCAAGATCGAGGTGATGGTCTCAGAGGAGGAGGAGAAGCCCATTATTGTAGACCACAAGTCGGACGGTACCAAGTACTGCATCGCCTTCGACCCGCTCGATGGATCCTCAAACATTGACTGCAATGTGTCCACTGGCACCATCTTTGCCATCTACCAACGTGACGTGACGTCCGAGGGAGGGTGAGTACAAATTTTTGTACGATGAATAGAAATAATGGACGACTAAATATGTTGTGAACAGATACAAGGACATTCTCCAGCCTGGTAGCAAACTCGTGTCGGCCGGCTACTGTATGTATGGTAGTTCTACGCAGCTCGTGCTGACGTGGGGTAAGGGTGTGCACTGCTTCACGCTGGATCCGACCATTGGTGCCTTTATCTTGTCGCACCAGGACATTCGCATCCCGGATGAGCCGAAGGCCATTTACTCGTGCAATGAGGGCAACTACGCTCACTGGGACAACGCCACTAGGGCCTTTGTGGACGAGTGCAAGACCAAGGCGAAGCCGTACGCAGCTCGTTATGTGGAAGTATGGTGTCCGACATCCATCGTACCATTTTGTACGGTGGCATTTACTTGTACCCTGGTAGTAGTAAGAGCAAGGACGGCAAGCTGCGTCTGTTGTACGAATGCAACCCCATGTCGTTCATCATGGAGCAGGCGGGTGGCATGTCGACGACCGGCACGAAGAGAATCCTCGACCTCATCCCCACGGATATCCACCAGCGCTCGCCGATCTTCCTTGGTTGCAAGCGTGATGTTGAACGAGTGATTGCTCTGTACAAGGAGCACAACCAAGCGTAAGTCTTGTCAGTTGCCAGTCGGCATTGGTATCTTCGGACTCAAACACCGATGCACACGTTCCTTAAGTAACTAAACAAATCCATGTTGAACCGAAATGCTGTCGTCGTCTTCGTCCAACATTAAGACACGAACTTGCAATGCCATTTTATCAGGTACAACGATCGAAGAACTATGAGTTATAACATCCTTATGCTATCTACATGTACTCACAGGTAACCAACCACCTAGTCAATTCACTGGGTCTTCATTCATTACGAAGGAGGTTTTGCGTTCATGCATTTTCATTACATGTTGGCAACTGCGTACTTGTAAGCCTCTTCATTCCCTGCAGCATTTGCATTCTGCCGCATCATGATCTTTTCCTCCCAGTTTATGCCGCGCACAACACCATCCCAGCGATAACCGGGTTGAATTCCAAAGCGGTTGGGTGGGGCGGGAGGTCCCGCATACTTGGGTTTCGCCTTGGTTGTCTTCTTTTTGGCCTTCTTGCTTTTCTTTTTGCTCTTGCTATCAGCAAGTGGGTCCTCCTGGAATACCTTGCTGTTGATAGGATCGAAAGCACGCACACATTCTCGACGCTTACGTTCAAGATCTTCGTCGTCTTCGTGGCGAGCAAATGGGGTCTTTTTCATTTGTTCCAGCAACTCTTGTTGTGACTTCCGCTCTCGCTTTTGCACTTCACCTGTGCCCCACTCATACTCCTCACGCTCTTCACGCTTACGTTTTCCATCCAAAATCTCCTGTTGACGAACCATCTCGTTGAGCATGTCCAATTTACGGCCTCGCTTGTCACGATACACCGTCTCGGCATTAGCACCCATCTCGGAGGCGTCGACTCCACGCAAGACATCTTTGCGCTTCGCAGCGATCTTGCGCTGGTGTTCAAACTCAGCAGCAGTGAACAGGCCAGCCTTCTTTTCCTCATTCTCATCGCTTGTCTTGGTACGAGACTTCTTTCCTTGTTTACGATCTCCATTTTCGTTGACAATCTCGCGAGATTCACTCTCAATTTTTTTGAGAGGAGTTGACTGCGCCGTCGCGCGCGAGTCCTTACGAGCATCTGCGTCATCTGGTCGTTCTTTCTGTACATCCGCTGATTCGCGTCGTGAAGACCGATGGCTAGGGCTGTGCGACCGCGAGCGATCTGATGAAGAAGCTGAGCGACGTCTTCTACGATTACGGCTGTGGCTTCGACTATGACTGCGTCTTTGGTTCAATTCCTCGTGTCGTGATGAACCCCTCCTTGTTGGTGAGCGTCTGCGTACGGGTGGCGAACGGCTGTCACGACGACGACGTGCGCGCGGCGATTGACTCCGACTTCTGCGTCCTCTACCTCTTCTGGGAGAAGAAGATCTTGCATCACGATACCTCCTACTGGTACGATTTCCATCACGGCTTCTACTTCGGCTTCTGGTAGATTTCCTGTCACGGCGTCTGTTGGATTCCATGGATGATGATCGAGACCGTCTTTCATTTCTGTTAGATCGGGGAGGTAGATCTCGACCAAGAGAATCCACGCGGCGATGGCGATCAAGTGACCGGGATGCTGAATGGCGCCGTCTTCTGTCATCACGTTTCGAATCATTGCGAGATCTTCGCGGAGGCGAAGTAACTTCATCTTTCACCGCACCAGATTCAACTTCCTTCTTAGTGTTGCGACGAGGAGGCGATGCATCGTCACTATCGTCAGTTCTTGTGCGCCTTGACGTTTCTGCTTTTGTCGAAGTTCGACGGGGTGGCGAGGCATCTTCGTCGTTATCACGCCTAGCTCGCGAAGAGTGTGATCGATTCAACGTACGACGAGGTGGGGAAGCATCATCTTCATCATCACTGTCTTTAGTACGCGATCTCTCCTTGATCGAATGTCGACGAGGTGGAGACGCGTCATCACTCTGTTCATCCCGCCGAGAAGATCGTGGTGGTGACGACACATCTTCACTGCGTTCTTCCCTTCGACGTTGTTCACGTCCCCTCGGCGGCGACGCGTCCCCTCCATCTTCCTGTCTTCTCGACTCTCTTTATCAGCTGAGCGTCTACGAGGAGGTGAAAAGTCCTCATTCTTCTCGTCTCTAGTGCGTCTTTCCACCTTCTTCCGTGGTGGAGACAAGTCACCATCTTCATCTTCCTTCTGTTGCTTCGATCTGCCTTGGAACTCGTCCAGATACTTGTCTGAATCCACATAAACCGGTAGATCTTGTGGATCCACGATCTCCTCACCGTCTGGAGCTACCATCATCGGCTGCTCGTCCTCTGCAGCGTCCATCTCCCACTTCTTATCGATTGCATCTCTACTGGGTGCTGATTGCTCCCATCCATCGTCGCTATCGACCACGCGGGTGCCCAGTGATGCAGATTTCGACTTTTTCGACTTTTTGATCTTCTTTTTCTTCTTCTTCTCGGCGTCTACAGATATAGAGAAAGGTATGAGAAGATGCGTGAGTGTCTTGGCTACATGAATAGATAGGATATAAGGTAGTAGGACGCGTACCGCCTGCGCTATTGGACATGTAGCGCTGCAAGTATTCCAGCTTGGATGTCATATTCGCCACTGGTTGTATTTTGTTAGGTATTTTTAGGTGTTACTAATTGATGTATCCATATGCACAAATTTTGGTTCATGGCTTCAACATGGCGCGGAGTACGAAAGACATGAGTGAACCGGCAGTGAGACCGATGGATAGCACGAAGAAGATGATGCTACCACCAAGTTCCTTTTCAGCATTCTTACTGAGTAGATCCGGATACTCCATGAACGCCAAAGTACACAATAGTCCATTGGTGTAGGCACAACAAGCCATGAAAATCATAGCCAGCACGTCACTACGGAAGACGACCGTCGTAATCACCTCGTGCGACTTGTTCTGGAGGTTGCAGAGCATCAGCAGCGGGAAAAATATCAGTCGCACAAGACTGGCAAGTAACACCTTCTTCTGTCCCAACTCGGGCCACCAGGACGCAGATAAACGCGCCACGAAATCCGACGTGTTGAACAGGATAAGCGTGAACGGCGTGAATAACTTGTCAAACAGGATGCCCTTCTCCGGTTGCGTGGACTTGATAGCAGAAGTGATTCCTGGGAAGACTCCCAACGTGACAATGAAGATGAAAAACGTCGCTGCCGCATAGAACCGAATTTTGAAAGCAACCTCCAGCATGTCCACTTTGTTCGAAGGTGCTTCTCCATCTTCTTCATCAAGTAGACGCTTGCGTGGGGAGCTATCCAAAGTGTCAATTGTGTCCGTTTCACTGGAAGCATCGTCGAAATACTCCTTCTGCTTGTGTCCTGGATGGTCGACAGTCTGGTAGTGTCGAAACAGCGTCATCCTCGTGAGGATTGCGAACGTCAGTAGGCACAAAACGAGTGTGATAAACACCAGTACAAAGTACATGAAGGCACACAAATCCGCATTTGCATGGAGACTATGGAATAGTCTGGAGCTATCTTCTCCTGCCCATAGAATAATAAAGTTCGACAGCGACACCGCCAGTCCAGCAAAACTCTGTCCACTCACCACAGCTTGTGTGTACTGTGGTGGGAACGTCGCTACAATACGTAGCAGTCCTTCCTGCATCAACGTCGATGCGCAAGCAACCAGTAAAATGCTCATCATAGTCGTATGGAAGAAAGAATAGCCTACAAAACATCTCAAATTGTATAATCAGTCGAGTGTATCAATGTGTCATCATTGACACAATTCCGTACCGTGAAACTCGGGCATGCGCGTCCAAGTACAATGCATAAAGATGACACCCATAATGATAATAAGTGAGAAGAAAACGGTGCGTACAGCGCTTGCCATTCGCTCAGCAATGACTGCAGTGCGGATGAGCATCGTCATGAGTGTGCTGACGTTAAAAGCCATACTGAACCAGTTGAGGAACGAGTCCTCGTACGTCGTGCCCTCAAGACGGCGCTGGAAATAGGCCTGTGCAGTAATGAATACATTCCATGGCAGTGACGACCCAATGCCGATGAAGAAGAAGATGGAGAACACTAGACCCGAAGTGTGCTGTCTGCCCCCCATGGTCGTTGAAGAAGAAGATCGAAATTCGAAAATAAATAGAGTGGTCCACACACACACACTAATTCGGAACTAATCGGAGATGATTGTGAAGACGATCTGATTATGCAGTCAGAAGGAAGAAATCTTCCGAGGTCAGAGTATGATGGCGTCGCTCTTGCATTGGGTGGGCTCGGACGAGGACGATGACGACAGCGACTGGATGCCCGAGTACGAGGGCGAGTCTGCTTCCTCAACCTTTGAGGACGACGAGGGCTGTCCCATCCTCTCGTCAGAAGAACGGGCCAAACTTGACAAGGTGTTTGACGGTGAACGGTACGCTCCACGGGCTTTTCGTCGCTCTGGGTTCGAGAAGAAACAACGGGAAATGCTGCCACTTGAACGCATCGCCCACCAGTTGCGTGGATACAATGAAGACTCGACTAGAGCCTCAATCAACCGTAAACAAATCATGTTTCGCACCTTGTGTCAACGTGAACAAGTGGGCACCTCGTCCAAGGCGCAGCTGATTAAACTGCAGGAAACCTTTATGCCTTTTCAAGAGAACAAACAGTGTCGAGTCGTCGACTCGGTGCAGGACCGACTTTACTGTGGAGGATTTAATAGTACGGGGTCGAGGTTCTTGACTGCTGGACAACGAGGAGAGATCATGCTTTATGATACAATTGACTGGACCCGAGCGGCATTTTTGCCTGTACGTGATGTCAGTTGGACGGTGACAGACGCCAAGTTCACGCCGGATGACAAGAACGTCATGTACTCCACAATTAACAGCAATGTGCGCATGGTGAGCACGAACTTTGATGAAGATGGAAAGGAATACGTGTTCTCACTCGCACGTCCGACGAGAGGGAGGGGTGATAGTCACTCGGCACGGATGAGTCGTTTCGGACGCTTAGGCGTTTGGTGTATTGATATCAATGCTTCTGGAACGGAGTTTGTGGCTGGAACATCGCAGAGTAGTGTCGTGTTGATGGATATGGAAACCCGCGTGCCCATGTGTCACGTCGTTGGACACCATGATGATGTTAACGCTATCGCATTTGTGGACGGTCCGTTGCATACAAATGTGTTTGTGAGTGGATCCGATGACTCGCTCATCAAGTTGTGGGATCGTCGTGTGCTGTCTGAATCGAACCCAAAGCCGCAGGGTGTGTTCCCAGGCCACACTGACGGTATCACGCACATTTCGTCGCGCGATGATGGTTACTACTTCATTTCGAACTCAAAGGACCAGACACTAAGCTCTGGGATATCCGGAAGTGTTTCTCGTCTGACGACTATGATGAACTACCGGAATTTGACAGACCCTACTCATGGGACTACCGTTACCAAGCATATCCTGGACGAAACATGGTACCTGTGGAGCATCCAGACGACAAATCTGTCATGACTTACCGTGGTCACATGGTCATCGAGACGCTGATCCGCTGCTACTTCTCGCCACTGCATTCCACGGCACAGAAGTACATTTACACCGGTTCAGCCGACGGTCGTGTCTACGTGTACGACAGTATCTCTGGTGATCTCGTAGAGATCTTCGCAATGAAGCCCAATGGTCTCACCCGCGATGTTCGTTGGCATCCGTTCGAGCCCACCATCGTGTCTCCAGACTTTTACGGTAAGTTATGTATCTGGCAGCGCCAAGATGACGAAGAAAAGAGAGAGCAACCGATCACTCAGCGTAACCCACCCAGAATCTCCACACGCAGGATTCTTCAACGAATTTACTACTCTGGCTCGTAAGATGAACTGTACTACAAGTGAAGGTAAAAGGCTACGTGCATATATTCATGGTAATCCAAATGTATCCATCTGAAATGGCTACATTCTGCGAATCATAAAAACGAGTCATTCAATCGAGGTAGCTGCTCCATTCGTCATCTGCCATGGGGATTGACGTCGTCTCGGAGCTCCAACTGACGGAATTCGTCGTCGATGAGGAGCCCAGTAGCTTCCTGAAGCTCACAATGAGTCGTCGCATCAAAGACAAGATGATTGCAGAGTCCAAGCTCGTTCCGTTCCTGCTTCAGCTGCTGCAAACCGATTCCGATTCGACCTCAAACGTTTTAAACACTGATTCCATTGTAAACCGCGTGCTTTATGGCACTGGATCACGACGTGTAGTGTTGCTAGACTTGTGCAACATTGCAGTAGCTCAGAAACTACGGGAATTACTGCATGAAAAGCCTTGTGAGCTGCTGGGGCGACGTCCGATTTACGCAGAGTTTGCAATGCCCCGGAAAGAGCAAGAAGCACGTGATCGACTGCTGAGAGTGCACAATGTGCAACGCAAAGCGGATCCTCCGGGTTTGAGAATTCCAGGGCTGAGATTTGAGGAGGAATTTATCACGAAAGAGCAAGAAGCAGGATGTTTGGCATTTTTTGAGAGAGAAAATGGCGCGCATTGGGCTAATACCATCCGAGCGAGACAAGTGCAGCACTTTGGTTATGAGTTTAATTATGATACGAGGAGGTGTGACCCTGATGAGCCATTGAAAGAACCGATTCCAGAAGTATTGCTGCCAATTATTGAGAAGATCGCTGAATGTGGCATCATGGATGGAGACAAACCTGATCAGATTACGGTGAACGAATATTTGCCTGGACAGGGAATTGCTTTCCACTTAGATACTCATTCTGCATTTACTACGACGATTGCGTCGTTGAGTATCTGTAGTGAAGTGGTCATGGATTTCAGACACCCGGATGGTGTTCGGAATGAAGGCGTACTGCTTCCGGCTCGTTCGCTGTCTGTGATGAGTGGTGCTAGTCGCTACGTGTGGGAACATGCTATTGTCCCGCGTACCTTTGATGTGATTGACGGGAAGCAAGTGAATCGCCAACGGAGAGTTAGCATTACGTTCCGTAAGATTCGATCGGGTCCATGTGAATGTCCGTTCCCGAAGTACTGTGATACCCCTGGATGTGAAGATGTAGATGAGGAGCAAGAGGGTGCTGGTGAAGAGACTACTAGTCTTGCACCTACTGCAATGGAAAAACAATATGTGCACGAGTTTTATGAGACGGTTGCGGCGCATTTTAGCAGCACCAGACACAGTCCGTGGCCAAAAGTTGCTCAGTTTGTGTCGTCGCTGCCTAGTGGCTCGATGATCGCTGATCTCGGTTGCGGAAATGGCAAGTACATGAAATGTGTGGATCCATCGCAAAGTTTTGTAGTTGGTGGTGACCGCAGCTCAAGACTCGTGGGTATCTGTCAGGACCGTGGTCTCGATGCAATGGTGTGCGATGCGCTTGCGGTTCCGCTGCGATCTGACTCGTGCGATGCTGCGCTATCAATTGCTGTGCTCCACCACCTCAGTACTCTTGGGCACCGTCTAGCAGCTGTGAAGGAGCTACTGCGTGTCCTGCGAGTGGGTGGACGTGGAATCATTTATGCTTGGGCACATGAGCAGATGAAGGGGTCTCGTCGCCGATTCGAAGAGGGTCGACAGGACTTCATGGTCCCTTGGAATCTTGACAAGCGGTTTGTGTTCTCAACTGAAGACAGCTCGTCAACGACACTTGGTGCTGAATCTGGCGAGGAAAGTAAAGAGGTTGAGAAAATCGAAAAAGATCCTAGCGAAGATGGAGATGGTGATGACAGTGGTGATAAAACGACTTCGAAACAGCAAGAACGAGTGGTGGTTCAGCGGTACTGTCACATGTTTAAACAAGGCGAGTTGGAAAGTCTAGTGGAGCTTGCAGGTAATGCCAAGGTAGAGCAAAGTTACTATGACGAGTCTAATTGGGCAGTGATTCTTCGACGGGTTAGTTGATCCAGCAGTCAAATGCATTTCCTCTTATTTCGTGAATAGACATGATGATGAATGCATTTTAGTTTGAGTTGCTGGTCAACTTTCTTTTTTTCTACACCAGCCATTGTAGGTTTTGAACGCTACATGTAACCTTCGGTCTACCTCAAAACTGGATCACGCCGCTAAGTCATCCACCCATAGACTCAAGTTCTCTATAGAAGACTCAAAATCCTCAGTCTCGATATCTCGCAATTTCGTTGTGTTCTTTTGACAGATGTCTCCGTTTGCTTCGCCTGAAACAGGAACATTCTGGAGCATTAACTGCTTTCTTCGCCGCCGAATAGCCTTTCGGCCTATCTGGGTCCGTTTGCGCTGTTGTAATTTTAAGTGGAATCGGTCAGCTTCATTACACATGTGCATTCTAAGGTCACGTTTACCTGTGGTAATGCAATGTCTAATGTCCTCGGCCAGTCTTCGAGCTCTCGAAAGTTGATCAACACATCAACTACCGTGTTCACGTTTAGTATATGATCCAGCCTTTCCGTATAATGTTCCTGAATCGGCAGTCGGGCAGCAGTAATACCAGCTTCAGTAGCTGCGTTAAGCGTCGCTCCCTGCAGTCCAACAAGCAGCAATGTTAAGCCCTTCAAGGCAATAGTCGGCTCGCATGTTTCACTTACCTTTTTGCGAGACTTGTCCACGATGCCACCAATGACGTAAATCTTGTTGGGATCCATTTTCTCCAGCACATTCGGTGAATCAGGTGATAAGTACACCAGTTCATTCGGTGATAAATGGTCTGCAACACTCGTAGCACCGCGTCGCCACTGAATATACCAATTACTGGCGCCAAATCGCTCGAGCGACTGTTCCAGTTGTTCACTGGGGTTACAGAAGAGCAATTGGAACGGTTCTGGCATTTGTTTGATAGCCCCATAACTGAGCTTGAGCTGATTGGCAAGACTTCGAAGCTCCTTGTCGTTCATGATGCTGTCAAAGCTCAGATCAATTGCAATACGTTGACTGGAGCTGTTCGCCGAAGAAGCTCGTTGCAGACGTTCCAAAGCTTCCTCCTTGTCCGCAGTTTCTTGTATTAAGAACTTTCGACGCTCCTCTATTCGAACATTCGATGGCAATTGCAACCAGATCAATATAAGATGCATAATTATTATCTTTTCAATGGAAACAGCTTCTACCTGGGGTCATGGAGTGGAGAAGCTCATAGCGCTCCTTCTTCTGACGCTCACGTGCTGGTCGCTTCGCCCGCAGAGCTGAGATTCTTCTGGGAGGATGAGAAGTCATCGGGGAAGATGTTAACAAAGTGGTGTCGGCTGCATCAGCCGTTGAGACGCAGGTAGAGCCATCGTGCGAAGCCTCCGATGTTTGTATCATTTTACGAACGGAAGGTGGTCAATGCGTGATATGGTCATGACTTTTGGTGTGCCAAACGTTTTGTGAAGCGATATTTTGGTCTGAATATTTTATCTCGAATAAAGTATGTAGACGAGTCAGACATGGCGTTGAAGTTGGCAGCAACTTCTGCTTGGTAATACGTATATTGTACCAGTGTTCGGCGTAAGAGCTCTAACTTTGGCAGCACGAAGCGAGCTGCTTGCCTCATGTGAGTCGTGCTGCATCATTTAGAGCAAATCACCGATTCCAACTCCAAGCAATGAGTCAATGTGGGCAATTACTTTCGTCCTGCTAAGCACGCCGATCGCCCTCATCGTGCTCGTCTCGACAGTGCGATTGCTTGTGATACTTGAATAAAGTTGATCTAGAGCTAGCAGCTGCAACGACAGAGACGTACTTGCATGACCGCCAGTGTTCGTCTGCTGAGACCTTCAACATGAACACAACGAAAATGATCGCAACGACGACGTCGTATGCGAGAGAACGGCGGGATAGCCTTACATCGACGCTGTTAAAGAAGAAGGAGCTCTATGGCAACCGCACCGTCCACGAGCAGCTCCAGCAAATGTGCACTCGTAAAGTGACTCGAACCTGGAAGCATAACCTCGTTGGCGTCGAGCATGATGTATGGTGGGACCAAAGGACCGTCTCTCTTGCCATACGAAGTGTCCTGGAGATGCTGCAATTCTAGAGGATAGCACATTTTCGTACCGGGACTGGAGACGCTGACCTCCTGTTTTTGAGCAACTCAATCTATGCGCCAAAGAGTAAGACGCACCGGATGGAAAATCGTTGGCATGGCTTCGCTCAATGCTTCAGCGTGTGCAGCGGGTGACAAATGACTCGAGAGGCATTACAGTAGGTTTATGGTAAATAATTGTGCCTGCCGATAGTCCTCATTTGCGTCGTCCCATTGCACAAAGTGTCCGGACCACACCGGATTTTATCCAATCACATTGAACATACTAACCTGCTGGTCTCTACAATGCACCCTCTCTTCCATCATACCCTCTCAACATAACTTTCACATGACATTTGCAATCCCATACAACACTTAATGTTTCCATCCTATGTTCAGTCATACTCCTATCCAACTTGTTATCATACCTCTTCGTGGTCGAGTCGTGCAAGTCACGCATGAAGGTCCATAGTCCGGACGCGCATCGGCGCGGCGATCCCATGCTGTCTACAAGCACACAACGCCACGGGACCGAGCCAGCCTCGCTTCGCAGCCACAACTAGAAAGGCAGTGCTTCTTCCTTGGCAGCAGCTGAAGGTCGCAGGTCATGGCCATGCTCGAGGAGGCCTCTCCGGAGCTCAAGAAGGCGCCCACGGCCGTCACGGACACGAGCAGCATCAGCAGCAGCGACAACGAGAAGCCACAGCAGGACAGCAAAGCTCTGGAAGACAAGAAGCTGGAACAGCGTCGCTCCTTGCGCGCTGATTCCCTCGGTGTCGACCGCAGCTCCCGTCCCCACTTTAAAGAGGGCATTCGTCTCGCTGAAATGGGCAAGTGGACCACACTCATTGAGCGTGTGGCGTCCGAGCCGCAGCTCGCGAGACACAAGGACCATCATGGCATGTTGCCACTTCATTGGGCCTGCACAGAAGACGACACTCCACCTAAAGCAGTGCGTGCACTCCTTGCAGCCTTCCCTGAAGCAGTGATCACCAAGAACAATGCACAGTATCTGCCAATTCATATTGCAGTGAAGGCACGTGCACCTTTAGAGACGCTGAGGTTACTGGTTGATGCAAGACCTAGTTCATTGATGGAGGAGACACCTGCAGGCAAGACGGTAATTCAACTGGCCAAGGAGATGCAATTACCGCAAGGAGCCATGGAGATGCTCCAACGTGCTGAACAGGATTATCTCGATCTGAGTGAAGATGATGACGAAGCTTTTGATTATGAAGATGTCAAGAGGGAAATTGAGGTGCAGAGTCAGTTGCTACGTGAGAGCATGTTGCACCCGCCATCGATGAGCGGCCCAAATGCGTCGTTGCCACCGTCGAACCCGATTGGCGCTACGTTTGATCTTGGAGCTTCGCAGAACCCATTTGAAAACAGTCAGAACATGGTCACGACACTCAGTTTTGTGGATGGTGCACTGGTGCAGTCGCAGTCAAATTTGTCCAAGTCGGTGTCGCTTCCTCGCAAGACAGAGGGACCTACACCGCCGTTGGTGACAGACACATTGTCTCCAGCTCCGACATCTGCACCGGCACATGGACCACCAGCACTGGGTCCTGCTCGGTCGAAGAGTGCTCGTGAGATTTCTCATGCGCCGGCACCCGTGGCTTTCGATGACTCTTCTTTCGGACGACCGATTTATGAGCCCGATCATAACGCTGGAGTGTGCGGGGTGTGCTACAAGAAGTTTTCGATGTTCCGCAAAAAGTACCAGTGCAAGGGGTGTTTTACGTATTTGTGCAAGAAGCACGTGGCTGGAAAGATTATGCTGCCTAACTACAACAAGAAGCGCTCAGTGTGCGGTGACTGCTACCGGATTCACCGCAATGGGCCGATGTCGTCTAACACTGCATCGGGTGCTACTGGGGGTGGCGTCCGAGCTGCTCGCGCATCAGGAAGCCACATTTCTGGATCTGGTCCTCCAAGTGATAAGAAGGGTCCGAATCTGCGCACCACTGCTTCGTTGCCAGCTCCATCGACGGTATCTGCACCATCGACTGTGGCTGAAGCAACGGACACGATTAGTGCTAACAGCAGCATGCTGTATAACAACACCCGTCCGAGCAACCCCCTCGGATCTCGTCTTAACAGCGCCCGCACAACACGTGCTGAGTCTACACATTCGATGATAGGGGGTCGACCTTCGAACGTCCCTGGTCCGCAGATGAACCTACGCTACAGCGCCACCACCGCTGGTTCACGGCCGAGCCGTGTTGCTAGTGGAGGCCGTACTCATTGCAACAACACAGCGATCAGTGACACGACTGTGAGTCTTACAGACAGTGACCGACAGGCTGCTGACGTGAGCGTGTTGCAGCACCGCATTGCGACGCTGGAAGAGTGCAACAAGATTTTAATGACCCGTGTGGCGGACCAGGAGAAGCAGTACAATGAAGCAATGCTGCTTCTTACAACAACGATGACACGCGTGGCCGAGATGGAGATTCGCTTGCCCACGGAGCAACGCAAGTCGTTTAGAGGTACAGGTGGTTCCACGACTGCATCGGAGAGGGCATCTGAGGTGGATAACAACGACAAGTACTCGTTCGCGACCCCGTTCGTGGAGAAGTACGATTGAGCACGACATGAATCATACGAGTGAAGTATTAGTATAGACGTCGTCGTGAGCGCGGACAAGTGGACTAGCCCCCAACCAGCCTTGTTGCTGCCATAGATGATGTATCAACAGCCACAACAGGAGATTCGAGTGCTAGGTATGTTAAGCAGACGCTAAGGAAGTTATTATATGGGTACCAAAGATGGTCTTGTTGAAATGATCTTTGCAAGGTTAGGTTGGTCACTTTACTCAGAAGCTGCAACTAGCCGTTGAAGCTAATACTAGTGCAGGAAGATCACCATTAATGGAGCAGCTAAGAAGTGAAGGTTTGCTTGCATCGAATCCTATCCTTCCTATTGTTAGAGATGGTCTGCTTTGGTTGGAATCACTTGTCCTCACTTTCGATTCTGCCAGCTTTGAACGCCTCAACACGGTAACATGAGTGATCCGTTCGATTTCCTTAACCCGATCGCGTCGACCAAGACCCCGGCCGAAAAAGCTCCTCACTATACCCCAGTTGGTGTTCCTCCAGTACCAGTGGCGCCGATGAACGTCGGAATGAACATGGGAATGGGAATGTCTGCCCCCCACAACAACATGGGGATGAATATGGGCATGGGTGCCCCACCAGCTTTCAACGGTGGTGGTGTGCCCATGAATATGGGCGGTATGCCTCCTAATGGCACCATGATGCCTGGACAATTCTCCGGTGCACCTGGAATGGGACTCGGTATGAATCAACCGATGAACCCTTTTGGTCAACAACCTCCTCCTCAGCAAGCGCCGATGTACGACAACATTAAGAAGTTGCTTGAGAAGAAACCTGTCGTGGATGATGCCTCGATGGATGTCTTGGAGGGCCTCGGAAGTGGTGCAAAAGTGTCAAGTAACCCCTCAATGGAACCTGTCAGAGCACCTGAACCTGTTGCCAATCCATTTGGTGCCCCTCAAGCTCCGGCGGAGCTGGATTTCAGCTATCTAGGTGGTGGTGCCCCAGTCTCTTCCTCTGCACAACCAGCATCTCCTGCTTCTGGAAGCAAGTCAAGTGCTCTTGCTAGTCGCCTCGCTCACGGCAAACGTCCAACTCAAGAGGCTGCACGCAAAAACCTCGGCTTCAACGCGGGTGCATTCGCCAGCACTGGGCACACTGCTAAGATTTCACTAAAAACTGTTGCAGGAGGATCAACTTCATCTGCACCAACCGGTGAGCCCACCGTCGATGATTTCATTGCTGGAAACGCACCACTAGCCCCTGTCGACGATATCTTCGCTGCCGCTCCAACTAACCCCGCTTCCAACACTACCTCAACCTCGAATGACATTTTCTGGTAGAGCTCGACAAACTAGGCAAGACATTGCTATATCTGAATTAGCAAACTCACGAGCTGGAATACATTTTATCATTTATCATTTTTTGAGTTGATGGTTCCTGTAGCGCCTAAAAGTTTATGCATAGTACCGTCCGTTTTGTTTAGTGGTGCAGTCTTGATGCATAATTAGACCCGAGTCCGTTGTACATTTCACCTACCGGCACGTTGTCCCATGGAGCTTTGCTAAATACAGAAGTTGCGACGTTGGTAGTTTTCACCAAACCTTTGGTCATTTCCCGCTTTCTCGCTACTGCGCAAGGCAAAATTTCCATCGTACAACCAAAAACAATGAATGACCCCTTTGCGATGTTGGACCCGATGCAGAAACCTGGATCGTCGTCGAATAATGCATCAAACTTCGCCACTGTTCCAAGACCAGGATCAGGATTCCAACCGATGACCAACCCTTTTGACAATTTCGCGAGTGTTAGCCCTGGAAATGCCATGATGATGCCTCAACAGCAACAGCAGCAACCGATGTACCCCAACGGTGCCAACTTCATGACTCAGCAGGGCCCTCCTGCATTTGGGGGGCTTGGTGGGGGTAACCAGCAATTCGCGACATACAACCCCTACCAACAACAAATGCCAGCACCCACACCCGTAATGTCGATGCCACCGCAAATGCATATGCAACCACAGATGCAACCGCAATACCAACAGAGCCCAAGTGGTGCTTCAACAAAGTTGATGCCAATGCCAACCTACAACGGTGAGCCGATCATGTACGACAACATTAAAAATGCCATGAAACCCGCAGACCCGTTCGCCACATCTCCCAACTTATCTGCTCTTCGTGCCCCTGAACCTGCGTTCGCTCCGTCGTTCACTCCGTCGTTCACTCCGTCATCGTCACACCAAACACAAGTGCGTGACCCGAAGTCTACGATCGTGGATTTTGACCCCTTCAGCCCGAAAGGCACAACGCCTCGATCACCATTTGATTTCCCTGATGATGCCACAGCTACAAACACGTCTTCAGGTACGAATGATCGCTTTTCATCTTTTGGAGGCAAGCGCCCCACCCAAGAAGAGCAACGTTCGCAATTGGGATTCTCGTCGGAAGGTTTCGCGTCTGCATCAGCCAAAACGTTGACGCACAAAATCTCTCTCAGGGATGTAAACACCAATGCAGCTACCAACGACGATGACAATTTCTTCCTCGAAGGCAACGATGCATTCATGCACTCAAATTTTGCCAACCTGGACGACTTTGAGACGAATACGACAAGAAGAGGCAGTGGTAATGACCACAGGTCATCGAATCCGCCGGTGGAGAGTCAAGATGGGATCCCAGAAGAATGTGCTAAAGACGAATTCGACGTTCGCTTTGAAAGTGGTCGCAAGCTTGGTGTACTTATGGAGCGTGTTGATGTTTGGAACACGGCTAATCAAAGAAAAGAGACTGCGGTGGTGAAGCTTGTAGTTGAGAATGGTGCTGCCGACCGTGTTGGTGTGACCATCGGCAGCACTGTGGTGGCGATCAATCGGAAAAGCGTGGAAAATGAAACATACATCGCCATATTGGAGTTGATCAAGGCTGCTCCACGACCATTACGCATGCGTTTCAAGCGCGGAGCTCAAACAAAGGACGGCACACAAGGCACAATTCTCACAAGAATTTCCAGTAAGTTCTTACTCATTGCTGTTGCAAAGTTGACTTTACACTAACGTTGTAAACCTGTCTAGATGGCACATTCAGCGTGGGCAATCTCACGTCAGGTAACGCGACCTGGACAACCAAGTATTTCGCTTTTGGAGGATCCAAGATGGATGTTCTACAACTCTTCGTGTCGCGAGCAGCGTACCACGAGGTTGATATTTCAACACTTTTTGTTAGTTTAGAGACTTGAAACTAATGTTTTTGGTTGTTGATGTTAGTGCGTGATCGCTCTGTACGAAAAGCGAGGTGTGCACACGCAGATCCAGTCCTTCCGTCTGTGTCGAGACCACAAGATCTCTCCAATCAAGTGCAAAATCTACAAGGGCTATGGTGCGTGACACGCTTCTAGTCTCTTGAACTCTTGAAACTAACTTTCGATACTGCTTCAGGGAACCTCCACTACTTTTCACTGACGGTGCCTTCACTACGATTCGTGGCTGCCAAGTTTGCAAGTGAGGACTATGAGACTATCAAGAACATTTGGTCTAACACGTACGACGCCATTGAGCGCAAGAAGCGCATGGCATACTAAGTCTAGTTAAAACACCATTTATCTCCATCTCGGCAGCAATAATCACATAACTTTTTTTCACAAACTTGTTCATCTAAGCAAACAACGATTAGATTCCGATGAATGTACTAGACCTGTTTTCGTTTTCTCTTCCAATTAACGGTGTATCGGGGATATCGGTGAGGTAAGTGCCAGTGTCATGGCTGGAATCCATCCGCTGGGGTGGAACAAGTCGAGGAGAGCCGCTTCGGAAACGGGATCACTCGCCAAATCTTGTGCTAACAATGACACGAAGGGCGCTTGAAGCGAGCAGTGTCACGCCTGTCCTCAACTATAGCCTTACGAATTGTAATACGGCCCACAAAAGACTCCAAATCAGTGCGCGAGTCCTTTCGCCACTTTGCAGTGAGTGGTATGCTGTGATGTTTCCGATATGAGCCTTTGGTAGATGCGACCAGCAACGTTCACCTCATACATGTACGTATCCTCGCTAATGTACCAATCGTACATTTCTAAATGTACGATGAGCACAGTAACCTTCACGGAGTGGGATGTTCACGGACACTACTGTCAGTAGTGTGTCCGCAGGCTGTTTTACAGTAACATGTTGGTTAGCGCATTTGCTAAGTCTTATAGCTCATGGTCGTCAGTGTAGTGGCCAGAGGTGGCCACCTTGGGCCAGGTCGCACCGCATCTACCGACTAAGATGGCCGATCGGCAAGACAGCCGAAAGTATCCTATGGACTTCACTGCGTCCGGCCACCGAAATGCACAGCGGTTCGGAACAAGCCATTCGCGAATTCACCGACGTCAAGACATGTCACCCTTCTCCTCGTGCACCTCGGCTCCCAGCTCATTCAGCGTCATGCACCCGTTATACTGCGGATCGGCAGCTTTCCACCTTCACGAATCTCTCACCATGACCATCGACACTTTCTCGAAGACACCGACGGCGTCTCCGTCACAGCTAACATCACCTACAACGACCAACAACAAAGTCTGCGCACACTCAGCGGCCAGTCCCAACAAGAAGGTCCGCAAGAGCCGCGTCGTCTTCGACTTCTCCACGGAGGAAATGGCCAAATACTTTCATATGTCCCAGCGCGAAGCCGCGCAGCAGCTCGGTGTCGCCACGGTGACCATCAAGCGCAACTGCCGGCGCCTCGGCATTGTCTGGCCATACCGCATCATGAAGTCGAAGAAAAACGCCATCAACTGCTCGTCCATTTCTCACGAGGTTGCGCAGCGCATTCGCCAGGAGCGCGCACTGGAGCGTGCCAAAGCTGGTCGTTTGCCTTCAAGTTGTAAACGGGTTTCGTCAGCATTTCGTTCAAGCATTGCTGACGACGAGGCCGCTGCCAATGCCATGACCTTGCTCAGTCACAATAGAAGCAATGTTGAGCTCACAAAGGCTGGTCACGCCTTCGCTCGTCTGCCACTGGACTGCATGCATACGTCTGAATAGACTACTAGTAGAATCTGCAGCATTCCTCATTGTCCACTCGTGGTGAACCAGTTTACAATTAACGTAGCACATTAGATGCACGAACTACACAACATATGAACAACACGTCTTTATTTCCACGAGCTAAGCATGAACTTGCCCCATCAGTGATGTGATGTTGTTCCACCTGAAGCAAGCACAACGCATTCGGTGGTGCCAGCATCCGATGCCCCATTGTATTATCGTACATTTAAAGATGTACGATTAAACTGTGCGTGCAAAAATGTACGAAGTCGTGACGTACTTGTTGTACTCATAGGTTAGATTTTTTTCGGGTCGTCTGCAGATCGGGTCTAAACATGGGAACAAGGTTTTTTTCTAGTATTTTACCGATATATTCGGATCGATGTGCAGATCCGTAAAATAAGCAGATGTCGAAGGACACCTAATTACTAGCTCATTACACATAAATCAGTGTCTTAAATCTGACAATTCTGCATTGGCAAGTTGCAAAACCGTGCTGGGGGTTATTAAGTAATACCAGACTATCTTGAATTAAGGTTCCATCCTATAGTGATTTATGCACTGCTATCCAGTAGCAATGGTATATTCCAAGGCATTCTTCAATTCATTCACCAGCTACTCGTATACCCACGATAGACGCGGAGGTGCCATCACGCACCTATACAGTTTTCATGCATTCCTAATAGTTCTTACACTTGGGTCGAAAAACACTTTGAAACTTGAATTTTGTACACTCTTTTTATACATCATAATGACTCGACGTCTCCAACCTACCTAACCTTAATCATAACCAGGTCAAATCGAAGGGGTGTCATCTTTAACTATCGCCATGCCTCACCCCAAATACCCTTCAGATAGCAGGTGACAGAACCCTAAGCCCGCTACGGCTCGCAAGTCGAGCCTTCGCTTGCTGGAGGGGCAATATTGGGTCCTGGGTTTGCATCCGTGTGCTTCGCACACGGCCTGCAAACCACAGGCATATTCAGTGACATCCGACCCCAAGTTCCGACCAATCAGAGAGCCTGCATATCGCATTATACTTGATCGGACTATACTTGATATGCGGTCGGATGATTTGCACAAATTAACTAGAGTTTTGTAATGATCGCACTTAAGTACGGTCGGAGTCGTTATGATAAATATCCATCTCTATATGGATGTAATCTATAGCTCAGTATTAATATAGGTTGTCTAAAAGTAGGTTGTTTAAATGCTAATCATCGTTTTATTATGGTCAGGGTCCAGGATCGGGGTCCAGACACTGCAAGTAATTTATAATTAACCCCGATCCAGCGGATAGACCCGATCTGCAGACGACCCGAAAAATAATCTACCGTACTCATACTAGGGACAGCCCTTTGTAAGTTCGGCGAGAGAGCTCATGTCGAAGCGGCTCTCTTCGACTGTTCCACCCCAATACTACCAAACAGTGAATGATTTCCAGCCGTGACAGGCGCAAATGAAAACCACTACTACTGCGACGTCAGCAGAAGAGCGATGATGATTTCTATGAGCGACGCATGGGTTCCGAAGGCAATTTCAGACACGGCGGTGCTTGACCAACACATCATTCGGGACATGCAGTGAAAGAAAGCACTACCTAGTTGCTCTTTTCGATCTGTACGGCTTCAATCTGTTCAAGGAAGCAACTTATCTCGAACGATGAACTCGCATACTAAAGTAAATGACAGCAATCCATCCGCAAAAATAGTCGAGATGGAGCTCAAGCTTGTCACTTGTTATCCCTCTATTCCGGGAAGGCCTGCATCGTCCCGCCCAAAACGCAGCAACTGAGGCTGTGGACTTCCTAATTGGGATTGACGTCGACAAGCGGAGCATCTTGACGCTCATCCATTCTGAATTAGTTTAGTCGGTATGAGTCGACTTGTGCAGATTGCTCAGCGCTCGAACAAGGCTCCAGTGGGTTTCAAAGTGCAACTCGTGGTGCACCGCCTGAATGCGAACCTGGCACTCAAGCATGACGCTGAACTAGTTGCAGTCGTTATGGGGCGAAAGAAGAAAATTCCCACAAAATCTGCACCTTACCAACCCGCAGACCCTGGTGATGATGGATCGTTGAGGCGGTTGAACGGAACGAGGGCGATTCAGTCGTCGCAGTCTAGAAGCGGAGACACTGGTGAAGTCATTTGGGGTGATATGGTAGCTTTCTCCAGCACGCTCTACATGGCCAAGTCGGGCCTGTTCCAAGCCAAGCGATTTCAGATCCACGTCAACACACCCGGCGAGCACGGGAAGACTGTGGCAATTTTCGAGTTCGATTTAGCAGAGCTTGTTCCTGTTTCTAGAGATTCTGGAAAGGAAAGTGTTCGCTTGAACACCACCAAGTGCCACGATGACCCTCGAGCCTGCATCTCGCTCACTGTTGTGAGTTCACGAGTTAACCGTGATAGTGCTGGTGGCTATGATAAAGAGAGATCATACGTGGATGATAGTGCCAGTGAATTAGGATCGGAGATGTCGGCTTACACGAACCATAGTCGTGCATCGTCGTTGGCCTCGAATTGCCGCCGCAACATCGAATTGCCCATTCCTGTGCGTATCAATGAAGGGAAGACAGATGACATTCGCTCTCCTGGACATCCAGCCATATCCGATGAACCTGTTGCAGTGGCTGACAATGCACGTGACGACCTTGTCAAGGCGTTGCAAAATTTAGAGGTTCAGCTTCGTGAAAGCGAGGCTGCTAATGTGAAACTTGAAGCTACTGTCGAGCAAAGGGACCGAGAGATTGAGCGCCTAACTAGAATGGCAGCAGGTCTTGATGAATCAAGGTCCGAAGCTGAAGATGGTGTCATGCAGGTGGACTTCCTCGTCTACATGACGCTGAAAGAGCAGTACGATGCTTTAAAACTTGAGCACGAAGCTTGTCAAACTACTGTGAAGGAAGCGTCAGCAACTAGAATGTACGTGGTTGCCGATGTGGCAAATGAAGACGATGGCAAAGTAGAAAACAAGAGAACTAGAGAGGATATCAAGGATAACACCTCCGAGGCTTCTTCTGCCAACGAGTACATGGACGCCGAGGAACCACATCTAGTGGCCGAAGTGAGTGCTCTCAAGCAAATGCTTGCAACGCAGCGCAGTGAAGCTGAGCAGCTAAACGCAACTATCCAGAAACTCACTTTGTCAAACAATGAACTAGAGACGCAGCTTCGTGAACTCCGAGCTACTATTGAGAAGAAAGATGTGGAATTGCAGCAGTCCACGGCTGCTTTACTGCGGGCTGAATCAGCGAAGAACGAAATTGGTGACACTGACAACGGAGAAGCTGAAGCCCAAGCTCAAGCTGCTTTGGAGACTGCTCTGAGTGATAACAAACGCCTTGAGAAACAACTTCTCAAGTTCGATGGTGCAATGACCGCAATGGAGGAAGAGAAAGCACGACTGCTGGCTCAGTTACGAGAGGCGGAGATTGCAAGTGCTGCTGCCCAAGAGGAGATAGTAAAGGTGCAAAATGCACTTGAACAACTTGAGAGCAAGAGTCAGACGCTCTCAACGAAGTTAAAAGAAGCTGATCAAGCACGAGAGCTAGCCGAGGAGAACGTCGTTGCGGCAGAAGCCACAATCGGGACGCTGCAGCAGCAGGTTCGTGACGTCTCGACTCAGCTACACGAAACACAACACGAACTCGAGTCACTCCGTGAACACCAGTTGACTGCGAGCGCAGCGGCACTTGAAGAGGCTACAGCGAAACATCAAGCACTTGAACGTCTTTGGGAAGACGCGAAGATGGAGAACGAACGACTGCAAGCTCGTGTCGAGGAGCTCGAGTTCCGTTTGTCCAGGTCTGAAGCCGAAGGTGATGCGAAGGCTGCCGAATTGCAGACTCAGGTAGAAGAAGTGAAGCGTGAAGCGGATGCGCTGCGTCAAGAACTGGAGGCTCTGCGTGCGACCAAGACGCAGATCGAGAGCGAGTCACACGAGCGTGAGCTGCAACTGCAAGTCGCGACCGAAACACACCGCCGCATCTCAGTGGACCATGATCAACGCCTTAGCTCCGAGGCTATGGCGCGTGAAGAACTGCTCACTCGTCTGCAGGAGCAAGTGCAGGAGACTGAAAAGCTGTCGGCCGAATTGAGTTCCAAGGTAGTGAATCTAGAGCAGGAGCTCGACTACTTCCAGGGCGAACTCATTGAGAGCAAGATGAAAGTCGCACAACTCACACAGGACAACGACGAGCTCGTGATCCGCAATCGCCATCTCGAAAAGGACTTGACTAGCAAGAAGTAGCACTTCAACTTCAACTATGACACAACTGTAGCCATGTGTCAAGCACAATCTCACGTCCACCACACAAATGTCTATTTCATGTCGGATACACCAATATTAGTCATCACATAAATATGGTGTGGCGCACACGCAATCAGGGCAATTACGTAGCATAGTGAACTTCAGTCCTAAAGTTTTTCGCGGAGTCGACCGCACAAGCCTCCGAGAGGGAGGGAGGGGGACACTATGGATCTGTTCGCACGCGCGCGCAGCGTCATCGACCATCGCGGGGCATCTATGACGCAGCGTCACAGTCTCGAGGAGCAGGACGCAAAGGATCAGGACGTACAGGACCAGGACCAGATCCTAAGCGGTCCACTAGCCAAAGTGCGCACTCTACTGGACGAAATGTTGGCTAGTGCGTCCTGGGGCGAGAAGGAGCACGAGGGAGAGGAGCGACGGCTGCTGGACGAGCTGCAGAACTGTGTACTGGACGCTGAGAGTCGCCAGGCGCTGGAGAAACTGCCTAAACGCATGTGCGCGTACGAGTTTAAGCCTGGAGACATCGCGTGGAACTGCAAAGTGTGCCAGGTTAGGACAGGATCCTGCAGGATGAGACGGAATGTTAGGCTCATGATGAAACGGTTGCGTTGTAGGTGGACGAAACGTGTGTGATGTGCAATGATTGCTTCATCTCTAGTGATCATGAGGATCATGAAGTGTTTTTCTATTATACACACAGTGGAGGCTGTTGTGATTGTGGAGATACGGAAGCGTGGGCACCAGAAGGATTCTGTACACGACATAAGGTAGATTGGAGTGAGAAGGAAGGAAGAGGTGGAGATCTGATGGTAGGCTGTTGTTGTTGTAGGGAGCACAAGATGCAGATCCACTGAGCTTTTTACCGCCGGATCTATTGGTAAATTCTCGGGAATGTATTGGAGAAGTGATGAAATTGGTGCTGGATTCTATAAAAGAAGCGCGATTTGGCTCGGTGATTAATGAAGATGATCTGGAAGTCGTGCGGGATAAATTGGGGAGTGAAGCGCTGGATAAAAAATACTCGGTTATTGTACATTACAACGAGTTGCAGACGTCACAGGAGTTTGCGAGTGCACTGAATAAGGCCCACCCCGCCATTGCCGTACGTGAGATTTTATTGTCGAGTGGGATGAGAAACTGATACGTTTATTGCTTGCGTCCTGGATATTAGTATCAAATGTTGAAGATTGTTGGTGAGACGTCGTCACAGAAGCAGAGTATTGTGCGTGCTAAGGCTTCACGTGAAGATGTACTGGAGCTTGGGGCTTCATTGCACAAACACGGTATTGTGACATCTATTGTATCTTGCCAATATAAAGCAAGGGTACCTTTGATCAACTCGTTGCTTCAATGGCTTGCTTCTCTTGCAAACCTTTCGGACGGTGTATGTCGTCTGATTTGTGAAAAGGTACGACCTGATATCACTGAAAAATACAATGAATTTCTAACACGATATTATGGATTTCTTGATATGTAGATGTGCGCTGTCGAAAGTTTAGAGCACAGCGAGAACAGCATGGAAGTCGATGAATCAGATGATTACCCGATGCTTCGGGCTGTTATTATGGCCGACTCATTCCTGCCTAAATCTGAGAGCGATGCTCTCCACAGCCTACTGATGGCCCTCCTGGCCGACCCGCTTTTCAAACAAGCGTTCGCAATTTCATTTACATCGTCATATCGCCAGCTGTATCGGGAATTCGCTGCGGGAGTGGGCAGTTCGACCGCAACAATATTAGCTTTCAGCGTGCAATTCTTCAACCGAGCAACTTTTGTGAAAAAATTGGTTGCTGAATATGATTTGCTGGAGGTTCTGGTAAATTCCGTGCTTGAAACTTTGCGCAAGAAGGAGAAAACAGATTTCGTCGATATTGCATTCGAAGATACTTGGAATAGCATGATGCATGTACTGCATCCAGATCACAACCGAGAGCTTGATGTGTGGGATGTTTTTGCGATGGGGATCCAGCGATCTCAAGGATCAACGTTGCGAGATGTCAATGTGAGCGCTTTAGTCCTTGAAGCCGAACGGGCAGGGTATCGCATCAGACATCAAAAAGAGTTGTCACCATTCCTAAGCTTGCCTCCAGAAACAGAACTTACGGGTCGCTTCGAGCTAGATGTCACGTCGCCTGTTTTCGTGTGTCGTCGCTACATGTCAGGTTTGCTGGATTTGCGCTATGTTCTGCAAATCGAGGGAATTTCTGAAAGTTTTGTTCTGGAAAAAGGAGGCTCTCGCTTGGCGCGATTTTTGCTTTATCTAGCTTACATCCAAGGTGCATGCTCCGAAGTTCGACGATTTGGAGATCACGTAGAGATGGAGTCGCGAGGGTGGGTCGTTACTGTGGAGTTTGTATCAACGACTTCAGACGTGTCATCATGGGTTGTATCAAATGCTTTCAAGACTGCTGGGGGGCCTGAGGCAACGCGTTCCGCGGAGGCTTCGCGCCATCTTATTGCAAAACTGACCAAACCTATTTTAGAGGCGTATTACTTTTGGTTAGCGTCGACTGGCAAGTATTTCCCTCCTCCGGACTACCAGGTCGGTGACACTCTTCGCGCTGATCAGATTGAGACAGCGGTGTCATGCCATTTCCCGCTACAGCGCACGCTATCGCAGTTAATACGTGCGTTAAGTGACTCTGCGACCGGCTTAGACATTTTCCTAGCTATGGTTCAGAGCAGAGTATCAAATGACGAAGAATCGGTGTGGATTCACGATGCTGAGAGCCCTATTGGCTTTTGGCATCGTGTGCATTTGATTGAGCCCGTGTTGCAAGCAATTGTGTGGGATGCTCAAGTCCACTCGGGTTTGTGGGTGCGCAATGGCATGTCAGTGATTAACCATAGTATGAACTATGGCGAGCCGCCGTTTTGTGCTCGGTTCCGTGATCTCGATCTGCTTTTGCTGCAGTTTAGCTTTCAGCTATTAGGTGTCGATTGGGTTATGACATCAATCATGGAGCGCTTTGACGTTGAAGAGTGGTTTGAAGCTGTACAAAGCTCCGATGCAAAGGAAGCAGAGCTGATGGTGACCGAATGTCTAGCACTGCTGTCGCAGCTCGCGTCTGAATTACCACCGAAGGTTACAGATGGCGACGCAATGCGCAGCTTGATTCCGTATCTGCGTCGTGAAATTGTTCAGCGCCTATGCGTCGGCCCATGCGCTCACAGTGACTTGTCCAAGATTGCAAACGAGTTTTTCATGAGCCGTGAAAACTTGTTTCCGACTAACTTTTCAGGAGGTCCCGTTCTCGATCAAATCTTGAAGGAGGTGTGTGTGGAGGCAGTTTTTTCATCATCTTCTGGGGCTGGGGACTCGCCTGCACCAGGCGGAGGTAAATTCCAATACCGGTTGAAACCAGAGCTTTACGCAGAGTATAACCCAACGTTTGTGCACCTCACCCGCAAACAACATGAATCAGCTCATGAGAATTGGTTCCAGAACCGTCTTCGCTCGTCGAAGAAGCGAGAGCAAGAGCAAGCAGATGGCAGTCCAAACAACACCCACTCGACTTGGCTAGACTATCCTATGGTGAACATGTTCTTGCCCTGCCCGCTAGGCTTCCGGTTGTCTCGAATCGCAATTTTGCACGAAGACGTACGGAGATTGGTGTACGAATCGTTGTGGCGTGCTACAACTGATGCCCATAGTAGCCTTAGCGTCCTATCGCGGGCTGTCCACTTATTCACGCTCCAGTTGTATGTGGTGGAAGACGTCCGCTACTTCCAGACGATGGTTCCTGCCTCAGACGCGGAACACTTTGAACTTGAACGAGCTTCTCGAATAGCAGATAGCTTTATTGAATGGATTCCACAGGAGCAGCGCAACATATTCTCAGAAGCGGAGCCACGTTGTGCGATTTTGTATCTACTGTTGAAGTTAAACCCATGGTCAAGCCATGGTGGAAGTGCAAGCATGACAAAGTTGGACGGCGATCAAAAGCATGAAATTGGTCGTGGCATAGATTGGCTCCTGCATCGACTGTCTCGGATTAGTCCTGAATGCCGAAGTGTCGTTGAACAACATCAAGTATCCGAGCAAGAATCACGTGATGAAGCTGCACGCAAGTTGGCCTTGGCACAAAGGCGGAAAGAAGCTCAAATGCGTGCAATACGACAAATGCAACAGCGACAAGCAGCTTTTGCTGAGCAGATGAAAGCTATGGCAAACGAAACTGATGTTGTCGGCGAAGAAGAACCTGGTGTGGATGTCGAACGGGAGAAGCATGTTCACAGTGGGTCTGACGCTGTTGGAGATGAAAGTGACGTCGAGATGGATGAAACCGAAAGTACTATGAGTGATGATGTGTCCGCTGTCGAATGCGCTATGTGCCATTCAGTGAACTCGGAGAACAGTTTTATGTGCTATGTTGGCTTTGCACAGTGTTCACCTGTGTTGTCTCGACTAAACGGTGGTTCGCATGGTCATTTCCTAAGCACACCCTTAGACGAGATGCACGTTGGTGAAGATATACCTGTGCATGTGCGACTATGTGGTCACTCAGTGCATCACACGTGTTGGGAATCATACCATACGTCCCAGTTCCAACGCGCCATCACCGGTGGACATCATCGTCATGCACTTAATGCAGTCGACGTCACCAAAAAGGAGTTTTTGTGCCCTTTGTGCAAATCAATATCCAACGTGCTAATCCCAACGACAACTGACGAAATAATCAGATATCTCCCAACTATGCAACGCAGGATATCAGTTGATGGATCTGTCGAGAGAGACATGGCTACGGTATCGCAGTTAGAGATGTTTCGCTGGTTGGAACATGTTGTTGGAAGGGATAACCACGCGCAGAAGGCACCAGGTTCTGACATGAACGGCCCCAATGATATCAGTGAGGAACCAATTGCTTTGCTTTTGGAGCAAAAACCCGAACCAAGTTCTATTTCGTCAAATGATGAAGATCCTGGCGACACACAACAGTTGAACAAGTGGCTAGAGGACGGTTTGTCGTCGCTCTGCATGGCTGTGCACAAGGTGGCGTGTGGAGCAATGCAAAAGTCACAACCGGAACGCTATACTACCTCTGGTTGCAACGCGCTATTTCACACGTTGCTTTGCTCTTTCCTCGACACACATGACACGGATCAATTGCGAGAGCACTTGTTCCTTGAAGCCATGCGCTTTTTACCATTGATGCTGAAGCGTGTCAGTATGCGCCCTTCTACCAATGCTTCGGTAGCACCACCAAATCTATACGCGAAAATCCTGCACTTGCTATTCTATGGCGGTTCTGATGTTCTTCCTGATGGAACTGTCGTTCTTGAGAGCGAGCATCCTAGTACACAAACTCAAACGCGCAAACAGAGTCAATGGGGGAAAGTGCGATGGCCCCAGAAACCTTTGTTACTCAATCATTTGGGAAGTGTGCTGATGAAGGGCCTGCTGTTGGCGAAAAATGAGGAAGATGCTGTCTTTATTGCTCGATTGGTCGTGCTAGGACGTCTTGTACAAACACTGCTGTGGTACGCAATCACACGGAAAGAGGAATTCACCAACGAGATGGCAGATAATCTCGCGTTCTCGGAGAAAAATGTGGCGATTTTTATTGCATGCTTTTCCGACAATAACGCAAACTCTGTCGACCCTAACGGAGATAACCATGTAAATCGTGAAGACGTTGTGGGACAACAATTAGAGCAACTTTTGGAGGCTCTCGTGAGCAAATGTGAGGGTGCCTTTGAAGTGGAGCCTATTGCGGACAGGCGCCAGCTTCTCAATGTTGTGGCATGTGAGGTCGTTCCTCTTGCAAAAGTGGCAGCCTTCATGATCCAGTCATTGGCAGTGCGAGCTACGCCACATCATCGAGCTGGAACCGCTGCGGCTTCGAAACCAATATTTATTACGGATGAAGACGTTCTCGCTATTGGATTTGTGAAACTGAGCGCCTTACAGTTACACGAAGCATCAGACAACAGAGAACATGCTGCTCTCAGCCAACTTGTGTTTGGATGGGTGCATCGTTTTAAGGCTGCATACGAAGAAATGAACGACCCACAGGCCGTGCTCCAGCAGTGGCTTACGACTGCCAATGTGGACCGCTCCCCGAAGCTCGAACTGCCGGCCGTGCTGAGTCGGGACCTGCACACTATGCACTCGACAATTTCGGTGTTTTGCTCAGGTTCAGATCGCACGAGGTATCTCCGTTCGCTGCCTCGGCCATACGTAAAGTTCTATTCCGAGCTGGCGAAGCGCAGATGCCACTCTTGCCACCAGTTTCCAGCCCGTCCTGCTGTCTGCTTGCTGTGTGGTATGCTGCTCTGTGCAGCCAACACCTGTCCGTCGATCCACCTAGAGAAGGGTGGATACCCCGATGAGGCCAATCCAGGAGCGTGCACTATTCACGCCAAGAAATGCGGAAGAGGCAGCGGGATGTTCCTACTGGTACTGGAGGGTGCAGTACTGCTCGTGTATTGGAAGTTGGCGGCGTACGTGGGGAGTCTCTACGTGGACGAGTACGGTGAGGAGTTCGGTGAGCGCAATCGCGAGCTGAGCAAAGGCCGACCGCTTTACCTTAACGAAGAGCGGCGAGAGCGGCTACTGCGACTGTGGCTGCGTCACGAGATCCCAAACGAGGTTGTCAAAATTCAGAACAGCTCCGAACGCGTCATTCGCAACAGCCACTACTAAAAGAGCCGACACTACGATGTAAAGGAAGAATTCAACTGCAACGATGACCAAAACAATAAACGAGGCGCAAATCTGAAGCAAAGCGTGAACACGTCCACACGTCATTGCCTGAGACTTGGCAAATGGAGTTCAACCCTAGACCTTTTCACAAAGTTCACAAATTTTACGTTTTCTCTTTCAATTACTAAAGAGGAAACTTTGTGAGTTGGATCGATTTAACTTCATCGGGGTAAAAAGCGTCCTAGTCGTACTTAGTCGCACCAGCTTGCGAACGTCGGGTGGAGAGTGGCCGGACCCCCCACTCGCAATTCAGACACCAGGCGCTCGGACCAAGCTCACAGCTCAGTATGTTCGCCCGTACGCCCGTCAAGACGATGGCCGCGCAGGCCACGCGCAGCATGTCTGCCTCTGCAAGGTGTGGATCAACAAGGACACGAAGGTCATCTGCCAGGGCTTCACCGGCAAGCAGGTATCGTAGACGCAAAAGATCGTCGGAATTTGTTAAAAAATCTAAAATTCTGACAATTATTTGGCGCTGCTGATGATACAATAGGGCACGTTCCACTCGCAACAGGCCATTGACTATGGCACTAACATGGTGGGCGGTGTGACCCCAAAGAAGGGCGGCTCGACGCACCTGGGTCTGCCTGTGTTCAACACGGTGGCTGAGGCAAGAAGGAGACGGGCGCTGACGCCTCTGTCATCTACGTGCCGCCTCCGTTCTGCGCTGCATCCATCATTGAAGCTATTGAGGCGGAGATCCCCCTCGTTGTGGCCATCACGGAGGGTATCCCACAGCAGGACATGGTCAAGGTCAAGTGGCACCTGCGCAACCAGAGCACCACGCGCCTCATTGGCCCCAACTGCCCTGGTATTATCAAGCCGGGTGAGTGCAAGATGGGCATTATGCCTGGTTACATCCACCAGAAGGGCAAGGTCGGCATTGTGTCGCGCTCGGGTACCCTCACATACGAGGCTGTGGCACAGACGACGGCTCTGGGTCTGGGCCAGTCCACTGTCATTGGCATTGGTGGTGACCCGTTCAACGGCACCAACTTCATTGACTGCCTTGAACGCTTCACCAACGACCCTGAGACTGAGGGCATCATCATGGTCGGTGAGATCGGTGGATCTGCTGAAGAGGAAGCTGCCGAGTGGCTCATGGCCCACGGTGACCCGAACAAACCCGTGGTGAGCTTCATTGCCGGCACGACTGCTCCTCCCGGACGTCGTATGGGCCACGCTGGTGCTATTGTGTCAGGTGGCAAGGGTACGGCTGCTGGCAAGTTCGCCGCGCTTGAGGCTGCTGGTGTCGCTGTGACGCGATCGCCTGCTCGTCTTGGTGTGACGCTGTTCGAGGAGATGAAGAAGCGCGCTTAAATTTCCTATAGCCCGTGCGCAATAACGAAAGAAGCGAGATGCTGCAAAAGGAAGCAAGCGACGCGCCAGCCACTTGGTAGCTGGTTGATGTAGAGTGTCTACTTGCAGTCCATTGTCGTGACTGCTTCTCTCATTTAGTCACGTTAACTACAAACAAGAGCATGAAAACTCCTGTCTTTTCATAGCTGGACATCTTGGTACATCCACTTGTCATTCTGGAGTTCCTGAGCCTTGCCTCGCAGCCTCGTGAGCGTCTCCTCCAGCAGCGCTGCAGTAACATCAGTCAGCATTGTACCGGTCAATGATCACGTTCTTACCATTGTTCAAGTCCCGGACCGCCTCTTCCTTGCTCTTTCGCTTCTTCTCAAGCAGCAACAAGTCCTGCGAGACTGCAATCAACGCCATTAAATACAGTACAAGTGAAAGTATATTATCAAACCCATACTGCTGTTAGTGCCAGGCAAGGCCGAGCTGGAACTCCATCGTGAGGTCATTATTATAATGACAGTGTGTCTATTCAGTCAGTGTGCACTACATCATATCTGTATACTTCCGGATTGTATCCGGCTTTCTCTCATCTTGGAAATTGTAGGCAATATTCATGTACGCCACACCAGTTCCCAAACCGTTCCTTTCATCACAACAGTCCGCAACCAGTCCGGAAACACACAGTCGTATAGCATAGTGAAGCCATCTCATGAGCGACGAGCTTGCTTGACGACTGTGGACGTCCCAGAGACCGCTACAGCCGACGCACTTGCTCTCACTAGTGACCTCCCACCACCTCGTAATGTCGGTACTAAACGCAAGCGTGTGGTGCTCTCTATCCACGACAAGCAGCAAGTTCTCCAGCGTCTCGAAGGCGGGGAACAGCCGATTGCCATCGCTCGAGCCTTCGGAATCAGTCGCCAACAGGTCAGCGACATCAAGAAGAACAAGGAACGCATTGTGGCCTTTTGTATCGATGCCAAGCACATGTCAACGCTCAAGAGGAAGACTCTTAAAGCCACTTCAGAGTACCATCCAGGGGTGGAACAAGAACTCTATCGCTGGATCATTCGACAGAGGAAATTGGGACGACAAGTCTCGGCTGAAGCTCTGTCCACTAAGACAACAGATCTGTTCATGCAATATGCTCCAGATGACGCACACATGTCATTTAAAGCTGTTACCAATTGGTTGAGGCACTTTAAGAAAGCTCATGGCATGAAATCCTTGTCAGAAGAAGAAGTGCAGCAATTACCAGAGCAATTCGTACCGGCGATGGATATGACGCGACCTGGAGATGTCACAGCAGCTCATTCTCAAGCTTCACAGGAAACGACCTCACCGAATTTCCTTACTGGAATCACGGGAGCACAAGTTAGTAGTGGAATGAATGGGGCGACATCGGCAGTTGCAGCAACGGCGGTACCTCCACCGGTGGATTTGAGTGCGTACATGCACGTCATGAGTGGAAATACACAGCAATCTATGGTGGATGCTCCTGCGGCTTCGCTACAGACTACTGTGGATACGGCGCAACAACTGAACGCCCAGCTCGCGAGATTTGAGCGTGAAATGGCCATCAAGCTGGACTATTTAGATGAGCGGGTTGCCAAGCTATGCTACCTTGTTCTTCCGACACGATTGAGCTAGCTGTGAAGGCATCGTCGTCTCAAGTACCGGTTGTTCCAGACGAAGATTGTGTTTTGTATACCGCCAACGCGCTGTCAGCTGTTATCTCCACAATTGATGTACTTCGCCGAGCGAATTGAGTGCAGTCGATATTTCAACCTGAATGAAGAATGCGTTACGTGTTTGCTATCTGGCGGGTGCTGTAAATGCTATGACTACAACAGATGCAAAACTACTACATTAGTAGACGGGTTTGTCCTACTGAACTTTGGTTGGGTCGTTGAAAGAGGTTGGCGATTTCAGTTGACTTGCTCCTGCTCGCTTTCGTGCCAGGTTCGCTTCCTTGATTGAGCCACTAGCAGGTGATGCTACACCACCAAAACTAGTGTTATTGGTGTTGTTCTTCGAGGTAGCCACCCGCGAATCAATTGTAGATCTGGTCTGAGGCATGAATCCCAGTTCGTCCAGTGGAAGACCATACTCACTCATCTTGAGCTGCATAGCTGTGGCAAGTTCGTGCTGTAACTTAGTGACTTGGGACATCTCAACTTCCAGTTCACGCAGATCTTCAGTCTTGTTTGCCATGATATCCTCAAGTCTGCCTTTCACACGATCTACGATGGCTGGATCCAATTTGGCATGAAGCAGAACCTCGTTGAGCTCAGCATCCTTTTGTTCAAGCTGCTGTGTCAGCGCGCCCATCTTTTTCTCGAGCAGCAGATTTTTGAGACCGGTCTTCTGCTGTACGTCGTAAATGCTGCTGTGGAATTGTGTCGTAAGTTCTTCTAATTCTCGAGCTACTTGCGCTGCGCGCTGTTGAAGCACTTCAAATTCCCACGACAGTGTAGCGTATTCCTGTTCCAGTATTAGCAACTGCGCCTTCGCTGTACGTAACTCCACTTTCTCTTCTTGATATACACGGATATTCTTGCGCAGCTTTTCAACGTCCAGCAAAGCACGCTTTAGGGGTTCCGACATCCGTTTATTCTCCTGAGAGATCTCAAACATGAGCTTTTCATCTTGGGCTTCCTTTTTCTTCATCTCGCTCACCTCTTCCTTGAGGGATTTGATTAGATCCAAATTATTGTGCGTAATGTCGTTGTAGTAGTTCTTGATCTCACCAAATGCCTTCTCGTGAGCTGTCATAAGCTGTGCGATATGCAAATTCTTGCGCTCTTCAATTTTTTGCGTATCATGCTTTCGACGTGCCTCCAGATCATCGCGAAAAGCCTTGCGCTTACGTTCATATTTCTGCTGAAGTTCTTTAGCATGCCGCTCAAACTCTTGTCGCAGCACTGTGATACGTCGATCTTGCTCCTGCTTCAGCGACTTCAGATAATCCTGATGTGATAGCTCGATCTCCTTTAAATCAAACTTGAGCCGTCGCTTATCCGTCTTCAGCTCGCGCTCATTACCGCGATAGTCATCTTGCGATAACTTCAGCGATTGCTCCATCTCTACCGGTACACACAAAGTAAGTCATCCAATTTACAAGAACTTTATCGAAATACCCACCCTTCTTGAGCTTAGTAATCTCATCCTGATGTTCGTACAATAAGTGCTTCACCCGCTGCTTGTAGACCTAGTACAACCAACAAATTAATGTCACTTTCATTACTGATGAATCGCAAAATCATCGCGAACCTTGATTTCGACTTGATGCTTCTCTTCAAGGTCTTGTCTTTCTCGTTCTTTGTTGCGCAGCTCTGCCTTGCGATCCTCGAAGTTCTTCTTCTCCACGATCCAGAAGTAGTTGATTTTTTCTCTCTGCTGCTGGAACTCGTTAAACGCCTGCTCCTCTTTTCGCGTGAGTTCCAGTAGAGCTTTGGCCTGCTTCACCAACTCCATCCGTTCCGCCTCATTCTCTCGCTCCGCGTCGTTCACTTCAGTTGCTCCTTTTTTGCTGGTCTTGCCCTTCTTCTCTTTCTTCTCCTTCTTGGCTTTCCCTTTCTTCGGTCCCATGCTTAATTCAGTTGATCCAGTTAGTCACCAAGTCCAGCGTAGCGATCCTTTCGTCAAGAGGCAGGAGTTTTACCCGTAAAAATATTTTTGTACCAATCTCTGGTTATCAAGGGAAGCAAGCTGCTCGCTGCTACGGTTCGATTACTTTCTGACGACGCGCTCTGCTCCTTCAGTAAATACACACAACTTCTACCAGCTTACTCGATCGTGAAACCGGTTACTTCCATTTGAATCACGAGAGATAATGCGATTCGCAAGTCCTTCTCGGTGTCGTATCGAGGCAAGTCGATTCTGCAGTAAACCACAAAACCACATTAGAGAACCACTGCTAGCATCAAATTGATAGAGTATGAAACGTACCGGTTGAAACAGGTGTGCGCTCGCGGATACAAACACTCGTCAACACTGACGCACTGAATCGCGAACGGACAAATGCGCCCGTCATTCATGGTTAATGCCTTGAAACCTTGCACTGGTACTCGAGCCGAACCAGTCGTAAACTGCAATAAGCGCGCCTTCTGTTCGTTCGAGAATTCTTGCACAGTATTCCAGAACCAGGCGATGGCCCGCTCGTCACGCTCCCCCACATAAATAGTGTGAGTCTTCCAGTCCAGCACATCAATGTCGGGGATTCCACAAATCAAGAGCTCCAACTCCTGGTGGTCGAAGACGGAGAGCAGCTCTTTGGGAATAATTGAGAAGAGCCCTTGCATCAACGAACCAAGCTGTTGAGATATGCTGGTTGCAACAATCCATCTGAAGCGCAGGTTGATGTACTCCATCTTGTTTTCTTCCGTCACGGGGATGTTTGAACCATTTGGGACCAGGTCCACCACCTTCGTCTTGTCAGTCATTTGATCGACATTTACCCTGCAGTAACAAAAATACATGCTACGTTAGTTCTTCAAAGCATGAAACATCAGGTAAAATACACATACGTAAAGTCCAGTGCCAACGATTCCACGCCGGTATTGTCGCGCAACCACTTTAAATTCTTGTACAAGTCATTGTCCACAAATTCGAGGTCCGAAAATGTGATAGGAATACCGAGAATATGCTTGCACACTGGAAGGGCCAAATGCGCGTCGATCAGAATGCCTTCGAAAAGCGCTCTGCCGATAAATCGCCCTATAGCTTGGTAGTACTGCAACAACAGAAAAATAAGGTGAGGATATCATGAACGCCACAAAGTCACCATCACTGCACAGCTTACCATCAGGTGGTCAACACTGGCTTCAGCAGACGCCGGATTGATCATGAGGCCATCACCATTTCCGCTTCTGTAAAACAAACCCGTCGTGTCATCGAAGACTTCCTTCGTCATCAGCGTAAACCACTCGCGCACCAATCCACCTGCATCGACACCTGGCTCATTCGCAAACTTGATTCGCAGCGACTGGTGCAGTTGGTCTGGTGTCGCCCACAGTAGTTGCTCGCACGAATTGTGGAGCAGATTGTCACGCTCGATCTCGAGCAATAAATGTCCGTATTCCCACGGCACCTCCATCGCTGCTGTGTGCTGTACAAACCACGCGTGTTTCTGCTGAAAAGGCAGCGATCCGACCTGTTCCAGCTCATCCTGTGAAAACTCCGAGCTGTCCGAGCAGCGCATAGCCATTGCTCCTTCGGCCGTCTCAAGCGACAATCTTCCAGTCGGGTTCTTGGGCGAGATCACAATCCGAGACACAATGCCGACCGAGTTGACACTTCCATTCGACAGAATGGAATCACGCAACGACGCCGACGACTGACTACGTAAACTTTCAAGATTGCGAAGACTTTTAAGTGCTTTGCGGTCCATGTAGTGTTTCTTCCTGACCCAAATCAATTGTCCATCGTCGTTGCGCTCACGCGACCACTCATGCCGACGTCGTGCCGACTGCTGTCTTAAATTCAGTACACTAAGTTTTCTCTTGAAGAATTCCCTGTTAATCTTGGCTGAAGACTTGGATCTGATCGAGCGCGATGGCGTTGCTCGGTTCACTGCACTGCGAGTCAACGGGTTGTCCTTCTCCTCCATGTACAGCACGTATTTTGTACTGGACGAAGCTGAGGACGGGGCATTGCTATGTTCACTAGTAGACTCTGTCTTGTCGAGCATCTTGAAAGACCTGTCAGTGCCGCACAACATGCACGTCGTGTGGGCATCGTAGCTCTTGAAGGAACAGACTTCACACTCCCATAAATTGTTCATATCTTGGTCACTAGCAATGACATCTTGACGCAACATGGTCTCTGGCAGTGCCTGTTGACGGAGGAAGTTGGCCTCCATCTTGTGCTTAAAGAAAATGTTGTAAATGAGGCACGTGAGCATCATGGCCCCAATGACAAAGTAGAACATGAAGTTGTAGCTGTCAGACGAGTCCGCGAGACGGCGCTGCGCTGCAGTTGGACCTAATAGTAGAGCACTAGTCTGTAGAGCGCCATACCTCCTCCAGAACGCCGCCATATTGGCGCTTAATCGAGACGGAGACTGCCGCTTCCTGCCTTTCCTGCTCTTGGCTCTATGACGAGGGCTTGGGGAGCCGGTTCCACTGACAATTGGCATAGTGAAAACAATATCAAAAGCGTTGAATGATTGCACCGTTTATGTGAAACCCCCCGAATGGAATACTTGATGAAATGATCCGATCATTTCGATGCATTATGCGATGTAACGGTAGTGTCGAGTATGAAGGGGAAGCACATGAGGGTGTCACTGGCAGCGTTAGTGACTACAGCGGCGCAAGTATTGGCGCCTAATAGTTTGCAGTTTAATGAACACGAGTTTCAAAGGTAGAGGATGCTGTATGACGGAGGTTTGAAGCGAGGACTGAGGAATCTGATCGCAGATCGCCAAAGGAAGCACAGAATGCCGCACGAGAGGCGACCAAGCTGGTGAAACCAGGTGCAGCTGCGGTATTAGATGCGAATTTTAGCTGCAATGGTGCTCATTTTTAGCTGTTATTTGCTTAGGTGACTTGATTTTCATCACGACGAGTGGATTGGTGTATTCTGTGGGGAGATACTTGACTGAGAATGCCTACGACCATGTTGTACGTTGAAAGGGTCTTTCAGGGTCAATAGCATGCTGATGTGACTGCGGTAGGTGGTCGTGCTGGATGAACGTACGGTTCTTCACGTTGGGATGCCATCCGTCAAGCTGATGCCGTTAGAGCGGCTACTTCTGCCTCAACGCCAACCTGTGGTGCGTTGGATGTTGATATTTTGAGAGAAGATGCTGCGTATTCATCTGATGGATGCAATTACAGGTGCTGCGAGTGCCAATGTCTGAGTCAGAGCTGCAGCTGTTTCTTCGCTGTGCCAGGCAGTTAATCGGATGTAAATATGATGTTGCAAGGTGAGTGTTGCGATTGAGAACGATGATGTTCAGTGACGAATAATTCGAGATGTGGATGGTAGGGCGTATCAACTGATGCTGCGGCTGGTTCTCAAGCGCATGACCGGATCAACTCCGCTGCCGAAGTTGCCGCTTGATGTGAAAAGCAATGCCTGGATCTGTAGCGATTCCATCATGTACGTGAACTTGAGCACCAATACCATATCTACTTCCCTCATGCTTCCGTCGTTCTTGCGCAGTGTATTGCTAGCAGGCTGCTGCGAAGCTTTTCGAGAAGCTTTAGTCAAGGCAAAGCAGGAGTCTGAACTAGGTGCGTCTAGACGAAGCGTTGCTGTATTGTTTTGCGCTCTAAAACGTTGTTATCGTCGCTGTGTAGACATCTTCACATTCGGCAGTGCTTCCATGACTGACTTCCAACGGATTCGCCACATCCAACCCGATATTATTTCGCGTGTACCATTGCCAGTTGTCAACTACACTTTGACACCACACAAACGTTCATGGCGAGCGTATGTTCCAGAGATGATTCGGTTCGCGCAAAGCGTGCAAGACGGCACGTTGAAATGGCCTTTGCTGCCACCCGAGATCTTCCCAAAAGTGCACGAGTTGGCAACGAGCATTCCTCCGACATCATGGCCGGTGAAGCGCAAGATTCAAGCATTAGGCTATGTGATTGTGTTCCTCATGATACTTCGACGAGGACTCACGGTAAAGCGAGTTCTGCTTCGGGCTGTTGAAGTGCTTATGTTGCGGTATATCGCGCACCACGTCATGCAGCACTTGCAATCGTCCCCTGCTTTCGGCACTGCCAAACTATAAAATCCCCAGAAATGTCATGAATAGACGCAATGCCCCCTGTTTTGACCAAACGTTTTCATTCAAGATGGCTACATTTTGGGTATCGCCATCGACTGTTGACAGTTCCAGACTGTATAGGCAAATCCATCATGACGTTGGAAGCACAAGCAGCGCAGGCAGCCAGCGCAATCCCCTCAGGTGGATTGTGTCTGCTAGTGATCGACCAGCAGGTTGACTTCCACCCCGGTGGATCACTGGCGATCCCCACGGCGAACGAAGACGCGGCTCGCATTGCAACGTTCATCCAGAAGCACGCGAACCAGCTCAAGCAGCTCGTACTCACGCTGGACTCGCACCAGCGCTATCACATCGCACATGGCATCTTCTGGGAAGACACAGAGGGCAAGTCGCCCGAGCCGTTCACGCTCATTACGGCTAAAGATGTGGCTGATGGAGTGTGGAGGCCACGCGATTCCAATCTGAAGGAATATGTGTTGGCGTACACCACCACACTCGAGGCTAGTGGCAAGTTCACACTGTGCATCTGGCCCGAGCACTGCCTCATGGGCTCACCTGGACACAATATTGTGCCAAATGTGCTCGCTGCAGCGGTGGAGTGGACCAAGGTGTCGCTCAAGCCAGTGCAGTATGTCATGAAGGGCAGCAACTCGTTCACGGAGCACTATTCAGCGCTTAAGGCCGAGTTTGAATTGCCTTACGATCCGTCGACAAGGTATGACACTCTCTTAAGTGAAGGTGATTGGAAGTTGATGCTGATATAATGATGTTGTTGGTTTACAGCTTGAACCAAGCTCTGGTGGATACTCTCAAGCTCGCCGATAAGGTGATCGTGTGCGGCGAAGCTATCTCACACTGTGTAAACTACACGGTGCGCGACTTGGTGGCGGCATGGCCGAAAGAAAGACGTCACGACTTGGTGATCTTGACAGACTGCTCGTCCCCAGTTCCAGGCTTTGAAAAGGCTGGCGAGGTAACGAACAGTGTCTTTTCTTGGTACTTTGTTACCGTCGAAACTGACTCTTCTCCAATTCCTTGTTGTGCTTTCTCGTTGCAGGAATTCCTACGCGATATGGCCGCCGAGGGGTTAACACTCACCACTTCCGACAAGTTCACTTCGTGAAGTCTGAAGTTCAGAATCTGAACACGATCGGCACAATGCAAGTGTACATGTACCGTGTGGTATCAACAATGTTGGTTCCACCATGCCACCGTCGCAGATCCAAGTTTGTATGGCATCCTACATTTCAACAGTTGGTAAGCAAAGCAGCCGCTAACGAAACCATGTCGAATTCAGACACTACAAGCTAAATTTTACGGTACTTTTATCTCCGACACGACATACGTGGCAGCAGATATGGCTACCCCTTTCAAACTCGCTGAAATAGCGCACATAAGCGCGCTTTAACTGCTTCAACGACCGTTATTCTTACCACGCCACTTCGGTTGTTTCTTACTGCGATGGTTCTCATATGCTATATTTACTAAAATCACCTATTGTAGCATGAACCTTCGTATGCTCTGTGAAACGCATTGGTTATCCTTTGGCATCCATTTCGCACAACATGGACATTCGCATTTTGGGTATATTTTTGGCCAAAATGGGCGTCGTCACAAAAGCAGTTTATTTCAGTCACTAAAATGGGTTTTTGGGACATTTTGCATGACATAAGCGCGCTTGAAACGGAAATCCCGTCTAAACGCTTAGATTTGGGGTAAGATTTTCGCCCCCTCAGGGGAGCCGCGCGGCCGGCCACAGTCGTGAAACGGAGGAAGAAGCGAAAGGATCCCAGCCGAGTGAGAGAGCGCGTAACGAGCGGCCTTCCCCCTCCGCCAGTCCGACAAGACATACAGAGACACGAATAACAGGGCGTGAGTAGTAGCAACACACGCGAGGCAACATGGCGCAAGATCTCCCCATTACCTTTGGGGAAGTGCTCAATGTACGTCAATCCCTCTAATTTTGGATCCACCTTGAAGATAAAGAGGGGCAATATCAGGATAAAGAGGTCACTGATTATTTCGCTATTGTAGTTGAGCACACTGGGTGTGAACCTAGACTATGTCAAGTTTGGCACGACGACGATGGAGTCGGACAAGTTTGTGTGCGTATGCGAGCAAGTGAACGGCCAAGCCAGCGTGGTGATTGTGGACATGGCAGCTGGCAATACGGTGCAGCGTCGCCCTATCAACGCTGAGGCTGCCATCATGAATCCCGTGAGCAAGGTCATCGCTCTGCGCGCAGAGAACCAGCTGCAGATCTTCAACATGGAGCTACGTGCGAAGATGAAGAGCCACTTGATGAACGAGGCGGTGGTGTTCTGGCGTTGGATCTCCGTCAATACTATTGCACTGGTCACGGCCTCCGCTGTGTTCCACTGGAGTATTGAGGGTGACTCACCTCCAACCAAGATCTTTGATCGCCACGCAAACTTGAGCTCTGGTACTCAGATTATTAGCTATGAGGCTTCGGCTGATAACCAGTGGATGCTGCTTGTTGGGATTTCGCAAGGTGAAGGTGGTCGCATTGCTGGTAACATGCAGCTCTATTCTATGGAAAAGAAGGTGAGCCAGGTACTGCAAGGTCACGCTGGTGCTTTTGCCCAGATGAAACCCCCTGGAAGAACAGATGACGCGCAGGTGTTAGTGTTTGCGGGTACGAAGGGTGCTGGAGAACCCATGCAGCTCTTTATTATGGAAGTGGGACGTGACCGCGATGCACCCGGTGGTGTCTTCCGTCTCCCCCCACAGCCTATTCCTTTCGCTGCGGATGCCCAGGCTGATTTCCCTGTGTCGATGCTGGTGAGCCCAAGCGACGATATTGTCTACATGATTACCAAGATGGGATACCTTTTCTTGTTCGATGCGCACTCGGGCAAGCCTGTGTACCGTGCTCGTGTGTCCCAGGACACGACGTTCGTGACGTGTCTGGAATCCAAATCTAAGGGCATGCTGGGTATTACACGTCGTGGTCAGCTGCTGCAATTCGCAATCAACAAGACAAAGCTGGTGCCGTACGTGGTGAACACTCTGCGTGATTCGCAGCTTGCTTTGGCTTTGGCTACGCGTCTTGACCTGCCGGGTGCTGAGGAGCTGTATTTCACGGAATTCAACCGTCTCGTTGGTGTGAATGATATTCAGGGTGCGGCTCGTCTTGCTGCCGCTTCTCCACAGGGTGCTCTCCGTACACCCCAGACGATTCAGCGTTTCCAGAATATGCCTGCTCAGCCTGGTCAACCTCAGCCAATTCTACAGTACTTCAGTGTCCTTCTTGAGAAGGGCACGTTGAACAGGATGGAATCCATTGAGTTGGCTCGCCCCGTGTTGTTGCAGGGTCGTGGCCAGCTGCTGCAGAAGTGGCTTTCGGAAGACAAGCTGGAGTGCTCAGAAGAGCTTGGTGATCTTGTTGCCCAGTCTGATACCACGATGGCTTTGTCGGTCTATCTGCGCGCTGAGGTGCCGGAGAAGGTAATTAACTGCTTTGTACAGCGCGGAGAGTTCGACAAGATCGTGGCGTACGCTGTTCAGACCAACTACCGTTGCGACTACACATTCATGCTGCAGAACTTGGTGCGCGCCAACCCTCAGGGCGCTCTCGACTTTGCTCAGAAGCTTGCGGTTGCGGAGAATGGTCCTCTAGTGGATGTCAACGCGGTTGTCGACATTTTCATGCAGGTGAACCGCATTCAGGAAACCACCGCCTTCCTGCTGGAGGCTCTGAAGAACAACCGCCCGGAGGAAGGCTACCTGCAGACGCGTCTACTCGAGATCAACTTGCTGGGTGGTTCACCGCAGGTAGCTGATGCTATTCTGTCGAACAATATGTTCACTCATTACGACAGACCGCGTATTGCTGCTTTGTGTGAAAAGGCTGGCTTATTCCAGCGTGCGTTAGAGCACTACACGGAACTTGCCGATCTCAAACGCGTGATTGTGAATACCCAGGCTATTAACCATGAGTTCATTGTGACGTTTTTCGGAACACTGACGGGCGAGGTGTCGAT
This sequence comes from Phytophthora palmivora, assembly GCA_008079305.1. NCBI lineage: Eukaryota > Oomycota > Peronosporomycetes > Peronosporales > Peronosporaceae > Phytophthora > Phytophthora palmivora. The sequence goes on along the minus strand of VOQZ01001312.1, from coordinate 2,086 downwards.
GGAGCTGATCAACGCCCTCATGGCGCACAACATGCGTCAGAACCTGCAGATTGTGGTGCAGGTTGCCACTAAGTACGCCGAGCAACTGGGCGGCAAGGAACTCGTGGAGGTTTTTGAGAAGTTCAAATCGTTTGACGGTCTGTACTTCTTCCTGGGATCTATTGTGAACTTTTCGCAGGATCCGGACCTTCACTTCAAGTACATTGAGGCTGCCACGAAAATGGGTCAGTTTAAGGAGGTGGAGCGTGTGTGCCGTGACTCTTCCGTGTATGACCCCGTCAAGGTGAAGGAGTTCCTCAAGGAGTCGAAGCTTCAGGACCCCCGCCCGCTCATTCACGTGTGCGATCGTTATGATTTCGTGGAAGAGCTCACCCAGTACCTGTACTCGAACAACCTCATGAAGTACATTGACGTGTACGTGACGAAAGTGAGCCCGCAGAAGGCGCCCATTGTCATCGGCAAGCTGTTGGACTTGGATTGCAACGAGGATTACATCAAAAACCTGCTGAACCAGATCGCGCAGTGTCCTGTGGACGACCTGTGCGAGCAGGTCGAGAAGCGCAACCGTTTGCGTCTATTGCAGCCGTGGCTGGAGACACGTGTTGCTCAGGGCAACACGGAAACAGCTACGCACAACGCTATCGGTAAGATTTACATCACGCTGAACAAGGACCCGCAGCAGTTCCTGATCAATAACCAATTCTACGACTCGGAGATTGTTGGTAAGTTCTGCGAGAAGCTGGACCCAGCTCTCGCTTACCTTGCATACCGTCGTGCTGGCGGCGCGTGCGATGATGACCTTATCCGCGTGACTACGGAGAACGGTCTCTTCAAGGATCTTGCCCGGTACCTGGTGGAGCGTCAGGACCTGGACCTATGGGGCAAGGTTCTTGTGAAGCAGGAGGAAGGCGAGGCGGAGTCTCCCAGCCGTCGTGCTCTGATTGACCAGGTTGTACAGACAGCACTCCCTGAGACGACGAACCCCGATGAAGTCTCGACCACTGTCCGTGCATTCATGAACGCTGAGCTGCCGAACGAATTAATTGAGCTACTGGAGCGTATCGTGCTGCAGGGCACTGACTTCTCGAACAACAAGAACTTGCAGAACTTGCTGATTCTGACGGCTATTAAGGCTGGCAAGGAGAAGGTCATGGATTACGTGAACCGTCTTGACAACTTCGACGGCCCGGAAATCGCACGCATTGCCGTGGGCGAACAGTACCAGCTTTATGAGGAGGGTTTCGTGATCTACAAGAAGACAAACCACAATGTTGATGCTATCGGTGTGCTGTTGGACTACATTAAGACAACGAGCGTGCGTACGAGTTTGCTGACCGTTGCAACGAGTCTGAGGTGTGGTCTCGTTTGGCTAAGGCCCAGTTGGACCAGGGTCAGTACACGAATCCTTGTCGGCCTTCATCAAGGCTAACGACGCCAGCTCATACGTGGATGTGATTGCTGCTGCTGAGCGGATCAACAACTACAATGAGCTGATCCCGTACCTGAAGATGGCGCGCAACACGGTGAAGGAACAGTACCTTGACACATCGTTGATTTACGCGTACGCTAAGACTGAGAAGTACGGAGACCTCGAGGAGTTTATTTCGTCGCCCAACGTGGCTCAGATCCAGAACATTGGCGAGCGTTGCTACGATGAAGGTATGTACAATGCTGCTAAACTGCTTTTCCAGAACATCAACAACAACGCCAAGCTCGCCATTTGCTATGTGCGACTTGGCAAGTTCCGTGAGGCTGTGGATGCCGCCACGAAGGCGAACTCTGTGGGCACGTGGAAGGAGGTCAACTACGCATGCGTGGACGTAAACGAATTCCGTCTCGCTGTCTTTGTGGTCTGCAATCATCGTGCACCCCGACCACCTTGAGGAGTTGATTCTAACACTACGAGAAGCGTGGTCACTCAACGGAACATGCTGAAGCTGATGGAACAGGGTCTTGGTCTGGAAGGTGCCCACGCTGGTATCTTTACAGAGTTGGCCATCCTGTACTCGAAGTACTTGCCGTCGAAGTTGATGGAGCACATCAGATCTTCCACTCCCGAATGAATGTGTCGAAGATTCTACGTGCC